>CM051238.1:144972439-145572439 GCA_027917425.1 Gastrophryne carolinensis
CTTCAAAAGGTGTACATAGTTCCTATACATAAACAAATCATGAAAAGTATTTTGTAGCTGTTTAAAAGAAAAAGTGAATTCAACAGAACACCAGACACATCTCTTTTCAAGCGGAACAAAAACACTGGCTGTCTGGCTTTGTGACGTTCCCTATGTGGTCGCCTTTGCCCGGCTTCCATGCAGATGTAGACATTGGCAGCTACATCCACAGCATCTTTGGGCTAAGGCCCATCCCCAGCTTTTCAGATAGGCTGGGGATGGGGGCACTCATATCTAAATGGAACTGGGGATGCAGCCGCCCCTGCTCACCATTGCCGAGCTTAGTGTGTAATCAGGGCTGTTTTACTGGGGATCTGGGGGGGTTTCACATAGCTGGGCGTCCCAAACACCACGGATGCCCCCCGAAGCAAGGAAGGAAACCCAGAATAGTGAAAATCCTATTTGTTCCGCTTTAATTTTGGAAGACAACCTAAACCTTTTCAGGCAAGTTTGTGAGAAGGATAGTCTTGATCAGTGAGTCATTGGGGACTACACCAGCTCCTTCCAACTGCCAGTTTTTTAACATGGATCTCAGTCTGATGGAGAACCTGGAAATGGCTGTGCACAAGTACATCAGCCACTCCTACAAATAAGGCTCTATACTGTATATCTTTATTATGTGGCAGTAGGGGGTTGTTATGGTCCACAGAGACCAATGTATAAGTTGTAAGCTTCTGGGATCTTTTGAGAACCAAACACAGGCATAACACAGGTTATAACTCAAATGGCTTATTTTGTATATATATTGTCAATGGCACCTGAGCCCTGCAGACCACTCCAATGCTCATTCTAGGCTGCAAGTCTCTCTGCAGCCAGACTATACCTTAGTAGCCTATTCACCATCAGCAGCAGCTGTCTGCGGCTCATCAGCCCCTAGGCCTGGATTGTGAGAAATAGCCAGCAATCTATACTGGCCAGACACCAGGTCCCTCTAGAGCAGCGGTTCTCAATCTTTTTACGCCAAGTACCCCCTAGCGATAAGAAGTTTTAAACAAGAAATCCAAAGTGGGTGATTCATTATAAATAGTGCCGAAATAAATAGTCCATGAGCCTTGTTGCACTTTTAAAGCAAGATGGTATTAGATTTCACTTTTAAAATAATATACCAGACCAGTCAGACACCCCCTGAAGCTTTGACCTGGAACACTGACGTGTACCCGCTGGGGGGATTGTACCGCAGGTTGAGATACAGGGCTCTAGAGCACGTTACCGGCATCCTATTGAAGTGCTGTTAACTTAAAACATGGCCACTCTCTCCTGGAGTCACAATCCAAGGTTCAGCCATTAGAAAAGTTATTGTCTTGCCATATTTACATGTTCTGGGATGTTACAAATGTGTAGAAATGTGAAATGTGCTTCTATAATAAATCTGCAACGTATCTGCAAAGCTACTCCTAAAATGCAGAAAGGCTCTTAATATTAAGAATAAATACCCTCATGTGCATTTTGCTCAGCCATTATGTTAAAGGATTGTCCAGGCAAAACAAAGAAAACAGCTATACTCACCATTTGCCCAGCACATCTCCACCGCCCGGACCCACAGGTGTAATGTAATGGACATGTTGAGGGGAGGCAGTGTCGGACCAGCTCACCAGAACACAGAGGATCTTGTGGTGGGCCCCAGGTACTGACTTAGGACAGTACATGAGGTCAAAGGGAAGAACTGAATAAATGTCTTGCCTGGAGAGTTCTCAGACTTTTTGTTCTTGTTATTTGGTCAATAAACATAAGATTTTATATCATTACTATCTAATTGTATTTCAGATAAAGGGTAGGCCTGAAGAATAATTTCCTCTGGTGGACCTAAGTGACTCCAGTCCAATCCTGCATGGAGGAAACTAGGCTTGACTATGGCCACCATCTTGGACTGGAAAGAACTGTCAGGGCGCTCGTTCTCCGCTCCCGGCAAGTGAGTATAGTTGATTTTGTTTTGTATTGCCTAGACAATTCCTTTAATATATAATCATATTACTACATTTTACCTCTGCTGTGCATTCCCCGCGGTGGAGTTCTACAATACTTCCTTGACCGTTTTTTACGCTCCACCTAAAAAAATGCATCGTTTAGCAACCCCAATTTTTTTTCAAATCCACCTCACAAATAAAAAAGGAAAACAAGTCATTGTCATCAATCATCAGTGGACAGAAAGTTAAAGATGTGTACTGTAAATCTAAAAGTAAAGCAAAATATTCTACTTTCAAATAAACCAGTCCTTAGATGGCCTCAAGATTGTTGATGACTGAGGTTTGTTTCAGGGCTGATCCAGCCATAACATTCAGTGCAGTCAGATGATTTCATTAAAAAAATTCAGGGTGCTATTGTTGTCCTGAAAAGTCATTTATGATACTCTGAGGTCTCCAAGTACTCTATGCCATGGACATCTATAGTATTGTCAAAGGGACAGCACCAGATGTTGCTAGGGGTAAACATACATACAGTGATGGTTATTAAATACAAACCTTGGACATAATGGACTGGTTTGGGGTAGGGATTACTGGGCTTCCCCTAGTTGAGTTTCCATAAAAAACCCGGGGCTCCATACCCTATGACCTCGCCCAAATTGACAGTATCATATTAAAAACAAGTTAATTTTATTGGTACATATAAATATAAAAAACATTTTTGGTTGTTGACCACATAGCAGCTACTTATATACAAATAATGCCTGTTTTTCAAACTGGGTATCCAGGCAAACAGTGTATCATTTTTACAAAATATTCAGACGCTGATGTAGAAATATTGCTTGTGTGTCTCAAAAGGGGGCAAACTAGTTTCGCCTGTCTGTAGGCTTCGTCAGTGCCCTTTACACCAATCCTAAAAAAACATATATGTATGTGATAGCATCCAGGTAGCCATTACAAGACTTGTTCAAAAGACATACTTATTTGACATCTCATTATGCAACAGTATACATGGATTCATACCTACATGGATTCATACATAAAAATCACCGGCCATACATGTGGTAGAGATGTTTATGAGGCAATCTGTTCCTATTAATGCAGGTGTTACTAGTCCACTTTGGCTTATGAATGCACTGAGGGCTTTACCATGATTTTTATACTTGGGCTCTATACTAGCCCCATTACAACCTAATTGGCTACACTGCAGAAATTAAGAGCTAGCTCCAGCTGCATCTACCATTCAACTGAATAGAGGTATGAATCCATGTATACTGTTGCATAATGAGATGTCAAATAAGTATGTCTTTTGAACAAGTCTTGTAATGGCTACCTGGATGCTATCACATACATATATGTTTTTTTAGGATTGGTGTAAAGGGCACTGACGAAGCCTACAGACAGGCGAAACTAGTTTGCCCCCTTTTGAGACACACAAGCAATATTTCTACATCAGCGTCTGAATATTTTGTAAAAATGATACACTGTTTGCCTGGATACCCAGTTTGAAAAACAGGCATTATTTGCATATATGTAGCTGCTATGTGGTCAACAACCAAAAATGTTTTTTATATTTATATGTACCAATAAAATTAACTTGTTTTTAATATGATACTGTCAATTTGGGCGAGGTCATAGGGTGTGGAGCCCCGGGTTTTTTATGGAAACTCAACTAGGGGAAGCCCAGTAATCCCTACCCCAAACCAGTGTATTAGCTATAGTATTGGGGCCCACTCCCCGCACCAGCCTTTATTTGCTGTTAATGTGCTCCCTGCTTTTAGGAAGCATTTTTCCATTAGCAGCTTATTAGTAATTTTTTTTTTTTTTGTACTTTTTTTTTTTTTTTCTCAGCAATTCTCACATATTGGGAGGGTCGTCACCAGTGGGTTGCTAGTCACCCACATTACCCATTTGTCATTGGACATAATGGAGTTGATTCAGAGCCAGGTAAGAATTCCCACTCCTTTTTTAGGAGTGAAAACTGCCATTGGCTCTCATTGTCTCTACAGGGTGTACATTCTCACCTGGCTCAAAATCAGCCCCAAGGTAGACAATGAAAGTGACTGGCAGTTTTCTCTCCTAAAGAAAGGAATGAGAATTCTCACATGGCTCTGAATCGATACAGCTGTAGTAAGATGTAGCAATAGTCAGCCAAAGGACTTGGCATTTGGACATAGTCAGATGTGGCAATGGTTGACGACAGGGCTTGGCACTTGGACAAAGTCAGACGTGGCAATATTCAGCAAGAGGGCTTGGCAACTGTACTGACATTGCAATGGGTGGCCACCGGGCTTGGTACTTGGACAAAGTCAGACGTGGCAATAGTCAGCAAGAGAGCATGGTACTCAGGTACTCAGTCAGTCAGAGTAGCAATTTTTGGCCACATGAATTGGACAAAGTTAGATGTGGCAATGGTTAGCCCTCAGAGATAGTTGGATGTGGTAATGGTCATGAACTGGGCTTGGCACTTGGATTTGGTAAGGTAGACAGGAGCAGCACAGAGGTTCCAGAAGCAGAAAGCGACCTGAAGCAGGGACTAAGCTGGAACAGTGCGGCAGCCTGAATACAAACAGGACCAGCTGCACCTTAAGACGGCCTATGAATCAGTTGCCTTAAGTGGGCACTTCAGTCAAGCCCCAGCCTAACCACTAGGCCAAGGGTGTCAAACTAATTTTCACTGAGGTAGACATCCACCTTCTGGTTACTTTCAAAGGGGCGGTAAATAACGAACACAAAATAAAATTCATATTCGAACAATCAAATTTATCATCACAAAAATATTTGGGACAGGACAGAAGCAGACAATTATTATTTTTTCCAAGAACAGTTATATAATTTTCTAGGTAGGACAGGTGCAGGCGCAGAACTATTTGACTCAGGACAGGTGCAAGCACAGAATTATTTGACCTAGGATAAATTCAGCCACAACATTATTTCAACCAGGAAGGCCATAGAATTATTTTGAAAAGATTGGTAAGCACACTCAATATAGAATAGAGGAACTCAAAAGAGACAACCAATTTATAAATGCACATCTAACAACTTCAATTTGTAGAAGTAAAAGAGTGAATTTATTTATATACAATAATATCGGTCTCAAATATCAGTCTCCACTTTTCGAGACCGATGTTGTTGTATATAAATAAATTCATTCTTTTACTTGCATCTAAACTGAAGTTGTTAGGTGTACATTTATAAATTGGTTGTCTCTGCATAGAATTATTTTGGCCAGGGCAGCCACAAAATTATTTTACCCAGGACAGGTGCAGATAGACCCTGAAATAATTTGATCAGGACAGTCAATAATTTTGCCCGGGACAGAAGCACATAAAGAATTATTTTTGCCAAGAACAGTTATATAATTATTCTGGGCAGGACAGGTGCAAAATTATTTTGGCCAGGACAGGTGCAGGTGCAAAATTATTTTGCCCAGGACAGGTGCAAGTGCAGAATTATTATGCCCAGGAATTTGCAAGAGCAGATTTATTTGGCCTAGAACAGATGCAGACGCGACATAATTTTACCCTTGAAAGCCACAGAATAATTTCGGCCGGAGCAGATGCAGACTAATAATTATTTTATCCAGAACAGATGCAAACACCATTATTTCACCCAGGACAGAAGCAGATGCTGAATTATTTGGCCCAGGCCAGCCCTACAACCCCCACATATGTTGCATATGTGATAAAAAGTCTTGGAGGACCTTATTTCATCTCTGGGCCTTGAGTTTGACACAAGTGCACTAGGACATGACTGCCCCATATGGCTGCTTTCAATTTACAAAACTGGCATCCCCCTGCTCCCCCCCAGTGCCCCTCACCTGTTTCATCCCTCTGTTCTCATGACCCAGACCACCTTTTGGCCATATCCTTGTGGATGTTGAATAGGTATATAAAACTTAGCCTGACACCTTAAACTCATTGTTTTTGCCCCTGATCTCTCTAAAACATGAATGGTACTGGCTGAGCTAGAAAAGCATAAACAGGCCTGGAACAGTGGTTAAAACAAGGAGTACGGAGGCAATTGGTAGACATTTGATAACTATCCTGAAGGAAATTGCTAGGGATAAGGTACACTTACCAATTGGCATTACACATCTGACACTTATTGCCATATCTTTTATAATCTGTGCCACAGACTGGATCATATATTCTAGTACAAGGTTTTTCTTCTGTTTGCTTCTCACAATCAGGCTGTAACAAAGGAAAATACATGTTCATTTAGGTTTGTTATTTTTCAGACACACTGATGTCGAAGAAAATGTGTTGGTTATGTTACTATCTTTATATTAAAGTGTACCAAAAATCTAAACAGACTTTTGGCTGAGGTGCCTAGGGGACATCCATATTTTGGATGCCAGAACTGTATAATGGTAAAAAAATAACCCAAGATTGTGCTTTATACTCATCTTCTTTCAGGTTCCTGTGTCAATCAAATGCAGCAAATGCTGAATCCCTGCACACCACCGCCCACAGGTGGCTGGTCACTCATAGCCCTATGCTGCATTTGTCCTCCAAGTGATCCCCGAACAAGGTGCGTATGTAGCACATATCTCTGGATTTCTGTACCATTACACACATCAAATCTAAATGCCCCCCTAGGAACCTTAGGCAGTGAACCAAAAGTCTGAGTTCACCACAAAACTTGCACAGTAGGCTGGCAAAAAGACTTGTGACCAGGAAAAAGCTGTTGTTGGGGGGAAACACCCCTTTGGGCAATAGTGTGTCACTGAGCAGAAACAGGTGGGCGAACCAGAATGTCTGACCTTTTCAGACATTTCAAGCTGCATGTTTATGACTCAGTAAGCAGTGCGAGGTGACCAATCCTGCAGCCAAACCACTCACCTATTCTAAATGGGCTTTTGTAAAACACAACATACCCAAAATTGTATTAAAAAATCCCACATTCATTTTTACATGTGTTGACTGAACTGGACCACAGCACAGGGGGTGGCATCCCAATTGTCAATGCCACCAAGACTGTGGTCCCATGGTCCAGGGAACCTCTTCTAAGTTTCCACCTGCCAAGAGGACTCTGGACCATGTGACCACCATTGGTCAATCCTGAGGCTAGGAAGAGCTAATAATGTGATGCACCAAATTGTGCTTGCAGGGGTGTATATGCAAGGGACATTGACAATTGGGATGCCCTCCCCCCACTATGTTGCGATCAACAGCCATTTTTCATAAAAAGGGTGTTGGACCTCTTTAAAAACAGATGTTTCCCTCAAATTATTTAGAAGCTTTGGTAGGGTCACAAAATCAAATTCCATTTGGAAGCCTGTAAGAGACTTTACCACTAAACACTACAATGAAAACTGAGCCTCTTCAATACAGGATAAATCATATCATTTGGATTACCCCCCCCCCCTTCCCTCTCATATGTTCTGCGCATTGATGTGGTTGCATTGCTTTTATACCTGTATCATGTGGGTATTGCCATACATTTCTATTGGCCCTAGTGTTGTATTGAAAGTGTTACATGTTTTCAGTACAGGAAGAGCAATGCAGCACATATATGTGACCTGTGAAAACATTAGGCAGCTCCATTCCCTGCATTGTGTATTAACCTTGAAGGAAAAGTTTACTTTCACTGACTTTTCCCTAGCTGTCAGATCAGGACTGCTCTATAGCGCACAAGGCAATCCCCTTACTCCAGTGCCGATCTGGCTCCGACAGCCCTGGTTTGTGATGCTGGGAACTGCGCTTCCTAGTTCCAGCTGTTACGTTGGCAAAGTCTGTGTACAGTCTGTACCTGTTGAGAACGATGAGTTCCTAATACACGCCCATTGTTCTCTATGGTAGTCAGCTGTACACACATGCCCGGGAGGAACCAGGAAGTACAGCTGCAGGAGCCCGATCAGCAGTAGGAGAGCAGCAGTAAAGTAAGTGGGTTGCCCCATGCTCTTTAGGGCACCCCTGAGCAGAGCAGTAGTTTGTATTTTTTGTATGGACGGTTGGTGGGAAGGGATATATATATATATATTAATGTGATACTCTCTCTTTTAATGACGCTTTGCAATTATTTAGAAATATACTTTGTTTAGGAGCCAGTCATTACTAGGGTAGTGGGTATATTTGTATAAAGAAAACTATATATTTGTATAAAGAAAACTATAAAGAAAACTCACAAATGGCATCAGTGGGTGGATTGAGTTACACATTTGGCCAAGCTAACCATAATCAGCTGGTTACATAACACATGCACTTGAGGATAAAAAGTATATTGTAAAAAAATATTTAGGTCTTCCAACTAATCAACCTGAAAAGTTATCTATATGACATTCAAGGTATTCTACAACATCACAGATGACAGAGGAAACTTTATATATACCATATATATATATGCCAGTTTCTAGGCAAATTACCACTCAATGCAGGAAGGAAAAAATGGTGCCCCTCCCTCCACATACATCCTATGGTGCTGCTGCTTTCCTATACAGGTATGTGTTATGCTGTACCTCTACCTTGGCAGCAGGCAGTGCCCCCTACTCACAACTAATATGGAGGGATAGGGTCTTATGGCCCACACGTCCAACCCATCTGCAGAAGACAGGATAGCTGGGATAAAGGCACCCCCAATAACTCTGGTGCCCAAGGCCGTCGCCCTGCTCACCCTCTGCTGGAAACAGCCCTGTACACACGCATATACACACACATTGACATACACACACATTGACATATACATACCTTCCCCTCGATTCAAAGAGCAAAAGTTAAGTGATTTCGTATCGAGAATCGTAAGTTTGGGTGGGTGTTTGTCATTTTTTCTGGTTTTTTTGGCCATTTCGTATTCGCACGATCGTTCGCGCATAGACGTATATGAACATACGCATTTCGTACGAGAATCGTATAATTTGCGTTAGTTCGTGTGTTTTTCCCGTCCAAATCGTATTATTTGCGTCCGATCCTATTTTTTACGTCCTTCACATGGGCTTGCGCCCAATTCAGAGAGGTGATTGCTAATTGTTTTGAAGCCCATTAAAGAGCTGCTTTACGAAATGTTTGCCGGCAGCTATTTGGCCTCGGGAGTAGGATGGAGCGGAGCGAGTTTGTGGCACATCAAGGGCTTATGCTTTTTGGCATTGAGTTGATCGAGATGTCTGAGAGCAGATTGCCCCTGCGTCGTCACATGAACATCGATAGCATGAATGATGTTGAGCTGTTCGAGCTGACCAGGCTTAATCGCGCTTCCCTCCATAAATTATATAGTGAGCTGCGGCCATGGTTAGCCCGCACCACAAGGAAGGGGCATGCAATTTCAGGTATGACCAAGATGCTTGGCTGCCTGCAATTTTTGGCGAACGGCTCGTTCCAGAGGCTGGGTGCCCTCTCCGTGGGGATGTCACAGCCTACGCTGAGCCGCGCACTATCTAAATTTTTGGAAGGCATGGCTGCCATAACTCAAAAATATATTTATTTTCCTGATGATATGGCAGCCAGAAACGCCATTAAGCTTGGGTTTTATAATGTGGCCGACATGCCCAACGTTATTGGTGCAATTGACTGCACACATGTGGCACTCGTACCTAGGGCAGCCGACGAGTATATATATAGGTATTGAGATTGGTTATTATGTTGCCCAACGTGTCATGTAACCTGTTTTCCTTTGCGCCAGCATATTTGTTTATCCCTCATTTGTGTAGCTGCTTTATCTCGGCTTTTCATTAGTCTTTCCCAATAGAGTGCAGACATGTTTGGAGGTTAATTTATTAGTTTGGCTCAAATATCAATTACCCTTTTTGTATGTTTTTTCCTTAAGGAATCGTAAAATGGGACACTCACTTAATGTCCAGGCCGTGGTTGGTCCGGATATGCGGTTTATGAGTGTCCTTGCCGGCTACCCCGGATCGTCCCACGACTCCTATATCCTCCGGCGATCTGGGTTGTTTCGGAGATTTGAGGCAGGTGAATTTTCGGGGGCATGGCTGCTTGGTAAGTGTGTCCTATTTGTGTGTTATTAAATGTGGCATTAATCTTGTATTTGTTGATATGTTTTTTAAGGATAAATTTACAGAAGCGTACAACTGCCTTTTTCTTGGCTCATATATTAGGAACTTTCCCTAAAAATCCTTGTCTCGCTGTGGCCTTCAGAATGTTTTCCCTTTAGTTAGGATGTCTGTAAGTTCCTTGTGCCTAAATATATTGGTTTGGAGTTTATACCCAAGGATCTTTTGACCTTTGGCTCCTTTGGGACTATTGGTCTTTAAATGTCAAAGTGGACTTAAACTGCATACATTGTAGTTTCCAGTGAAATGTGGATAGGGATCTTTGACCTTTGGCTCCTTTGGGACTATTGGTCGTTAAATGTCAAAGTGGACTTAAACTGCATACATTGTAGTTTCCAGAGAAATGTGGATAGGCCCTCCGCAGCATCCTAATTGTAACATGTCTGAAAACTACAAATATATGTAAAATAAAAATACCCTTGGCCGTGCAGATGTTTGTTAATTAATTGGTATATAGAAGTGCCATTTTTATTTAGGTGATACCTTAGTGCAATTTTTGTGGGCCCTAATGTGCCCTGTATTTTTTTGGGAACACTTTACCTTACATCATTATGATATCTGTGAAATTTTGGGTGTTGGTTGTGTTGCCTTTTTAATTTTGATTACATTTAATTCTCTGTTTAAGGTGATTCCGGGTACCCACTTCTACCCTGGCTCATGACGCCTGTGCTGCGGCCCCAGGATGCCTCTCAGGAAGCGTATAACCGTGCGCATCGCAAGACCCGGGCTGTTGTGGAGAGGGCCTTTGGTCTGCTGAAGACACGTTTTCGTTGCCTTGACCATACTGGGGGGGCCCTGCAATATGATCCCAAGAAAGTGATCGACATTATAATGGCATGTGCTGTTTTGCACAATTTTGCCATCATGGAACGTGTCCCACGTTATGTGGACAGCCTGCCCTCTTCAGCCGTCGAGGATGAAGCCGAGAATTTTGAGGGGCCCCCCAGTGAGTCTGGCCAATCTGTTCGAGCCAACCTGATCAGCCAGCATTTTAGTTAACTTTTTTCCCTGTCTCACCATTCTGTATGTCTGTGTTATCCTTTTTGAAACATATGTTGTTTTGCCCTAATGTGGCATTACCTCTAAGTAAAACATTTCGACCTTAATTGTTGCCTAATGTATTTCATGTAGTTTCCTTAGCTTTCGCTGTGCATTGTTACACCTCTTCCAACCAAAATTATCTGGTTTAGCCCAAGCTGTTAAAAATGTCTTCCCACTAAAAACGCCACAAGTATTGGAAGTGAAATTTTTGTTTTACTTAGCAAATGAAAAATTATAGTGGTTAACAGAAATCAGTCCACATACATCTGTGGTAACAAATGGATAACATTAAAAAAAACATCGAGCACATCTACACCTGGAAGTTAGTGGCACAACCAAACAAGGACACCCAGTCCAAAGGCCAGCCTAGTCCAGTCATTAATATTGCCTGTGCCCAGGGATATTTGGGCATGGCCATAATGTCACACAAACATGTCTGCAAACAGGAGGAGCACCAACCAAATACATAGGTAAAGCCATAAGTGGCCAGATAAACTCCACATAGACCTATGGCATTGGCTAGTGGCCTTAAGCATTACTCTAAGGAGCTATATGGGAGCAAATACAAAACACAACCTGCCAGAGCAACACAAAATGGATTGTTTGAAACCTCAAAGGACAAGTAAATACAGTGGGGGTTAAGAGAAAAGATGTCCCACACACCCATGGCTTAATAGGGTGGCTGCCCATAATACCCAGGTGGAGGTCCAGGTGGAGGTCCATGGGAATGGGACCTAGCCTGGGCCATGGCAGCATTGTGAATTTGAAACTGCTCCACAATGTTTCTCTGCATATTGGTCATCTCAGCCATGGCTGACTGGATGCCATTACTTGCATTGGCCACGTTGCTGTTGAGGGTACGCAACTCCGCGAGGATGCCCTTTAGACTGGTATGGATGTTCACCATGTCGGCATGCCTTTGCTCACGCTCTGTAACGAGCTGGGCGTCATAAGAGTCCCTTTGTTGGGTCCATAATTGAAGCAGGGCACTCTGCCTCCCCTGGGAAATTGTGGGGCGGCGTAATGGCGTCCGCCGCACAATTACCCTGGCTCTTGGGCGTGCCCTGCCGCGTGGTGTCGTACCCTCAACAGCAACCGGCCTGCTTTGCAAATCCTCAGCAGCAGAGTGAACACTGGGGACTGTAGTGTCAGTCTCCCCATGTGCAAGCACAATGGATGGAGATTCACTCTGCTGCTGAGGATTGGCCAGAGAAACATTATCGAGCAGTTCCAAATTGGGACCCAGGGGGAGTTCATCCGACGTGCCCTGTACGGAGACATCATCATCTTCCTCCATGTCCTGGATCTCTTCCATGAGTGTGCGGGTCTGTAGGGACATATCAAAAAAAAAAAGGCTAAGTTTGCGTCCCAATTTAGGATTTCAACAGTTTAACACATTCTTAAGCACTTGTTAGTATTTATGCTACTAAATTAACTTACCGAAAATCTCTGATCTGGGCTCCGATGCTGTACGGACCTGGTAGGCATAACCAAACTGGGGGGTGAGTTTACCCTTGCTGAGGGATCATGCTGGGCTGAAGAAGAGAAAAAAATACCACGTAAACACACACACATAACCTTTTTTTTGATAGGTAATCAAATATAGCTCTATTTGTAATATTATTCAACTCTAGAGCAATGGTGACCTTTGTTCAAACCCACGCAAGTTTACATAGGTGCAATGGCTCGGACAAACTGCTAAGTGACCTCAGTTCTAAGTCATGAAGTGTACCCAGTCAGCATCCAACTTTCAAGGCACATTTTTGGATTTAGCCTACCATTCGCTAGGTCCGGGGTACTCAAACAATTGTTTGAAACGCCCATTTAAAGGTATGTGGTGAGAGGTGAATGTCTGGCCATGGTGCTGACGCAGGGGGTGTCTAGTTAAAAATAAAGACACTGGTGGAGGGGCTGGAGATTTCTAAGTGCCAACTAATAAAGGCTGCTTGCCCTTGCTGGGCTGGATGGGCCAGAGCTGAGGGGACAGGGATTGGATGGCTAAAGGGGGGAGTTAACGTATTGATGGTGATGGGATGGATGGAGCCAATCTGTTACAAATGTATGGGGCTTATGTGGGGGGGGGCATGGGGGGACTGTGGCACATGGGCCAGAGCAGGGGCAGCGGGACACGATTGTGGCCAGTGAAAATTTAAATAAGTTACTGTGTACCTTGCAATGCCACTTCCTGGGCAGTACTTCATATTGCAATGCTATGTTTCACGGAGCCATGACATTGGGCAGGAGACCAACCACTACATGGCCGATCAAGGGGGCAGCTCTGAGCACGTCAACACAGAAGTAACTGAGTGCAGGGCTGTCTGGGCAGGGGTCCTTGAATGTGGTGGCAAGGTCCGCATTGGGACCCCGGGCTGCCATTTGAGTCTCGCTGCTCTTGGTCACATATGTTTGTGGGTGGCTAATTAAATTGTTAACTCAAACACAACTCACACAAGCAAAAGGCAACCCATACATAATGATGTGTGTTTTGTGATTGATTCAAAATTTCTCACTTATCTTGCGAAACTTCATGACTTTAACAATACAATTGGACATTTGAACTTTGCCATAATGGCTGTGGGCCTAAATGTGTGATTCCCAGGGCCAAAAAGAGGACACAAACAGCCACAGTAGTGCGAGGCCAAGCAAGGCAAACCATAGGGGCATCCCGTTAGCTTGTTACTAGTGAACTGTAGATTATTTAGCAAACAGGCAAACATGCAGATTTAAGAGTACTCACCGTGGGTACGGGTCGGTGAGTCTGTGTCCCTTAGACCAGCATGTCCACCGACCGCGACCGGATGGAGAAGTCCAAGCACAATCTCCTCAGCAGGGGTAAACTCCAATTTAGATGGAAAGCCACCGCCAGTTTTCATGCTGAAAAGAGAAAAGCGTTTGGTCGTCAGAAAAGGTGCATACAGTACATCCAAAACATTAGATTTAGCGTAAACATTTAGTTACCTGTAATTATGCCTTTTAATTTCTTTTTGCCGTACAGCATACTTCAGATCAGAGATTTTCTTCTGAATTTGGGACACATCTTTCCTCTCTTCCCCCGCTGCATTTACTTGTCGGAGGATGGTTTCAAACAATTCCATCTTGCGCTGCTTGGTGGTGTGTTTGGATTTGCTCCCATATAGCTCGTCATAGTATAATGTAAGGCCACTAGCCAATGCCATATTTTGGTCATGGGAGAATCTCCCACTCAACTGGCCGCGGCGCAATGTGCGGCCAGATGGTTGGCTTGGCTGCTCCTCCATGTGTGCAGACACATGTGGTGACATTATGGCCTGGGGCTGGGTAGGGGAATGGCCGGATTGGTGGCTTCCCAATGACTGGACTGGACTGGCCAAGGGACTGGGTGTTCTTGCGTGGCTGGCCACCGAACTTCCAGGTGTAGATGTGGTCATGGGGGCAATTCGGGGCCCTCTTGGGGGGCTAGGTTCCCGGCTGGTGCCAGGTCGGGGGCTCTGTTCCCGGCTGGTGCCAGGTCGGGGGCTTCTGGCCCTGGATTGGGTTCTTCTGGGCCTGTAGGGGCTTCTGGCCCTGGATTGGGTTCGTCTGGGCCTGTAGGGGCTTCTGGCCCTGGTTTGTGATCTGCGGCCTCTGGATGGGCTTCGGGGCCTGGATGGGGTTCGGGCCCTGGATGGGGTTCTTCTGGGCCTGTCGGGGCTTCTGGCCCTGGTTTGTGATCTGCGGGCCCTGTAGGGGCTTCTGGCCCTGGATGGGGTTCTTCTGGGCCTGTCGGGGCTTCTGGCCCTGGTTTGTGATCTGCGGGCCCTGTAGGGGCTTCTGGCCCTGGATGGGGTTCGTCTGGGCCTGTAGGGGCTTCTGGCCCTGGATGGGGTTCGTCTGGGCCTGTCGGGGCTTCTGGCCCTGGATGGGGTTCTTCTGGGCCTGTCGGGGCTTCTGGCCCTGGTTTGTGATCTGCGGGCCCTGTAGGGGCTTCTGGCCCTGGATGGGGTTCGTCTGGGCCTGTAGGGGCTTCTGGCCCTGGATGGGGTTCGTCTGGGCCTGTCGGGGCTTCTGGCCCTGGATGGGGTTCTTCTGGGCCTGTCGGGGCTTCTGGCCCTGGTTTGTGATCTGCGGGCCCTGTAGGGGCTTCTGGCCCTGGATTGGGTTCGTCTGGGCCTGTAGGGGCTTCTGGCCCTGGTTTGTGATCTGCGGCCTCTGGATGGGCTTCGGGGCCTGGATGGGGTTCGGGCCCTGGATGGGGTTCGGGCCCTGCTGCGGGGCATGGGTTTCCGAACTGCCCTCCTTGAAGGCATGGCCGGTGTGGGCTCACTGGTGCTGCCTGTTCTGGGGGCAGAGGTGGTGGGTGCTGCAGTTGCCAGCTTTTTGGCTGCAGGAGGGGCACGAGGCTTGGGGCCCCTTTTTTGGGTACCTGAGGGTCCAGGGTCCCTTGGTGGGGCCGAGGTGGGAGTCTTGGATCTCAGTTTTCGGCCAGCTTGCTGGGACCTTGTGGTGGGGCCCTCCGCGGTCTTGCTTGCCTGGGGTCGCTTGCTGATCGCCTTTTTTGGTGCCATCGTACAGAAATGCTCAAAGAGAATGAGCTTGGGGGGAAGGGACCTTTAAATAATGAGCCCAGCGTGTGACGCCTATGCGCACGACTACGCGCTCGTACGAACGTACGTTCGAGCGGAACCAGGAAACCGCTGGGGTTTCACTTATCTGCTGCCTGGAAGAAGACTAAAGATGGCGCCCACTATCTTCACCCGTCAACAGGAAGAGATCCTCATGCTGGTAAGTGGCTGCCTGTGCATTTTAATAGAATAGTCAATGATGGCCTAAATGTAAATGATGCGTTGGGAACTAGTTTGGGGTCTCTTAATGTTTAATCACTGGCTCCTCACACTTCATCCTCAAGGGCCGAGCCTGGCCACGTTTTCACCTGTCTATGCTGATGTCCTAATTCGCCCAATTGCTCCGGCTTAGCAACAGTTAATTAACCTGTGGAGTAGCGGGGCGAGCTGTCAAACCTGGCCTGTCTCGGACCTTGATGCGGATGTTTGCGGAACACTGTTGTCCTAAGCCATAAAAACACAACGGGAAGCCACACACGTGGTCCAAAAGCCTAAGCATTAGGCTACATCTTGGATGTTTAAACCATCCTAACATGCCATAGATGCAGGTGGCCTGATTCTTGATGTTGGCTATTATCTGTATGTACATGGTGTGTGATACATATAACATAAGACCAGACTGACAATCACAGTCAACGTCCTCTTTAAGGCACTCCCCAAAAATGGCGGCCATTCGAAATGTGTGTGTTAATGACATTAAATACTCAACTTGTGATGCAACACATATGGGTCTGTGTGTAAAAGTAAAAGCTCTGTGTCCATTATGTTTTTCAGATCATGCTTCAGCGCCGGTATGACTTCGCGCCCAATGTGTGCGAGAAAAGGGACATCGCCCGGGAGATCATCGCCGAGATCCACCGTGTGACCAGCACCACCTTCACTCACACCCAGATAATGCAGCATTGGTCGGACCTGAAGCGTCTGCACATGCCCCGGGTGCGGAGGTTTTTTGGGATCCATTTCCCAAGTAAGTACAAAGCAATTGCATGGTATATGTTCCAAATGTCTAAGTTATGCCTTTATTTATAATGACTTTTCTTTGGTAGTGTTGGAAATGGATTTCAGAATTCGCCGCACCCGGAGACGTACAGGCCGACCAGTGCTGCATGACTCTGCATCTGTGAGTGAAGGTGGTGGATCTCCCGGGCGACGGACCTACCCCTCCTCTGTGGCCTCCTCAGACCAGCCCCTGGACCTTACCACAGAGGAGGGGCCAAGGCGCGTGGGCGTGGAGTCATACCTGGCCACGCATGGGGAAGGCTCTGGTATGTCACTCTTCATGTATAGGCACAAAGATATACATGGCAGGCCAAAAACTAAGTTATCCTTTATTATGTATTTGTAGAAGCTTCTGGAGCGGGTGAGATAGTGGAGGAGGAGGCAGCAGAGATGCTGGAAGGAGATCCTGGCGAAGGTGAGTGATGTCAGCCAGACTGGGAGCCAGATATGTTGGGGATAGTGACTCTCTACAAATACTAACCAAATGTCACATGTTTCTCCAGGGACTTCTTCACAGCAGAGCCAGGACCAAGGGCAGCCTGTTGGCCCCAACCAGCCATCTGTCGGCCACCAACTCCGTAAGTCTCCATGCCATTATTCATATTAATGTTTGCTTAGCTAATAACACACACATAACTAAAGGCGTAGCCAATGTGTAGTTCACACTTTCATGTGGGCACTTCGTTAGCTTAAAGAGGACCCTAACTTGTATTAAGAACATAAGAATTAGCCAACACACTGTACCTACAGATTAGAAACATGGAAAAACACCCTTCAGCCATCTAATGCATGTTATTAGACTGAACAAAACCAATATTGCGGAATATGGAATGCGCAATATTTACAGGCAGCATGGGATACAGATTGAAAAAAGGAAGGTGCTGCCATGCATTGTGGGAGTGATGACCTTTCCCTCAACCCAGCTATGCTCTGGAATCCCAACGCACCACTGTAACCTACTCCCCTGTACTTTATCCAACTCTCCACTCCTCATTAAGTGTTATGCTTCAGAGTCCAGATGGCGGCGCTGTAATCAAAAAACATCCCAAATTTACTTTGATCTGGTGCAGAATCATTTGGGAATAGTTATTGGTTTTCATTAAATAATGTGGAAGGTCCGCTTTAAGGAGTTTAAAGACTTACCTGTGGGAAATGCATTAACTTTATCCCTTGGAAGAATGACATATGTCATGCATTTACATGTATTTGATTAACCCCAAATCTATTTCCAGCATACAAACCGGTCTGGGACTCCTATTTATGTTTAATTCTCTATTGGTTACAGGGATGATCCCAAAAACATTGGCTGGGAAAAAAAAAAGAATAAAGGAGTTGGTGGCCGAGCTGCTGGCCATACAGGCGACGTTGGGGCCAACAGATGAAGAAGAGGAGGAGGATTAGTGCCCTTGGTCCTGGCTACTTTTGTTAAAATGTTTTAAAATTTTAAAATTGGTTCAAATTTTTTAAAGTTTTGGGTTTTAAAAAAAAAAAACAATTTTATCTCTGTTTTTAAGCAAAAAAAAACAAAAATTTTAATATGTTTGTAACCAAAAAAAAAAAAAAAAAAAAAAAAAAAAAAAAAAAGGGGTTTTAAACAAAACACCCCATTAAAAAAATTATGTTTAAACCAAAAATATCCCAAAAAAAAAACAAATAATTTAAATAAATTATATTTTAAGACTTCATAAATGTGTCTTTTCTAATATGCGCAAACAAAAACAATTACACAAACAAGAAAAAACACGCTTAGAAACATATAGACATATGTACATTATGTGGTTTGTGTAAGTTTTAGGGTCGTCAACATGAAGAAGGATGCAAGCGCCAAGGGGTTTAGGTAAGTTTGAGGGACCGAGAAATGAAGTTGGATGCAGGCGCTAAGGGGTTTAGGTAAGTTTGAGGGACCGAGAAATGAAGTTGGATGCAAGCGCTAAAGGGTTTAGGTAAGTTTGAGGGACCGAGAAATGAAGTTGGATGCAAGCGCTAAGGGGTTTAGGTAAGTTGTAGGGACCGAGAAATGAAGTTGGATGCAGGCGCTACGGGGTTTAGGTAAGTTTGAGGGAACGAGAAATGAAGTTGGATGCAAGCGCTAAAGGGTTTAGGTAAGTTTGAGGGACCGAGAAATGAAGTTGGATGCAAGCGCTAAGAGGTTTAGGTAAGTTTGAGGGACCGAGAAATGAAGTTGGATGCAAGCGCTAAAGGGTTTAGGTAAGTTTGAGGGACCGAGAAATGAAGTTGGATGCAGGCGCTACGGGGTTTAGGTAAGTTTGAGGGACCGAGAAATGAAGTTGGATGCAGGCGCTACGGGGTTTAGGTAAGTTTGAGGGACCGAGAAATGAAGTTGGATGCAAGCGCTAAAGGGTTTAGGTAAGTTTGAGGGACCGAGAAATGAAGTTGGATGCAAGCGCTAAAGGGTTTAGGTAAGTTTGAGGGACCGAGAAATGAAGTTGGATGCAAGCGCTAAGAGGTTTAGGTAAGTTTGAGGGACCGAGAAATGAAGTTGGATGCAAGCGCTAAAGGGTTTAGGTAAGTTTGAGGGACCGAGAAATGAAGTTGGATGCAAGCGCTAAAGGGTTTAGGTAAGTTTGAGGGACCGAGAAATGAAGTTGGATGCAAGCGCTAAAGGGTTTAGGTAAGTTTGAGGGACCGAGAAATGAAGTTGGATGCAAGCGCTAAGGGGTTTAGGTAAGTTGTAGGGACCGAGAAATGAAGTTGGATGCAGGCGCTAAGGGGTTTAGGTAAGTTTGAGGGACCGAGAAATGAAGTTGGATGCAAGCGCTAAGGGGTTTAGGTAAGTTGTAGGGACCGAGAAATGAAGTTGGATGCAAGCGCTAAAGGGTTTAGGTAAGTTTGAGGGACCGAGAAATGAAGTTGGATGCAAGCGCTAAGGGGTTTAGGTAAGTTGTAGGGACCGAGAAATGAAGTTGGATGCAGGCGCTAAGGGGTTTAGGTAAGTTTGAGGGACCGAGAAATGAAGTTGGATGCAGGCGCTAAGGGGTTTAGGTAAGTTTGAGGGACCGAGAAATGAAGTTGGATGCAAGCGCTAAAGGGTTTAGGTAAGTTTGAGGGACCGAGAAATGAAGTTGGATGCAAGCGCTAAAGGGTTTAGGTAAGTTTGAGGGACCGAGAAATGAAGTTGGATGCAAGCGCTAAGGGGTTTAGGTAAGTTGTAGGGACCGAGAAATGAAGTTGGATGCAGGCGCTAAGGGGTTTAGGTAAGTTTGAGGGACCGAGAAATGAAGTTGGATGCAGGCGCTAAGGGGTTTAGGTAAGTTTGAGGGACCGAGAAATGAAGTTGGATGCAAGCGCTAAAGGGTTTAGGTAAGTTTGAGGGACCGAGAAATGAAGTTGGATGCAAGCGCTAAAGGGTTTAGGTAAGTTTGAGGGACCGAGAAATGAAGTTGGATGCAAGCGCTAAGGGGTTTAGGTAAGTTGTAGGGACCGAGAAATGAAGTTGGATGCAAGCGCTAAGGGGTTTAGGTAAGTTGTAGGGACCGAGAAATGAAGTTGGATGCAAGCGCTAAGGGGTTTAGGTAAGTTGTAGGGACCGAGAAATGAAGTTGGATGCAGGCGCTAAGGGGTTTAGGTAAGTTTGAGGGACCGAGAAATGAAGTTGGATGCAAGCGCTAAGGGGTTTAGGTAAGTTGTAGGGACCGAGAAATGAAGTTGGATGCAGGCGCTAAGGGGTTTAGGTAAGTTTGAGGGACCGAGAAATGAAGTTGGATGCAAGCGCTAAAGGGTTTAGGTAAGTTTGAGGGACCGAGAAATGAAGTTGGATGCAAGCGCTAAAGGGTTTAGGTAAGTTTGAGGGACCGAGAAATGAAGTTGGATGCAAGCGCTAAGGGGTTTAGGTAAGTTGTAGGGACCGAGAAATGAAGTTGGATGCAAGCGCTAAAGGGTTTAGGTAAGTTTGAGGGACCGAGAAATGAAGTTGGATGCAAGCGCTAAGGGGTTTAGGTAAGTTGTAGGGACCGAGAAATGAAGTTGGATGCAGGCGCTAAGGGGTTTAGGTAAGTTTGAGGGACCGAGAAATGAAGTTGGATGCAAGCGCTAAGGGGTTTAGGTAAGTTGTAGGGACCGAGAAATGAAGTTGGATGCAAGCGCTAAAGGGTTTAGGTAAGTTTGAGGGACCGAGAAATGAAGTTGGATGCAAGCGCTAAAGGGTTTAGGTAAGTTTGAGGGACCGAGAAATGAAGTTGGATGCAAGCGCTAAGGGGTTTAGGTAAGTTGTAGGGACCGAGAAATGAAGTTGGATGCAGGCGCTAAGGGGTTTAGGTAAGTTTGAGGGACCGAGAAATGAAGTTGGATGCAGGCGCTAAGGGGTTTAGGTAAGTTTGAGGGACCGAGAAATGAAGTTGGATGCAAGCGCTAAAGGGTTTAGGTAAGTTTGAGGGACCGAGAAATGAAGTTGGATGCAAGCGCTAAAGGGTTTAGGTAAGTTTGAGGGACCGAGAAATGAAGTTGGATGCAAGCGCTAAGGGGTTTAGGTAAGTTGTAGGGACCGAGAAATGAAGTTGGATGCAGGCGCTAAGGGGTTTAGGTAAGTTTGAGGGACCGAGAAATGAAGTTGGATGCAAGCGCTAAAGGGTTTAGGTAAGTTTGAGGGACCGAGAAATGAAGTTGGATGCAAGCGCTAAAGGGTTTAGGTAAGTTTGAGGGACCGAGAAATGAAGTTGGATGCAAGCGCTAAGGGGTTTAGGTAAGTTGTAGGGACCGAGAAATGAAGTTGGATGCAGGCGCTACGGGGTTTAGGTAAGTTTGAGGGAGCGAGAAATGAAGTTGGATGCAAGCGCTAAGGGGTTTAGGTAAGTTGTAGGGACCGAGAAATGAAGTTGGATGCAAGCGCTAAGGGGTTTAGGTAAGTTTGAGGGACCGAGAAATGAAGTTGGATGCAGGCGCTAAGGGGTTTAGGTAAGTTTGAGGGACCGAGAAATGAAGTTGGATGCAAGCGCTAAAGGGTTTAGGTAAGTTTGAGGGACCGAGAAATGAAGTTGGATGCAGCCGCTACGGGGTTTATGTAAGTTTCTGGTTGAGGGTGCGCATGCGCAAGATCTTATAAACATACGAACGCACGAATCTAAGAGGCCAAAAACCAATGAAAACCAGAGGCAAACGCAAGTAATTGGAAGAGCTGGACGATGGAAGCAGCCGAAAAAACAGGCTGCCGCCGCAACAGGTGAGCACATGAACGTGATTTTTACGATTGACAACTGACTGAGGCAAGTTCGGGAGATATCATACGAACGGACGTATATTTTAGGATAGAAACGTATTTGCTTATTGAATCACTCGCAAGTTCATACGAACGCACGAGCGGACGTAAAAAATAGGATGATCGTGAGCCAAATCCAAGCTGTTACATGTTTCTTTGAATCAACCCACTTGTCTTCAGCAGCTTTCACACCTTAAGAGAAAAGGAGAAAATAAAAATATTGAGGAAGAAGCTTATGTTTACTGTTGTAAAATATACATAGAAATAATACATATTTTACAGAATAATTCATAAATAAGAAGCAATAAATGTCAAACCCGAGAGGACGAGCAGCACAGTGACTGCAATTGTCTTCATGGTGATAGTACAGTGTTGAAGCTCTGCACCAGTAGTGGAGTTTTTCTGCTTATTTATACAGTGCGTGAAGTAGGATCCCACACCCTCTTGCTCCAAATACATACAATTATCTCATGTGCTTCTAGCCAAGCAGATTTGGGACGCAGCAACTTAATTGCGTCATCATGTAATGTCACCTTGTGCACAAACCACGTGATCTAATTTTACCTGGACTGGTTGTCACTAGCTGATCATCCTTGTTTTACGTAGTGGAAAACTTTATAATTTCCCCTATAGGAAGTCATGTGTTGCCCTCTCCCCAGTGTCCCCTTTAGTTTTTGCTGTGTATTTGGGAGGCTGTATGCCTATATTTTAAGGAAACAAAGGAGGGGTGGGAACCGCTCAGACCATTTTATAATTAATCTGGGAGGTGCACGTTAGCAGGGCAATTAGGATACAAAAGTCTTAAAGGAGCCACAGCACTCAACCCTGTTACCGTGAAAACCAACCTAAAAACTGTCTCTAAATCAGGTTAAAAACAGAGGACTTGGTCACACACATCTGCAGAAGTATGCTTAAGCTGCACCACCAGCACCAAGGTGCCCCTGTGAGGTGCAGTCCTAAATCTAATCTCTGAGAACCCATTTGGGACATACAATGCAATAGATAAATTGGGAGCAGGCTTACCTGAGGTTGCCCTAAACCTCAAGTGCAAGCCATGGGGTGGAAGGGTCGAAGACCTCGCAGTACAGCCTAGACCCCACACACCATGTGCTTGCACAAATTCAAAAGAAACAAAGGAGGGGTGGCAGCCGCTCAGACCATTTTATAAATAACCTGGGAGGTGCACGTTAGCAGGGCAATTAGTATACAAAATCCTTAAAGGAGCCACAGCACTCAACCCTGTTAGCTTGCAAACCAAGAGACAGATTTTAGGTTGGTCTGCAAGCTAACAGGGTTGAGTGCTGTGGCTCCTTTAAGACATTTGTATACCTATATTTTACTGTCACAATGAAACTAGTGAAAGTTCATTTTTCTTAATCAGCTCAAAAAAGCAGGATTGTTCTTTTATTGTTTGGTGATTGTGGCTTTGATTGATTTAATCAAAATAATTTTTGTTATTGGCATTGTGTATAGGTAAGAACTGTCATGGAATGCTTTACTTGCCAATTGAATTTACTGTAAAGCATGTAAATGCAAGTAGCATCTAATTATAAAAGCTACTGTTGCTCAAGGATAAACAGGTGGTCTTTAGCCATATTCCATTAGAACAATTCCAGAGTTTGTACTGACAAAGGCACAAGCAGCAGTGTTAATTAATGGAGAACATTTCCCTGCAGGAGGGAAGTGATTTTATGTCACCCCCCTCTAAGGAGTGGGTAAACCTGCTCAATGACTGTATAACTCAGCTGGGTAATCTGATGGCACATCTCTAAAAAGTGTCTAGCCAGCAGAGAGGTTAGGTACCCTCTCCTAATGGCACTTCTATGCTCGGAAACACACTGCCTTATCTCCTGGTGCTTTCTTTCCCTTTCTGGCATGGGCATTTGAGCAGCTATATCACCATTTTTTGTGGTAACATGTTTTATCGGGAATTGTTTGCCCATTTTTGGATAGGTGAAATGTGTACCCCTGGCACCATAGCTGCATCGGGTTCCACTCCCACATGGGAACATACTAATTGGTTTGGGCAGGCCTTGCATTCCTGTTCCAGGGGTGAAACTAGTAGATAGATCATCTACTTGAATGCTTTGGGATCTCTTGTATGCTATTACTGGTCGTTCCGCAAAGGTAGCATTGAGTCTGGGGTTACTAGTCAATACATTCCAGTGTTGTATTGAATGAAAAATAAAGCGGCTCCTAGTACTAAAAATAAGGATAAAAGGATTATGTTCAGTCTTTCTGTTTGGTTTGGACATCAGTAGGTCTTCTCTGGACTTACCAAATGCTCTACGTTTGGCCTCATTAATTATGTAGGGGGAGTAACCTCTCTGGATAAAATCTGTAGCCATCTCTCCAAGCACGTCTATTGTCGGTTTCATTGTTCTCAACAATCTTTCTTAATCGGACAAATTGGTTATATGGCAAACTTTGTTTCATTTTTTGAAGATAAACTCTGTGGGGACAGATAAGTGTTTCTGCCCGTTGGATTTTGATTTAATTCAGTATTCAGTGCTCTATTCACATTCCAGATGATATTGTCTAGAACAGTGATTTTCAACCTTTTTTAAGCCGCGGCACACTTTTTATACTTAAAAAATCCCGCGGCACACCACCAACCAAAATGGCACAAAATGACACTAAAACAGTACATACTATACATATAGTTAATAATATAGATTCTAAATGTATTTCTTACCACTCAGTGTGAAACCTGGGCCTGTTTCGATGAACACAAAAGGGATATCCTGGCAGGAATGGTGGAAAGACACACACAAAGCTCTTCCTCAACAGTTCTCAGTCTCTCCCTGTTTTTAGTTGTTATCGCAGTCAAGCTTGAGAAGCCCAGCTCACATAGATATGTGGTTGAAAATGGCAGCAATATCAAAATAGCTTTGTTATGGGCGATTTGCTTTTAGATTTCAGGGCCAGCCTCTCAGTGTTTTGTTCTGCTTTAAAGAAGAACAGCACGCCTGATTTTCACTTCTCAGGGTGTTGTTTCTCTCAGTGGGGGCATCCAGAATTGGGATGCCCAGCTGTGTGTATCCCGCAACATTTACTCGCCTACCTGCCTACAAGGCTGGGCATGCACACGGCTAAAGGTGAGCCGGGATGCAGCCACAGTGCAAAGACACGGTGAGGGCTCCAGGACAAGGTGAGTGAAAAGGGCTTCTGGGGGGGTTTACACAGCGGGGGAATTCCAATTCAGGATGCCCCAAGGAGAGGCATTCCTCTTTAAAAAATAAGTCACATTTGGATCAGTGTTTCCCTCCCGCCCTGCTCCTCCAGTGTCAAGTACCGACCACCTATCAACATTCATGCACACAAATACAACACAATATGCCCCTCCCCCCAAAACTTTATCATCATCATCATCTAATTTTTATAAAAGCTGCAAAGTCCGGGAACTCTCTTCCCACTCCATTATGCCAAGTGACAGTCCCGGTTCCCTGAATCTCTGCCCACCCCTCCATTACCTTTACTTGCAGTTCAAAGCGGAGCCTGATGGGGGGGACGTACAGAGACATATGTATCATCCGGCTGTGGGGCCGGGGGCACACTGCGCCTCGCTGACTTAACCACGCCTCCAGCTCCACTCCTTACTGGGCAGTAACTGTCCCGCCCATTCAGCCAGACGCCCAGGCATTGGCTGAGACTTGTTTAGCCTGAGCGTTACTTCCTAGTGCGGAAGCCGCATCGCTGCGCATTGCCGGGGAACAGGGGGCACCTTAGTTTGGGGAACTTTCCCCGCGGCACACCTGACCATGTGGTGTGCCGCGTCACACCGGTTGAAAATCACTGGTCTAGAAAGTGTTCCTAAAAGGGGTCAGTCTCTAATGTGAAGGAGATTGTAGGTAAGGCTTCATCTAGTGATGTCTTAAACTCTTGCAAGTCTGGTTCATTGCCCTGCCATATAAAAAAAAAGATATCTTATATGTACCGCCGCTAAACTAGTACATTGCTGTCGATTGCAGGGTGTGTGTAGACGTGAGGTTCTTCAATTTGCACCATGTGATGATTGGCATAGGCAGGTGCCATGTTCAATACATTGCCTAGAAGGGAGATTTAAGTGGATTTTTGGTGTGTGTGTCTTTCATATTATAGTCCTGGCAATCATGTACGTTTCTTCAGCCTCTCTGCAGTCGAGGTGTGATCCTGTGCCCATTGTCATGTTGGCACCTCCTGCACTGAAAAACATGGGGACTACGACTACCGTGGTATGTGTTTCTTCTTTTTTACTTTGTTATATGTTTACTTGGACTTGGGAAGCCAGGAACCATTGCCACTATTAAGTATCTATATACATTTTTAACTTTCCTTATCCCATGCCTATCCATTCAGATATGCTGGGAGTGGAAGCAAACTGCAGAGTGCAGGGAAGCCAGGGAAGCAGCTGTACCTGTTTCCTTGTGTCTCTGATGAAAACAGGTCCATAAGCCGTGCAGTAAAATGATTGGACGAGTCAAAATCATGGGTATTGTCAACTTAAAGGAAAACTCCCTTTCTGTCATTTCTTTTGGTGTACTGACATAATTTTCCATTTATGGAATGTAAAATAAACATTTGTGTTAGAATTGTGCCCCCAGACGTGTTATTTACTTATCAGCATGCTGTTTCCAAGTTCCTTATATTCCTGTGTGTCTGTGATCCTAAAGTAGGAGTGGCTTCGCTGGCCTTGAGTAAAAAGTTAGGAATACAGGTCCCAGCATCCCCCCCACTGTAACAGCTGAATTAATCAGCTGCTTTATGTCACACAGAAGTTATTACCTCCCCAAAGTCAGTAACGATTTATCTACTAGAACACAAGACTGTGATCCCCTTATCTACAGAGTTTGGATTAGGCTTAAAGTGGACCAAAACCCAGGATTTTGACTATCCTGGGTTTTGGTCCTCTCCCCTGGAGCACCCCGAATGGGGGTGCCCTGCTGTGTGAAACCCCCCAGATCGCCTAAGGAAACTCACCTCTTCCGGGTCCTACAGTGCATGCGTGGCCACTCGTCCAATCAGCGCACTCAGTCCAGCGACTCCTAACGTGCTGGCGGCTGAGAGTGCCTAGTGTGCCCGCGCGTTGAAGCAGGAACAAAGGTGAGTGAATGGGGCAACCTGGCGGGTTTCACACAGCGGGGCATCCCAATTTTGGATGCCCCGGGGGGAGGGAATCGATCGGCCCGGGAATCTTAAAGAGCTGGAAACCGATATAAAGAAAAAAAAAATAGCAGATAAGTTTAGCACATTGACCACATAATTGTGGCGCAAAATAATGGAAACTTTTAAAAATGCCATCGACAGTGGATCGAGCCCACCGGGACAACCAATACACTCACCTTCTTTCCCGGGCCAACAGCGCATGCGCGGGCTGCACCCACATCCCTGCTGTCCCTCTAGCAGGACACGTGCCCACGCCAGGCTTTTGTAAAAGGCCGGCGTGGCCACGCTCCATGTTAGAGGGTAGCGGGGGGATGTGGCTGTCGGTGAGCTCGGAGCCGCTCGCCTTAGACAAAGGCTTACATGACGTGACATCAGTGGCTCAGCGAGCGTGCTGATTGGATGAGTGGCCGCACATGTGCCGTAGGACCAGAAAGAGGTGAGTTGGTTTTGGCGAACTTGGGGGTTTCATACAGCGGAGCACCCCCGATCAGGGTGCCCCGGGGGCAAGGACCAAAACCCAGGATAGTCAAAATCCTGGGTTTTGGTCCACTTTAAATCTAGTGGGGTCACAGAAGAGTTAACATTCTTGATAGAAAAACTACAAAAACAAATTCCTTAATCAAAGACTCAATTTGGGTTTGGGGTGATTTCCTGAAAGATTCCTTAAAACATTTGTCATTACATAATCACATTAATAATACATTGTTAAATTAAAGTGGACCAAAACTGGGCCTAGTGTTTATAGGGTGCTAGGTCCTGTTTGATATCCCCCCCTGGGTCATACTGATTTGGTATACCCCCAATATGAAACCTTACCAGTCACCTGATTTTGTTACCATGCCCGCAGTGCATGAATGGCTGGTGGCGGCATGTCTCGCACCTTTCTCTGGTTATGTGCATCCACACCAGCAGTAACTAGATCCCAGGTTTTTTGTCCACTTTAAAGTGGACCAAAACCCAGGATTTTGACTATCCTGGGTTTTGGCCCTTTCCCCCTGGGCACCCCAATCCAGGGTGCCCCACTACGTGAAACCCCCCCCCCAGATTGCCCGAGGAAACTCACCTCATCCCAGTCCTACGGTGCATGCGCGTGTGCTCGTCCAATCAGCGTGCTCGGAGCCGCTAAGCTATGCACATCTAAGCAACATCTTAGCAGAGCTCCGAGTGCACTGGCGGCCGCATCCTCCGCTTCCCTCTAACAGGGAGCATGCCCGTAGCGGTCATTCTCAAATGGCTGGCCCTGCTAGAGGGATTGCGTCACGGGTATGCACCGTTGGACCAGGAAGTAAGGTAAGTGTAGTGGGCGACCTGGGGGGTTTCACACAGCGGGGCATCCTGATTTTGGATGCCCTGGGGGGAATTCCTTGGCCGATCTTGCTATGTTTTGGTCCACTTTAATGCATATATAGCACATTGCCATGAGCTGCATTTTCTTCTTATTCAGAAACTTGCCACACATCTTCTTTATTTGCTATTATTTACCATCCGTGTTCCAGTGCTTAGTGCCCGTTATATTCTTTGGTGCTTTGGGTGTGATTCTATTAGTTCTTATCAGTTTCTGACCTGGCTTGATCGACCATCCTTGTCTGCTGCCAGTACAGACCTTTGCTTGCCTGACCTCGAACCTGCCTGCCACTTTTGGATACCTCATTACCTCTGACCTCCCGGCTTGATACAACTTGTGGTTCATCTGGCTTCAACATAAGCAAACATCCTTTGCACCTATTAACCGGGACAGAGGCCAGCTCTGTGAATCAAGTGGGCGTGGCCACACTGCATATGGTAATAGGGGGGCACACCACACTACCTATATGGGGAATGGGAGGGGGGAATGCCCCACTGCTTATATGGGGAATGGGAGGGGGGATGCCACGCTGCCTATGGGCAGGGGCGGACTGGCCATAGGGCATACCGGGACAAATCCCGGTAGGCCGCCTCCCCCTGGCCCCATAGTTGGTGATGTTGGGCCGCTGCGGCCCTAGCTGGCTGGGCAACAGGGAGCTGCCATGGCCGCCCGGCACACTGCACTGCAGCACATGACGTCTATGGGCAACACAAAGCTGCCTGTTGGGGCAGTCGGAGAGTCTACTGACAGCTGTCACAGTCAATTAATTATTGGCTGTGCAGCGCAGCGGACGGGCGCCCTTCAGAGTGGGCGGGGACTCCTCTCTGGTCCCCAGCGAAGCTGGAAATGCAGGGAGGTCCTGTTCAAGGCTGCCTTCAGAGGTGAGAGGGGGGAAGTTCTTTTTGATTTATGTAATGGGTCCTGTCCATCACATAAATCATGCAGCTGCCCACCTTTGAGGCACCCGGGCACGCTGCGCTGTGACAGGAGGGGCCCCAGCCAAGAAGCCAGCAGCTCAAAGCCGGCAGCTTCTGTTACCGATCATCACGGTGGTCTGTCTGCCTGACACGTGACCTCTGTGTCAGATTCCTCTGCTCAGTGACCTGGGACAGACACAGGCTGCATGCGATTGCCAGTGACAGAAGTAAGTTCGGCTTTGATGCTGCTGCAGTCAGCTTAAATCATTGGATAAGTTCACCTCCTTTTGCTGTAATATGTTATGCCTCCCCTCTGTACCTCATTCATAAGCTGCCCCTATCACCCACCCATCCCTCCATCCACACTCATCCCTCCATCCCCACTTATCCCCAGCCTACCCCTGTCACCCACTCATCCCTCCATCCACACTCATCCCTCCATCCACACTCATCCCTCCATCCACACTTATCCCCAGCCTACCCCTGTCACCCACTCATCCCTCCATCCACACTCATCCCTCCATCCACACTTATCCCCAGCCTACCCTTGTCACCCACTCATCCCTCCATCCCCACTTATTCCCAGCCTACCCTCGTCACCCACTCATCCCTCCATCCACACTAATTCCAAGCCTGCCCCCGTCACCCACTTATCCCTCCTTCCACACTTATCCCCAGCCTACCCTTGTCACCCACTCATCCCTCCATCCACACTTATCCCCAGCCTTCCCCTGTCACCCACTCATCCCTCCATCCACACTCATCCCCAGCCTGCCCCTGTCACCCACTCATCCCTCCATCCACACTCATCCCCAGCCTGCCCCTGTCACCCACTCATGCCTCCATCCACACTCATCCCTCCATCCACACTTATCCCCAGCCTTCCCCTGTCACCCACTCATCCCTCCATCCACACTTATCCCCAGCCTTCCCCTGTCACCCACTCATCCCTCCATCCACACTTATCCCCAGCCTTCCCCTGTCACCCACTCATCCCTCCATCCACACTTATCCCCAGCATTCCCCTGTCACCCACTCATCCCTCCATCCACACTTATCCCCAGCCTTCCCTTGTCACCCACTCATGCCTCCATCCACACTCATCCCTCCATCCACACTTATCCCCATCCTTCCCCCGTCACCCACTCATACCTCCATCCCCACTTATCCCCAGCCTACCCCCGTCACCCACTCATACCTCCATCCCCACTTATCCCCAGCCTACCCCCGCCACCCACTCATACCTCCATCCACACTTATCCCCAGCCTACCCCCGCCACCCACTCATACCTCCATCCCCACTTATCCCCAGCCTACCCCCGCCACCCACTCATACCTCCATCCCCACTTATCCCCAGCCTACCCCTGTCACCCACTCATCCCTCCATCCACACTTATCCCCAGCCTACCCCTGTCACCCACTCATCCATCCATCCACACTTATCCCCAGCCTGCCCCTGTCACCCACTCATCCCTCCATCCACACTTATCCCCAGCCTTCCCCTGTCACCCACTCATCCCTCCATCCACACTTATCCCCAGCCTTCCCCTGTCACCCACTCATGCCTCCATCCACACTCATCCCTCCATGCACACTCATCCCTCCATCCACACTTATCCCCAGCCTTCCCCTGTCACCCACTCATCCCTCCATCCACACTTATCCCCAGCCTTCCCCTGTCACCCACTCATGCCTCCATCCACACTCATCCCTCCATGCACACTCATCCCTCCATCCACACTTATCCCCATCCTTCCCCTGTCACCCACTCATACCTCCATCCCCACTTATCCCCAGCCTACCCCCGTCACCCACTCATACCTCCATCCCCACTTATCCCCAGCCTACCCCTGTCACCCACTCATACCTCCATCCCCACTTATCCCCAGCCTACCCCCGCCACCCACTCATACCTCCATCCCCACTTATCCCCAGCCTACCCCTGTGACCCACTCATACCTCCATCCCCACTTATCCCCAGCCTACCCCCGCCACCCACTCATACCTCCATCCCCACTTATCCCCAGCCTACCCCCGCCACCCACTCATACCTCCATCCCCACTTATCCCCAGCCTACCCCTGTGACCCACTCATACCTCCATCCCCACTTATCCCCAGCCTACCCCCGCCACCCACTCATACCTCCATCCCCACTTATCCCCAGCCTACCCCCGCCACCCACTCATACCTCCATCCCCACTTATCCCCAGCCTACCCTCGTCACCCACTCATTTGAGGGCCTTCAGCTTATTTTTGATACCCCAGTGTGGCTGCAGCACATGTTAGCAGTCGCAGAGTCCTCTGTCAGATGGAGTTCTGTGAGTAAAAGGCAAATACTCACCGGTTTTCAGGTTCCCACGGCAGTGTTGAGCAACAATCATTGCAAGGGGAACAAGACTCCAGTTAGAGTTTTGACCCACTTAAAATTCTGGTCTTACAGATGGCGGGATGGGTGGCTTAGAGTGCGAATGTACCAGGTATACAATATTTACTCTAACCCACCACCAGTAAGCCTTGGATGTAATAGACATTTACCTTTACTATGCAGAGCTCAGCCTGTCAGGGGAACCAGAGGTGGCTGCACACTTATGCGGCATCCACATCTTTTCAGTGATCCCACAGCACATGCACTGGCTAGGGTGGCATCGCTCTTGCTGATGCAAACTCCCACTTTAGGCCTATCTGAATGGCCGCCATGGGCATGCACAGACAGAGGAGAGCAGCCATTGGGAGGTGTTCAGCAATTTTTTTGTATGTTAGGATTCCCAATGCTAGGCCAGCTAGAAGGGGCGCTGCCTGCACGTGATGTAACTTACTATACCAGGCCGGGCACAGTACAGCAGGGCCGGAGTGGCCCCAGTCTGCCCCTGTATATATATATATATATATATAAAATTATGTGACATTAATATACTATCCTGGGCCAGGAACAGTAAAGCAGGGCCGGTGTGCCCCAAAAAGTCCCGGGCCGTTTTTTAGTCCCAGTCCGCCCCTGCCTATGGGAATGGGGGGGATGCCATAATGCCTATATGGGGAATGGGAGGGGGGATGCCACACTGCCTATGTGAATGGGGGGGGAATGCCTCAATGCCTATATGGGAAAAGGGTGGGGGGAATGCCACACTGCCTATGATAATTGGGGGCACACTGCCTATATGGGGAATGGGAGGGGCGAATGCCACACTTCTTATATGGGGAATGGGAGGGGGGGAGCCACACTGCCTATATGGGGAATGGGACGGGGGGAATGCCACCCTGCCTATAAGGGGAATGGGAGGGGGAATGGCACACTGTCTACATGGGGATTGGGAAGGGGGGATGCTACACTGCCTATATGGGGAATGGGTGGGGGGGATGCCACACTGCCTATAAGGGGAATGGGAGGGGGAATGCCATACTGTCTACATGGGGATTGGGAAGGGGGGATGCTACACTGCCTATATGGGGAATGGGTGGGGGGAATGCCACACTGCCTGTGATAATGGGGGGGCATGCTGCCTATATGGGGAATGGGAGGGGGGAATGCCACACTGCCTATATGGGGAATGGGGGGGATGTACACTGCATATATGGGAAATGGGGGGGGGGAGCCACACTGCCTATATGGGGAATGGGATGGGGGCATGCCACACTGCCTGTGATAATGGGGGGGCACGCTGCCTATATGGGGAATGGGAGGGTGGAATGCCACACTGCCTATATGGTGAATGGGGGGGATGTACACTGCATATATGGGAAATGGGGGGGGGAGCCACACTGCCTATATGGGGAATGGGATGGGGGCATGCCACACTGCCTATGGGAATGGGAGGGGATAATGCCACACTGCCCATGAGGAATGGAATAGGGGGAATGCCACACTGTCTGTAATGGTGTGTTTTTAGTTTAAAATATTTTTTTCTTATTTTCCTCCTCCAAATCCTAGGTGCGCCTTATGGGCAGGTGTGGTGATTAAAAACTTAAAATATATGAATTTTAGATGCTGGATAATATATTTAAGGGTTTGGGCTTTTCTTTAAATCAGGCTGAAGGTCCAGTTTCACCGACTTACAAAGAGTTACTTTTCTGCACAGACTTGTTTCCTGCTTCTTCATGTGCTTTTCTAAGTTTTTATTAGGCATGATGCAAGTTTTAATATGCCTCTCTAACTTCCTGGAACTTCTTATGCAGAGTTGACCTTTTATTCTTAGTTCTGGCAAGCTGTCAAATGAAGAGTACCGGTAATTAATAACACGAGTTAAAGCCCAATGGCAACCACTGTGCAGGAACCAGAGGGAAAATTAATCTTAAAAAAAAACAAAGGTGTATGACAGGCCAGAGAGGTGTAACTGGCACGCCACCCTTCAGAGTTACACTGATACCTGCTAATTTTCTGTCTCTGGTGAACAAGGAGTCAGGCTGTATGTATGTTATTGCCATTGTTACTAATAGTTACTAATACTATTTAGGATCAGCATGTAGACTTGGATGCCTAGGTACGGATGCCTAGGTACTGATGCCTAGGGGGCCTCATTCTCTAGGGAAGCCTGAATTTAAGCCCTGTGTTTTTTTGAATTTAGGTAGTGGAGGTTCTACAGAAAAGCTGCAAGTGACAGAGGGACCAGAGTAATGTCTGCTGGTCACCACTTTTAAGACCTGATGGCTGCTCATGAATTGGCTGTTAAATTAAAGCAGACCAACACCCTCCGGGGCGACATTGTTGGTCTGCTTTGACACCCTGTCTTCAGTAAACTAGCAAGAAGTAAGATTAAATAGCCAAGCATTACTCAGATCAGGGTGCCCAACCATGAGGAAGAGAAGAAACGTTCTTGCTATTGTATCCTCTGTGTGATCCCTAATGAAATGACTTTATTAACCTTAAAGGAAGTTTACTTTCATGGACTTTTCCCTCAGATTAGAAGTTGCTTACCTCACTTTTGTTCCTATGCCGATTCTCAATAGGAGCGGGCTGTACACAGGCCCAGAGGAGTAGCTAGGCTTTCTGGCCCCCGGGGTAAAGATTCCAAATGGTGCCCCCCCCCGTGCTCAGGCCCTGACCTGGTGCACCCGGAGCAAGTTCCCCCCTAGCTACTCCCCTGCACAGGCCATACACCACCACCAGAAAGTGCACCTGTAGGAGCCCGATCAGCAGTGGGGCAGCAGCAGCAAGGTAAGTAAGTCGCCTTGTGCCCATTAGGACACTCCTAATCTGAGGTCTTAGGGGAAGTCAACTAATGTGTAATTCCACTTTCAATGGCATTTTTCAAAGTTTCCACTACAGTGTGGCAAAATGATGTCTTCAATGTTCTAAGCTTATCTGTTATTTTTTATTTGTCTATTTGTTTGCAACTCTGTGTTATAAAAAGAAACCAGCTTTCCATAGTAACAATGTGTTTACCTTAGCTATGTACATTGGTGATTTCGAGTACATATCATAGCCTTTCTCACTCTAACTTGCAAATCTTCTGATTAGCTAAGGCATGGCTGACAGGTTTAACCCAGTCTGCTGAAATTCAACTTCTTCAGTTTGGAAAGATCTCAGTCTTGTGTTCTAGTAGCAAAAAGGTTAATGCCTGGGTTCTCGGCTGGATAGGTCATTAAAGTGGACCAAAATCCACAGTGATCGGCCCGGGATTCTATAAAATTCCCGGGCCGATCTATTCCATCCAAAATTGGGATGCTGTGTGAAACCCCCAGTTCACCCATACACTTACCTTCTTTTACGGTCCAATCGCATAAGCAAGTCAAAGCCGCATCTCCGCTATCCCTTTAGCAGGACGCGTGCCTGCGCAAGCACAATCCCTGTTAGAGGGAAGCCGGGGATGTGGCTGCCAGCATGCTCAGAGCCGCTGGACTTAGATGCATATTAAATGGCGTGACATCAACAGCTCCGAGCACGCTGATTGGACGAGCATGCGCTGAATGCCCGGGAAGAGGTGCCCCAGGGGAAAGGACCAAAACCCAGGGTAGTCAAAATCCTGGAATTTCAATTTCAAACCTTCTTTTCCTGCCCTACGGCCGCATCTCCGCTATCTCTCTAGCAGGACGCGTGCCCGCGCCAGGCATTTGTGAAGGGCCCTCACGGGCACGGTTTTGAATTTCAATTTCAAACCTTCTATTCTTAGTATACAGTACGTCCTGCTCCAGATAGATTACTTACACTTGGGTTATCCTCCGCCAGATGGCGCTACACTGCAGAGACATGTAAAACAGGCTCCTCCCGGCCCCTCAAATACCCAGGGACCTCCCACAAATCCCCAGATTTCTCTGCAGTGCTGACTTGGAAGACATGAAGTATCAACTCTCTCGCAGGTGAGCGGGGCTATTAAAGCCTGCGGCCCTGTGGGCTATTCCCACCCGTCCTCTTTGAGATGTGCCTCCCAGCCTGGGCTGCGCTGGTCGGGTGAAGGTAGGCAGCACCATGCGTGCTTATGGAGCCCTGCTCCACCGCAGTCCCCCACCAAAGGGTAGGCGGTATAGGCTGATGGTGAGCCTCTATGGGATGCCCCTCCCGCATTATTGCCCCATGCCCGTGTAGCGGTGGGCCCTGTACAAAGGGCCGCCATCCTCCCTCTTTCCCCCCGTAGCTCGGGGGGAAAGAAAGGGGGGGGGTATGTGTGTTTGGTGTCAGTGTATTGTGATTACATGCATAAGGCCTTTGTAATGTCCTTTGGACTTGTATATGTGGTGTCAGCCGCCGCGCTGATTTGTATTTTTACTCGTGTAACTGCCGCCGCCGTGCGTGCTTTTTCCTTCATTGGATGTTCTGCGCCGGGCGGCGACGTCGCCTCAGACGCTGCGGCGTTATCATTGGCTGCTGTCTTAGAGCTTCGCGCTTCACGCTCTTCGGGGGGGCGGGGACCTGGCTTTGCGCGCTCTGCTTCACGGTCCGCTCTGGCCCGCCCTTCGAGGTTTGCTTGGCGCCATTTTGATGTGTAGTCGCACGCGCGCATGGGTAACGGTCCCCCCTTCCGCGGTCTGTGAGTGCCCTCGCGGGCGATTTTTATGCTCCTTGCTTACTGTGCATGGTTCTGACACCCCTTATTCTCATTATGTCTTTCAGACGGGTGAATCCAGTGGCTTCTCCCGGCCCGGTGAAATTGTCAGTTGGGCCTAGTATAATTACTCCCACTTCCCTGCGGGTCATTGGGCCATCCAGGGTAGCTTACAGCATCAATCCCTACTGGCCTATTGTGCCTATTAATCACCATATGGAGGCATCCCAGGATAATGTGACCGGGGTTCCTTCGGGACAAGCCCGGCAGTGTGTAACTTGTGGGGTCTCACCTATCAGTGGTGACAATGCACGGGTCTGTGTTCCTTGCGCACAGCAGGCGCTAATGGTACAACCCGCCCCTCCGGTGGCCGGGCCTGCACCTCGCCTCACTTCACCTACTCCCCCAAGCCTGAGTCTAACCCCCAATACAAGCGGGGATTCTCATCCTGATGTGGCTGCTAGACTGGCCAGTGTTGAAAAATTGATTGCTAATACCTTAGCGCGTAAGACAACCGCTAAAAAGCGTCACTTAACCGATGATGCCACTCTTTTCCCTACGGAGTCTGACGAGTTGTTGCATCTATATGGCTATACCCCCTCGGACGAAGGGGAGCTGTTCTCTGACTCGGGGTCATCTGACGAGAGGCCCAGGGGTCATGACGATTCTGGCTCTGACCCATGGACCCCGGATGATACTGACAGGATGCTGGTCCAGATTTTTGAGGTTTTGTCCATGTTGCGGCTCCCAGGCAAAAGGGTGAGCTCTTTCATACTGCTAAGGCTCGATTGGAATTTCCTGAGCAAACCCATTTCAATAACCTTGGGCTTAAGGAGTGGGAACATCCCAGTAGACTTCCCAGGATACCTAAGAGTTTGGACAGAAAGTATCCTTTTCCTGCTGATATGGTCAAGTGCTGGTCATCACCCCCCGAGGTCGATGCTTCTATTCTAGGGCTGTCTAACACCTCTATTATGCACTCCCCCGACACTACTACGCTGCGGGATTCTGAGGACCGGCTCATTGACCAATTGGCATGCCATGCCTTTGCATTTGTGGGGGCGGCGCTGCGCCCGGTTTGCGCCTTGGCCATTACTTCTGTGGCGCTCAGGGCCCTGGTCAGAAATGTACTCGAAGGCCCAGATGAATTGCCACCTGATACGGTTAATGCACTGTCTAACTGTGATGTGTTTGTAAACTTTATCCTGTCTGCATCGGATGATGCCATTAGGATGTGTGCCAGATCTTCTGCCTTGGCGGTAGCTATACGCCGCGCGGTGTGGCTGCGCCAGTGGGCTGCTGACAATGCTGCTAAGAAAGCCCTTACTGGGCTTCGATTTAAGGGGCTACGCCTGTTTGGGGACCGTCTAGACCTCTTTGCTAAAGGAGGTAAGTTACCCCAGCGCAGGCGGCAGTCTCGGCCCTTTCGGGGCCAGGGCCCCCTTTCAATCCCCTACCGAGGTGCTAAGCAGGGAAAAGGGGTGTCCTTCGCGGGGGCTCGTGCAGATTCCTGGCATAGGACGAGGTCCTGGCTCCTCCTGGGGGTCCAAGCCCAAAGCCCCTCCCAAGACCCCTCAGGCATGATGGGGCGCCCTCGCCCGTCAGGGTGGGGGGAAGGCTACAGCACTTCAAGCACGTCTGGAGGCGCCACGTCTCAGACCGGTGGATTCAGGAGGTAGTGTCCTCTGGTTACAAGATAGAGTTTGCTGTGCTGCCCCCCACAAGATTCATCAGGTCCCGGAATCCCCCAGGACCCTGTCTCATGGTCTTGATGCAGGCCGTACAAGGAATCCTGGATCTGTGGTTCATTTGGAGGGTCCCCTTAAGAGAAAGGGGCAAGGGGTTCTATTCCAACCTTTTCACAGTGCCCAAGAAAGATGGGTCGGTCAGGCCCATTCTGGATTTAAAGATCCTCAACAAGTTTGTCAAGAACATGCGCTTTCGCATGGAAACTCTGCGCTCGGCCATCAGCTCTCTGCGCCCAGGGGACTTTATGACGTCTGTGGGCATCAAAGATGCTTACCTTCACATTCCTGTGTTCCCGGGACACCAAAGGTTTCTCAGATTCGCGTTGGAAGATCAACATTACCAATTTGTGGCCTTGCCATTTGGCCTCACTTCAGCTCCCCGAGTGTTCACCAAGGTGCTGGCAGGGGTGATGTCTCTGATAAGGTCAAGGGGCATACGCATGCTGCCCTACCTGGACGACATTCTCATCACCTCTCGGTCTGTACAGCAGGCAGTGTTGGACACTCAGCTGGTGGTGTCCACCTTGGAGTCCTTTGGCTGGGTGATCAATCACCCCAAGTCCTCTCTGTCCCCTTCCTCGGTGACCCCATTCCTGGGAATGATTCTGGATACGGTTCAGTCAAGGATATTCCTTCCCCAACAGAAGGTGGAAGCTCTAACTGCGCAGGTGAGGTTCCTGCTCTTGTGCCCCCAGCCCTCCCTCAGGCAGGGAATGCAGCTGGTGGGTCTGATGGTGGCGTGCTTCGAGGCAGTGCCCTTTGCTCAGTTCCATTTGAGGCCTCTGCAACTTCACCTTCTGTCAGTATGGCACAAAGACCCAACGTCCTTGGACGGGGTCTGTGTGCTTCCCCCCTTGGTCAGATGGTCCCTTTCGTGGTGGCTGGACCACAGGAACTTGCTAGGGGGCAGGTCCTTTCTGGCCCCCTCCTGGGAGACGGTCACCACAGATGCCAGTCTGTCAGGTTGGGGGGGATTCTGGAAGTCCCTGCGCTTCCAGGGGAGGTGGGGCCCTCAGGAGGCCCACTTACCCATCAACATTCTGGAACTACGGGCGACCAGGTTGGTACTGGAGCAGTTGACCAATCACCTGAAGGGTCTGTCTGTGCAGGTGCGCTCAGACAACAGGACGGCAGTTGCCTACATCAACCATCAGGGAGGGACCCGGAGCAGGGGTGCCCTCCAGGAGGTGTCGCGGATTCTGACATGGGTGGAGGCCAATGTTCAATGCATTTCGGCTGTGTATATCCCGGGGGCAGAGAATCTACTGGCAGACTCTCTGAGCAGGGGGACTTCCCGTCAGGGGGAGTGGTCCCTCTGCAACAGGGTATTCCAGTCCCTGTGTCACCGTTGGGGTCTACCGAATGTGCATTTGTTCGCATCACGTCACAATTACAAGCACCCGGCCTTTGTCTCCCTGTCTCAGGATCCTCTGGCCTTGGCCATGGATGCTCTGTCCATGTCATGGAAGGAATTTCGGCTCCTGTATGTCTTTCCTCCATTCCCCCCCTGGGCAGGGTCCTGCGCAAGATTGCTCTGGAAGGGGTGCCAGTGATTCTGGTGGCCCCCAGGTGGCCAAGAAGAATGTGGTTCGCAGACGTGGTACAAATGGCAGTAGACCAGTACGTTCTGCCAGGGGAGCCAGATCTGCTCACTCAGGGTCCCTTACGCCATCCCAATTTACAAACTCTGGCTTTGACGGCCTGGCTGCTGAAACCTCCATCTTGATGGAGAAAGGCTTGTCTGCCTCGGTGGTGGATACCATGGTGCAGGCTAGGAAGAAAACTTCCTCTGCCATCTATTATAGGGTATTGTAGTGGGCTTAAAGGATGGGATAGTACCTCCTAGGGCAGGGAGATGGTTGTCACGAGTGGTAAGGCTTGACACGAAGGTTCTATGGACCTGACCCCAGTGTGGCCCCGTAGGCGGTGTTTTTTAATGTTCCCGTTGCCTTCCTCACACAGGTTACCAGTAAAGGACCAATAGCCAGGTTCAAAGGCAACGTTAGCTTTTATTGCTGGAACGGGAGTAGGGTACACACGACAGTTTCCACTGACAGCAGTCAGGATTTGGGTTAGCAGGAAACAGTTCTGGTTTAGGACTAATGCTTGATAATGCTGTAGCTTGGTAGGTAGTCGAAAGAGTCTATGCTTTTAGATGGAGATTTAACTAGATTAGATGAGATGAGAGGAAGTAGACAGACTTGAGATTGAAGATTACAGACCTTATCCTGAGGTTATCTCCAGCCGGAGGGTACAGGTATGGAACTTGAGACTGAGACTTGAAGATTTTGTACGAGTCGCCCAAACTGGAGACCAAGGGGACTACGTGAGGTCACTGACATGGAAGCCAGGAGGTTAGTGAGAGTCCGGGGTATCCCTCTATCTTGACTCACACTGCAGCAGACGTTGATTTTCAATATATATGTCTCGCTGAAGAGGCTATAGATCCTGTACAAATCTCTGGCAATAGGATGCAGGCTGTAGTGAGGCAGGATAGGCTTTAGGGCCTATACTGGGGAAACACAGGTCGTGCAGGTCTAACCAGGAGGACCTCCTGACTAGGACTGACCCGGAAGATTCCCAGCAGACACCACTTAAGGTGGTCAGTGGGAGGGGTAGCTCAACCTTCTGGTTCACCATTGGTTAGTCTGGTGAGTGGCAGAAGTGACGCACGATCAAGCATTAGCCTATCACAGGCAGAATACATTGTAACCAATGAATTTGCAGATATGTACTAGGTAGGAAAATAACAGTAGTAACACCCTTTTCACCACTAGATGGTGCTGTTTCTAACCAAAGGGAACCCTTCCTATATACAGCTCAGTAGGGAAACTAGATGAGAAGAGGTTTGACTATGGAATTAGTGCGTTATGTCATACTAACTCAGACTAGTAGTTACTACGTTACCCGTAGCCTTGTTTATACTCCCAGTCTGGGACATTACACACTCCCCTTCTAGAAATGAGCCGACCTCGGCGACCTCTTAAACAGGCGGAGGGTTTACTTCAAAGACAAAAGACACACAGTAGATATATGCAATTCCTATAGGAGGAAAAATGTTAGACATGGAAATGCATGACACGAAAATACACAATGACAGTTAATGCAGGCTCTTCTTGTATTAGAAGATGGGTGCAAGGAGTTCTTGACGAAAGTTTGTCAGGTAGGATGCTTAAACGTTGTTTGGTAACCAAAAATAGAAACCTCAGTAATACGCCAAAAAAAAAAAAGAAAATAGAGTCTCTGTACAGTGACGTCCATGCATTGTCCATTTGTAAGGCACTGATTTAGGTGAGCAGGTAAACGGTGAACTTTTGTAGATATATTACTAACTAGCTATCTATGCAAATGTATATACAGGGATATTAAGCAGTTTATGTTTAAGCAGTTTAATAATCACGAAAGCGGACAGGTGGTGTTCCTTTGTTGGAACGCTCAGAACGCCTCAGCACTTGGGTGCCGTCCTCTTCTTCTTGAGCTTGCCGATGAGTTGCTGGTTCTGGTATGGGAGATGAGGCCGGGGGGTAAGTATAAACTGGTGCTGGCACTTGTACTGGGGTTTGTACTGGCATAGGGACCCATTGATAGCAACCCGGTATCATGAAGGCTGAGTTTCTGATGGCTTCTTCAACAGAAGACCGAACTGGCGTAGTAGGAACTGGAACAGTAGAAACTGAAGCAGGAGCGTAAACTTGAGTAGGAGGAGTAGGAGGTGGAGTCAAGAGCAGAAGATCCTCTTTTGTACAGGGCTTCATTCTATTCCTGTGTACAGTCTGTGGGGCCATTCCTGGTTTTTGTACCTCATACACGTCTGACTCAGGGTATGGGACAGCTGTTATGGTATAGGGCTCTTGTTCCCAGAGAACATCCAGTTTGTCCGTACGGTGGTGCTTCTTCAACCACACTTTGGCACCAACTTCTAAGGTTGTGGCATTAGCGCGAAGGTTATACTGTTGTTCCTGCTTTTGGTGAGCTTCGTCCATTCGACGTTCAACGATTTCTTTCGCCTCTTCAATACGTCTTTGGTGTTCAGTTACCCAATTAGCGTTTGGTAAAGGGTTGATTGAATCTGGAACTTGGATTCCAAGAGCTCTGTCTTGTGGTAACTGACCTTGGCGACCGAACATCAAGTAATACGGTGAATAACCCGTAGAGCAATGTGTAGTATTGTTGTAAATTTCTGTCAGTTCATCAAGGAGTTGTGGCCATTCTGACGTTTTGGAGACTGATGCTGTTCTCAGCATATTTATGAAAACTTGATTGATCCTCTCACACAATCCATTTCCTTGCGGATGATAGGCCGTGGTGCGAAGCTTTTTACACTCATGAAAATTGCAAAGTTCATGGAACAATTGAGATTCAAAGGCAGGACCTCTGTCGGTTAGCACGGCTTCAGGGCAACCGTAGTGCTTCACATACTCACGATAGAATATCATGGCGGTGGTTTTAGCAGTTAAGTCCTTGACTGGTACGACGACAACCCATTTGGAATAATGGTCAACCATCGTCAGAGCGTAGGTGTAGCCTGAACGTGTGGGTGCTAGTTTGACGTGGTCTAGTGCAACCAATTCATTGGGCTTGTGAGAAGAAATGGGATGGAGTGGAGCACGAGCTTCTTTCTTGCTGGCCTTGGTTATGCTACAGGCTGGACATTCGTTACACCAGTTCTCGATGTCTGAGCGCATTCCTATCCAGTAGAATCTTTGTCTTATGGTGGCCTCTGTTTTGTGGATTCCAAAATGGCCGGATTGATCGTGATAAGCGTCTAACACGATTTTTGCATCACGTCTGGGTATTAGAATCTGATGCAGTCTTTCTCCTGAGACTGGGTCCAATGTGTTTCTCAGGATCAGGCCTTTGTGGATAAAGAGTCTTTTTCTTTGTCTCCATAGGCGTTTCAGCTCAACGTCTGGATATTGCTTTCTCAGCCGTATGGGTACCCTTCCTGCTGTGAGGTAATCAGATATTTCTCCCAAGACACGGGACTCACTTTGGATGGTTTGCCATCTGGAAGGTTCTTTTAGAGGGTCTGACTTTGGTTTAGGTTCTTCATCTGTTTGGGTGGCAGCTATAGCACACTGAGTGGCGAACCTCTGGTAGAATGGTGGCATTTCGACCTCTTCCCATGCATCCTCCTCTGGAGGTTCTTCACCTGTGGGTAGGCGTGAAAGGATGTCTGCATTAATGTTGGTCTTTCCGCTTCTGTACTTTATGTCGAAGTTAAAGTTGGCGAGTCTTGATGCCCAGCGTTGCTCAAGTGCACCTAGCCTCGCAGAGTTGAGATGGGCTAGTGGATTGTTATCTGTGTATACGGTGAAGGGAGTTGCAGCAAGATAGTCTTTGAACTTCTCCGTTACTGACCATACGAGAGCTAAGAGTTCTAGTTTGAATGAGCTGTAGTTAGTGTCATTTTTCTCAGCTCCGCGTAGACTTCGGCTTGCATATGCGATGACTCGTTCATGATTGTCTTGCACCTGTGACAAAACAGCTCCTAGGCCTTGAAAGCTGGCGTCGGTGTACAACCGGAATGGATGATTGTAGTCCGGATAGGCCAGAATTGGAGGTGATGTCAACAGTTTCTTGAGCGTTTGGAACGCATGCTCTTGGCGGTCGGACCATCTGATGGGCAATTTCCTGTTATAATTCTCCCTTGGGCAACCACGTAAGAGTTCAGTAAGAGGCTCTGCTTCCTGAGCGAAATGTGGGATAAATCGGCGGTAGTAGCCAGCAAATCCAAGGAAGCTTCTAATCTCTTTGACTGTTCTGGGAGTCTCCCAGTTCTTTACAGCGGAGATCTTTTCTGGATCGGGCTGAATCCCGGCAGCACTTACAACGTGGCCTAGATAACTCACTTGTGGCTTCAGCAGATGACACTTGGAGGGTTTGACTTTTAAGCCATGCTCAGTGAGGACTTGAAGGACTTCTGATAAGTGGTTGAGATGTTCCTCATAGGTACGAGAATAGACGATGACGTCATCCAAATAGAGGAGTACACTCTGGAAATTTACATGTCCTAGGCATCTCTCCATCAACCGCTGGAACGTGGCTGGAGCATTGCAAAGCCCAAAGGGCATACTTGTGAATTCGTATAAGCCCATGGGGGTAGTGAAAGCAGTCTTTTCTTGGTCTTCAGGAGCCATAGGGACCTGCCAATACCCGCTTGTAAGATCCAGTGTGGAAAAGTAGGCGGCAGTGCCTAGAGCAGCAATTGTCTCTTCAATGCGTGGAAGTGGATAAGCATCCTTGTGGGTGATGTGATTCAGTTTTCGGTAGTCCACACAAAAGCGTATGTTGCCATCTTTTTTCTTGACGAGGACAATGGGTGCAGCCCAAGGACTCTGGCTCTCTTGTATGACCTTAGTGTCTTTCATTTCTTTGATGAGCTTTTTCACTTGTTGGTAACTGGCAGGAGGGATTGGTCTGTGCTTCTCCTTGATTGGAGGATGATCACCAGTGTTGATGCGGTGCTGGATTAAGTTGGTTTTGCCGAAATCCAAGGAATGTTTGCTGAAAGCTTGGGAATGGCGTTTGGCAAGTCTACGGACTCCACTCACGTGCTCAATAGGAGTATTAGCATCACCGATGTTCAATTCATCCCACCAGAAGGTAGACTGGTTAGGACCTTTGGAGGTAGCTTGAATGGATTTCTGGTAAGCGAGGGTTTCTTCATCCAGAATATCTTCAGGATCCCATTGGTACAACTGGGCCACGGTAGTGAACTTTGGAAGCTCTGCAGAGGCATCACTGAGGTTAACTAACCTTACTGGAACGTGTCCATTGGTAACAGTAACGATGCTTCTTGCAGCCTTTACGAGAGGATGGCCATCAATTTGGACAGAGTCAATCAAGGCTTGGTAGTCAGCATTGCCAATGCCAGGGCGCCCTCTACACCAGACCAGTGTTTCGCTGTTTGCAGCCAGAATGATAGGACGGACATCTTTGGTTCTGACACGACAAATTTCCCCTTTGTGGTTTGCAAATGTCTGCTGGGCGGTGAGCGCTCGAATAGTCTTTTGAACTGCTTGTCTGTGATGGGAGGAAACTGAAGGCAAAGAGGCATGCAAAGCATTCAATAACTCAGAAAACACATGGCGGATTACGTTCATGCCTAATACTATGGCTGTACTAACTCCCTCAGATTCAGTCACAATAACACCCTGACGTGGCAGTTTACGTTCACCAATTTGCAAAGTAGGTTCCCAGTAACCTAGCTGGGTGATGGGCTGGCCATTACTAGCAATTAGCTGGACTTTAGCTTTGGCAGCTGAAAGCATACGGGGATCCCAATGTTCCTCAAAAGTCTCTCTGGAAATGGTGGTGACCTGTGAACCGGTGTCAACAAGTGCTTCAAGGGGGACACCATCAACCCACACGGTTATTTGCGGGCAGTTGGATAGAAACTTTGATACCCACTGTGATTGCGATTGTCTTTCTCTCTCTCCCTCTCTCTTTCTCTCTGGGCCTTTGGCAATACCACCTGAGGGGCGGCCCTCGGACTCAGGGGTATCCCGTTTAACTGATAGCACTGTGACTTGTAGTGTCCATATTTGTGGCAATAGTTACAGAAAGGACGCTCACGCTCCCGGTATCTGTCTGGCGGAGGCCTATCCGGGGTAGAGTGACTAGAGCGGGGCTCTGGAGACAGTGTCCTGCTAACAGACGACTCACGGGATGATGTTGAGGGGTACTGACTCTTTAGTTCTTTCAGAACCTGACATAAGGAGTCCACTACTTGAACAAGTGTGTCCTGTGTAACAGCTGTACTGACAGGTATAGATGTTTGTGCAGCTTGAATGGCTTGGATGGGGGACACCGTAGGCAACGGAGGTACAACAGGAGGTGCAACAGGGGGTGCAGCAGTCATGTCTCTAGAATAAGTGGCAGATGGACAAGTGGTGTAGGAGGAGCTATCTTGTGCCACACTTAGTGCAAGAGATTTAAAGTCAAGAAATTTCATGTCCTTATCGTGTGATTGTCTCAGCGTCTGTAATTGAGTACGTAACGCCTTGGAGTCAACACCATCAATAAATCTGTCTTTAAGCATTTCCTCAGCTTTAGAAGGGTCTATATGGTCAAGCTGAGTCAATGCTCTGAAGGCAGAGTGTAAAGCAAGAGCGTATTGTCGGAGTGTCTCTCCGGGTCTTTGACATCTGGTATGAAATTGTAAGCGTACCTCAGTGGGTGATTGTACCTCGAACTCTTTGCAGAGACGGTTGAGGATCTGGTCCACAGTAGACTTCTCAGTGGGTGGCCAGGAACGTACTTCCTCCGCAGCTGGGCCTTCAAGCTGTCCTATCAGCAAATGTGCCTGCTGATCGGGAGAAAGTGCAATAAATTTAAGAGTATGAAGGATCTTCTCCTTGAAATGAGCAAGGGTATTGGGTTCTCCCTTATATTTAGGCAAATCAGAAGTTCCTACAAACAAGGGTACACATGCAGCAGTAACTTGAGGTGGTGTAACATCGGCAGCAGCGGCCTGAGGTGCAGGAGCAGCGATAAAGGATGAGGCAGGGCTGCTGAAACCAGCTTGGTCAATAACTTGTGGATTAGACATATTTAAGATAAATGGTGCACTGCGCCTTTAAGAAAAAATGGTGCGCCTGTCTCTTTAAGAGAATGCAGAATGGTGCAGCAGAAAAGTCTATGATAAATCCTCCCCCTCTTTATGCAGAGTAGTAGTGCAGCAATATAGATGACACTTAGCTGGCAGTTGATGATTGATGATGATTGCAGAAGAGAATGGAGGCAGACTGGAGCGGTGCAGCAGTGCTGGGAGGCAGGCACAGGGATTGTTGAAGATGGTTGGAGGCACCAGGATGGATGAGGAGAGTAGCGGTGGTAACGCTGGGGCAGCACTGGTGACGCTGGAGTAGCGGTGTGCGGCGGCTTCCTCTTCCTGTGACAGGTGCAGCAATCTTTATCTTCCCCCCTGGGACACAGGAGCGGTGAAGAAAGGCCCCGGCCGGCTGGGGATCCTGGATGGAGGCTGGAGGTACTGCAGGGGGCGGGGCTTGAGCGCTTGGCGCGCGCGGACTGAACCGGAGAGGATGGTGTAACCCCTTGAGTGCCGCACTGGCGGCGGGAGCATGTAAAATGGCGGCCAGCGGTCTGAGTAGCGGACGGTAGCCCCACAACGAATATCTAACACAATAAAGCACAATGCCGCAGCACAGTTCAGTAGACAGGCCCCCTTTGCGTATATATCACTGTCAGTCTTTTGGAGGTCAACAGGCACTTCTGGGCTTTGTAGTGCAGCGTTTTGTAGTATACTGATAATCCTGTTCGTGACGCCAAGAAAAACACCCCTGTAGTGGGCTTAAAGGATGGGATAGTACCTCCTAGGGCAGGGAGATGGTTGTCACGAGTGGTAAGGCTTGACACGAAGGTTCTATGGACCTGACCCCAGTGTGGCCCCGTAGGCGGTGTTTTTTAATGTTCCCGTTGCCTTCCTCACACAGGTTACCAGTAAAGGACCAATAGCCAGGTTCAAAGGCAACGTTAGCTTTTATTGCTGGAACGGGAGTAGGGTACACACGACAGTTTCCACTGACAGCAGTCAGGATTTGGGTTAGCAGGAAACAGTTCTGGTTTAGGACTAATGCTTGATAATGCTGTAGCTTGGTAGGTAGTCGAAAGAGTCTATGCTTTTAGATGGAGATTTAACTAGATTAGATGAGATGAGAGGAAGTAGACAGACTTGAGATTGAAGATTACAGACCTTATCCTGAGGTTATCTCCAGCCGGAGGGTACAGGTATGGAACTTGAGACTGAGACTTGAAGATTTTGTACGAGTCGCCCAAACTGGAGACCAAGGGGACTACGTGAGGTCACTGACATGGAAGCCAGGAGGTTAGTGAGAGTCCGGGGTATCCCTCTATCTTGACTCACACTGCAGCAGACGTTGATTTTCAATATATATGTCTCGCTGAAGAGGCTATAGATCCTGTACAAATCTCTGGCAATAGGATGCAGGCTGTAGTGAGGCAGGATAGGCTTTAGGGCCTATACTGGGGAAACACAGGTCGTGCAGGTCTAACCAGGAGGACCTCCTGACTAGGACTGACCCGGAAGATTCCCAGCAGACACCACTTAAGGTGGTCAGTGGGAGGGGTAGCTCAACCTTCTGGTTCACCATTGGTTAGTCTGGTGAGTGGCAGAAGTGACGCACGATCAAGCATTAGCCTATCACAGGCAGAATACATTGTAACCAATGAATTTGCAGATATGTACTAGGTAGGAAAATAACAGTAGTAACACCCTTTTCACCACTAGATGGTGCTGTTTCTAACCAAAGGGAACCCTTCCTATATACAGCTCAGTAGGGAAACTAGATGAGAAGAGGTTTGACTATGGAATTAGTGCGTTATGTCATACTAACTCAGACTAGTAGTTACTACGTTACCCGTAGCCTTGTTTATACTCCCAGTCTGGGACATTACAGTATGGCGTACCTACATTGATTGGTGTGAGTCTAGGTCTCTTCCCTGTCGGGAGTTCTTAGTCCCTAGGGTTCTGGAGTTTTTACAGCATGGATTGGAGTTGGGTCTAAAACTCAGTACTCTGAAGGGTCAGGTTTCTGCCCTGTCTGTCTTCTTTCAGAAGTCCTTTGCTCAGCATCCCTTGGTTAAGACCTTCTTTCAGGGGGTCACTCATGTGCGTCCCCCACGTAAACCTATGGTCCCTGTTTGGGATTTGAACTTGGTTTTGTCTGCCTGGCAGGGTGCTCCCTTTGAGCCTATTCAGGATGCTGCTCTGGCTGTACTTACCCTCAAGGTTGTCTTTCTGGTGGCTATTACTTCTGTCAGGCGTGGGTCTGAGCTGGCGTCTCTGTCTATTCAGCCCCCATACTATGAGAGACACCAGGACAAGGTGGTGTTCCGCTTTAAGCCAGACTTTCTGCCTAAGGTGGTGTCTGCCTTTCATTTGAATCAAGATATTGTTCTTCCTTCATTGTGTCCTAATCCTAGTAACGCTAAGGAAAGGGTTCTGCATTCCTTGGATGTGGTCAGGTGTCTGAAGTATTACCTGGTTGTCACTGCGGCCTTCAGGAAGACTGATGCTCTTTTTGTGGTCCCTTCTGGGCCTAGGAAGGGTTTGGCTCCTGCCAAGTCAACTATTAGCAAATGGATTCGTCAGGCTGTGATTCAGGCCTATTCTGCTAAGGGGAAGAGTCCTCCCTTCCGCCTTACTGCTCATTCTACGTGTGCTATTGGTGCCTCTTGGTCCTTCCAGCACCAGGCTTCTGTTGAACAAGTTTGCAAGGCGCTACTTGGTCTTCTGTTCATACCTTTTCAAAGTTTTACAAGGTTGATGTTTGGGCCTCAGCTCATGCTGTTTTTGGCTGCAAGGTTTTGCAGGCGGCAGTGGTTTAAACTGTCTGCTGTTACCTTTTGTTGGGGATCCCACCCTGCTTATGGACACTGCTATTGGATGTCCCAAGTGTAAGTAATCTATCTGGAGCAGGACGTACTGTATACTAAGGGGTTTATTTATCAAGGGCTAGCGCCAGGTAGTGTCTGACGAGCGCCAGGTACCGCCAGCTAACGGCGGCTACCGACTCAAGTACGCCCGGCGGCGGTCACAATGACGCATTTATCACGCTAAATGAGGCTAGCGCCGGCGAGAGCGTCAGCTAGCGCGGGATTCATCATGTAGCGGACTGCAATGAACAGCGCCGCTGCTAATCCCATCACAGCGCCAGGTATGACCTCTCGCTACCTGGCGCTCTCCAATGCATTTCAATGGAGCAATCTTTAAATCTTCATATTTAATTGATAATAATGTTTTTTTTTTTTTTTTTAAATGTCAAAAATTCTGTGACCACTTCGGCATTGTTAGATATTTTTTTTAAAGTTAAAAAAAACAAAAAAAAACATTTGTGCAGAATTGATATTACAGGTCTGATATTAATGTATTCATATTACAAAATGTTTAGAAAAACTTGTTTCATTTTTTAAACAAAAAATATGGTTGTTTGGGGGTTAAAAACTACTTTTAAGCCATAGCCGCCAGCGCTCTGGGGTTTATACAAGCTTTTCACAGCGCGAGAATTTTTTGAGCGTGATTTGTTAATGAATATGCTGGGAGCTGTTTGCTATGACCATTCGCTGTCAGGCGCTCCCATACAGCGCGGAACCTGTCAAACAGCGACTCCTAACTCCGTATTCAACATTACCGCACACCGACTGAGTCGCTGTCAACAACCGAACAACGGCCAAGCACAGCGAATACTAGCGGGCGCTGTGAAAATCACGCTACTGGCGCTCATCTGTCGCTACCTGGCGCTATTAATGAATCGGCCTCCCCGAATAATACAATTCTGTGAAATACTCACCTGTAGAATTGATATTATAAGTATACAGTACGTCCTGCTCCACTCCACCCTGTTTTTTTTGCGTTATTCTGGATCCCCTGTATGGTGATTGTTATCACTTTTATAGTTACCAGTTGGTGGTTAAATTCTCCCGGCTTCTTGTTCACTGCTTTTCAATGCTGGGGATTTGTGGGAGGTCCCTGGGTATTTGAGGGGCCGGGAGGAGCCTGTTTTTACATGTCTCTGCAGTGCAGCGCCATCTGGCGGAGGATAACCCAAGTGTAAGTAATCTATCTGGAGCAGGACGTACTGTATACTTATAATAACAATTCTACAGGTGAGTATTTCACAGAATTGTATTTTTCTGGCCCAGGGGCCGCATCTCCACTATCCCTCTAGCAGGACGCATGCACGTGCCAGGCATTTGTGAATGGCCGTCGTGGGCACGATCCCTGTTAGAGGGTAGTGGGGGATGCGGAGCGCTCTCGGAGCTGCTCATGTGAGCGGATCCGAGCTTGCTGATTGGACGAGCGGCTGCGCATGCACCATAGGATAGGGAAGTGGTGAGTTTGTTTTGGTGACCTGCAGGGTTTCACACAGCGGGACCCCCCTGATCAGGGTGCCACGGGGGCAAGGCCCGAAATCCCAGGATAGTTGAAATCCTGGGTTTTGCAAAGCTGCTAAAGAGCTAACCTGTCACACTGGAATAATTGTGAAGCCATGAAAACCACTCTCATTGTAGCTAAACTGAGTCCCAGGACTGAGAATCATGGACACAGGGACACAGCATGCTGAATGTGAAGTAAATCACAGGGATGGGGGCACAGTCCTAACACACAGGTTTATTTTACCTTCCAGAAGAGGAAATCAATAAGGCAGACAACAAAAACCTGATAAAATTGTGTTTTCTGTTAAAGTAAAATAAGATACATTATTATTAGAACATGACCCCTGCTATAATCATTTCTGGATCTCACTAGTTATCCAAAGACAGAAAGACGTTTTTAGTTTCTTATCATACTTTGTGCATTTTCCGCTAACAATTTATTGGCCCAAACACCCTAAACATTTTTTTTTGTCTGCAACATTTGATACGGTTATTTTGGGCTGCAAAAGAGATGCTAAGCATAGCAATTTCCTCATTATGGGGTTTTCTAACAGGATTTTCCATAAGAAAATATAATTGGATCAAAAAATATTGATAATTTGTATGCTTTCTTTTTGGTAATTATATTAAATATTGGTTTTTTAAAATACAATATACATAAAAAGTTGATGCCTCTCCAGTTTGGGATGCCCCACTGTGTGAAACCCTGTAAAATCTCACCTTTCCAGGCTCCAATGGCGCATGCATGGGCTCTCGTCCAATAAGAGCCACCTGCTGTGACTACATCATTGGGAAGGTGGCTCTCATTGACCCGTCCCAGTATATCTGAATGGCAGATGGTTCTCATTGGACGGGAGCCCACACATGCATCCTTGGAGCCTGGAGTGGTGAGTCACACAGCGGGGCGTCCCGATTCAGAGGCCAAGAGGAAAGCCTGCAGCCGGCCCTGGAATCTTTTAGTTTCCAGGCCGGCCACTGGTGGATTTTGTTCCACTTTAAAAGTTTGTTAAAAAGCCAGTAACATTTGATAAAGCCAATGGAGACTCGTTCTAATCATCTATAGGTATGGTATTGCTTGAAAAACTACAATAAAAGGCAAGAAGAAAGAATATTAGGACAAGATAAAAGTAGAAGAGGGGATGGAGTGAGAAGAAACTAATAACACAGCATGAAAATAAGAAGGAACATACAGTAGTTGTCAGGGGCCATAGGGAGACCCGGGAAAATGCCCGGTGGGTCGCACTTCTTTGGGGCAGTCTGTGCTGCTACCTTTACTAACACTTCCATCCAATCCCAGACCCCCTTCCCCACTCTATCCCCTATCACCCAAGCAACCCCAGCCCCTGTCCTCCCCCCTAATGATAGCACACTGGATGACTGGCCAGGAAGCAGCAGATATGCCACTGGCTGGTCATGGGCCCGCCGGGTGCTGGTAATATCCCGGACTGATTTTTGGCCCCAGTTTTCCAACTGCTAAGTGCAAAGTGGTCCATGTCTAGACATTATACAAAGACACACATACTTTCTGTCTTTTCTCCTTTACTTCTTTTTCACACAATCACAATGACTGCCCATAATGTACCTGGCCTCTTCTCTCCATTGAAATAAAATAGAGTGGGCATCCTAAAGGCACTGTTACTGACTGGGGAAGAGGGGGAGCAATTCAATAAGGATGTTAGCGATGGTCAAGAAGGGACACTGGGAGACTCACGAAAAGTGTGTTTTATGGAATCAGATTTCACCATCTGCAATGTGTTGCCATTAGCAACGCACACCAAGTCTGTACACCAAGAAGAGAGATGTTATTCCTGTACACACAGAACCCTGCTGCTGGGCATGAGAAATGTTTAGTGAGCTCCATCACCTCAGCAGCAATTACCTGTGTGTACAGGGTCAGTTCTCTCTTCTTGGTGTACAGATTAATATTAAAAACCCTATAAACACCTCAGATAATGAGAGGAGGTCTCAGTTATACACCTGAACCAAATAAAACTTCCACCAAGCTTGTGATTTATTCTCTCATGGTGGGAATAAAATCCAGGGGTAACAGGTTTAGTGAACCTGTCACCTCTGATTACCTCTTTCTTCCATATCCTAGCTGGATATTTCCTAATGCTGGGTGTAAAGGGGCCTCTACGCTGCCATCCATCCATCTTTTTCTTTTTTTTTTCCTTTCCAACAGTGCACCTATAAGGGGGCAACCGTTTGGCACATACCAATATATACTGTCAAAACTTCCAATGAAAGAAGAAGTCTATCAGACAATGAAGCAGTATATGCTCAGCCATTACATAGAATGGCCTTTGTGTTGGTGCCCTAAGGCAGAGGCATGATTTTAGCTCTTTGTTTGCATTTGTCTCTGTTTTGCATTTTAATTGAATCTCTGTAAGTTGCTCACGCAATGTTGACTTTTATTATTACTGTTCTCTGTATGCACCTTATTCTTCTCACATAATGTTTACTTTTATTCTTCCTGTTCTTGTATAGTTGGTTAGTGTGAATTGTTACTAATGGAAGTTAAAGACCCACTCCAGTCAATACTTTTTTTTAGCTGTAGTGCCATTGAAAAATATTTAACCTTATGTCCTGTCTGCAGTAATCAAACAGAAAACTAATCTTAAGGCCTTAATGCCTTAACAGATTAAGGGTGTAATTTAAGAAGGGATAGCGCAAGGTAGTGCCCCATAGCCAGAGCCGTAGCAGCCATGAGGCGAATGAGGCATTGGCCTCGGGCGCAGCTACAGCTTCATGCAAGGGGGGCAGCCGCGCAGTCGTGCTACATTTTTTTTTCTTTCCCAGTTCAGCTGGGGGCCCCCGTACGCGTGCCCGCGGGAGTGCCCGCACCCCAGGGCCAGCCTTACCATGGGTCCTGGTGGGTCCATGGTCCCAGGCGGCACTTTAAGGGGGGCGCCACTTTTATACCTCACAACCAGTGTTCCCTGTAAGGTGCGCGGGAGCGCGGCCGCGCACCGCCAGCTCCCCTGGCGCGCAGCTCTGCCCGGCGTCTGCGCATGTCGCGCAGCTGTAATTTTTTTTATTTTAACATTGGTGGTTCAGTGGAGCCCTGCATCCCATCCCATCCTCATCTGTCGCTGCCGCCACAGCATTGGCTGAGCAGCGCGATGATGAGTTTAGTCCCCGCCCCCATTCCCCCTGCTGGTCTACTGCCTTCTCTGACGATGAGGAGGCAGTAGACCAGCAGGGGGAATGGGGGCGGGGACTACACACATCATCCCGCCGCTCAGCCAATCACTGCACGGGGGGGGGGGCGCCACTGCACGTGCACGCTGGATGGCTGGCTGGCAAGGTGGAAGAAGAGTGATGGCTGGCACCGTTGATGCCTGGTAAGTCTGCACGGGGGGGGGGGGCTTAACACTGTGTACCAACCACCAGCCTGGAGTTTGAAAGACTCTAGAGAGGCCCAATTAAATGACCTTTGGGCATCCTAACTCGGGATGCCCAAAGGTCGTTTAATTGGGCCTCTCTAGAGTCTTTCAAACTCCAGGCCAGTGGTTGTGTGAGCTGTATCCCCAGCCAGGGCCGGCGTCAAAGGGAAATTGCCAGTCTGCCAGGGCCCATTGACAGCCTGGGCCTGACCTGTAAACTTTGGTAGGTGGCTGGGAACGGTGGCAGGGACCTTGCGCTCTGTCATTCGGATGTTGTTGCAGCTCTGTCTCTCCTCGCGCTCCTCCTCTCTCCCCCCTCCCATGTTCAGTATCGCACCAGTTTTAAAAGCCAACACCTGCGAACCTGCTGTTCCGTTCAGCAGCCCTCGCCTTTTGCCCCCCTCTGGCCCCCTCGGTGTTGGCATGTGAAATGAAGTCTAGAGCTGCTGGGACTGAATTGCAGATCTCCTCAGGCTCCCCCCTCCCCTCCTCTCCTGTGTCAGATCTCGGGAACTGGAGGTCCACTCACTGTCTGCTGATAAGAAGATGACCTGGAACTTGACCTCAGGCTGCAGAAGAAACTTGATCCCAGAAGGTCAGACTGAAAAACTGTCCTGCACCTCTGAAAAGATTCCAAGGCTGGCTGCTAGCCTTCCCTTGGGGCACCCCAAATTGGGAGGCCCTGCTGTGTAAACCCCTTCAGGCGTGCAAGACTCACCTTCTTCCTGGCTTCCTTGCCATCTTTGGGCTTTGTGCGAACTCCTGCACCCAGCCATTTGGATAGGCTATGGGCCTGGAGCATGCCTGCTGCTGGGGATGTTTGTCAAGCATCATTATGCAGGAAGAAGTGAGTATTACCGGGCAATCTTGGAGTTTCACACACCGGGGCATCCCTAATTGGAATGCCCTTGGGCACACGGGGCTAAACCTGGGATAGACCAAATCCTGAGTTTTTTCCACTTTAAAGTGGACTGTCACCCAGGGGTGATCGGCCCGGGAAACCCCCCCAAACACCCCAAATCCCCTTACCTTGTCTTCGGCGGCGGCCGGCCGCCGCCGCCTCCCTCGCGCCCCTCTAGACGCGCCCGCGCCGGCCGTCTGTGAATGGCCGGCGCGGGCGCGCGCGCGTCGAGAGTGGCCCGCGGGAGGTGGCGGCGGAGGAGCCGCTTGTCCGCGGGGAGAGGTGAGTTGTTCGGGGGGTTCGGGGGGGTTTCACACAGCGGGGCACCCCGATCGGGGGTGCCCCACCGAAGTGGACCAAGACCCAGGATAGTCAAAATCCTGGGTGTTGGTCCACTTTAAAGCTGATCATATCCCAGGAGTTTCATTATTTATTTATTTACCTATTTATGCCTATTTTCCTTAATGTCTCTCCAAATAATCCAGTAAACAAGAAACAAAACAAAAATAAAATTATATATATATATATATATATATATACATATATATATAATTTTCTTTTTTTTTGCGGGGGGGGGGCGCGATTTTCTGGGCTGGCCTCGGGCGCAAAAGAAGCTAGCTACAGCTCTGCCCATAACGGCAGGCAGCGTCTGGTGAACACTGTGCGCTGTACACAAAACCACATTTATAAAAGCGAATCTGGTGAGCGACTCTAACAGCGCCATGTAGCGTCCGATGTTTTATTACAGGCGGCTCAGAGTATAGCGCCGGTGCTCTAGCTTCCAGAGCGCCAGGTATTACCTTTCGCTCAGTGTCGCTCTCACATACATTTCAATGGCCGTTCATTTGCTTGTGCTTAAAAGTGTGTTTGACATTTTGGCCCTTATTTAACAAGGGATAGCGCCAGGTAGCGACTGGTGAGCGACCGGTAATGACGGGCACCGCCACGAGAACGCCGGCTCCCCACCACAATCACACATTTATCAAGCCGATCCTGCTTAGCGACTGAGATAGCGCCATATAGCCACTCATTCATCATTATTCCAGCCTCAGCCAACAGCGCCAGCGTCCGACCTTGAACAGCGACAGGTATGACCTCTCGCTACCTGGCGCTCTCCAATGCATTTCAATGGAACAATCTTAAAATATTCATAATTAATTGTTAATAATGTTTTTTTTTTTTTTTTTTTTTAATGTGACAAATTCTGTGACCACTTCTGCAATGTTAGATATTTTTTTTAAGGTAAAAAAGAAAAAAAAAAAATGTACAGAATTGATATTACAGGTCTGATATTAATGTATTCATATTACAAAATGTTTTAAGAATCTTGTTTTTTTTGGTTTCAAAAAATATGGTTGTTTGGGGGTTAAAAAACTACTTTTAACCCATCGCCGCCAGCGCTCTGGGGTTTAAACATGCATTTCACAGGCGAGAATTTTTTGAGCGTGATTTGTTAATGAATATGGTGGGAGCCGGTCGCTATGGCCAGTCGCTATCATGCGCTCCCATACAGCGCGGAACCTGTCAAATAGCGACTCCTCACCCAATATTCAACATTACTGCAAACCCACTGAGTCGCTCTCAACAACTGAACAACAGCCAAGCACAGCGACTACTAGCGGGCGCCATGAAAATACTGCTACAGTCGCTCATCTGTCGCTACCTGGCGCTATTACTGAATCAGCCTCCCCGTTTTTTTTTTTATGCTCAAATCATTGTGTGACCTCTCCTGGCTACAAACAAACATTTTTAGAAATGTTTTTTGACTTTTTATATTTTTATGCAGAATTGTCATTACAGGTCTGGCCCTAAAGTGTTAATGTCACAGTGTTAAAACAATGTCATTCCATGTGTTTTCGCTTTGTTACTGGTGGATATGTGTTCAAACACAGACTTTAATCACACAGCGCCTGGCGCTCTAGGCTAGTGACCAGATTTAGAGCGCCAACGCTGTGCGTGTTCTTTTTTGATAAGTAGGGTGTGGAGCGCTGGGAGTCGGTCGCAATGAGCTGGTGCTACCTTTTGCTCCCTGCAGCGCTGTACTGGTGTTAGAGCGCCCAACATACATCACATTCCACAATGCCGACCAGGTTACTACAGCGACTGAGGCGCTATGTTACAGCGCCCGTTATCTGCTTACATCGCCTACTAGCGATCGCTCTAAGCACTGCTATACAGACACTCATCTGCCGATACCTGGCGTTAGTAATGAATCAGCCTCTACGTTGAGTCTTTATAATTTGCCTGTTTTATTTCATGGGTTATATATTCTTTCTTTTGATATTACAGGAGGCTACCATGTAAATAGTAATCAATCTGTATGTATAATGTATACTCTGGGAAGCTGCTGTGATTGCCACCCCTGCAGAATAGATATTCATGCCTGGCTGCAGCTTCCACTGATCACTGGTGGGTTACAGTCATTCTAAAGACAACTGTCACACCTTATGTAGATATTCATAATGACAGTTTGCCACAGCAAAGTTTAGAACATCCCTTGGAATCGGAGAACAGAACAGCTTTGTCCTGTTAACTTTTACACTATTTACATGAATAATCCTGCTAAAGTTTGTAGTGACTGTCAAGTGAACCAAGAGACTGAGGATTGGGGTTGCAATCAGCAATTCAGCAAGTCCTTCTTTGTGAGATGGGCTTGTGGTGCAAAGCAGCTCTGGCTGTTTTAAACAAGCAATGTAAAGGACAATGCACCTAAGGTGCACCTGACACACCATTTACCTATCTGCACGCATGTTGATGCCAAATAGTGGAGGTCTGGCTGGCTCTGTGAACTGTTACTACTTTCTTGGTGGTGAAAATACAATCATGAGGGAAGGTTGCAAATTAGAGAGTGAGGGACAAAGGAAAATGTATCTGTTAAAGTGGATGTTGGTCCCGCCGCTATACGCCAGCCTGGGGGGCAACCAGAATGCTGGAGTCCCCCTGCAGAAAACCTCCCAGAATGCCTATAGTCCTTTACCTTTAGCCTTGATTCTCAAATGGAATTCAGCGCTGCGATTGGCTGCTGGCACCCATGGAGTCCCAGGCGGCCAATTGTGGTGCTGGATTCCCAGTGACAATCAGGGCTAAAGGTAAGGATTACGAAAGTTCTGGGGGGTTATGTGCAGGGGGGGGGGGGTCAAACAGTCTGCTGCCTCCCCCTGGACTGTCCTATAGCGGCAGGACCGACATCCACACCCACATGGGTTTGTACTAAACTTTGGGAGTGTAGCTCTCCCCTCAGCCAATCAGGTCGGCCATCCCACCTTTGCCTCGCTCATGTGGGGGAATTCTGTCACTCAGTCTGCTATTGGGTGATAAGGGGCTCTGTCACACAGTCTGTTATGGTGGGGATGTGGGGGGGGGGGATTCTGTCACTCAGTCTGCCATAAGGGTGATGGGGGGCTCTGTCACACAGTCACACAGTCCGCTTTGGGGGTGTTCGGGGCTCAGTCACACAGTCTTCTAAGAGGAGTAATGGGGGGAATTCTGACACATAGTCTGCTATGGGGGTGATGAGGGGCTCTGTCACACAGTTTGCTGGGGGGTGGGGGGATTCTGTCACACAGTCTGCTATAGGGGCGATGGGGGGCTCTGTCACACAGTCTGCTATAGAGGCAGTGGGTGGGATTCTGTCACACAGTCTGTTATGGATTAATGGGGGGCTTTGTCACTCAGTCTGCTATGTGGGTAATGGGGGGCTCTGTTACCCATTCAGCTATGAGGATGAAGAGGGATCTGCCACACTGTCTGCTATAGGGATTATTGGGGGGATTCTGTCACACAGTCTGCTATGGGGGTAATGGGGGGCTATTTTACACAGTCTATTATGGTGGTGATGGGATGATACTATTAAACAGTCTGCTATAGGGGCTCAGTCACACAGTCTGCTATGGGAGTGATGGGGACTCTGTTACACAGTCTGCTATGGGAGTGATGGGGACTCTGTTACACAGTCTGCTATGGGGGTAATGGGTGGAATTCTGTCACACAATCTGCTATGGGAGTGATGGGGGCTCAGTCACACAGTCTGCTATAGGGATTATTGGGGGATTCTGTCACACAGTCTGATATGAGGGTGATGGGGGGCTCCGTCACTCAGTCTGCTTTAGGGATTATTGGGGGGATTCTGTCACACAGTCTGATATGAGGGTGATGGGGGCTCAGTCACACAGTCTGCTATAGGGATTATTGGGGGATTCTGTCACACAGTCTGATATGAGGGTGATGGGGGGCTCCGTCACTCAGTCTGCTATAGGGATTATTGGGGGGATTCTGTCACACAGTCTGCTATGGGGGTAATGGGGGGCTATTTTACACAGTCTATTATGGTGGTGATGGGATGATACTATTAAACAGTCTGCTATAGGGGCTCAGTCACACAGTCTGCTATGGGAGTGATGGGGACTCTGTTACACAGTCTGCTATGGGAGTGATGGGGACTCTGTTACACAGTCTGCTATGGGAGTGATGGGGGCTGTGTTACACAGTCTGCTATGGGGGTAATGGGTGGAATTCTGTCACACAATCTGCTATGGGAGTGATGGGGGCTCAGTCACACAGTCTGCTATAGGGATTATTGGGGGATTCTGTCACACAGTCTGATATGAGGGTGATGGGGGGCTCCGTCACTCAGTCTGCTATAGGGTTGATGGGAGGGATTATTTTCACACAGTCTGACTACCTGTAGCCATCCCCTGTGGACCTAACATTTCTAAGGCTAAGTGTGCCTGGGGCATCCCAAATGGGGATGCCACAGCAGCCCCTCATTCACTCACCTTTCCAGTGGTTCAGTCGCATTGGCCAGCATCCCTGCAGCTGAGGCACGCCCCTGAACCCAGCCATTCAGCGCACCGCACACCACAGGAAAACTGGCAATGCAGCCGTTCCCTATGCCCTCACACTCGACATGGGACGAGAGCCCGCGCATGCACCATGGGGATGGCAGAAAAGTGAGTTGTGTGGGCAATCTGCAGGGATTCACACAGTGGGGCATCCCAAACTGGAGAAGGACCTATCGCAATGATAGTAAAAATACTGGTGATAGGTCCACTTTAACCAGCATCCCTTCCCTGCATCAGAGACTCCAGGGATGGCCTCTAGCCTTCCTCTAGGACATCCCAATGCCAATCACTGTGTGAGCCCCCCCCCCCAGTTCACCCGCACAGCCCAGGAAATAAGGCTGCCTGCTTTGCATATCGGCCCCGGCCCCGGCATGGATGCTGGCTACATGTGAATGACCATGTAAACGTCCCACCCAGGGTTGCACTGGGCCACCGGATGATCCTCCGTTGGACCCCAGGGAGGAACAGGTTTGCCCAATCAGCAGCGACTGGGTGAGGATCAGCAGCAGCGGGGAAAGGAAGGCTAGCATGTCAGTGCTGCCCATTAAAGCGGATCAAAACATTTTTAAGTAGAATCCGCTGAATTGCTCCCCCCATGAGGAGAACCTTTTGCCAAGTTTTACTGCTATTGCTTCACTCTCTTCTTCCTTCCTCCCTTACTCACCTTTTCTTCCTTCCTTACATTCTTCCCTTTCTGCCTTTCTCTCCTTCTTTCTCCCTTGCTACTGCCTCCTTCTTACTTTTATTCTGTAACTTACTCTTTCTCATTCCCTCTCCTTGCTCTATCTTTCTTCAGTCCTCACTGTCTTTCCTCCTTCCCTCCCTGTTTCTCTTTTTCCTCCCTTCCTTCTCTCCTCTTTGCTCCCCCCTCTCCTTACTTCACTTCTCTTTTGTCACCTTTTTTTCTTTCTTGTTCCCTCTTTCTGTTCCTTCTTTGGTTTATTCCTTCCTTATTTCCTCCCGTACTTTCGATCACACTTTTTCATCTTTCTATATCTCATATACTTCTTTATTCCGCTCTTCTAGCTTTTTCTTTCTTTCTATCTTTCTTTCTTACCGCTCCCCCATTCTGTTTTCCCTCTTTTCCTTGATTCGCTCTCTTCCTTCTTTTTGTTATTCCTCCTCTTCTTTTCTCTTCCTTCTCACTTTCTCCTTTCATTATCATTTATTACTTCTACATTCACTTTTCTTTCTCCCTCTATTTTCTCTTTCTCCTGTGTCATTTTTATTGCTCTTCTTACTTTCTTTTCTTCTCTCTGCTGATTCACCAGTGCATGCACGGGCCATGGTTGGGCTCTGCTATCCCAGACAGGCATTAGTGAATGACGAGTACGGCCCCAGCTCCAGGCTATTGGCTGTGGCCTGCACATGTGTCTTTGGATTGAAGCTCACAGAAGTTTTACAGATATAGGGGGGGGGGGGGGGGGGTTTCACATAGCGGAGCATCCAGAATTGGAATGCCCTTGGTCCACTTTAATATGCAGAGTTAGAATACTGGCGATCCCAGGGGGTTTGACACAGTGGGGCATGTGAAGTGACACTGAGTCTCTGTTGCCCAGGGACCCACAAAACCCTGGAGCTGGCCCTGGGGGGGTGGAGTGTTCTGCCACACACTGCAATGGGTTGTATGGGATATGGGGACACAGTCCTAACATTTTACCTTCCAGAAAAGGAGAACAATAAGTCAAAACACCAATCGTTTAGATATTTTGCACACTGCACTTTGCACTTTATACGTTTTTGCACATAGGTCAAGATATAATTATTAAGTATATTAGTGTTGATAATTAGTGATTTAGCACATTATTGGATTTATCAGTCAGGTTTTAGAGCAGTGGCCATATTAAATTATTTGTATAATATCATGTATCAACGGTTCCAGTAGCAATTACTATCTGGGGGTTGTGTGTATATATTCTTTCCCCCCTCCCTCTTCCCTCTCCACAGTGGTATATATGTATTTTAATTGGTTTTATATGTGTATATACCTGTACATACAAATTGTTGAATTAATAAAAAAGGTATCAATTCTATTTTCATAAGTGAGTGGTGCCATTGTTTTGGAGGACAGAGTGGGGAGTTGTGGGACTCCCTGTGTATAGGATTTTCCATAAGAAAATATAATTGGGTCATTGAAAAAAATGCTGATAATTCATATGCTTTCTTTTAAGTAATCATATTAGATTTTATAAAATACAATATAAATAAAAAGCTGATGCGTCTTATATTATCAGGAACAGGGCTGGATTAGGTGTGGTGGAGGCCCTGGGCACAAAATCTGGTGAAGGCCCCAGATACAGTATTTCTTTCCTTTAAAATGATAGTCCAGCCAAGTAACTGATTGGTGATTGTCTGGCACCCGCCTACTTACTGATAACATGAGATCACCCATGTGCGTGCTGCTCGGGAACTCCTGCTTTGCCATTCTGGTGGTTGGGGGGTAGTATAGTCTCCCAGCTGCTCCAGCAGAAAACAGTTCCCTGCATTGAGCTGCCAGCTGCTGTACTTGGTGGCTTATGTGCAGTGACAGCTCTGCACACACCCATCACTGTAGCGTTGCTGGCGGCAGCTTTGCTGCTCTAGACTCTGCTTCCTGCCCTGTTTGTCTGCAGGTTTGCAAAAACAAAGGCTTGCACAGGCACAGGGGGCCCACTACTGCTGATAGCTTTGTTGCTGGCCCCATGACCCGTCAGACCAAAGACTGAAAAACCTACTAGACCAAACCATAATCCAAAGGCTGGTGGAGGCCCTCTTTGTAGGGCAAGTGGTGGAGACCCCGGGGCTAGAACCCCTTGTGCCCCTCTCATAATCCAGCCCTGATCAGGAATATAAACATGGAATATAGAAACTGGGTTATATGCTCCACAATGACTGTCCATAATGTACCTGGTCTCATCACTTCATTGAAATAAAAAAATAAAAATAAAGTCACTGTGACTGATTTGGGGGGGGGGGGGCATTCAATGGGACAGAACCCTGCTGCTGAGCATGAGAAATGTTGAGTGAGCTCCATCACCTCAGCAGCAATTTCCTGTGTGTACAGGGTCGGTTCTCTCTTCTTGATGTACAGAATAATTTAAAAAATCTTTATAAACACATTTGGTTATGAGAGGAGGGATCAGTGATATACCTGAACCAAATAAAACTTCCACCAAGCTTGTAGTTTATTCTCTCATGGTGGGAATAAAATCCAGGGGTAACAGTTTTAGTGTATCAGGGGTGACAAAACCTGTCACCCCTGATTTCCTCTTTCTTCCATATCCTGGCTGGATATTTCTTGCTTCTGGGTGTTTAAGTGACCTCTCTTCTCCTCCATCCTGCATATTTTTCGCAATAGTGCTTCTTTAAGAACATCCTTTTGGCACATACAAATATACACTTTGAAAGAATTAGCAGGTAATAAAGCAGTATGTGCTCAGCCATTACACAGAATGGCCTTTGTGTTGGTGCCCTAAGGCAGAGGCATGATTTTTGCTCTTTGTTTGTATTTGTCTCTATTTTGCAATTTAATTGAATCTCTGAAGTCACCCAAATTTGCTCACGCAATGTTGACCTATTCCTACTGTTCTAGTCACCTGTATGTACCTTATTCTTCTCACATAATGTTACTTTTATTCTTTCTGTTCTCGTCTAGATGGTTAGTGCGAACTGCCATGGAAGTTAAAGACCCGCTCTAGCAAAAACTTTATTAGTAAAAAACATATCCACACATACTGTATGTTGGACTGTATGTTGGACAGTCTGCTTTAGGGGGCGACGGGGGGTGTTCTGTCACATAGTCTGCTTTGGTTTGATGGCGGCTGTGTTACACAGTCTGCTATGGAGGCTGATGGGGGCTCTGTCACACAGTCTGCTATGGAGGTTGATGGGGGCTCTGTCACAGTCTGCTATGAGGGTGAAGGGGGCAATGTCACACAGTCTGCTATGAGGGTGAAGGGGGCAATGTCACACAGTCTGCTATGGAGGCTGATGGGGGCTCTGTCACACAGTCTGCTATGAGGGTGAAGGGGGCAATGTCACACAGTCTGCTATGAGGGTGAAGGGGGCAATGTCACACAGTCTGCTATGGAGGCTGATGGGGGCTCTGTCACACAGTCTGCTATGGAGGTGATGGGGGCTCTGTCACACAGTCTGCTATGAGGGTGAAGGGGGCAATGTCACACAGTCTGCTATGAGGGTGAAGGGGGCAATGTCACACAGTCTGCTATGGGGAGATGGGGGAATGCTGTCACACAGTTCCGTTATGGGGGTGATGGGGGGGGACGGAAGCTGTTACACAGTCTGCTATGGAGGTGATGGGGGCTCTGTCACACAGTCTGCTCACAGGGGAGCAGCCTGTTATGGAGGGGGGGTGTTCTTCCACACAGTCTGCTATGGGGTGATGGGTGGATTCTCTCACACAGTCTGCTATCGTGTGATGGGGGATTCTGTCACACAGCCTGCTATGGGGGTGATGGGTGTCTCTGCCACACAGTCTGCTATGGGGGTGATGCTGCGATTCTGTCACATAGTCTGCTATGGGGGCGATGGGGTTGTTCTGTCACACAGTCTGCTATGGGGGTGATGCTGCGATTCTGTCACATAGTCTGCTATGGGGGCGATGGGGTTGTTCTGTCACACAGTCTGCTATGGGGGTGATGGGGGGATTCTGTCACACAGTCTGCTTTGGGGATGTTGGGGGGCTCTGTCACATAGTCTGCTATAGAGGTGATGGGGATGTTTAGTCCCAAAGTCTGCTTTGGGGTAATGGGGCGATTTTGTCAAACAGCTACAATGGGGGTGATCTGCCACACAGTCTGCTATGAGGAAGATGGGACAATTCTGTTACATAGTCTGCAATGGGGGTGATGGGGTTGTTCTGTCACACAGTCTGCTATGGGGGTGGTGGGGTATTCTGTCATACAGTTTTGTATGGGGTGATAGGGGGCTCTTTTGCACTGTTTGGTATAGGGGTGATGAGGGTATACTGTCACATAGTCTGCTGTGGGTGTGTTTTGTCACACAATCTTCTATAGGGTAATGGGGGATTTTGTCATACAGCCGCAAGGAGGCGTGGACTAGAGTGCCCAGATTGCAGCTAGCGTGTGCAGCCTGTATTGGAGGGGTGTTCTTCCACATAGCCTGCTATAGGGGTGATAGGGGGTTCTGTTAAACAGTCTGCTGTGGGTGTATTTTGTCACACAGTCTTCTATGGGGTGTTGGGGGATTCGGTCATACAGCCGCAAGGAGGCATGGACTATAGTGCCCAGATTGCAGCTAGTGAGTGCAGCCTGTATTGGAAGGGTGTTCATCCACATAGCCTGCTATGAGGATGATGGGGGGGTTCTGTTAAACAGTCTGCTATGGTGGGCTGATAGGGGCTCTGTCATACAGTTTGTTATGTGGATGATTAGGGGATTTTGTCACATAGCCTGCTATGGGGGTGTTGTGTCACACAGTTTTCTATGGGGATTCTGTTATACAGCCACCAGCAGGCGTGTACTATAGTGTCCAGATTGCAGCCAGAGAATGCAGCCTGTATTGGAGGAGTGTTCTTCCACATGGCTTGCTATGGGGGTGATGGGGGTTTCTGTCACACAGTGTGCTATGGGGTGATGGGGGATTCTGTCACACCGTCTTCTATGGGGGTGATGGGCGTCTCTGCCACACAGTCTGCTATGGGGATGTTTGGGGGCTCTGTCACATAGTCTGCTATAGAGGTGATGAAGATGTTTTGTCCCAAAGTCTGCTTTGGGGTAATGGGGCGATTTTGTCAAACAGCTGCAATGGGGGTGATCTGCCACAGAGCCTTCTATGAGAGTGATGGGGCTATTCTGTCACATAGCGGCTTCACTTCCCCCCAGCCCACCCGCCTTGCGCTATGCAAAGCCACTGGAGCGGCAACCTCCAGCTACTCCAGAGCCGCATAAGCAGCTCGCATTCACCTCCCTTTAACGCCCCGCTTCCGCCCACGCCCTCTGCAGAAACTGACAGGATTACCACAGCCCACCCGGGCCGTGGCAGTGAGAATCATTTACTATTATTACAATTATCATTTCTACCATTTCATCAAATCGTTTTTTATCCATACAATTCTACCCATACAATTTTATCTCTACTATTTGAACCATTCTCTCTGCATTACCTGCAATATCTATAAAAACTGCCTATTGTTTAACTACAATTTTTAGGAAAAGAAATCAATTTTTCCTGCGCATTCATATTTAAGTAGGGCAGGCTGATTCATCATTAGCGGCAGGTAGCGACAGATGAGCGTCTGTAGCAGGCATTTTCAGAGCGCCCGCTAGTAGTCACTGTGCTCAGCTGTGGGTCGCTACTTTATAGCGACTCAGTGGCGGTTCAGTAATGTTGAATACATTGTGAGGAGTCGCTATTTGACCAGTACAGCGCTGTATGGGAGCGCATGTTACGGGGATGTTAGCGATGGTCACTGGTCAAGAGACACTGGGGGACTCACAAATTGTGTGTTTCATGGAATCATGAATATACAAAAGGGATGGATGTGCACTGCCCCAATAGCTACACAATTATAAAAGGTGCCTGTGGGGTCAAGACAACAATATATGTAATGAGGGGATCCTAGATCAATCCCCAAGGACAACCCCCATACAAAGGCCGCACTCAAAGAAGTAAAAAATATAATTATTTTATTATTGAATAAATCCAAAGTGATTTAAGAAAAAATGTCACATATACAACACGTTACACAATTAAAAAACATATACACAAAGACAGGGGATCCACCATACACGGTGACTAAACTGATAATAACAATAATTTATGGCGTATAGTTATCTATTGAAAAGCTTGCCTGATTGATAATTCATATATGTACAAAGAAATGAATAAAAACGTGCTACCGACGCTTAATATATGGCTAAAGTGCATAATACATATTGTGCATATCATGTGCAAATTGAAGCAACCCTTATAACTGTGTACCCTAATAAAGTGCTAAATATGTTACATCAGAAAACAACAACAAACAAAACAGTATACCATTACCAAGGCAGACCCACAACTGTAACTAAAGTGCTGGAGTGCAATGCAAAACACACATAGTGCTGACCAGCCAGGCAAAGTATGAATGAATATGTAAAACGCCACGAGGTTGAACAACCAATTGTATGTTTAGAAAGTGTAATAACTTACATTACCTTGTCACCCGGGGATCCCCCGCAGCAGCCGCCACCGACGCGTTGCGTGTCATGATGACACTTCGCCAGGGTGTATCGGCTGCTCGGGGATCCCCCTCCCTAAATACCCCCAGGATGAAACTGCTGGCCAATGGGAAGAGGCGGCGTCAGCGCCCACACGCGCGCCCCGCCCAGCCAATAGAAGAGGCCGTAAGGGCAGCGCGTCAGACGCCACGCCGCCGCTCCACCGCTGGACCGCAAACACAGGATGCGCCAGCGTGAGACAAGCCGCCGGGCGCGCGACGGGCAAGGCGCACTCCCCTGCAGTAGGAGGCGCCAGCCAGCCGCCCGCCCGGCCGCGCGCACATCACGCCGGCGCATCCCGTCCACCCAGCAGCTGGATGCATATCCAGTGCAGGAACGTGGAAGGTAAGTATTCGGGGAGGGGGGGGGGAATCTCAAAAAAATATAACAACCTAGAAGAATATATACTCTAAAGATAAAAGAATATGAGAAATGTACAATAAAATATTTCATGGAATCAGTCTTCATGATCTGCAATGTGTTGCCATTAACAACGCACACCAAGTCTGTACACCAAGAAGACAGATGTTATTGCTGTACACATAGAACACTGCTGCTGGGCATGATAAAGGTTGCGTGAGCTCCATCACCTCAGCAGCAGTCATAGCAGTAATTTCCTGTGTGTACATTGGGTTATGAGAGGAGGGCTCAGTGATATACCTGAACCAAATAAAACTTCCACCAAGCTTGTGGTTTATTCTCTCATGGTGGGAATAAAATCCAGAGGTAACAGGTTTAGTGTATCGGGGGTGACATATCCTGGCTGGATATTTCTTGCATCTGGGTGTATAAGTGACCTCTCTTCTCCTCCGCCATCCAGCATATTTTTCGCGATAGTGCTTCTTTAAGAACATCCTTTTGGCACATACAAATATACACTTTCAAAATTTCCAATGAAAGAATAAGTCTAGCAAGTGACAAAGCAGTATATGCTCAGCCATTGCACAGAATGGCCTTTGTGTTGGTGCCCTAAGGCAGAGGCATGATTTTAGCTTCTTTGGACCTCTATTTGTCTCTGTTTTGCATTATAATTGAATCACTGAAGTCACCCAAATTTGCTCACGCAATGTTGACATTTATTCCTGCTGTTCAAGTCACTGTATGTACCTTATTCTTCTAACATAATGTTACTTTTATTCTTCCTGTTCTTGTCTAGCTGGTTAGTGTGATCTACTATGGAAGTTAAAGACCCACTCCAGTCAATACTTTTTTATTAGTAAAAAAACATATCCTCACATACTGTATGTTGGACAGTCTGCTTTAGGGGCACATAGTCTGCTTTGGTTTAAAGCGGACCAAACCCAGGATTTTGACCCCCCCCCGGTGGTCGGGAGTGCCCCGCAATGTGAAACCCCCCAGATCTCCCGAATAAACTCACCTCACTACGATCCTACTGCCGCTCGTCCAATCATGCTCGGAGCCGTCAAGCTATGCACGTCTAGGAGACATTTTAGCTCAGCGGCTCCGAGCGCACATGCGCCGCTGGACCGAAATTCAGTTAAGTGTAGCCGGCGACCTGGGGGGTTTCACACAGCGGGGCATCCCCGATTTTGGATTCCCGGCGCGCTCCAGCAGGGTTTTGGTCCACTTTAAAGGCGGCTCTGTCACACAGTCTGCTATGAGGGTGAAGGGGGGATTCTGTCACACAGTCTGCTATGGGGATGTTGGGGGATTCTGTCACACAGTCTGCTATTGGGGTGAAGGGGGGATTCTGTCACACAGTCTGCTATGGGGATGTTGGGGGGCTCTGTCACATAGTCTGCTATAGAGGTGATGGGGATGTTGTGTCCCAAAGTCTGCTTTGGGGTAAGGGGGCAAATTTGTCTAACAGCTGCAATGGGGGTGATCTGCCACACAGTCTGCTATGGGGGTGATGGGGCTATTCTGTCACGTAGTCTGCTATGAGAGTCTTGGGGTTGTTCTGTCACACAGTCTGCTATAGGGATGATGGGGCTATTCTGTCACGTAGTCTGCTATGAGAGTGATGGGGTTGTTCTGTCACACAGTCTGCTATAGGGGTGGTGGGGTAATCTGTCATACAGTCTCGTATGGAGGTGACAGGGGGCTCTTTTACACTGTTTGGTATAGGGGTGATGAGGGTATACTGTCACATAGTCTGCTGTGGGTGTGTTTTGTCACACAATCTTCTATAGGGTAATGGGGGATTTTGTCATACAGCTGCAAGGAGGCGTGGACTAGAGTGCCCAGATTGCAGCTAGCGTGTGCAGCCTGTATTGGAGGGGTGTTCTTCCACATAGCCTCTATAGGGGTGATAGGGGGTTCTGTTACACAGTCTGCTATGGGGGGGGGTGATAGGGGCTCTGTCATACAGTTTATGTGGATAATGGGAGGATTTTGTCACGCAGCCTGCTATGTGGGTGTTGTGTCACACAGTTTTCTATGGGGTGATATTTCTATGGGATTCTGTCATACAGTCTCGTATGGGAGATGATAGGGGGCCCTTTCACACTGTTTGGTATGGGGGTGATGAAGGTATACTGCCACATAGTCTGCTATGGGTCTGTTTTGTCACACAGTCTGACTTGGGGGTGATGGGGGTATCTGTCACACAGTCTGCTATGGGGGTAATAAGGGGCTCGCGGGGGAGCGCAGCCAGTTATAGAGGGGGTGGTTTCCACACAGTCTACTATGGGGGTGATGGGGGGATTCTGTCACACAGTCTGCTTTGAGGTTATGGGGGATTCTGTCACCCAGTCTGCTTTGGCGGGGGAGGGGTTGTTCTGTCACACAATTCTATACACTGATATAGGTTGTATGGGGGCACAGTCCTAACACAAATGTTTCTTTTACCTTCCAGAAGAGGAGAACAATGAAACACCAAACACCAAAAAATTGTGTTTTCATTTAATTTTCCCCTAACCTGAGGCGTGGAGTGAAGTGTTGCAGCTAACTCATACTGTGCACAAAAATATGTGAACTAGTGCCACAGAAAGAGAACCATGCCATACGCCCCAGGTGTTTAGTGCTACAAATATCTCTAACTGTTAAAGTAAAATAAGATACATTATTATTAGAACATGAACCCTGCTATAATCATTTCTGACAGGGATACCTTTTTAGTTTCTTATCGTAATTTGTTTTTTGTGCAAAAATGCATTTCCAGCTTACATTTTATTGGCCCAAACACCCCAAACATTTTTTTTTATCTGCAACATTTTTTGGGCTGCAAAAGAAATGCTAATAATAGCAATTTCCTCATTCTGGGGTTTTCTAACAGGATATTCTAAGTATGTCACACACCCCGCTTCAAAACTATTATTACACTTGGGTTTACCTACCTGTAGAGGGCGATATTGCAGAGAAGTCAAAGAAAAAAGAGAGCCACTCCCGGTCTATAAATACCTGGGACCTCCCACTATATCCCAGTGTTCCTTCTTTGCAGATCGGCGACAAGTCAGAAGAATGAAGTCTCCTGCTTGCAGGTAGCCGGGGTAACTCCCGGCCCCCCTCTCGGTTCTATTGCTGCCCGGCACTCTGTTCTTACCCCTTAGTGAAGCCTCCCAGCCTAGGCTGCGGGGCCGGGCGAAGGTAGACAGCACCTTATGGTGCCTAGGAGCCTAGCTCCACCGCAATGCCCCATACTAGGGGGTAGGCGGTTTACCCGGTCTGGTGATCCCGGGTTGGGATGCCCCGTCCCTATTCTCGACCCTGGGGTGTTGGTGCCTTCCCCCTGCTTGGTTTCCCCATGGCTCTCTATGCTGGGGGGGGGGCTTCCCTTGTGTGTTTGTGTGTGTGATTCACTTTTCATTGTTTGCGTGTGTGTGGTGTTTTTTCCACGTTGGTGCCGCTTAGGGCACGGCGCTGAGGGAGCTTCTCCCCCTCAGGCGCGGCGCAGGTCTGGGTGTCTTCGGGGCACTTCTTCCCCTCAGGTCCGTCGGGAGGGGCGGGTCCGGTCTCGGCGCGCGCGCCGGTGCTCGTCTCGGAGAGGGGCGGGGTCGGACGCGTCATGCACTCTGGCGTCCTGCCTTCTCTTGCTTCTGTACAGGCGTTCCGTGGCCCGCCCCCTGCTGCTGGCTGTCGGGCCATCTTGGCGGGATGTGCGCATCACGGAGGGATGGGGCTGGGACGCTACGCGCGTTTTTGCTGGCCCACCCTCTCTCTCTCGTTCTCCTGCTGCTGCGGTCCGTGTGCGTGGTTGGCTGCCATTTTGTAAGTGTGTTATTCCTTGTGCGGCCTGTTTTGCGCTTTCATGATGTGATGTCTCTGTTTTGGAAACTTTGGCACTGAGTGATTGCTGTCCTTTGTCTTCCAGGTGTCATCTTGCTGCTAAAGGGGTCCCCCGGTCTTAAGATACCTGGGTAGTTTGTAGTTTACCTGTTAAATCCTCCCACGTGGGACATTAAAGGGGCATCCCGGGTCGCTTATTGCGTAATTCCCTGGGTCATTGCGACGGCCACAATTTCACCATATGGAGGCTTCCGACGATACCGGAAATGGCACCTTGGGGCAATCCAGGCAATGCTTGGGGTGTGGGGCTCCCCTACCAGGGATATTCCATGTGCACATTCCATGTGCACGCCGGTACGCCGGCGTCCGGTTCCACTCTGCCTGTATCATCACCTACCCCTCCCCGCCTGTTCTGTACCCCGTGTGACGTTGTCATGGGTGGGGAGGCGCAATCTGAGGTGTGTGCCAGATTGGCCAATCTTGAGAAACTGTTTTCTACTGTGGTTGCCAAGAAGGCCCCGGCTAAGCGGAAGCATCTTTCCCCAGCCGCGCCGGCCTGTGCTGTTGACGAGTTTGACTTGTTAGACTGGTCCGATTGCTACCCGATTGAGGAGGGTGAGCTCTTGGAGGAATCGGACGAGGCTGATGACCAGCAATTCCTTGGTGCAGCTGGTGAGCAGGCGTGGGGGGATGTCCTTGACACCCCTTCGGTCCTGGCTCAGATGTTTGAGGTTTTGGCTATTCCTCCTCCTGAGGTGACTCCTCCGCCAAAAGGGGAGTTGTTTGAGGTGTCCAAGCCGCGCTTGGAGTTTCCCCATCAAAAGCATTTTGACGATGTCATTCTTAAGGAATGGGAAAGGCCTACTCGGCTTCCAGGTGTTCCTCCGGGTTGGGATAAGAAATATCCTTTTCCGGCGGACCTGGTCAAGCGCTGGTCATCCCCTCCCGAGGTTGATGCTCCGGTTTTGGGGTTATCTAGCACTGCGGTTTTTTTTATCTAGCACTGCGTTTTTTTACAATCTCCTGATTGTACTACCATCAAGGATGGTGAGGATAGATGTATTGACCAGTTGGCTTGCCACGGTTTTGCCAGTGTTGGGTCGGCCTTGCGGCCTATTTTTGCTTCGGCACTTTTGTTGTTGGCTTCCAGGTCGCTTGTTAAGGATCTGTTGACTTCTTCCGGTCTTGACCCGTCTAGTGATGAGTTAATTGCTCTCAAACGTTGTGAGTTGTTTTTGTCTTTTGTGCTTGCCGCTCAGGATGACACCATGGTGATGTGTAGTAGGACTACAGCCTTGTTGGTGGCTATCCGGCGGTCGGTTTGGTTGCGCCAATGGGCGGCTGATTTTGTTTCTAAAAGGTCTCTTACGGCTCTCCCTTTTGTGGGTCTGCGCCAGTTTGGAGACAAATTGGATTCGGTTGCCAAGGGAGGTAAGTTACCTCAGCGCAAGAAACAACGTTGTTCCTTTCGGGGGACGACCTCCTTTAGCCCTTCCTTTCGGGGAGCCAGAGCGGGCAGGGGTTCGGCTTTCTCCGCCACCAGAGGTGTCACCTGGAACAGGGGCAGGGGTCGTGCCTGTCCCGGACACTCTTGGGGCTCCAAGCCCAAGCCCATTGCCAAGCCCGCTCAGCAATGAGGGGGCGCCCTCACCCTTGCGGGTGGGGGGACGGCTGTGACTTTTCTCCCAGGTCTGGGACCGGGAGGTCTCGGACAGATGGATTCGGGAAGTGGTGTCGTCCGGTTACAAGCTGGAGTTCGAGTCCCGGCCTCGCAGATTTTTCAGGTCTTGGGTCTCGTCGGACCCACTGGCTGCGCAAGGGCTCCTGAGAAGAATCTTCTGGATATGGCAGTCGTTTGCCCGGTGTCTTCCGCGGAAAGGGGCCTGGGCTACTATTCAAATCTGTTCACGGTGCCCAAAAAGGATGGATCTGTCCGTCCCATCCTGGATCTGAAGCTCCTCAACAGGTTTATTCGTCCTCGGAAGTTCCGCATGGAAACCCTGCGCTCAGCCATCAATTCTCTTCGTCAGGGGGACTTCATGACATCCATAGACATAAAGGATGCTTATCTACACGTTCCTATCTTCCCGGCACACCAGAGATTTCTCAGGTTCGTGGTGGAGGATCGGCATTTTCAATTTGTGGCTCTTCCGTTCGGCCTTACCTCGGGTTTTCACCAAGGTGCTCCTCAGGGCACAGGGAATTCGCATTGTGCCTTATCTGGACGACCTTCTCATTATGGCTTCGTCGCTTAGCCAATCGGAGACAGACACCAGGACGGTGGTAGCCACTCTGGAGAGATTCGGCTGGGTGATCAACTATCCCAAGTCCTCCCTCTTTCCATCCAGGGTGGTGTCCTTTCTGGGAATGTCTCTGGATTCTTCCCAACACAGAGTGTTTCTTCCTCACTCCAAGGTTCCCTTGATTCAGGAATTGATTCAGCTTCTTTTGTCCAACCCTTGCCCGTCTATCAGGCAGGGAATGAGGCTGGTGGGATTGATGGTGGCCTAGTTCGAGGCGGTTCCCTTTGCTCAGTTTCACACAAGGACGCTTCAGCTTCATCTGTTGGTAGCTTGGGACCGGTATCCAAGGTCGTTGGAGCTGTCCTTCCGGATGTCCTCCCGGGTTCGGCAGTCTCTTCAGTGGTGGCTGGTTCCGGCCAATCTCTTGTGGGGTCGGTCTTTTCTGCCGCCTCTTTGGGAGACCGTCACCATGGATGCCAGTCTGTCAGGGTGGGGAGGATTCTGGAAGGATCTTCAGTTTCAGGGGCTGTGGGGGCCTCAGGAGGCCCACTTGCTCATCAATGTTCTGGAGCTGAGAGCCATCAGGTTGGTTCTGTCTCACTTGACACAGCAGTTACAGGGCTTGCCGGTTCAAGTTTGGTCGGACAATTGGACGGCGGTTGCCTACATCAATCACCAGGGAGGGACTTGCAGCTGGAGTGCCCTCAGGGAGGTGTCTCTGATTCTGGCTTGGGCGGAGAGCCATGTCCCTTGCATCTCGGGCGTAGAGAACACGGAGGCGGACTCTCTGAGCAGGTGTTGTTCTTGCCGGGGGGGAATGGTCTCTCAATCCCAAGGTTTTTCAGTCTCTTTGCCTCCGGTGGGGGACACCGGACGTGGACCTGTTTGCCTCTCGTCACAATCACAAACTTCCGGCCTTTGTGTCTCTCTCTCAGGATCCTCTGGCTCTGGCAGTGGATGCCATGTCTCTGAGCTGGAGGGACCTGGGGTTCCTTTATCTGTTTCCTCCGATTCCCATGGTGGGCAGGGTGTTGCGAAAGCTGGCTCTAGAAGGGGTTCCCGCCATTCTGGTGGCTCCAAGGTGGCCAAGGCGGGTGTGGTTCGCAGACATCGTCCGGCTGGCAGTGGATCAGTTCGTTCTGCCTCTTCGGCCAGACTTGCTCACTCAGGGTCAATTACTTTACCCCAATTTACCAACGTTGGCTTTGACGGCTTGGCTGCTGAAACCTCCATCTTTAAGGAGAAAGGTCTCTCTGATTTGGTGATCCAGACTCTTGTTAGTGCTAGGAAGAGATCTTCTTCTACCATCTACTATAGGACTTGGAGGTCTTATATTGATTGGTGTGAGGTCAGGGCCTTGCCCTGCAGGGTGTTTTTTATTTCTAGGATTTTGGAATTTTTGCAACATGGGCTGGACTTGGGTCTCCAGCTGAGTACCTTGAAAGGGCAGGTCTCTGCCTTGTCTATCTTTTTTCAAAGGTCTTTTGCGCTTGATCCTTTGGTTAAGACCTTCTTCCAGGGGGTTGTGCATGTGCGACCTCCTAGGAAACCTATGCTCCCAGTGTGGGATTTGAATTTGGTTCTTTCTGCTCTTCAGGGTCCTCCCTTTGAGCCTTTGCAGGATATTGCTCTTTCTACGTTAACTCAGAAAGTTGTCTTTTTGGTTGCCATCACCTCTGTTCGGCGTGTCTCGGAGTTGGCAGCCTTGTCAATTCAGGCTCCTTACTTTGAGAGGCATCAGGACAAGGTGGTTTTTCGTTTCAAACCTGATTTTCTCCCCAAGGTAGTTTCTTCCTTTCACCTTAACCAAGACATTGTTCTTCCTTCCTTGTGTCCTAAGCCTAGGAATGACAAGGAGAGGGTTTTGCTTTCTTTGAACGTGGTACGTTGTGTGAAGTACTATTTGCTTGCTACTTCTCCTTTTAGTAAGACTGATGCTTTGTTCGTGGTTCCTTGTGGGCCTAGGAAAGGTTTGGCTCCTGCTAAGTCTTCCATTAGTAAATGGATTCGCCAGGATATTGTTGGGGCCTATTCTGCTAAGGGGAAGGTTCCCCCTTTTCGTGTTACTGCTCATTCTACCCGTGCTATTGGAGCGTCTTGGGCTTTTCAGCACCAGGCTTCTGTTGGACAAGTTTGTAAGGCTGCTATTTGGTCTTCTGTTCACACCTTTTCCAAGTTTTATAAGGTTGATGTGCGGGCCTCAGCAGATGCTGTGTTTGGCCGCAAGGTTCTGCAAGCTGCAGTGGTTTGAGTTATGCATTATTGCCTTGTTGGATACCCGCCCTTTGTGGACACTGCTTTTGGATGTCCTAAGTGTAATAATAGTTTTGAAGCGGGGTGTGTGACATACTTATAATACCCATTTTACAGGTGAGTATTCACAAAATGGTATTTTTCCATAAGGAAATATAATTGGGTCATTGAAATAATAATATAATAAATAAATAATAAATAAAAGCCGATGCATCTTATAATATCAGGAATATAAACATGGAAGATATAGAAACTGGGTTATATCCTCCACAATGAGTGTCCATAATGTACCTGTTCTCTTAACTTCATTGAAATAAAATGGAGTGGGTATCCTAAAGTCACTGTGACTGATTTGGGGGGGGGGGAGGAGCCATTCAACAGGGATGTTAGCGATGCTAGAGAAGGGACACTGGAGGGACTCACAAAATGTGTGTTTTATGGAAGCAGTCTTCACTATCTGCAATCTGTTGCCATTAGCAACGCACACCAAGTCTGTACACAAAAAAAATGTTATTCCTGTACACACAGAACCCTGCTGCTGAGCATGAGAAAGGTTGAGTGAGCTCCATCACCTCAGCAGTAGTCATAGCAGCAATTTTCTGTGTGTACAGGGTCAGTTCTCTCTTCTTGATGTACAGAATAATATAAAAATCCTTTTAAACACATTAGGTTATGAGAGGAGGGCTCAGTGATATACCTGAACCAAATAAAACTTCCACCAAGCTTGTGGTTTATTCTCTCATGGTGGAAATAAAATCCAGGGGCAACAGTTTTAGTGTATCAGGGGTGACAGAACCTGTCACCCCTGATTTCCTCTTTCTTCCATATCCTGGCTGGATATTTCTTGCTTCTGGGTGTTTAAGTGACCTCTCTTCTCCTCCGCCATCCAGCATATTTTTCACAATAGTGCTTCTTTAAGAACATCCTTTTGGCACATACAAATATACACTTTCAAAATTTCTAGTGAAAGAATTAGCAGGTAATAAAGCAGTATGTGATCAGCCATTGCACAGAATTGCCTTTGTGTTGGTGCCCTAAGGCAGAGGCATGTTTATAGCTTTTTTGGACCTCTCTTTGTTGTGATTGGGATGTTGTCACACAGTCTGCTTTGGTTTGATGGGGGCTCTGTCACAAAGCCTGCTATAGGGGTGATGGGGAGGACCATTGTCACACAGTCTGCTAACGAGAGATGGGGGAATTCTGTCACAAAGTTGGCTATGGGGGTGTTCTGTCACACAGTCTGCTATGAGGATGATGGGAGGGTCCTGATAAACAGTCTGCTATGGGGGTGATGGGGTGGATTATGTCACACAGTCTGCTATGGAGTGATGGGGATATTCTGTCACACAGCCTGCCATGGCGGTGATGGAGGATTCTGTCACACATAGTCTGCTATGGGGATGATGGGGGGCTTTGCCACACAGTCTGCTATGGGGTGATGGAGGGATTCTGTCACATAGCCTGCGTTAGAGGTGTTTTGCCACACAGTGTGCTATGGGGTGATGGGAGCATTCTGTCAAACAGCCTGCTATGGGGTGATGGGGGGATTTTGCCACAAAGTCTGCTTTGGGGGTAATGGGGGGGCACTGATACCCAGTCTGCTATGGGGGTGATGGTGGGATTCTGTCATACAGCCTGATATGGTGGTGATAGGGGGATTCTGTCACACAGTCTTCTATTGGGGTGATAGGGTGCCCTGTCACAGTTTGCTATAAAGGTGAAGGTGATGGGGAAGTTCTGTCTCATAGACTGCTGTGGGGTAATGGGAGGATTTTGTTAAACAGCTACAATGGGAGTAATGTGGGTGTTCTGTCACATGGTCTGTTTTGGGGGTGATGGGGTGTTCTGTCATACAGTCTGCTATGGAGTGATGGAGCTATTCTGTCACATAGTCTGGTATGGGGGTGATGAGGTTGTTGTTTCACAGTCTGCTATGGGGGGTGATAGGGGATTCTGTCATACAGTCTCATATGGGGGGGTGATAGGGAGCTCTTTCACACTGTTTGATATGGGGGTGATTAGGGTATACTGTCACATAGTCTGCTATGGGTGTGTTTTGTCACACATTCATCTATGGGGTGATGGGGGATTCTGTCATATAGCCGAAGCAGGCGTGGACTATAGTGTGCTATGGAGGTGTTCTGTCTCACAATGTGCTATGGGGTGATGGGGGCATTCTGTTAAACACCCTGCTGTGGGGTGATGGGGGGGATCTTGCCACACAGTCTACTATGGGGGTGATTGGGGCACTGATACACAGTCTGCTATGGGGGTGATGGTGGGATTCTCTCCTACAGCCTGATATGGTGGTGATGGGGGGATTCTGTCATACAATCTTCTATTGGGGTGATAGGGTGCTCTGTCACACAGTCTTCTATGGGGGTGATGGGTGATGAATGTCTTGTTTTGTTTCAGGAACTGACCTCGGTAACCAGGAAATTGCGAAAGCTCGTATAATTTACAGCCATGTTCCGAGAAAAGTTCATCTTGCTTAAGCAGCTGCATTTGTTTTGCGTGTGCATACGATTTAGCCAAGCATTTCCATTATTGCAGCTGAAGTAGTTTCAGAAGCCGAGTTTTTCGCTGTTTTCAGACATAACTTGCTGAGGATTCCATTGTCCTCTATGTGCCGTGTCCTTGCTTAGCTTGCCGGCGTACACCTTTTTTTGTTGTAACCAGCTATTTTAATGTGCTTCCCACCATCCCCTGCCAATGTAATCCAATGTAGTCTGCATGTCCTTGCATATACTTACCTTTGTATCTTAGTTGCCATGTCATCTGCTTCTACCCACTCTTACTCACTTCATACTTTGGCCACCTTCTGTTTTGGTGTTTTGTTGTACACTGCTGTTTGTTTGCTTAGCATCTGTTTTTTGTAGTTGCATAGAAAACATGCCACCTTGCAGAATGCAGAAAACTTAAAAAAATAAACATTAGCACTATTTGGTCCACATATGTGCTTATACATTCTGTGATGATTAGCTCTGGTAGACAGCAGGATGTTTGCAGTATAGAGGCTCAGAGGCGAAAAGTTAAACTTACCGTGTTTATTCACACCAAAATCCATAAAAGCATATGCCCTTTCGGGTTACATCACCTTTTCAGGAAAATGCAGCATAAGTCAATCAGACAGGCAAACAGCGTTTTTAGTTCTTGGGCAAAGTTGCTGCTTTGCAACCGAATCCACCTTGGGTCCGCGTGAAACCGCCTGCATAGGAGTTTTCAGCCAGGCTCACAGAGTCTCACTCCACAAGTGAGCTCCAGTCACAGACAGTGCACAGCTGATTCCCCAGGCTATTTATGTGGCCTGTAAAACCCGGACCTGGGTAGTAGGATGGAGTCCCACCTTGCTCTACTCCATCCCAGTAAAACTGTCCCGGGTTAGCATTTCAGCTATACTAACTTCAGCACCAGACTGCCATTAGCAGCTGATGCTGGGAAACAAAACACACGGTTTTACTGCACCAAGGCCAGGTACCTTGGTGCCACATACCTTCCGTCAATGACGGCCCCTTGCACCTTACCACATACCCCCCCTTTGTTCATCCCTGAGGGGGTGGACACATGACAAACAATGTGCCTGGGACAGGGCATCCGCATTACCCAACAACTGTCCTGCTCTGTGCTCTATGGAGAACTTGAAATTTTGCAAGGACAGGAACCACCGGGTGACCCTGGCATTTCTGTCCTTAGCCTGGCACATCCACTTGAGGGGAGAATGGTCCATAATCAGACGGAAACTTCTTCCCAGCAAGTAGTAGCGAAGAGACTCAAGGGCCCACTTAATGGCCAAACACTCTCTCTCCACGATACTATACCGGGTCTCCGCAGGTGTCAATTTGCGACTCACGTAGACAACGGGGTGTTCTTCCCCGTTGACTTCCTGAGACAGTACAGCACTGAGACCTACCTCGGAGGCATCGGTCTGTACTATAAACTCCCTCTTAAAGTCGGGTGTCACCAACACCGGAGACCCACACAGGGCAGACTTCAAAGCGGAGAACGCTTTTTCGGCCTGTTCATTCCATTTCACCATGACAGACTTGCATCCCTTTAACAGGTCTGTCAATGGTGCCGCTATGGTGGCAAAATTGGGAATGAACCTCATGTAATACCCCACCAACCCCAGAAATGACTTCACTTGGCGGGTAGTGTTAGGACATGGCCAGCTATGAATGGCTTCTATTTTGTTAACCTGGGGCTTGACCACTCCTCGCCCAATCACATAGCCCAGGTATTTCGTCTCTTCTAAGCCTAAGGCACATTTTTTCGGGTTTGCCGTCAAACCAGCCTTCCTGAGGGAATCCACTACGGCCTGGACTTTGGGCAGATGACTTTCCCAATCCGTACTATGGATAATTATATCGTCCAGATAGGCCGAAGCATACTGACGATGTGGCCGGAGGACAATATCCATTAACCTTTGGAACGTAGCGGGAGCGCCGTGTAACCCAAAGGGTAATACCTTGTACTGGAACAGTCCCTCTGGTGTGATAAAGGCTGTTTACTCCTTGGCAGCCTCAGTCAAGGGTACCTGCCAGTACCCTTTTTTGAGGTCCAAAACAGAAAAATACCTGGCTTGGCCTAGCTTCTCAATAAGCTTGTCTACTCGGGGCATAGGGTAGGCATAAAACTTGAAACTCAAAAAATTTCGTTAAGTTTGCGGAAATCGTTACAAAACCGCAACGTACAATCGGGCTTGGGAATCAAGACTATTGGGCTGGCCCACTCGCTCTTTGATTCTTCAATCACGTCTAACCGGAGCATTTGCTGCACTTCTTCCGCGATAGCTTGTTGCCGGGATTCAGGTATCCGATAAGGCTTCAACCAGATCTTAACCTGAGGCTCCGTGACAATGTCTTGTTGGATGACAGAAGTGCGCCCAGGGAGATCTGAAAACACATCCATGTTTCTGCTGACAAACTCCCTGGCTTCCTCGGTCTGTTTAGAGGATTGTCGCCAGATTTCACCTCAACTACCGCTTCTCTAACAGCAGACCGAGGGACTGGGAGCTCCACCCCTAACATACCTGGTTGGGGACTGTCACCCACAGGGGTCTCCCTGTCTTTCCACAGCTTCAGCAGGTTTACATGGTACACCTGCTCTGGCTTTCTCCGCCCGGGCTGATGTACCTTGTAAGTCACTTCCCCAACTTTCCCAATCACCTCGTAGGGACCCTGCCGCCTAGCCAGGAATTTACTGTCCACTGTGGGTACCAGAACCACAACCCTGTCACCTGGGTTAAAGTTCCGTACCCTGGCTTGCCGGTTATAAATCCTGCTTTGGGCCTGCTGCGCTGCCTCCATATGTTCCCTCACCAGTGGCAACACAGTCTCTATCCATTCCTGTAGGTGAGTAACGTACTCTACCACACTTTTGTGGGGTGTGGGTTGCTGTTCCCAAGCCTCCTTGGCTATATCCAACAGGCCCCGTGGATGCCGACCGTATAAGAGTTCGAAGGGCAAGAAACCCCGTAGAGGACTGGGGCACCTCTCGCACTGTGAACATCAGGTAGGGCAGCAGCAAGTCCCAATTCCTCCCATCCTTGGCGACCACCCGTTTTAACATGGTTTTTAAAGTTTGGTTAAACCTTTCTACCAGGCCGTGTGTTTGCGGGTGGTAAACGGATGTCCGCAATTGTTTCACCTGCAACAATTTACAGAGCTCTTTCATTACTTTAGACATAAACGGGGTACCTTGATTGGTCAGGACCTCTTTAGGCAGGCCTACTCGGGAAAACATTTCCATAAGCTCCTTAGCAATGAGCTTGGCTGATGTGTGTCGCAGGGGTATGGCCTCGGGGTACCGCGTGGCATAGTCCAAGACCACCAGAATATGTTGGTGCCCTCTAGCGGATCTTGGCACTGGACCCACCAGATCCATTGCAATCCGCTCAAAGGGTACCTTAATAACTGGGAGAGGAACTAGGGGACCACGGTAATGAGGCTGGGGGCTGGTCATCTGACATGTTGGGCAGGACTCACAATATCTCTCCACCTCCTTGTACACACTGGGCCAGTTGTAAAATGCGGTCCAGAGTTTTCTGTTGGCCTAGGTGTCCCCCCTAGAACATGTTGGTGGGGCAAATCCAACACCAGCTTGCGATAGGGATTGGGTACCACCAATTGTTCCACCACCTCTTCACGTACCTTGTTTACTCGGTACAGCATATCCTGGTGAACCACAAAGCGAGGAAACTGTAACTCCGCCCCCGGCTGTTGTGGTTCACCTTCCACCTCAAGAACATTCTCCCAGGCCCGAGATAGAGTCGGGTCCTGGTGTTGTGCTGTACCAAAATTAACTGTGGAGACATGGAGATCTGCCAACTCAGGACCCGTTACCAACTCCACATCTCCAACCATAACACTCAGTGGGGTTGACTCCCCCTCTTCCACCGTAGAGGTGGTCACCCCTACCGTTGTCCCTCCTGACTCCGGTTCCCAGGGTTCCGGGGTCACCCCTGAGTAGGGCCAGTCTATTGGGGACACACCCGTCTCGCGGGTTTCCGGAACTCCCAACTTGGTCCATAGTGACATGAACCCCGGAAAGTCTCTCCCAATAATAAGTTTGTACGGGAGTTTAGTGGCGATGTCGACTTCATGGTTCCAGCTACCGGAGACGGTGGTTAGAGTCACTTGTGCTGTGGCATAGTCTCTCAAGTCCCCGTGAATGCACAAGACCCCTGTTTTCCGCCCCGTGTGCTCATCGGGCAGTACCATGGCGGGTCTTACCAGGGTAACCATACTCCAAAAGGGCCACAGCCAGGGTATCTCCCACTTTCACCTGACAGAGGTGACTTTGCCCCACAAGCTCAGGGACACCAGCAGCACACAGCCTCCTGGCATACATTGAAGGGCGGTAACCAAAGTTCACGTCCATGGGCTCCCCCTGGTGGGGACAATTGGCTCTGATATGTCCCGGCTCCTTACACCCCCAACACAACACCAGGGCAGGGACTTTGGGGGGTAGGTCCTGAGGGGGTTTAGGGGCTGGGGCGGGGACCTCCGGGGATTCCCTGAATCCCTCTCCGTGGAGCCCCTTGCAAGTTCCTGGTGGGTGCGGTAAAGCCCTCCAGAACATGTCAGCCAGCAAGCGGTCCAACATGGCAGTGGGGCTTAATAAGTCTGGCTGCAGCCATTTTTGCAGTAGGTGCAGCAGTTTATAGTACTGGGGTTTGACGGGCTCTGCCGACTGATAGCTCCACTGATGCCCCTGCTGAGCCCGAACCCACACATTCACCCCCAGTCTGGCCAGTATCTCACCCTTCAGAGTCGGGTAGTCAGCGGCTTGGTCGTCTGGAAGATCAAACAACACCTGCTGGGGTCCAGATGCCAAAAATGGAGCGATGACGTCAGCCCACTGGTCATGTGGCAACTTCTCCCTTGCAGCCACCTTTTCAAACACCACCAGGTAGGTCTCAACGTCATCCGAAGAGGTCATTTTTGTAAACGCCAAGCGGACAGCTTTCCGGGCATCAGGGACACTTTTGGGCCCTCCTGCAGCTTGCAGCGCCATCACATGTTGCAATAGCAGCTGATTGGTCTCCTGCTGCTGCTTGTTGGTCTCCCGCTGCTGCTTGTTGGCCTCGTGCTGCTGCAGATTCGCCTCCATGAGCGCTTTCACGACAGCCTCCATTTTGTCTGCGGTCACAGGTAGCAGCCTGGCAGGCTTAATGTAGGACATGCACAAAAAAACGTTTCCGCCGGTTGCTCCTAGCAACGGCCTCACTGCTCTGCCCGCATCTGACACCAAATGTGATGATTAGCTCTGGTAGACAGCAGGATGTTTGCAGTATAGAGGCTCAGAGGCGAAAAGTTAAACTTACCGTGTTTATTCACACCAAAATCCATAAAAGCATATGCCCTTTCAGGTTACATCACCTTTTCAGGAAAATGCAGCATAAGTCAATCAGACAGGCAAACAGCGTTTTTAGTCCTTGGGCAAAGTTGCTGCTTTGCAACCGAATCCACCTTGGGTCCGCATGAAACCGCCAGCATAGGAGTTTTCAGCCAGGCTCACAGAGTCTCACTCCACAAGTGAGCTCCAGTCACAGACAGTGCACAGCTGATTCCCCAGGCTATTTATGCGGCCTTTAAAACCCGGACCTGGCTAGTGGGATGGAGTCCCACCTTGCTCTACTCCATCCCAGTAAAACCGTCCCGGGTTAGCCTTTCAGCTATACTAACTTCAGCACCAGACTGCCATTAGCAGCTGATGCTGGGAAACAAAACACACCGTTTTACTGCACCAAGGCCAGGTACCTTGGTGCCACATACCTTTCGTCAATGACGGTCCCTTGCACCTTACCACAATTCACACACATTTTTACATACTTACCCAAACTGGTTGACGCATATTTTTAGGGGGCCACCCTCCTCCGTGGCTCCATTCCTTTTTCAGGGTCTGTAGAGGGAAAGAACCTAAGTTACTATTTATGGCCATGTGTTGTTTGTGTAATGCTTGGGTATTGTTCTGATTCACTGGCTTGACACCTACCTGAGTCTTGTGCCGCTTCCGTCTCAGGTGGCCCCTTCACTCACCCTCTGATGATTCTAACAGAGAAGCACAACACACCAGCACTTAGCAAACATGTTATAAGACTTTACATGCAGCACAACCTGTGTGTTTTTTGGGTATTGGCCTACCGGAGTTTGCAGGAGTTGTGGGCAACTCCAACCCCAACACACCCTCCTCTTCAGCGTGCTCCATGGCTGGTGGTGCTGCTGATTCAGAGTAGGATAAGGATGGTGGCTGGTTCGGGGCCGCCACCTTACATCCACATCCTGTCTTCTTGGCCCCACTGGTTGCACCACTCACCTCTGGGCAGGCTTGATCCACGGCCAGAACTCCCCAACTACAAAAGAAAATATAATTTTGTAAAACATTTTACTCATTACCCTGATAGCTCACCTTCTCTGTTGTACATCCACTTACCTGGGAAGTTCTGTCTGTAGAACCTCCACACCCAGGGCCACTTTTGCCATTTGACGTCCCCTCGCCACACACATGGGTTGCCACTTCCTCTGCCAACTTCCTCTTTCCATGTGTGTTGGGCTTGAAGTTGTACCTCTGATCAAGGAAAGTCTGCAAATGACAAAGGGATGTGCATTGTTAACTTATGTCCTCTGTTTGGGTCTCCTTTAGCTCCACATGCACGTCCTGGCCCTTTAAGTAATTATCAGGGACAGTGCAAGCACCCAAGCCTCGTATTCACTAGTGTATGCCAATGCTAACTAATCTAGCTCTCCCACCCCAAATAGTAGCGAATTACAAGTGCAGGCGCACTTAGGCCAAAGGCAAACATAACTCTCCACTCCACTTCTACTGTGGGATAGGGCTCGCTGACCAATGTCAGCAACAAGGCGAAGCCAGCTCACATAAAAACATGCCAGAGTGGTCCATGTGACTGTGGCAGCAAAGTACTGTGGTCCTGTAATGTTGGAAGGCCAGGCCACTGTCACCTGTTTGCACCTTGGCAGGAGTGTAATGCAGCACACATGCATAGGCAAGTGGCATGAAAGTGTGCCTTACCATCATAATGTCCATAATGCTAGGTTGGATCTTTGGATGTCATCTGTATGATGCACTCCTGCACCAAGGCGCACAAGCGCCAAGCCACAGTCCTGGAAGTGTGCTTGCATCCATATGCACATGTAGCCTATAGGTTGCTTGTGCCTTTGAAGAACTGTTAAATAAACCAAATAGTTTCCAATACAATTACCCACTCAATTAGGTATAAAAGAACACATTTTAGGGTCAGATTTGCTTGCTACTGCTGACTTAGGACCTCACTATGCCACACCATAGTCGCCCCCTACAGCCCCTAGAGACAGAAACACAGGAATGGCCGAGGAGCTGGCAGCACCTGGCCCAGGTACTGAAGCCCCAGCACCGGGACCCGCCATTTGTCCCGCAGGCACTCTCCTGCTTATACCCACACTAGCCCCTCTGAGCGGGTCACCTGCAGCAGTTTAAGGCATCAGCAGTGGGTGTCGGAAAACCAGGGCTCCCGTCACAGCCCACCATGGTCCAACCAATGGCAAGGACACCAGAACACTATGCAGATCCCAGTGCGGGCCCCACTGTGGAGCCAACGGGGGAGCCAAAGGCTGTGCAGCATTACCACAACCAGGCCTACTCTTTCCCCAGTCCGGTAACCTGGAATCCATCTGTTCTGGGCATGGGGGTGGGCGTAGTGACTCCCACCTTCAGCCAAAACACCACCCAGCAGACCACAGCATTGGCCACTCACCCTGGGCGCAAACTGACAAGAAGCAAGTTGAGTGGCCGATTTAATGATGCCCAAGCTGAAGGTTATGCTGTATGGTGTTGCCAAACAAGACAACATCAAGGCCAGGCCCACCCACCAGCCAGCCGCCAAGGGAGCCCAGACAGTGATGAGGTAAATGAGTCTGATTGATAGACAAAGGGCAAGGCGCAGGTTGTAGGAGAAGGGTGAACTCAGAGTAAAGTTTAGAGCCCTGGAGGCCGTGTGGTAACATTGTGAAAAACTAACACTAATGTTGACCTTTCTCCAGATAAACGGCACCTCTCCTGGATGAAATGAATGAGCTGGAGGAGACCCCCAATATTATATGGACACCTCAACCAGCTGCTGGCACTATGCACGCTGACCATTACCACTCTTCCCTTTAGCTCCACCAGCTCCACAGAGTACCCAGGAGCAAGACAGCCCGGCCTGCAGCCAGGCGTTACCTGTCTTTGCCAAGGCGGTGCCAAATCATGGAGGCAAACTGGCAGTCCAACATTACCACTTTTGGCAAAATGACGATATTTTACATTTGTGCAATGGACCTCTGGTTTGCCCCCTGAAGACCTGGCTTCAGTGGTTGTGGAGCAGCAGCACTGCCACCAGCAGATGGAGACCTTGGTTGCCCTTCAAAGGCTGGATAGGCACTGGATTGAGGCACTGCAAACACCCAAAGCTGGGCAACATCCCCCTAACCTGCCATGCTGGGTTGTGGGGGGTCCCCAAGCTTTAGTTACTCCAGACAGGTACATTTTTATTGATCAATTTTCTGTTGACCTGCATCCACAGTTGTGGACCAGCAACAATTAGAGAACAAATACCAAGAATCAGAACTTTGTTTGGATGTTATTTAATTACCCCAGACAAGACAATAAATCACAAATCACATAAGTGAAGAAAAAAAATTCAAGAAAAAGAAATGCTGGTGGATGCTTTGGGCCGCACGTCTCTGGGTGCCAGCATACAGATGTCCAGGAATCTCTGGAGCAGAAGCATGGGTTGTCTCCTCCAAATATGCTGCCACCCTCTCGCTCAATTATGAAGGATGATGCACGCCATGTTAATTTGCACAACCATCTCTGGCTTGTATTGAAGGACGCCCTCTGTGTGGTCCAGACGGCGAAATCTGGCCTTCAACACTGAGAAGGCATGCTTAACTACAGCACGTGTACAGCGGTGGGCCCCATTATTAAACTCCTGGCCACCCCGAAGGCATGCTCAATTAAAGCACATGTGCGGCGCTGCTTTAATGAAAATCCATATAAAAACATCCCAAAGTAGAAAAGACAGCTTTAAAAACAGATAATAGAACCCGATGGAGATAGAAAGTCTCACGTGCTAACGCGTTTCGGACTGAGAAGGGTCCTTATTCATAGATAAGTGAGTCAATCCATAATTGCATTTAAATAGGCCACTAAATTATGAGCACTTACCCCACACCGTCTGTGAGTCTCTCGCGCCACAATCGCAGCCCCCACGCGGCGCGCGCACCGGACTCGCCTACCGGAAGCTCACCTGCAGGCAGCCGACATGGTCCACCAATCGGGAGCGACGGTAGCGCGTCACAAGGGAGCACGTCAGCTGACACGACGGGAGCGCATCACACACGCAGGGACAAAGGTCACTGGGAGGAGACGCGCGCGCCGTCGGAGGAAAGCTGGCGCGTCATGGGGTCCACGTCCCTGCACACACTGGCGGTCTCCATAGCAACGGGAACGCTACGAGCATCGAAGAGGGGGCCGAGGCCCGCGGCACCAGAGACACAGAGAACGCGGGCAAATGTATACATAATATGATTATATAGAAGTAGATAACTACGTGGCATACAATTAAAAAACTAATCAGAAAGCGTATTGCCCAATCAATACATGCAATCATTGAGCATTAGACAAAGCAATCAAATATTAACATGTATAAATAAACACTGATATACACATTTATCAATTAGCATGATATGCCTGCCCATATAATAATTGTATGAAATGATGACAAATTAATTACTCAAATACATATTTAAACGCCCACTAGATGCTCCTGAGGTGAATCCACACAAATAATAATCTCATAATTAAGAGCCCTATTGAATACTCCTGGAGTGTATCCAAACATCTTATAATCTAATGATTATGGTACCTTATATACTCTAAAAGGCATACATATAGCCTAAATCATGAACCAATGTATAAAATATAAACAATATTATTTTTAAAGCAGAAAAAGGAGGAGAGAAAAAGGGGAAGAGAGAAAGGAAGAAGAAAAATATATAGATATAAACCACAAATAACAAATAACAAAAATTAGCCATGCAAAGGACAAAAAAGATTGGGGAAAAAAATTAAGGAAAAAAAGGGACAGAACCCCCCATCCCCGATAGCAGGTTGTATGACAGAATTCCCCCCATCGCCTCATAGCAGACTGTGTGACAGAATCCCCCATCACCCCATAACAGGCTGTGTGAAAGAACTCCCCCATCACTCCATAGCAGGCTGTGTGACAGAACACCCCCATCACCCCCATAGCAGGCTGTGTGACAGAACACCTCCATCACCCCATAACTGTCTGTGTGACAGAACACCCCCATCACCCCATAGCAGGCTGTGTGACAGAACACCTCCATCACCACATAACTGTCTGTGTGACAGAACACCCCCATCACCCCATAGCAGGCTGTGTGACAGAACACCTCCATCACCACATAGCAGGCTGTGTGACAGAACACCCCCATCACCCTCATAGCAGGCTGTGTGACAGAACACCTCCATCACCACATAGCAGGCTGTGTGACAGAACACCCCCATCACCCCATAGCAGGCTGTGTGACAGAACACCTCCATCACCACATAGCAGGCTGTGTGACAGAACACCTCCATCACCACATAACAGTCTGTGTGACAGAACACTCCCATCACCACATAACTGTCTGTGTGACAGAACACCCCCATCACCACATAGCAGGCTGTGTGACAGAACACCTCCATCACCCCCATAGCAGGCTGTGTGACAGAACACCTCCATCACCACATAGCAGGCTGTGTGACAGAACACCCCCATCACCCTCATAGCAGGCTGTGTGACAGAACACCTCCATCACCACATAGCAGGCTGTGTGACAGAACACCCCCATCACCCCATAGCAGGCTGTGTGACAGAACACCTCCATCACCACATAGCAGGCTGTGTGACAGAACACCTCCATCACCACATAACAGTCTGTGTGACAGAACACTCCCATCACCACATAACTGTCTGTGTGACAGAACACCCCCATCACCCCATAGCAGGCTGTGTGACAGAACACCTCCATCACCCCCATAGCAGGCTGTGTGACAGAACACCTCCATCACCACATAGCAGGCTGTGTGACAGAACACCCCCATCACCCTCATAGCAGGCTGTGTGACAGAACACCCCCATCACCCTCATAGCAGGCTGTGTGACAGAACACCTCCATCACCACATAGCAGGCTGTGTGACAGAACACCCCCATCACCCCATAGCAGGCTGTGTGACAGAACACCTCCATCACCACATAGCAGGCTGTGTGACAGAACACCTCCATCACCACATAACAGTCTGTGTGACAGAACACTCCCATCACCCCATAACTGTCTGTGTGACAGAACACCCCCATCAACCCATAGCAGGCTGTGTGGAAAGACCCATCAACCATCTTTTCTGTTTAGCTGAACCTGAAAACGGAATTCTGTCTGAAGTTTGTATGAACTCGAACTTTACGGTTCAGCAATTTTTATGTGTCATGCACACTTTTTACAATGAAAAGGATATGAATGACAAGATACACAATATGCACAGATAAAAACTGAGCCAAAATACACCTATCCAGTAGGTTGGGGATGGAGGGGTACACAATGTTCTTGTTTGCAATTTTTTTTCATGACCATCTGTCAGTACATTAAGGATATATAGATTTTTTTGATAGAATAAAGACCTTTGCTTTTAATCTGGAGGCTACCTATCTTGTCGTTAAGGAAGATTACTTTAGGGACCTTCTACTCTTTACAACTAAAACACTGACAGCTGGCACAATGTGGTTAAAGAACTGCACACATTTCCTTTCTCTGTCTCTCTGCTCCATCCATCCCTGTCTCCTCAGCTCTGACCCATTGGTTGTATGTCACCTCTGCCCCATCCATCCCTATCCCCTGAGCCCTGACCCATATTTCCCTATCTACTCAGCCCTGCCCCATCCATCCCTATCCCCTGAGCCCTGACCCATCTATCCTTGTTCTCTTAGCTCTGCCCCATCCATCCATGTCCCCCCAGCTCCGCCCCATTCATCCAGCTCTGCCGCGCAACCCTGTCCCCTCAGTTCTGTCCCATCCACTCCTCTACCCTCAGCTCTGCCCCATCCCCTCAGCTCTATGCCTCTCCATACCTGTCCTCCCAGCTTTGCCCATCTACCCCTCTTCCGTCCAGCTCTGCCCATCTACCCCCCCCCCCAGTTCTACCCAGCCATTCCTGTCCTTTTCATTTTGCCCATCCATCCCTCTACCATCTATCTCTCCATCCATCCATTCCTCCCCTTCCTGTTTTTTTTCCATCCCTCTTCCTCAATACTCTGCCCATTCATGTGGGGCCAAACTAAAAAAAAAACTCCAATAGGGGGTTGGATGGCAAGCAGTCCTTCCTAGTTCTGGCCATGGAATTTATAGAATTGTGACCCGCGACTCTCCATTGTGCCAATGTTGTGTGGCAGCAAAGGGGCGGAAAATTCTGCCAGAACACTGTCTGTATCCCCACACTGGGCCCTCAGGAATATGATGCACAGTCACATGACAGACAAGGTAGTGGAAAAGCAAAATGATGAGCTGCAATAATGCCAGCACCAGTGGCTGAATGCTTTGCTATAAGTTGCTAAATGATTAAATTATATGCCTCCCAACTTGGCCCCTCTCCTTCTTCCAGTAATAATTTAGAAATTGTAGCGGTGTAGTGAAAGTAAGCTGCAACTTTCAGGTTGCATGATGGAGCGGAGTGGGGGCGGAGGGGGGACTAATTTCTAGAACCAAAAAAGCCGACAAGCAGAAGTACAACCTCCTCTGGACCATCCTCTGCTGCCCTCCCCACGCTGAAGTGGATTTGGGGGGGGGGGGACTAATACCCCTCATCACCTGGGTCTAGAGTTTAAATCCAGGGAGGGGTGGAAGCTAGCCTTAGTAACCCCCCAATTTTATATGTGTTATTGTGTGCTGTGAAATGAAACCTATACTCACCCCTGGTCCTAGGTCCTAGGGTGGGTACATTCAGGGCAGATGCAGACGCAAACGCTTGAGAGAACTCAGAATTTTTGCAGCACCCAGTGCATGTGCCATGAGTTCTCCAGCACAATGCGAGTATTAGGTGAGCCGGGAGATTTCACGCAGCCCCCTAGGTGGAGGCCGAACAAAATAAAAGGCTTTGGTCTGCTTTAAGGGAAGCTTGTATAGCCTCCCTGTCTGTCCCCCTTGTTTTGATTATGGCAGCGTACCTTTGTCTGTCTGGATGTTGTGGGTAACTCCGCAGCCAATCAGCAAAAAAGCTTGCTCCCTTGTCACTTGAACAGGGGCTCATACGATACTAAAACTGGCCTGTGAGTGCTCTGACAGCACCTATACCTGTGAGTGTTGGGACCATGAAAGAAAAAGGCAGTGGGAGGTCAGATATATACTGTATTTCGCTTAAAAAGTTGCCATTAGTGTTGCTTTAATTCAGACCTATACCTCCACCTTCTTGGACCTTTGTCCCTGTGTGACAGACTTCTTCTGCCTCCCAGCACAGCATATTTAACTATTGTAAACTAGGTAGGCAGCAATTTCTCCAACAGGATACTATGGTTGCTGAGGTGTGAGGTCCCAGAGTGCTCAGCAACCCAGCAGGAGAAGAAGGGTGCCTGTCTAGGCACGGAGGGGAAGCTTGAGGGTAAAAAAGTAAGGACAATCATCACAAACTAGGATGGGCACTTACTTCCCTAAATAATTACCATTACAGAAGGTTACATCTGTTATGTCATGAGAACAAGTAGGATTCAAAGACTATGGTCTCAATTCACTAAGAGTTGAAAAAATGGCAGTAAAACATTCAATTCATGAGAAAAAAGCCTGAGAAATTCACTTTTAGTGAATCACCAGCAAGACAATGAAAGTCAATGGCACTTTTTACTACAGAGTAAAAAGGCGTAAAAAGTTCAATACTTTTCTCAAGAGAAAAAAGTGGCATTGACGTTCATTGTAATCATAGTAAGAGTGATAGTAAGAGTGGAAATTAAGAACTTGTGCACCTTGTCTCGGTGTTGCTTATGTTCATTCATGTGTCAGTTTCCAAAAACAAGGCTTTTTAAGCCTCAGAAATTAAGTTTTAAATTTTACCTACTTTGGTCTTGCAAATGGTGGGCTCTGTGGGCGCCAGGAAAGAATTAATTGAATATGCAGAAGGGTGGTCTTTAAAACCCCCACGCATAATACAGATGCAATTATGAGATCGCTGCTGTACCCTAAAGTACGTATTTACTTAAAGTACTTACTTCCTCCCTCTTGATCTTGGTGGGTGGCATTCTCTCGCTGTCTGGCACCACTTTATTTTGACCGCTTCTGCCTGTGTTTGATTTATTCCACAGTGCGAGGCTTCACTGGAATCTCCCTAGTGTTATTTGACATTCTACCTTGTGCTTCTACCTGGTGCTTTATAAATAAACAATAATAATGGAAATAATTATTTTCATTGAAGCCACGTCACGAGTATATATACCCCCTCCCTTCGGCTGGGAGCGTTCAGAGTCTGTCAGGTAGGAGGGCAGCAAGTTCCCTCCCCCATTACCCCAGCCCCCAATAACTAAACTGACCATTTTTTGGGGTCCTCAAAGTGGGAAAGTTGAAACCAGTTTGTGGGTGATGGCCATGGTAGAAGTATAGGTTTGGCATATGGCTTAATTACAGGTCACATGCTCTAGGATTATTTGTTTGAGCCAATGCTCAGAAGTTCATGCATTCCACTGCCACAATTCAACCAAGAGTCAGAGCATTTGCAAACTAACCATACATCCAGCATTCTGCATTTGGTGGGTATAGTATTCCTGATGTCAGCAAAGTAAGATATTTAGGTGGTTCCAGAGTTTTCAGAGGAGCAGTGGGCCTCAAAGTGGGACTATCCAACTGAAAGTCGGACATCTGATCAGTTTATTGGCCCAAGCCAAGGGGCATAGGGGCTGGGACCCTAGCATAGCCAGAGGTTAGCTGTTCAGCCTCTGAGTCATGGGGAGCCCAGGCACTATGTGTGTTTTGTGGGCTGGAAAGGGGGAATCTCACACCCTTTTTTTTAAACCACATAACCAGTGTCACAAATCAGCACTTACCTGGGCCCCGGTCCAGCGATGTCAGCGGTCGGCCGGGCCCAGCAGCTCCTGCTCGGCGGCCGCGCCGTGCAGCGTCTCCTCAGGCGGCGCCGAGCACGGCCGCCCTCCCTCCTCGCGCGCGCGTCATCAGCTCACGGGCGCGCGCGAGCCCGAGACATATTTTCCCTCCGGCGGCGCTGTGCTCAGCGCGCCCGCCGGAGGCTGTAGATTAAGCCAGGGGGCACTGGCACGCCCCCTGGTTCAGATTAAAGGGCCAATGAGCCCTAGGTTCCATGAGGCTTACGCCTCCCCCCCTTGTCTGGGCCAATGAGCCCTATAGATGTGAATCACACTTCCAATCAGACCTGTGATCATAGTGCTCCAATCACCCTCACCTTCCTCTCTGTCTTTCCCTATAAAAGCAATTCCCCCTCAGTTGGGAATTGCCTGTGATAGTGCCTTGTACCCAGTTTAGTTGCTAGTCTCTAAAGAATACTTTGATCTCCCGTTGCCGACCTTCGCTTGTTTTGACCACCCCCCGATCTGATCTCCTGTTGCCGACCTCTGCTTGAACCTCAACCACGTCTTGGCCAATCCTTTGTACCGCTGCCATCTCGGAACTTCAGTTGCTGACCCCTAGCCTGTTGGACTTCCGTTACACGCTCAGCAATAGGGCTGCTCGGCGCCACTTCCAGCCGCGGGTTCTCCAGGCCTCTGAACAGTAAGACTCCAATCTTTGAGCCATTGAAGTCCTGGGGGCAACCGATCCCGGGCAGGCGTTCTCTGCGTCCCGGCAAGCGGGGGCTCCTAAAGGTGAAGCTGGCTGCGGAGATTGGGGGTTGAGGTCTTACTGGGAGGGCTGGAGTTATCCAAGTGGGTTGCTGTAGTACCCGGAGCGTGACATTATCACAGGCCAAGATGGATGACCTGGTACAGCAGGTACAAGCTATGGCTACGGCGATAAACCAGCTCGCTCAAAGAGTGGCCACTCAAGAATCTCGACAGTTACCGGCATCCTCTGTACCACCTCATATTTCAGAACCAAAGATTCCATTGCCGGAAAAGTTTTTTGGAGAACGAGCTAAATTCTCCAATTTTAAGAATGCCTGCGAACTGTATTTCAAGCTGAGACCCATCTCCTCAGGCACTGAGTCCCAACGAGTAGGCCTAGTCATTTCTTTGCTTCAAGGAGACCCGCAGTCCTGGGCCTTCAGTTTGCCATCTCATGATTCTGCCCTACAATCCGTTACAGCATTCTTTACTGCTATGGGCGTTTTATATGCTGACCCTGATCAACAATCTACGGCAGAAAATAGGCTTCGGGCCTTAAGACAAGGACGGAATTCGGCTGAAGATTATAGCGCTGAATTCCGCCGCTGGGCCGTCGAATCAAGGTGGAATGATCCCGCTTTGTGTAGTCAGTTCAGGGTGGGGCTGTCGGAAAGCATCAAGGATGCTTTGGTAAATTTTCCTCCACCCGCAGACCTAGACCAATTAATGCAGGTCTCCATTAAAATAGACAGGCGTCTTAGAGAGAGGGCTAGGGAGAGAGCCAGGGCTCCCACGTCCTTCAGGTCTTCCCAGAGTCTTAGTTCCCCGGCTACCCGTGGGGAAAATACCTCATCTCCTTCCCAGGAAGAACCCATGCAATTAGGGAGAACCCGGTTAACCCAAGAGGAAAAGCAGCGTAGGCGGTCCAATGGGTTATGCCTATATTGTGGGAACTCGGGACATTTCGCAGGGTCCTGTCCCAACAAGGGGAGACCGGCGGAAAACTTCCGCACCCAGACCAGGTAGAGAGTACTGATCTGGGTGAGTCAGTTTGCAACTCTCGCCAAAATAAAATGTTAGTACCCATTGACCTATCTTGGGGTTCTTCCAAGCAAACAGTTTCCGCCTTTATCGACAGCGGTGCGGCGGGAAACTTTCTGGATAGGAGCATGATCTCTCTTTTAGGTATTCCGTTAGTTCCTCTTGAAAGATCCCTACAAGTTTTGGCCATCAATGGGAAGGCCATTCAGGGGGGACCTATAAACACCAAGACCCCACCTCTTCGGTTAATTGTTGGCTCTTCCCACTCTGAGTTCTTAGAATTTTTCATCTTCGACTGTCCAGAGACTCCGGTGGTTTTGGGATACCCCTGGTTACAACTCCACAACCCGGTGTTAGATTGGCGGGTTGGGGAATTGATCAAGTGGAGTGACCATTGCAAAAATCACTGCTTCACTACAGGCCTTAGAAGTGTGCAAGTTTTACCTCAGGGATTACCTCAACCATACGCAGACTGGGTTGATGTGTTCTCTGAACGTTCTGCGGATACCCTTCCTCCACATCGGTCTTATGACTGCCCTATTGACTTGCTTCCTGGCACGATTCCCCCGAGGGGAAAAATTTATAATCTTACTCTGCCCGAAGAGCAAGCAATGAGGGAGTATATCACCGAAAATTTAAGGAAGGGATTTATTCGCCCCTCTACCTCTCCTGCCGGGGCTGGATTCTTTTTTGTAGAGAAAAAAGATGGCGGCCTGAGACCATGCATAGATTATCGAGCCTTGAATAAAATCACTGTTAAGAACCGATACCCCTTGCCCTTGATCGGGGATCTGTTCAATCAAGTCACAGGGTCTCAAATTTTTTCCAAGTTGGATTTAAGAGGGGCTTACAATCTGATTCGCATCCGACAGGGGGATGAGTGGAAAACCGCATTTAATGTGAAAGACGGCCATTACGAGTACCTGGTCATGCCTTTTGGTCTTTGTAACGCACCAGCCGTTTTTCAAGATTTTGTTAATGATATTTTCAGAGAGTATCTCGGTAGATTTGTGGTCATATACTTAGACGATATTCTCATTTTTTCTAATTCCTTGTTGGAGCACAGACGTCATGTTAAATTGGTGCTACAAAAATTAAGAGAGAACAACTTATTTGCTAAACTTTCCAAATGCGTGTTTGAAGTCACCACCGTTCCTTTTTTAGGGTATATTATCACCAACCAGGGTTTGGAGATGGACGCGGGGAAAGTTTCGGCGGTTCAGGATTGGGTTCAACCCAAGACCTTAAAAGAATTGCAGCGTTTTTTAGGTTTTGCTAATTTTTATCGGCGGTTCATCAAAGGCTTCTCTCATGTTGTTGCACCTCTTACCAATCTTACCCGCAAGGGGGCCTTTACTGCTAACTGGTCTCCCTCTGTCTGTGAGGCCTTCCTGGCCTTGAAACGGGCCTTCACTTCGGCACCAGTGTTAATTCACCCAGACATTCGTAAGGCCTTCATTGTTGAGGTGGACGCTTCAGAGCTGGGGGTGGGTGCAGTCTTGTCGCAATATTCCGGTAATCCTGAGCGTCTTCATCCATGCGCTTATTTTTCACGTAAATTCAGTACCGCGGAGCAAAATTATGATGTCGGTAATAGGGAGCTATTAGCTATTAAACTGGCTTTTGATGAATGGCGACACTGGCTGGAGGGTTCCTTACATCCTATAACTCTGTATACGGATCACAAAAATCTCGAATACATTGGTTCTGCCAAGAGATTGAACTCTCGTCAAGCACGTTGGGCATTATTCTTCTCGCGTTTTAATTTTATTATTACGTTCAAGCCGGGTGTAAAAAATACTAAAGCGGATGCCCTATCTCGCATGTTCGGTGAATGTAAGGATCGGGGTGATACTGGTGACCCGATTCTACCTATGGGTTGTGTGGTCGGGGCATTACTTCCTGATCTCTCTAACACCTTGGCGCCGTTTCAAGATCAGTCTCCTAGTGATGTTCCCTTGGGATGCCAGTTTGTACCGCCACATTTGCGTTCAGATGTAATTCGCGAGTTTCACGATGCTAAAACTGCTGGTCATGTGGGTAACCGAAAAACCTTTATGCTTGCCCGTCGCCATGTATGGTGGCCCACCATGAGACGCGATATTACCGCCTTTATCGACGCTTGTGCTGTTTGCGCTCGAAGTAAAGGGCTTCATAAGGCTCCCAGTGGCGGTTTGGTTCCTCTTGAAATCCCTGCTGAACCTTGGACTCATATTTCTATGGATTTTATTGTAGATTTGCCTTTATCACACGGGAATACTGTTATTTGGGTGGTCGTTGATCGCTTCAGTAAAATGGCACACTTCATTCCTTTGGCTAAGCTTCCTTCTGCACCAGAGCTTTCTCGACTATTTACTTCACACATTTTTCGTATTCATGGTATTCCGTCCAATATAGTCTCCGATCGAGGCGTCCAATTTACTTCCCGTTTTTGGAGACATTTCTGTTCGCGGCTGGGTATACAGATCTCTCTTTCGTCTGCCTACCACCCCCAGTCCAATGGGCAGACGGAAAGAACTAATCAAACTCTGGAACAGTACTTGAGGTGCTATGTCTCTGATGCCCAAGAACAATGGGCAGAATTTATTGATTTCGCCGAATTTGCTTACAATAATGCGCCTAGTGAGAGTACCAAGATATCGCCCTTTTATTGTAACTTAGGGAAAAATCCTAGGGCTTCTTCCCTTTCAGGGTCACCCTCCAACTTGCCGGCGTTGGAGGAGTGGCTTCAAGAACGGAAGAATATCTGGACACATGTTCAGGAAATTCTTAAAACCACCAGTTTAAGATATAAGAAATTTGCTGATCATCGTAGATCACAGGAACCTACTCTTCAAGTAGGCGATCTAGTTTGGGTCTCCACTAAAAATATTGCGCTCCGTCAACCTTCTAGCAAATTGGGTCCTAAATTCATTGGTCCGTTTCCGATAATCAAGAAATTGAATAATGTGTCGTTTAAAGTTCAACTACCGCCAACTATGAAAATACCTAACTCTTTCCATGTTTCGTTGTTAAAACCAGCTAAGAACATTCCTCTTGCTGGTCCTTCGCCGATTCTCGTTAATAATGAACCAGAATATGAAGTGAATAAAATTCTTGATTCACGTAAGGTTCGTAATTCTTTACAGTATTTGGTGGACTGGGTTGGCTATGGTCCAGAGGAAAGATGCTGGGTGGCTGCGAGGGATGTTCATGCCAGAGCTCTTGTACGGAAATTCCACCGTGATAATCCGGAGAAACCGGGTGAGGGTCCGGAGGCCCCTCGTGAAGGGGGGGGTAGTGTCACAAATCGGCACTTACCTGGGCCCCGGTCCAGCGATGTCAGCGGTCGGCCGGGCCCAGCAGCTCCTGCTCGGCGGCCGCGCCGTGCAGCGTCTCCTCAGGCGGCGCCGAGCACGGCCGCCCTCCCTCCTCGCGCGCGTCATCAGCTCACGGGCGGGCGCGCGAGCCCGAGACATATTTTCCCTCCGGCGGCGCTGTGCTCAGCGCGCCCGCCGGAGGCTGTAGATTAAGCCAGGGGGCACTGGCACGCCCCCTGGTTCAGATTAAAGGGCCAATGAGCCCTAGGTTCCATGAGGCTTACGCCTCCCCCCCTTGTCTGGGCCAATGAGCCCTATAGATGTGAATCACACTTCCAATCAGACCTGTGATCATAGTGCTCCAATCACCCTCACCTTCCTCTCTGTCTTTCCCTATAAAAGCAATTCCCCCTCAGTTGGGAATTGCCTGTGATAGTGCCTTGTACCCAGTTTAGTTGCTAGTCTCTAAAGAATACTTTGATCTCCCGTTGCCGACCTTCGCTTGTTTTGACCACCCCCCGATCTGATCTCCTGTTGCCGACCTCTGGTTGAACCTCGACCACGTCTTGGCCAATCCTTTGTACCGCTGCCATCTCGGAACTTCAGTTGCTGACCCCTAGCCTGTTGGACTTCCGTTACACGCTCAGCAATAGGGCTGCTCGGCGCCACTTCCAGCCGCGGGTTCTCCAGGCCTCTGAACAGTAAGACTCCAATCTTTGAGCCATTGAAGTCCTGGGGGCAACCGATCCCGGGCAGGCGTTCTCTGCGTCCCGGCAAGCGGGGGCTCCTAAAGGTGAAGCTGGCTGCGGAGATTGGGGGTTGAGGTCTTACTGGGAGGGCTGGAGTTATCCAAGTGGGTTGCTGTAGTACCCGGAGCGTGACAACCAGGGCTCAGAAGCCTCAGAAAATAAGTGAAGTAGTAAAGACTTCATTCACGCCACTCAGATGCTCACAGAAATTGTCAGCAAGGTAGAATGTGAGGGAAAATGGCACTAGCATAAGAGAGCAGCGGTCCCGGTACCTTTGCAGTCTCTGATTGTTGGTGGGGCTTGGGGGGAAGCGACAGAGACGAGGGAAATCAAGCATGATTTCATTATTTCAAGTAGGATAAAGCCACGCGGGAGTGGAGAAGAAACCTTGTGCAAGGTAAGCTACACCAACTATATATTTCAATAAGAGGCTGGATAATCCCTGGTTGAGATATTTTTAAATATGACTGTACTGGATTAATTGATAAAATATTTAATATATATATATATATAATATATATATATATATATATATATATATATATATATATATACCGTATATATAATATATATATATATATATATATATATATATATATATATATATATATACCGTATATATATATATATATATATATAAATATTTATAATATTTAGTATTTTCCAGTATAAAAATCTAAGGTACAAATATCTGGCATGGAAATCTGCTGACTTACAGTTCTGGTCAAGCTAATTATTTCATGGCGCAATTTTAACTTTGCGTGCACAGCCGCAAAGGAGCATTTTTTTTGGTTAAAAATGGGAGTTTTTCGGGTTTAAATAGATGGGTAACTTGTAAATAAATATTGCTTCCTCCTGCTCTATCCAGCTTTAGCTTTCATTAGCTTTCAGTCTGCTTCTGACAGTACAGCTAGTGGAGCTTCCTTGGGAAATGGAAGACTAGGATTTAAAATGTATACTGACCTAGTGTCCTCTATCAATGGAGAAGCTGCTGCCGCAGCTGGGACCTTGTAGTAGAAACAAGGCAAAAGTTCACCTGTTCAGCTTTTGTAGTGATTGCTGCCTTATTTTCTGCTGATTGTCTTCTTCTTTATTCTGTGTCTCTGGGTTGGGTGCGTCTGGGTTGCTTGTGCTGTTCCCCTTTAGGATCTTAGGTGTAAACTGCCTTCAGAGGAAACTTGGGCCTACTTAAACATGGACACAACGTTTTGCAGTGTTCCTTCAACATTTGCCCATGATAATGAATGTTATTACCCCCCTTGTTGATAAACACCCCAAAAAAGCATCAAACCCTTAGCATTATTTGTATAAGTGGTAAAACAAATGCTACCATGTGGGAAGGTCACAATATAGGCAGTACCTATACAAGGGAAATCAACAGGTCCTGTGTGGTACAATGTACCTGTTACATAGATTAAAAATATGGCAGCTTAACATGCTTCCTATTAATGCTTTAAGGGTAAATCCACATTCGATAGAATTTTTGACAGTATTTATTTTTGTGTGGCAAAATGATGTGCTGAGCTGATATAGCATTTTTTAAATATTATTCTAATGTTAGTTAGTGTGTGTTTTATGAGAGAAGTTTTCATCTGTTGGTTTTTTCAATGTACACCAGGTGCAGACTTGGTGTACATTGCCAAACCAACAGATTGCAGATAGTTGCACAGAACACTGCTACTGCTACTGTAAGTGGACCTTCAGCATGATTTAATGAAAAGCCCAAACCCTTACAAAAATTATTCCCCAGCATCTAAAATTAATATATTTTAAGTTTTTTGTCACTTACTTTTTATTCTTCCCCCCACTGGGCGGCAACTCTGCTCAGGACTCTAGGATATGGGCGCCGCCATCTTGCCTTAGAAGCATCACATACTGAATAGAGGAGAGCGGGATAAAGTACAGGGGGCGGGTTAAAGCTGTGCTCTGCACAGACAGAGCAGAGCTGGGGTCAGGGGAAGGACAGCAATACCAGAATGCAGAGCAGCACAGTCAGAAGACACTTCCTGTTTGCAGGCTGCCTGATGCCCCATGAGACACCATCTTGGATGTTTAAAGGCTCATAACATACAGTAGATGCAGGTAGGAAGATATTTAATGTGGGCAATCTGTATGTACAGGGTGTGGGAAACATATAATATATGCTCTTATTCATGGTGAAGGTCCGATTTAAGCAGTGGCCATAGTAGCAATGTTCAGTGTGTACAGGACTCACGCCTCTTCTTGGTGTATGTTGCCAATAGCAATAGATTGCAGACAGTGAAAGCTGATTTGGAGGAGGAAAAAAAGAAAAACATATTCTAATCTAAATCTAAAACACCCCATTACAGGCAGTATGGCATCCCCCCAGCCCATTCCCAAAGGCAGTGTGGCATCCTCCCTCCAATTCCCCATAGGCAGTGTGGCATTTCCCCCTCCCATTCCCATAGGCAGTGTGGCATCCTCCTACCCCATTCCCCATATAAGCAGTGTTGCATTCCCCCCCCCCATTCCCCATAGGCAGTGTTGCATTCCCCCGTCCCATTCCACATAGGCAATGTTGCATTCCCCCCTCCCATTCCCATAGGCAGTGTTGCATTTCCCCCTCCCATTCCCCATACAGGCAGTGTGGCATCCCCCCTCCCATTCCCATAGGCAGTGTGGCATCCCCCCCTCCCATTCCCATAGGCAGTGTGGCATTCCCCCCCTCCCATTCCCATAGGCAGTGTGGCATTCCCCCCTCCCATTCCCATAGGCAGTGTGGCATCCTCCCCTCCCATTCCCCATATAGGCAGTGTGGCACCCCCCCCCCCTCCTATTCCCATAGGCAGTGTGGCATCCCCCCTCCCATTTCCATAGGCAATGTGGCATTCTCCCCATCTCATTCCCATAGGAAGTGTGGTATTCCCTCATCCCATTCCAATAGGCAGTGAGGCATCCCCCTCCCATTCCCATAGTAAGTGTGGTATTCCCCATCCCATTCCCATAGGAAGTATGGCATTCCCTCCTCCCATTTCCATAGGTAGTGTGCCATTCCCCCTCCCATTCCCATAGGTAGTGTGCCATTCCCCCTCCCATTCCCATAGGCAGTGTGGCATCCCCCTCCCCTTTTCCCACATAGGCAGTGTGGCATTCCCCCCAACTCTTGAGGAAAAAAAAGTATACTTAAATTAACGCCACCACCGCCTCGGCACGCGCTTGCAGCGATCACTGACACATGAGAGGCAGTGGTGGCATACATATAATATATGCTCTTATTCATGGTGAAGGTCCGATTTAAGCATTGGCCATAGTAGCAATGTTCAGTGTGTACAGGACTCACGCCTCTTCTTGGTGTATGTTGCCAATAGCAATAGATTGCAGACAGTGAAATCTGATTTGGAGGAGGAAAAAAAGAAAAACATATTCTAATCTAAATCTAAAACACCCCATTACAGGCAGTATGGCATCCCCCCAGCCCATTCCCAAAGGCAGTGTGGCATCCTCCCTCCAATTCCCCATATAAGCAGTGTAGCATTCCCCCCTCCCATTCCCCATAGGCAGTCTTGCATTCCCCCGTCCCATTCCCCAAAGGCAATGTTGCATTCCCCCCTCCCATTACCATAGGCAGTGTGGCATCCTCCCATCCCATTCCCCATATAGGCAGTGTGGCATTCCCCCTCCCATTCCCATAGGCAGTGTGGCATTCCCCCCTCCCATTCCCATAAGCAGTGTGGCATCCCCCCTCCCATTCCCATAGGCAGTGTGGCATTCCCCCCTCCCATTCCCATAGGCAGTGTGGCATTCTCCCATTCCCATCGGAAATGTGGTATCCCCCTCCCATTCCCCATAAGCAGTGTGGCATTCCCCCCTCCCATTCCCATAGGCAGTGTGGCTTCCTCCCATCCCATTCCCCATATAGGCAGTGTGGCATTCCCCCTCCCAGTCCCATAGGCAATGGGGCATCCCCCCTCCCATTCCCATAGGCAGTGTGGCATTCCCCCCTCCCATTCCCATAGGCAGTGTGGCTTCTTCCCATCCCATTCCCCATATAAGCAGTGTTGCATTCCCTCCCATTCCCATAGGCAGTGTTGCAATTCACCCCTTGCCATTCCCATAGTCAGTGTGGCATCCTCCCCTCCCATTCCCCATATAGGCAGTGTGGAATCCCCCCCTCCTATTCCCATAGGCAGTGTGGCATCCCCCCTCCCATTCCCATAGGCAATGTGGCATTCTCCCCATCTCATTCCAATAGGCAGTGTGGCATCCCCCCATCGCATTCCCCATATGCAGTGAGGCATCCCCCCTCCCATTCCCATAGTAAGTGTGGTATTCCCCATCCCATTCCCATAGGAAGTGTGGCATTCCCTCCTCCCATTTCCATAGGTAGTGCGGCATTCCCCCTCCCATTCCCATAGGCAGTGTGGCATCCCCCATAGGCAGTGTGGCATCCCCCCCCTTTTTCCCACATAGGCAGTGTGGCATTCCCCCATCCCATTTCCCATATAGGCAGTGTGGCATTCCTCCATCCCATTTCCCATATAGGCAGTGTGGCATTCCTCCATCCCATTTCCCATATAGGCAGTGTGGCATTCCTCCATCCCATTTCCCATATAGGCAGTGTGGCATTCCCCCATCCCATTTCCCACATAGGCAGTGTGGCATTCCTCCATCCCATTTCCCACATAGGCAGTGTGGCATTCCCCCATCCCATTTCCCACATAGGCAGTGTGGCATTCCCCCATCCCATTTCCCATATAGGCAGTGTGGCATTCCTCCATCCCATTTCCCATATAGGCAGTGTGGCATTCCTCCATCCCATTTCCCACATAGGCAGTGTGGCATTCCCCCATCCCATTTCCCATATAGGCAGTGTGGCATTCCCCCTCCCCTTTTCCCACATAGGCAGTGTGGCATTCCCCCATCCCATTTCCCATATAGGCAGTGTGGCATTCCTCCATCCCATTTCCCATATAGACAGTGTGGCATTCCTCCATCCCATTTCCCATATAGGCAGTGTGGCATTCCTCCATCCCATTTCCCATATAGGCAGTGTGGCATTCCCCCATCCCATTTCCCACATAGGCAGTGTGGCATTCCTCCATCCCATTTCCCATATAGGCAGTGTGGCATTCCCCCCAACTCTTGAGGAAAAAAAAGTATACTTACATAAACGCTGACACCGCCTCGGCACGCGCTGGCAGAGATCACTGACACATGAGAGGCAGTGGTGGCACTGGAAGTCTAAGGCCAGAGCGCATTGACACACAAGTGTTTGGTGGCAGAGCTGGAATGCCAGAGCGCGTACGTGGTCTGTCCCTGCTCTGGCTTCCAGCTCCGCCACCGCCAGTGGCGTGCAGGAAGCCAGAGCGGGAAAAATAGTTTGTCTTATAGGGTGAAAAATACGGTACACTTTCAAAAATTCCATTGAATGTGGACTTGCCCTTTAAGTATTGTCCTGTAAGTTTGTATTTCCACACCTCCACTTCAATAGATTTTTTTCTATACAGTATATTTATACTGCCAGGCTATAGTGCTACCACGGGGTGAACCTAAGGGGGAGGGGGTTCCCTGAGAAGGGCAGAGAAGTGTTTGAACTTTTTTGTAAGAAAAAATACAGTTTTGTGAGTACTCACCTTTAAAACGGATATTATAAGTGTGACATACACTCCGCTTCTACTCTTCATGACATTTGGGTTATTCTCCAGTAGAGGGCGAACTTCTGCAGAGATAAATGCAAAAAAAGGAGCTCCTCCCAGTCCATAAACACCTGGGACCTCCCACCAATTCCCCAGGGTAAAATAGCAGTAAGGGGACCAGGAAGAATACTAACAACCAAGAAACAAAGGTTCACCATATAAAGGATCCAAAATACCAAAAGGGTGGGGTGAAGCGGAGTGTATGTCACACTTATAATATCCGTTTTAAAGGTGAGTACTCACAAAATGGTATTATTCCAAGTGTGACATACACTCTGCTTCAACTCTTCATGACATTTGGGACATCCAATAGCAGTGTCCGTCATGGGAGGGAACCATAAACAGTAAAGAATGCACCAACTTAAACCACTGCAGCTTGCAGAACCTTGCGGCCAAAAACAGCATCCGCTGAAGCCCGCACATCAACCTTGTAAAACTTGGAAAAAGTATGAACGGAAGACCAAGTAGCAGCCTTACAAACTTGTTCAACAGAAGCCTGGTGCTGAAAAATCCAGGACGCACCGACAGCACGAGTAGAATGCGCAGTGACCCTAAAAGGGGGAGTCCTCCCCTTAGCAGAATAGGCCCCAACAATGGCCTGACGAATCCATTTGCTAATGGTAGACTTAGCAGGCGCCAAACCTTTCCTGGGCCCGCAGGGCACCACGAAAAAAACGTCCGTCTTGCGGAAAGAAGAAGTAGTCACCAAATAGTACTTAACACAGCGAACCACATCCAAATTGTGCAGAACCCTCTCCTTGTCATTGTTAGGCTTAGGACACAAGGAAGGGAGAACAATATCCTGATTGAGATGGAAAGCAGAAACCACATTAGGAAGGAAATCTGGCTTAAAGCGAAAGACCACCTTGTCCTGGTGTCTTTCAAAGTAAGGGGCCTGAATCGACAGAGCCGCCAACTCAGAGACACGCCGAACAGAGGTAATAGCCACCAAGAAGGCAACAGAAAGAGCAATATCCTGTAACGGCTCAAAAGGAGGACCCTGGAGAGCCGAAAGAACCAAATTCAAATCCCAAACAGGAACCATAGCCTTCCGAGGGGGTCGAACATGAGTGACCCCCTGGAAAAAAGTCTTAACCAGCGGGTGTAATGCAAAAGATCTTTGGAAGAAAACAGACAGAGCAGAGACCTGCCCCTTCAAGGTACTAAGCTGGAACCCAAGATCCAGACCGTGCTGAAGAAACTCCAAAATCCTAGGGATCGAAAACACCCTGCAAGGCAAGGCCCTAGCCTCACACCAGTCAATATAGGACCGCCAAGTCTTATAGTAAATGCCAGAAGAGGACCGCTTCCTAGCTCTAATCAGTCTGAAGGTCTGAACAACAGCCTCAGACAAACCTTCCTCCTTCAGAATGAAGGTTTCAGTAGCCAAAACGTCAAAGCCAGCGTTGGTAAATTGGGATAAAGTAGTTGACCCTGAGATAACAGATCCGGAAACATGGGAAGCCGGTACTGATCTACCGCCAACCTTACAACGTCTGCGTACCAAACCCTTCTTGGCCACCTTGGAGCCACCAAAATTGCTGGTGCCCCTTCCAGAGCCAGGAGTCCCCCACTTGCGACAAAGAAACCGAAAAACCCCAGGGTTGAGAGACCACTCTCCTTGGCGAGAGAACCCCCTGCTCAGGGAGTCCGCCTCCGTGTTCTCCACTCCCGGAATGTAGATTGCCGAAATGCAAGGAACATTGTTCTCCGCCCAATCCAGGATCAGAGAGACTTCCCTGAGGGCACTCCTGCTGCGAGTCCCTCCTTGGTGATTGATGTAGGCTACCGTCGTCCGATTGTCTGAACGAATCTGAACCGGAAGACCCTGTAAGTGCGACGTCAGCCGTGACAGGACAAGCCGGATGGCTCCGAGCTCTAAAACATTGATGGGGTTGTGAGCCTCCTGAGGACCCCACACCCCACTGAACTGATGACTTTTCCAGAAACCTCCCCAGCCCGACAGGCTGGCATCCGTGGTAACCGTCTCCCAGCGAGGAACCAGAAAGGATCTGCCCCTCAACAGGTTGCTCAACTCCAGCCACAACCGAAGGGACTGCCGAACCCTGGGAGACATCCTGAACGGTTGATCCAATGACAGCGGACACCTCTCCCAATGCGTCAATAGATGAAGTTGAAGAGATCTCATGTGAAACTGCGCAAACGGGACCGCCTCGAAGGAGGCCACCATCAATCCCACCAGTTTCATCCCCTGTCGGATAGAGGGGCAAGGATTGGCCAGAAGAAGGCGGATCAGATCCTGAATCCCCTGCACCTTGGTCTGGGGTAGAAACACTCTGGCCTGAATGGTATCCAGATTCATGCTCAGGAATGAAATCACCCGTGATGGCGAGAGAGAGGACTTGGGGCGGTTGATCACCCACCCAAACCTCTCCAGGGCCGACACCACCTGGTGAGTGTCCAGCTCCGCCTGACGGAGGGAAGAAGCTGAAATCAATAGGTCGTCCAGATACGGCACAATGCGAATTCCCTGAGCTCTGAATAAGGCCATTATGCCCGCCAGAACCTTGGTGAAGACTCTCGGCGCTGAGGTCAACCTGAAGGGAAGGGCTACAAACTGAAAATGTTGATCGTCCACCTCGAACCTGAGGAATCTCTGATGCGCTGGAAAAATTGGAACATGCAAATGCGCATCCTTGATGTCTATGGATGTCATGAAATCCCCTTGACGAAGGGAATTGATGGCCGAGCGCAGAGTCTCCATGCGGAACTTCTTGGTTCTGATGAATCTGTTGAGAACCTTGAGGTCCAGAATGGGTCTTACAGAACCTTCTTTCTTGGGAACCGTGAAAAGATTGGAGTAGAAACCCCTGCCTCTCTCCGACGGAGGCACCGGGCATACAACTCCCATGTCCAGAAGGTTTCTTACTGCTAACAGGAGCCCCTGTGAAGCCTGAGGGTCCAAGGGCACCCGAGACCTTAAAAATCTTGGAGGAGGCCAGTACTCGAACTTCAGTTTGTACCCGGAGGAGACCACTTCCAAGATCCAATTGTCTGTGACCTCCCGGGCCCAGACCTGGAAGAAGAGCCGCAGCCGTCCCCCCACCCGTGCGGGTGAGGGCGCCCCTTCATTGCTGAGCTGGTTTACCCGCAGGCTTAGGCTTGGAACCCCAGGCAGAAGTGGGACGGGCCCGACCTCGGCCCCTGTTCCAGGAAGAGCCTCTGACCCCCGAGAAGGCCAAACCTCTACCAGCACTGGCACCCCGAAAGGAAGGATTGAAAGAGCCTGCCCCCCGAAAGGGACGGCGCTGTTTCTTCCGCCACAGCATCCAACTTATCTCCAAACAGCCGCGTACTCAAGAAGGGAAGCGCTGTGAGCGATTTCTAGGCCACAAAGTCCGCCGTCCACTGACGGAGCCATACCGATCGGCGCATGGCCACCAATAAGGCTGAAGTCCTACTACACATAACAATAGTGTCTTCCATAGCACCCAAGACAAAATCCATGAACAATTCAAACCTTTTCAGCGTAGTGAACTCAGCACTGGCCGGATCAAGGTGAGCGTCATTTAACCAGTCCCTAATCAGAGACCTAGCACCCACCGACACTAGCGCAGATGCACAAACAGGCCGCAAGGCCGAACCAACACAGGCAAAGGCATGGCATGCCATCTGATCAAGGCGCCTATCCTCACCATCCTTTAGGGAAGTGGCGTCTGGGGTGTGAAGCACGGAGGAGTTGGTCAACCCCAAAACTGGCGCATTGACCTCGGGAGGAGAAGCCCAGCGCTTAACCGCTTCCACCGGGAAAGGATACTTCTTATCCCATCCCTGAGGAACACCCGGAAGCCGACTAGGTTTCTCCCATTCCCTAAGGATCAATGCATCAAAATGACCCTGGGTAGAAAACTCCAAACGTGGCTTGTGGGCCCCAAAAAATTCCCCCTTCTTGAGAGGGGGCGCCTCAGGCGGCGCAATATGGCCCCTATGGCACCAAGATGGCCCCCGGAGAAGAGCCTCATGAGAAAAGGAGGAAGAGGAGGGGGGTGGCCCAGCGCAGAACGCGCGCTCGCCAGGCCCCGCCCCCTCCCAGCAACGCAGATCCCAGCAATGGGCTGGCCCGCAGCATCGCGCCAAACGAGGGGGCGGGGCTACCGCGGCCGCGCCGAGAGCCCGGCCCTCCCCGAACAAAGCCTGAGGGGGGGAAGTTCCCCAGGCTGAACGAAGGAGGCCAGCACAGTTAAGGCCCCATGTACAAGCAAACACCTGTCGCAGTAAAGACACAAGGGAAAACACTCTCACACACACACAGTGTCACACATAAGACCAAAAAACCAACCAAGTATAAAGGCCAGCCAGCCCCCCCTCCCCCCCCCCAGAGGGAAGTAAGGGACCCGGAAGGGGGGAATCCCAGCCAGAATCTGGTCATAGTAATGAAAGGGACAGGGCATCCTACACCGGGATCACCAAACCCGGGCAACCGCCTACCCCTTGTGATGGGGTCTCACGGTGGAGCGATGCTCCTTGCTACCTACCCTCTCCAGGACCCGCAGCCAAGGCTGGGAGGCTCAAATAGGGATAATTTAGGAAAGGTCCTGGCAGCAATAGGGACAAAAATGGCCGGGCGCGAGCCGGGCTTACCTGCAAGTAAGAGAAGTCTTCATCTTCTGTCTTGCTCGCCTTCCTGCAGAGAAGAAACTGGGGAATTGGTGGGAGGTCCCAGGTATTTATGAACTGGGAGGAGCTCCTTTTTTTGCATTCATCTCTGCAGAAGTTCGCCCTCTACTGGAGAATAAACCAAATGTCATGAAGAGTTGAAGCGGAGTGTATGTCACACTTGGAATAAAAATCTTGGACCCCTCCCTCACCCAGAGGACTTGGCCTTTAGGAACCTAAAATGCACCCTAAACTTGTCCCCCCTTAAGCCATTTGTGAGCCCGACATTAGGTAGATACTTAACTTTTCATTACTTGATATGTCTACAAGGGTACTATGGAGTTCCAGGCCCTCTTGGAGTAAGGGGTTAGGGGCAGGGGCATAACTTGATGGGGTGAGACCACACTGGGGCCCAGAAGGTCAGGGGGCCTCATCATTGTAGCTCCTCCACTTTATTTCTTATTTGTGCTCACTTGGCATCATTTAGGGAATTTATTTGTCTCTGCTGTTTCAGTCTTTAGTTGTCTAGCTGCATCCAATTAAAAAGTTAAAAGTCAGAATAAGAAAAATTTCCAAACAATGGTGGCCCCAACAACCACCCCAGAACAATCCCCAAGGTACCGCACCTCCACCACAGACAATCAATTCAAGTTAATATCAAAATATCTTCATATTTATTGGGTTTTCCATCTAAAATCTACATACAAAACATAAGACAGTGTACATGTTTAAAAAGATACCCAGGATTTATCCACTAACTGGGGCATCCCGTACTGACCCGCAAAAATACTCCAATTTGTGCAAAATTCATATTATCAAAGTAATAACACCAATATAAAGTGCTTTTTTTTTGGAGAAAGTTTGGAGAATTTGGAGAAATTAATTTTCACAAAATAATGAATAACCGTTCTATTTTCCAAAGTAAGAAAAAATGGCAAGAGGAATAAAGTGCACAGTGCTCACAACAATGGTTTTGTTAAAAATAACATCACCTAAACAGATGGCGAGTCACCACGGTAACCCCAGCACAGAGTCTCCTGAGAAATGGGCCCCCACTCGTTCCGCAGCCAGGCCCCCAGCTGCTTTTTCAAGGTAGAGAAGTCTTCTTCTAAAAAAAAGCACTTTATATTGGTGTGTTATAACTTTGATAATATGAATTTTGCACAAATATTTTTGCGGGTCAGTACGGGATGCCCCAGTTAGTGGATAAATCCTGGGTATCTTTTTAAACATGTACACTGTCTTATGTTTTGCATGTAGATTTTAGATGGAAAACCCAATAAATATGAAGATATTTTGATATTAACTTGAATTGATTGTCTGTGGTGGAGGTGCGGTACCTTGGGGATTGTTCTAGGGTGGTTGTTGGGGCCACCATTGTTTGGAAATTGAATTGGGGTGTTACAGCCCTGGGTACAAGCATGACCACAGATAGGATAGAACTAAAATTATCTTGTTGATGGTGCAAAATATTTTTCTCTTTTGTTGGTCAGAATAAGAAAAAGATATGAAAAAATGTTACTGTAAGAGACTTGAAAGGGATCCATTTAATGTTCGCACCAGGACCCTGGCACATTTAGTTATGCCACTAGCATACCTACCAACTTTTCAGGGTGGGAAAGAGGGACACTAGATAAATTAGGCCCCCTCATTACGATGGATAGAGATATTTTGTATTTATTGTATAAAACAATATAAACTCTTTCAATAGGAGAATGAATCATTTATTGATGCAGATCTGCATGTTAGACCTCAAAATGGATCCCCCAGGTCACGAGTGCTACCAGTCAGTTTTAAGGTATTAAAATTGTGTGTATGAACTGGTTATGCCCTCTTAACTAGTTAATTGTCTTCTGGTGAGCATTATGAGGCTAATTTAAGACTAGCGCCACATATTACCATGTGAACATCTGTATAAAGGTGCTTAAAGCTAGTCGGGGGGAAGATCAGGAGCAATGTTAGAAAATATTATTTTACAGAAAGAGTAGTAGATGCTTGGAACAAACTTCTAGCAGAGGTAGTTGAAAAGTCAACAGTCACTGAATTTAAACATGCCTGGGATAAGAACACATCTATCCTAAGATAAAGGATACATACTGTATATACATAAGATAAAGAGTACATACAGTATACACATATGAGCAGACTAGATGGACCGTATGGTCTCCTTCTGCCGTCAACCTTCTATGTTTCTATGTTTCTAGAGCGACCGCTAGTAGACGCTGCAAGTGGATGTCTGACGCTATAACCTATAACCTAGCATAGCGTGCGGACAAGTGACGCTGTACTATCTTGTCCTGCATTGATGAATGTGATGTCTGGAGGGCACTGTAGAGTCATTCGCGAATGTAAGGTGGTGTCCGGAGGCCAAAGCGCCCAAGACTACGCTACATCTAACAGGACCATGCTGCAGCAAACGATAGGTAGCGTTACTTAAATGCGTCCAGCACTCGGCGCTGAAGCCCATATTTAAGAAAAAACTACACGCAACTCGAGCGTCAGAAGCTATGTGATAAAACTCTGTTTCTAAACACATATACACCAGCACCAGAGCAAAAACACATAGAATGACATTGTTTTAACACTGTGACAATGACACTGCAATGCCAGACTTGCACATACAATTCTGCATAAAAAAAAAAAAACACAATAAAAGTGTTTGTTTGCTGGGCAGGAGAGGCCACACAATGATTTGAACCAAAAATGTAGAACATTACTTTAGGAAAACGCTATTTATACACAACCAAATAAAACACCATTGAAATGTATGGGAGAGCGCTACTGAGCGACAGGTACTACATGGCGCTGCTGAACATACAGCACAGGCGCTATACACTGAGCCACCACTAGCGATACATGCAACGCTACGTGATGCTATTTAGAGGCTCACCAGATTGACTTTCACATACTGCGCCCAGCGTTCACCCAACGCTACGTGGCACTACCTGGCGTTAGCGTTTCTTAAATAACCCCGTTTGGCTAATAAGGAAGGAAAAGCATTGTCATTTTCAAACAGATTTCATATGGCATGTAAACATTTTACAGTGGAAAGGATATGAATGATAACCAAGGATCCCAAACATATGCACGTAAGAATTGAGCCTAATTAAACCTGTCCAACAGCTTAGAGATAACAGAGGTTGAAGATGGAGGCTGCCATTAATGGTGTACGCAATGTACACGTTTGCATTATTGTTTGTTATCTTCCTCATATTCATCTAAAGGTTTATTAAATAATGTTATCTATATAATAAATATGAATGTCTGTCCGTCTGTCTGTTCTGTTCTCTATAGATTTCCGAACACCTGAGTCTTTTGACCCTAAATTTGGCATGCGGAAGCATTACATACATACAAGCAATGCTTTGGCAGTATGCATATGGGCATATGGATATGAGAGAACAAGAGGAAATATGACAGCCAGGCCTGCTGGTAGCTCACAAGGAGAGGGTTGGGAAAAAACATAGAAATAAATGGTAGAATGTTCTGGAGATTTTACCTCACAAAAATGATCCACCGCTGTTCGCCCCTGAGGAAGGACCCAGTCAGGGTCAGAAACTTTGGGTATCAGATCTGTCTGCATACTTTAATGCATTTTTTCATCACAATCACTGTTTTGCTAAATTTACTGGTAGTTTTTGTCGGCATTAATTTCTTACAATGGATTCCTATGTAGTAATTGACTAATGCTACTATAGCACCACCTATTGGTGAAGCCTCTGTACTTCCTATGTAGTAATTGACTAATGCTACTATAGCACCACCAAGTGGTGAAGCCTCTGTACTTCCTATGTAGTAATTGACTAATGCTACTATAGCACCACCAAGTGGTGAAGCCTCTGTACTTCCTATGTAGTAATTGACTAATGCTACTATAGCACCACCAAGTGGTGAAGCCTCTGTACTTCCTATGTAGTAATTGACTAATGCTACTATAGCACCACCTAGTGGTGAAGCCTCTGTACTACCGTGTGTTTGGACCAAATAGCTTTCACATACCTTCTTGCCTCTTGTATTGTCAGATCTGCATTGTAAATTGCTTTTCAATGTATTCTATAACAGGCAATTCTTTATAACGGCGACTATTTGTACATAGTAAGTTCTCAAAGGAGAAGGAATGTATATATATGTTGTTATCTTTGCACTTAATAATACACTTTATTTTTGCATTTAAAAAAATCTGGCTTATGTTGTACATTTGCTCTAAACATTTTTGCAGTGTCTTGTGGGATCCTGGGGGAGAAGAATCCGTAGAGTATTGATGCACCTTATTTTAAGAAACTGTTTACTTATTATTATTGATTATTGGTGTGCACGGATGCAAATCTAATATTTTTACCTCACAAAAAGTGAACACACGCACACACACTTACCTCATGAGATGACTTACCTTGCTGTGGCAGTGACTGGAAGCAGTGGGAGCTGCCAGTAAAGAAAAGCAGAGTGACAAGGTAAGCAGCACAGTGAGTCTGTATCTGTATTGGCAGTCACTTTGTTTTTAAGTGGAACCAAACTCAGATTTTTCACTATCCTGGGTTTTTTTTTCTTGCCCTATGGAGCATGTGTTGTCCAGTATGAGCCATTTTCCATGCTTCTGTCATTTGGCAAATGGCTTTGCACTTCTGCACTCAGGAGTGAAGGGCCCTGCTTGGCAGAAGGGCAGAGCTGTTTGCCGAATGACATATGCATGGCAGACAGCTCTGATTGGACAAGAGCCCACGATACACCGGGAAGAGGTGAGTTAACAAGGTGTCACACAGTGGGGCATCCCAATTCGGGATTCCCATGTGGGAAGGGCAGCGGCCAGCCCTGGAATCTTTCAGATTCTGGGGGTGGGCCATGCCGAGTTTTGTTCTGCTTCAAAGAGGAACATCATCCACAGTCTGGAAGTGACACAGATTCTACTTTGGGCCATACGTTAGGGATGCCTGCTTTAGGCTGAAACAAACCCCAGGATTTTCACTGTGCTGGTGCTTGTTCTTTAGCAATGTCAAATCCTGATTTGGGATACCCTCACTGTATGAAACCCCCAGGTTAGCTTTTATCTGGGCGAACCTGGGGGAGTCACACAGCAGGCCATCACAAATCAGGATGCTCTGTTGCTGAGGAACAAAACCCAATATAGTGAAAACCCTAGGAGTAAGGCAGCACTAACGTTTGGCTCAAAGTAATGTCTGTAACACTTCCTGCAGTTCAAATGGCCACATATAGGCCATAAATAATAAATGTAAAAATGTGAAATTAGTACCCCCTCTCCACTCCCCTCCCCCAGGTGCTCAGTATAAGTCTACTTTAAAAAGAAACTTAGGCGGCCCTGGTGTCTGATCTGGTATGCCCCACTGCGTGAATACCCCCCCCCCCCCCCAAATCCCCAGTAAAACGTACCTGATCCCCAATCCAATGGCTCATATGTTGGCTGTGCTCAGCTTTACCGTTAGCCAAGCATGTACCCAGGCCAGGCATTTATGACCCAACCCCCACTGGGCCCTGCAACAATTGCCCTGGTGCTAAAAAGGTTGGGGACCACTGGTTTAAATGATTACAGTTTACTGTTAAGCTATAATTTGCAATGACAATAAACAAGGCCCAAAGCCAATCACTGCAGGTGGCTGGATTCTGCATGTTTTTCGCATGGACAGTTGCCTGCTCCATTTATAAAGTCTTGAGACATGACATCTCAGTTTGGCTATCAGGTATTTAGGATGTCAAAAGTTTTTAGTTTATTTCTAATGTGCGATTACGTTACAATTTACATAAACAGTGCATAACTGCCGAGGTATATAGGGCTGCTGGCCTCCTGGCCAGCCTTGGAACAAATCTAATTATCACACTGACTCCGGGGCAGCGTTGGGTACATTTTTCTAGTTAAACATTTATTTGTCTGTAGATTTAATTAAATATAGTTTGCTGAAGAGTTTTATTAAGGCTCATGTGTCAGGGGGATCTGAAAACTGGAAACCCCAAAATTGACTGTAGTTTACCACTCTCCAATTCACAGGATCAACAAAACATGTTAACATATTTAATGGGAATATAATCTAAAGTCTTGTGGAAGGTACTGAGGTTTGGGAAATGAATACATTTCACAAGGGATAGGTGGATCTCTAACAATATACTGTAACTATAAATCTGTTACTAGGAATTATTGTCAATGTCAATTATGCAGTAGAGAAAAAGTTCTGTGATCTGGCATAACCTGAACTTTCCTTTCATAAATCTGTAATTGACCTGTGAAACCTATGATCATGTAGTCATTTAAATTAAAAATAGTAGACTTTGCCACTTTTAATTAAAGGGATGCACCTTTTCTATGGGGTGTAGCCTCTGCATCTTCAGCAGTGATTAGTCACAGAGCTGGAGAGAGACAAGACAGGAATCAACCCTCCCCCCCTCATTATTTTCCTCTCCAAACTGACATGTACGCATAGCTTTCTCTCATCTTTCCAACACACCACCTTGGCCTCCTTTCCTCCTTCCCCCCTACCATAAACTATTAGACATTGCTGTAGTTCCCTCTCAGACCTAAAGCTGTAAGTAGGGATGAGCGAATCGATCCGGACGAACCCGGATTCGATCCGAATTTCAGGAAAAATTCGATTCGGATCGAATCCGAATTTCCCCGCGATTCGATCGCTCGAAGTTTTCCTTTAACATCCATTCATTTACATTACAGGCATTCTAAGATGGCGGACGGGACATGTCCAGACATCAACCCCGCGCCAGTGCAAGCTGGGACAGTCACATGCAGCCTATCAGCAGCCAGCAAGCCCGGTGACGTCACAGCGATATTTAAGGCCGGCCATCTTGCTTTCCAGCATCATTTCTCTATTGCATTCGTGACAGACAGAACGCTGTGTAGCTGAGGGAGAGACAGACAGTTAGACAGGCAGGGACAGGCAGGGACAGACAGGGACAGGCTGGAGACAGGCAGGAGACAGACAGGAGACAGACAGAAAGTAAGCGAAAAACAGGGAAAGGAAGGGAAAATCGGAGGCTGTCAGTTTTTTTTTTTTTTTTCATCCAGCCTGCTTTGTTAGCGTTTTCAGGCTGCTTACACTAACTAACAGTGCATATATACTGAACTGATCTTAAGTCTGCTGTGAGGCATCCCATTCTGTGACTACACCAGCCTCTATTTAATAGCATAATAACCATTTGCACTTATTCTCATAGAAATCAGGCCTGATAAAGACACTTTTGCTGGGCATAGCACTACTGGTTTTTGTGGCATCCCATTCTGTGACAACACCAGCCTCTATTTAATAGCATAATAACCATTTGCACTTATTCTCATAGAAATCAGGCCTGATAAAGACACTTTTGCTGGGCATAGTACTACTGGATCTTTTTTGGGGGCATCCCATTCTGTGACAACACCAGCCTCTATTTAATAGCATAATAACCATTTGCACTTATTCTCATAGAAATTAGGCCTGATAAAGACACTTTTGCTGGGCATAGTACTACTGGATCTTTTTTGGGGGCATCCCATTCTGTGACAACACCAGCCTCTATTTAATAGCATAATAACCATTTGCACTTATTCTCATAGAAATCAGGCCTGATAAAGACACTTTTGCTGGGCATAGTACTACTGGATATTTTTTGGGGGCATCCCATTCTGTGACTAAAGCAGCCTCTGTTTAAGACCATATAAGCATTTGCTCTTATCATATTTGAAATTAGCCTGATAAAGACACTTTTGCTGGGCATAGTACTACTGGATCTTTTTTGGGGGCATCCCATTCTGTGACTAAAGCAGCCTCTGTTTAAGACCATATAAGCATTTGCTCGTATCATATTTGAAATTAGCCTGATAAAGACACTTTTGCTGGGCATAGTACTACTGGATATTTTTTGGGGGCATCCCATTCTGTGACTAAAGCAGCCTCTGTTTAAGACCATATAAGCATTTGCTCTTATCATATTTGAAATTAGCCTGATAAAGACACTTTTGCTGGGCATAGTACTACTGGATCTTTTTTGGGGGCATCCCATTCTGTGACTAAAGCAGCCTCTGTTTAAGACCATATAAGCATTTGCTCTTATCATATTTGAAATTAGCCTGATAAAGACACTTTTGCTGGGCATAGTACTACTGGATCTTTTTTGGGGGCATCCCATTCTGTGACAACACCAGCCTCTATTTAATAGCATAATAACCATTTGCACTTATTCTCATAGAAATCAGGCCTGATAAAGACACTTTTGCTGTGCATGCTCTCTGGTTTTTGTGGCATCCCATTCTGTGACAACACCAGCCTCTATTTAATAGCATAATAACCATTTGCACTTATTCTCATAGAAATCAGGCCTGATAAAGACACTTTTGCTGTGCATGCTCTCTGGTTTTTGTGGCATCCCATTCTGTGACAACACCAGCCTCTATTTAATAGCATAATAACCATTTGCACTTATTCTCATAGAAATTAGGCCTGATAAAGACACTTTTGCTGGGCATAGTACTACTGGATCTTTTTTGGGGGCATCCCATTCTGTGACAACACCAGCCTCTATTTAATAGCATAATAACCATTTGCACTTATTCTCATAGAAATCAGGCCTGATAAAGACACTTTTGCTGGGCATAGTACTACTGGATATTTTTGGGGGGCATCCCATTCTGTGACTAAAGCAGCCTCTGTTTAAGACCATATAAGCATTTGCTCTTATCATATTTGAAATTAGCCTGATAAAGACACTTTTGCTGGGCATAGTACTACTGGATATTTTTTGGGGGCATCCCATTCTGTGACTAAAGCAGCCTCTGTTTAAGACCATATAAGCATTTGCTCTTATCATATTTGAAATTAGCCTGATAAAGACACTTTTGCTGGGCATAGTACTACTAGATATTTTTTGGGGGCATCCCATTCTGTGACTAAAGCAGCCTCTGTTTAAGACCATATAAGCATTTGCTCTTATCATATTTGAAATTAGCCTGATAAAGACACTTTTGCTGGGCATAGTACTACTGGATATTTTTTGGGGGCATCCCATTCTGTGACTAAAGCAGCCTCTGTTTAAGACCATATAAGCATTTGCTCTTATCATATTTGAAATTAGCCTGATAAAGACACTTTTGCTGGGCATAGTACTACAGGATCTTTTTTGGGGGCATCCCATTCTGTGACTAAAGCAGCCTCTGTTTAAGACCATATAAGCATTTGCTCTTATCATATTTGAAATTAGCCTGATAAAGACACTTTTGCTGGGCATAGTACTACTGGATCTTTTTTGGGGGCATCCCATTCTGTGACAACACCAGCCTCTATTTAATAGCATAATAACCATTTGCACTTATTCTCATAGAAATCAGGCCTGATAAAGACACTTTTGCTGTGCATGCTCTCTGGTTTTTGTGGCATCCCATTCTGTGACAACACCAGCCTCTATTTAATAGCATAATAACCATTTGCACTTATTCTCATAGAAATCAGGCCTGATAAAGACACTTTTGCTGTGCATGCTCTCTGGTTTTTGTGGCATCCCATTCTGTGACAACACCAGCCTCTATTTAATAGCATAATAACCATTTGCACTTATTCTCATAGAAATTAGGCCTGATAAAGACACTTTTGCTGGGCATAGTACTACTGGATCTTTTTTGGGGGCATCCCATTCTGTGACAACACCAGCCTCTATTTAATAGCATAATAACCATTTGCACTTATTCTCATAGAAATCAGGCCTGATAAAGACACTTTTGCTGGGCATAGTACTACTGGATATTTTTGGGGGGCATCCCATTCTGTGACTAAAGCAGCCTCTGTTTAAGACCATATAAGCATTTGCTCTTATCATATTTGAAATTAGCCTGATAAAGACACTTTTGCTGGGCATAGTACTACTGGATATTTTTTGGGGCCATCCCATTCTGTGACTAAAGCAGCCTCTGTTTAAGACCATATAAGCATTTGCTCTTATCATATTTGAAATTAGCCTGATAAAGACACTTTTGCTGGGCATAGTACTACTAGATATTTTTTGGGGGCATCCCATTCTGTGACTAAAGCAGCCTCTGTTTAAGACCATATAACCATTTGCTCTTATCATATTTGAAATTAGCCTGATAAAGACACTTTTGCTGGGCATAGTACTACTGGATATTTTTTGGGGGCATCCCATTCTGTGACTAAAGCAGCCTCTGTTTAAGACCATATAAGCATTTGCTCTTATCATATTTGAAATTAGCCTGATAAAGACACTTTTGCTGGGCATAGTACTACTGGATCTTTTTTGGGGGCATCCCATTCTGTGACTAAAGCAGCCTCTGTTTAAGACCATATAAGCATTTGCTCTTATCATATTTGAAATTAGCCTGATAAAGACACTTTTGCTGGGCATAGTACTACTGGATCTTTTTTGGGGGCATCCCATTCTGTGACAACACCAGCCTCTATTTAATAGCATAATAACCATTTGCACTTATTCTCATAGAAATTAGGCCTGATAAAGACACTTTTGCTGTGCATGCTCTCTGGTTTTTGTGGCATCCCATTCTGTGACAACACCAGCCTCTATTTAATAGCATAATAACCATTTGCACTTATTCTCATAGAAATCAGGCCTGATAAAGACACTTTTGCTGTGCATGCTCTCTGGTTTTTGTGGCATCCCATTCTGTGACAACACCAGCCTCTATTTAATAGCATAATAACCATTTGCACTTATTCTCATAGAAATTAGGCCTGATAAAGACACTTTTGCTGGGCATAGTACTACTGGATCTTTTTTGGGGGCATCCCATTCTGTGACAACACCAGCCTCTATTTAATAGCATAATAACCATTTGCACTTATTCTCATAGAAATCAGGCCTGATAAAGACACTTTTGCTGGGCATAGTACTACTGGATATTTTTTGGGGGCATCCCATTCTGTGACTAAAGCAGCCTCTGTTTAAGACCATATAAGCATTTGCTCTTATCATATTTGAAATTAGCCTGATAAAGACACTTTTGCTGGGCATAGTACTACTGGATATTTTTTGGGGGCATCCCATTCTGTGACTAAAGCAGCCTCTGTTTAAGACCATATAAGCATTTGCTCTTATCATATTTGAAATTAGCCTGATAAAGACACTTTTGCTGGGCATAGTACTACTGGATATTTTTTGGGGGCATCCCATTCTGTGACTAAAGCAGCCTCTGTTTAAGACCATATAAGCATTTGCTCTTATCATATTTGAAATTAGCCTGATAAAGACACTTTTGCTGGGCATAGTACTACTGGATATTTTTTGGGGGCATCCCATTCTGTGACTAAAGCAGCCTCTGTTTAAGACCATATAAGCATTTGCTCTTATCATATTTGAAATTAGCCTGATAAAGACACTTTTGCTGGGCATAGTACTACTGGATATTTTTTGGGGGCATCCCATTCTGTGACTAAAGCAGCCTCTGTTTAAGACCATATAAGCATTTGCTCTTATCATATTTGAAATTAGCCTGATAAAGACACTTTTGCTGGGCATAGTACTACTGGATATTTTTTGGGGGCATCCCATTCTGTGACTAAAGCAGCCTCTGTTTAAGACCATATAAGCATTTGCTCTTATCATATTTGAAATTAGCCTGATAAAGACACTTTTGCTGGGCATAGTACTACTGGATCTTTTTTGGGGGCATCCCATTCTGTGACAACACCAGCCTCTATTTAATAGCATAATAACCATTTGCACTTATTCTCATAGAAATCAGGCCTGATAAAGACACTTTTGCTGTGCATGCTCTCTGGTTTTTGTGGCATCCCATTCTGTGACAACACCAGCCTCTATTTAATAGCATAATACCCATTTGCACTTATTCTCATAGAAATCAGGCCTGATAAAGACACTTTTGCTGTGCATGCTCTCTGGTTTTTGTGGCATCCCATTCTGTGACAACACCAGCCTCTATTTAATAGCATAATAACCATTTGCACTTATTCTCATAGAAATCAGGCCTGATAAAGACACTTTTGCTGTGCATGCTCTCTGGTATTTGTGGCATCCCATTCTGTGACAACACCAGCCTCTATTTAATAGCATAATAACCATTTGCACTTATTCTCATAGAAATTAGGCCTGATAAAGACACTTTTGCTGGGCATAGTACTACTGGATCTTTTTTGGGGGCATCCCATTCTGTGACAACACCAGCCTCTATTTAATAGCATAATAACCATTTGCACTTATTCTCATAGAAATTAGGCCTGATAAAGACACTTTTGCTGGGCATAGTACTACTGGATCTTTTTTGGGGGCATCCCATTCTGTGACAACACCAGCCTCTATTTAATAGCATAATAACCATTTGCACTTATTCTCATAGAAATCAGGCCTGATAAAGACACTTTTGCTGGGCATAGTACTACTGGATCTTTTTTGGGGGCATCCCATTCTGTGACTAAAGCAGCCTCTGTTTAAGACCATATAAGCATTTGCTCTTATCATATTTGAAATTAGCCTGATAAAGACACTTTTGCTGGGCATAGTACTACTGGATCTTTTTTGGGGGCATCCCATTCTGTGACTAAAGCAGCCTCTGTTTAAGACCATATAAGCATTTGCTCTTATCATATTTGAAATTAGGCCTGATAAAGACACTTTTGCTGGGCATAGTACTACTGGATCTTTTTTGGGGGCATCCCATTCTGTGACTAAAGCAGCCTCTGTTTAAGACCATATAAGCATTTGCTCTTATCATATTTGAAATTAGCCTGATAAAGACACTTTTGCTGGGCATAGTACTACTGGATCTTTTTTGGGGGCATCCCATTCTGTGACAACACCAGCCTCTATTTAATAGCATAATAACCATTTGCACTTATTCTCATAGAAATCAGGCCTGATAAAGACACTTTTGCTGTGCATGCTCTCTGGTTTTTGTGGCATCCCATTCTGTGACAACACCAGCCTCTATTTAATAGCATAATAACCATTTGCACTTATTCTCATAGAAATCAGGCCTGATAAAGACACTTTTGCTGTGCATGCTCTCTGGTTTTTGTGGCATCCCATTCTGTGACAACACCAGCCTCTATTTAATAGCATAATAACCATTTGCACTTATTCTCATAGAAATTAGGCCTGATAAAGACACTTTTGCTGGGCATAGTACTACTGGATCTTTTTTGGGGGCATCCCATTCTGTGACAACACCAGCCTCTATTTAATAGCATAATAACCATTTGCACTTATTCTCATAGAAATTAGGCCTGATAAAGACACTTTTGCTGGGCATAGTACTACTGGATCTTTTTTGGGGGCATCCCATTCTGTGACAACACCAGCCTCTATTTAATAGCATAATAACCATTTGCACTTATTCTCATAGAAATTAGGCCTGATAAAGACACTTTTGCTGGGCATAGTACTACTGGATCTTTTTTGGGGGCATCCCATTCTGTGACAACACCAGCCTCTATTTAATAGCATAATAACCATTTGCACTTATTCTCATAGAAATCAGGCCTGATAAAGACACTTTTGCTGGGCATAGTACTACTGGATCTTTTTTGGGGGCATCCCATTCTGTGACTAAAGCAGCCTCTGTTTAAGACCATATAAGCATTTGCTCTTATCATATTTGAAATTAGCCTGATAAAGACACTTTTGCTGGGCATAGTACTACTGGATCTTTTTTGGGGGCATCCCATTCTGTGACTAAAGCAGCCTCTGTTTAAGACCATATAAGCATTTGCTCTTATCATATTTGAAATTAGGCCTGATAAAGACACTTTTGCTGGGCATAGTACTACTGGATCTTTTTTGGGGGCATCCCATTCTGTGACTAAAGCAGCCTCTGTTTAAGACCATATAAGCATTTGCTCTTATCATATTTGAAATTAGCCTGATAAAGACACTTTTGCTGGGCATAGTACTACTGGATCTTTTTTGGGGGCATCCCATTCTGTGACAACACCAGCCTCTATTTAATAGCATAATAACCATTTGCACTTATTCTCATAGAAATCAGGCCTGATAAAGACACTTTTGCTGTGCATGCTCTCTGGTTTTTGTGGCATCCCATTCTGTGACAACACCAGCCTCTATTTAATAGCATAATAACCATTTGCACTTATTCTCATAGAAATCAGGCCTGATAAAGACACTTTTGCTGTGCATGCTCTCTGGTTTTTGTGGCATCCCATTCTGTGACAACACCAGCCTCTATTTAATAGCATAATAACCATTTGCACTTATTCTCATAGAAATCAGGCCTGATAAAGACACTTTTGCTGGGCATAGTACTACTGGATCTTTTTTGGGGGCATCCCATTCTGTGACAACACCAGCCTCTATTTAATAGCATAATAACCATTTGCACTTATTCTCATAGAAATCAGGCCTGATAAAGACACTTTTGCTGGGCATAGTACTACTGGATCTTTTTTGGGGGCATCCCATTCTGTGACTAAAGCAGCCTCTGTTTAAGACCATATAAGCATTTTCTCTTATCATATTTGAAATTAGGCCTGATAAAGACACTTTTGCTGGGCATAGTACTACTGGATCTTTTTTGGGGGCATCCCATTCTGTGACTAAAGCAGCCTCTGTTTAAGACCATATAAGCATTTGCTCTTATCATATTTGAAATTAGCCTGATAAAGACACTTTTGCTGGGCATAGTACTACTGGATCTTTTTTGGGGGCATCCCATTCTGTGACTAAAGCAGCCTCTGTTTAAGACCATATAAGCATTTGCTCTTATCATATTTGAAATTAGCCTGATAAAGACACTTTTGCTGGGCATAGTACTACTGGATCTTTTTTGGGGGCATCCCATTCTGTGACTAAAGCAGCCTCTGTTTAAGACCATATAAGCATTCGCTCTTATCATATTTGAAATTAGGCCTGATAAAGACACTTTTGCTGGGCATAGTACTACTGGATCTTTTTTGGGGGCATCCCATTCTGTGACTAAAGCAGCCTCTGTTTAAGACCATATAACCATTTGCTCTTATTATATTTATATTATAAGACACTTTTGCTGGGCATAGGCTTACTGCTGCCTGCCAGGTGCACTTCTGTTGAGGCATCCCATTCTGTAACATAGCATACCCCTCTTTATTTACACTAAGCAGCTCTCTTATTTACACTAAGCAGGCCTGTTGGAGGCTGAGTGTTACTGCTCACTTTTGGTGTGCATTATATTCTGTTTCATATAGACCCACCGCTGCCCGGGGGATCTTAAAATATCACCTACTACCACGCCAGTTAGACTATGTCGGGCAGACAAGTGCCTGGAAGTGAAAAGAGGAGTGGCAGAGGCCAAGATTCCGCAGGCAGAGCTCGCATCAGACTGGGGGCCAGTAGCAGCAGGAGTCACGCTGAGAGACCTAATCTGCCAGTATCTGCTAGCGGTCGGGTCTCCACCAGTAACGCATCTGCCGTGGTAGATTGGTTGACGCGCTCATCAACAACATCATCACAACTTACGTCTGAGACCCCCAGTCTAGGGTCGGTAGGTTCCTCTGACACAACCCTGAGTTGGCATGCCCCAAGAGCAGTCCCTGTCCTCCCATTGCCTCTGTCCTACGCCGTTCCCTCCCCCAGCGACGTATCCTATGCTTTGGGTTCAGCTCCACTCTTTAGTGAGGAGGACCATCAGATAGAGGACAGTCAGCAGCTACTGCCCAGCCAAGAAATGGAGGTGGCTTCTCTAGCTAGGCAGACAAATAGTGATGTGGACAGTGTCGTGGGTGCTGCGAGCGTTCCAGCTCCTGCGCCAGACACTGTTGACGAATCCACGAACATCAGTGACGTACAGCCACAACTCGGTGATGATGATGATGATGACGATGAAGCCGATCGCACTTGGGAGCCGGGTGATGAAGGGGCTTCATCGTCATCATCAGGAGAAGAGGGGCGCAGGTTGCCCCGGAGTCAGCAGCTGAGGCAGCAAGGTGGTAGCAGTCAGCATGGGGGCACAATTCCAAAGGCTGGAGCCGGCCGGGGCCGGGGCCGGGGTAGAGCACCTGCTGTGCGGCAGTCTACCTTATCGGGAGGTAGTGGAGCAGGGGTTCCTGGAGTTGGCAACAGCAGCAGTGAATCAGTGAGGCCAGGGGGTGGGAAAAGTAGCTACTCGGCAGTGTGGCAGTTTTTCCTGAGGCATCCGCAGGAGGGTAACATGGCCACATGCAAGATATGTAGGCAAAAGGTGAAGCGTGGCCAGGGTCCAAATGTTGGCACCACGGCCCTGCGTCAACATATGATGCGTCACCATAAAACGACCTGGGAGAACCGAGGCTCCCAAGGGGTGGTCCAGTCTGCTTCCTCACCAAGTGAGCTCCCAATTTCTGCCAGCCAAGGCTCCAGCACCTCAGCCGAAGGCAGCTGTGCGTCATACCCATCCTCTGTCGCTCCTGCTCCTCCTCCTCCTCCTCCAAGTCATGCATCCCGCCAGCAATCCATCAGCGAAGCCATGTCCAAGAGACAGCAGTATGCGCCCACTCATCCTACGGCGCAGAAGCTGAATGTGCTCTTGTCCAAGTTGCTGGTGCTGCAGTCGCTCCCTTTTCAGGTGGTGGAATCTGCACCTTTCAGAGAACTGATGGCTTGTGCCGAGCCGAGGTGGAGAGTCCCAAGCCGTCATTTCTTTGCCAAGAAGGCAGTACCAGCGCTGCACACTTTTGTTGAACAGAAGGTGGGCCAGTCCTTGAGCCTGTCGGTGTGTAGCAAAATACATGGCAGCGCCGACATCTGGAGCTGTAACTACGGTCAGGGGCAGTACATGTCGTTTACGGCCCACTGGGTGAATGTGGTCCCTTTGCAGCAGCAACTTGGACAGGTCACGCCGCTTCGGCCTCCGCGCTCTCTGCCCATTGGGCCTGTGACACCGTGCGACTCGGCCTCCTCATCCTCCGCCATCTCCTCACCCTCCACTGTAGGCTCAAGTCTCAGTGCCCCTCCAGTCTACCATGTGTGCAGGGCACGGAGGTGTCACGCAGTGCTTCACATGGTTTGTCTTGGTGAACGGAGTCACACAGGGGAGGAACTGCTTAAATGTATTCATCAGGAAATCCAAACATGGCTTACTCCGAGAAAACTTAAAATGGGAATCATGGTTACCGACAATGGGAAGAACATTTTGTCTGCGCTGCGCCAAGGAAGCCTGACCCATGCCCCCTGCATGGCTCACGTCTTCAATCTGGTTGTCAAGCGGTTTCTGAAGTGTTCCCCCCATCTGCAGGACATCCTAACAACTTCAAGGAAACTTTGCATGCACTTCAGCCACTCCTACACCGCCAAACACACCCTTCTTGAGCTACAGCGTCAGAATGGTATCCCCCAACATAGTCTGATTTGCGATGTTTCCACCCGTTGGAATTCCACCCTTCACATGTTGGACCGATTATATGAACAGAGAAAAGCCATCACGGATTTCCTGATGATCCAAGCAGATAGGGGGACTCCCCTGTGTAACTTCAATGTCAACCAGTGGCAGCTCATACGTGACACCTGCCGTTTGCTCAGGCCCTTTGAGGAAGCCACTTTATTTGTCAGTCGGCAGGATTACGGGATGAACGACGTGATTCCACTGCTTCATGTACTACAGCACATGTTGGAAACCATGGCTGGTCAGGGCACTGGAGACATGGCATTTACATCTTACGGCCACATGAACCCCGTTGGAGCTGAACTGGAGGAGGAGGAGGAAGAGGAGGAGTTGCCCAGCGAAACACAGTTTAGGCTTGGCGAAATGGCTGGTTTATCTAGTCAGCGGACAGGAGAGGAGGAGCAGGAGCAGCCAGAGGAGCTAGAGGTTTTTGAGGAAGGCGAGACAGAGGACCCGGGCACACCGTGGCAGTATGCAGTGGAGATGGAGACAGGTAGTCCATCCGAGTCACTTGCGCAAATGGCACGAAGCATGCTCACGTGCTTGCGTAGTGACCCCAGAATTGTTTCCATCTGTCGGCGGGATGACTTCTGGCTGTCCACCTTATTGGACCCTCGCTTCCGGCACAAAATGGGGGCATTTTTTAAACCCACCGAGAGGGAGGACAAACTCAACTACTACAAAGACATTCTACGTAGGCAGTTGGCCGATGCCTATCTGCGCCATGGTCCATACTCTCGCAGGTCTGACTCGAGGGGACCTCTGCGCTCACCTTCCACTGCCATGGCCGCTGGGGGGGTTGGCAGGAGCAGCAGCAGCAGCTCCATCAGCAGCAGCAGCCTCAGTCTTCAGTCGCTAATGAGTAGCTTTCTACACCCGCATAGTGAGGCTACTCATGAGCAGCAGGAAGACCTGGAGCAGGACCTCAACCAGCAGGTCATGTCATACTTTGACATGACCATGCCAACACACCTTGAGGATCCGCTGGACTTCTGGGCAGCCAAACTTGATTTGTGGCCGCAACTAGCAGAGTTTGCCCTGGAAAAGCTGTCCTGCCCGGCAAGTAGCGTGCCATCTGAGCGGGTGTTTAGTGCGGCGGGGGCCATAGTTACGGCGAGGAGAACTCGTCTGTCAACTAAAAATGTGGAGAGACTCACCTTTGTCAAAATGAATCAGGGATGGATCAGCCAGGATTTCCACCCACCAATGCCTGATGCATGCGACTAGATTCAGCATGGTGCCACGTTTTACACTTTCCAAATGGTGCAAAACATATTTATGTCTTTAGGCCATTTTTTGGGCTCCTGCTGCTGCTGCTGCCAACTCCAGGGTGTGATTCATCCAATTTTTGGGCTCCTGAGGCCAACCCCAGGGTCTCTTTAATGTAATATTTGGGCTCCTGCTGCTGCTACTGTCAACTCCTGCCAACTCCAGGGTGTGATTCATCCAATTTTTGGGCTCCTGAAGCCAACTCCAGTGTATATTTGGGCTCCTGCTGCTGCTGCTGCCAACTTCTGCCAACTCCAGGGTGGGATTCATCCAATTTTTGGGCTCCTGAAGCCAACTCCAGTGTATATTTGGGCTCCTGCTGCTGCTGCTGCCAACTTCTGCCAACTCCAGGGTGTGATTCATCCAATTTGTGGGCTCCTGAAGCCAACTCCAGTGTATATTTGGGCTCCTGCTGCTGCTGCTGCCAACTCCAGGGTGTGATTCATCCAATTTTTGGGCTCCTGAAGCCAACTCCAGTGTATATTTGGGCTCCTGCTGCTGCTGCTTCCAACTCCAGGGTGTGATTCATCCAATTTTTGGGCTCCTGAGGCCAACCCCAGGGTCTCTTTAATGTAATATTTGGGCTCCTGCTGCTGCTGTCAACTCCTGCCAACTGCAGGGTGTGATTCATCCAATTTTTGGGCTCCTGAAGCCAACTCCAGTGTATATTTGGGCTCCTGCTGCTGCTACTGTCAACTTCTGCCAACTCCAGGGTGTGATTCATCCAATTTTTGGGCTCCTGAAGCCAACTCCAGTGTATATTTGGGCTCCTGCTGCTGCTGCTGCCAACTTCTGCCAACTCCAGGGTGTGATTCATCCAATTTTTGGGCTCCTGAAGCCAACTCCAGTGTATATTTGGGCTCCTGCTGCTGCTGCTGCCAACTTCTGCCAACTCCAGGGTGTGATTCATCCAATTTTTGGGCTCCTGAAGCCAACTCCAGTGTATATTTGGGCTCCTGCTGCTGCTGCTGCCAACTCCAGGGTGTGATTCATCCAATTTTTGGGCTCCTGAAGCCAACTCCAGTGTATATTTGGGCTCCTGCTGCTGCTGCTGCCAACTCCAGGGTGTGATTCATCCAATTTTTGGGCTCCTGAGGCCAACCCCAGGGTCTCTTTAATGTAATATTTGGGCTCCTGCTGCTGCTGTCAACTCCAGGGTGTGATTCATCCAATTTGTGGGCTCCTGAAGCCAACTCCAGTGTATATTTGGGCTCCTGCTGCTGCTACTGTCAACTCCTGCCAACTCCAGGGTGTGATTCATCCAATTTTTGGGCTCCTGAAGCCAACTCCAGTGTATATTTGGGCTCCTGCTGCTGCTACTGTCAACTCCTGCCAACTCCAGGGTGTGATTCATCCACTTTTTGGGCTCCTGAAGCCAACTCCAGTGTATATTTGGGCTCCTGCTGCTGCTGCTGCCAACTTCTGCCAACTCCAGGGTGTGATTCATCCAATTTTTGGGCTCCTGAAGCCAACTCCAGTGTATATTTGGGCTCCTGCTGCTGCTGCTGCCAACTTCTGCCAACTCCAGGGTGTGATTCATCCAATTTTTGGGCTCCTGAAGCCAACTCCAGTGTATATTTGGGCTCCTGCTGCTGCTGCTGCCAACTTCTGCCAACTCCAGGGTGTGATTCATCCAATTTTTGGGCTCCTGAAGCCAACTCCAGTGTATATTTGGGCTCCTGCTGCTGCTGCTGCCAACTCCAGGGTGTGATTCATCCAATTTTTGGGCTCCTGAAGCCAACTCCAGTGTATATTTGGGCTCCTGCTGCTGCTGCTGCTGCCAACTCCAGGGTGTGATTCATCCAATTTTTGGGCTCCTGAGGCCAACCCCAGGGTCTCTTTAATGTAATATTTGGGCTCCTGCTGCTGCTGTCAACTCCTGCCAACTGCAGGGTGTGATTCATCCAATTTTTGGGCTCCTGAAGCCAACTCCAGTGTATATTTGGGCTCCTGCTGCTGCCAACTCCAGGGTGTGATTCATCCAATTTTTGGGCTCCTGAGGCCAACCCCAGGGTCTCTTTAATGTAATAATTGGGGTCCTGCTGCTGCTGTCAACTCCTGCCAACTGCAGGGTGTGATTCATCCAATTTTTGGGCTCCTGAAGCCAACTCCAGTGTATATTTGGGCTCCTGCTGCTGCTACTGTCAACTCCTGCCAACTCCAGGGTGTGATTCATCCAATTTTTGGGCTCCTGAAGCCAACTCCAGTGTATATTTGGGCTCCTGCTGCTGCTGCTGCCAACTTCTGCCAACTCCAGGGTGGGATTCATCCAATTTTTGGGCTCCTGAAGCCAACTCCAGTGTATATTTGGGCTCCTGCTGCTGCTGCTGCCAACTTCTGCCAACTCCAGGGTGTGATTCATCCAATTTTTGGGCTCCTGAAGCCAACTCCAGTGTATATTTGGGCTCCTGCTGCTGCTGCTGCCAACTCCAGGGTGTGATTCATCCAATTTTTGGGCTCCTGAAGCCAACTTCAGTGTATATTTGGGCTCCTGCTGCTGCTGCTGCCAACTCCAGGGTGTGATTCATCCAATTTTTGGGCTCCTGAGGCCAACCCCAGGGTCTCTTTAATGTAATATTTGGGCTCCTGCTGCTGCTGTCAACTCCTGCCAACTGCAGGGTGTGATTCATCCAATTTTTGGGCTCCTGAAGCCAACTCCAGTGTATATTTGGGCTCCTGCTGCTGCTACTGTCAACTCCTGCCAACTCCAGGGTGTGATTCATCCAATTTTTGGGCTCCTGAAGCCAACTCCAGTGTATATTTGGGCTCCTGCTGCTGCTACTGTCAACTCCTGCCAACTCCAGGGTGTGATTCATCCAATTTTTGGGCTCCTGAAGCCAACTCCAGTGTATATTTGGGCTCCTGCTGCTGCTACTGTCATCTCCTGCCAACTCCAGGGTGTGATTCATCCAATTTTTGGGCTCCTGAAGCCAACTCCAGTGTATATTTGGGCTCCTGCTGCTGCTGCTGCTGCCAACTTCTGCCAACTCCAGGGTGTGATTCATCCAATTTTTGGGCTCCTGAAGCCAACTCCAGTGTATATTTGGGCTCCTGCTGCTGCTACTGTCAACTCCTGCCAACTCCAGGGTGTGATTCATCCAATTTTTGGGCTCCTGAAGCCAACTCCAGTGTATATTTGGGCTCCTGCTGCTGCTGCTGCTGCCAACTTCTGCCAGCTCCAGGGTGTGATTCATCCAATTTTTGGGCTCCTGAAGCCAACTCCAGTGTATATTTGGGCTGCTGCTACTGTCAACTCCTGCCAACTCCAGGGTGTGATTCATCCAATTTTTGGGCTCCTGAAGCCAACTCCAGTGTATATTTGGGCTCCTGCTGCTGCTGCTGCCAACTCCAGGGTGTGATTCATCCAATTTTTGGGCTCCTGAGGCCAACCCCAGGGTCTCTTTAATGTAATATTTGGGCTCCTGCTGCTGCTACTGTCAACTCCTGCCAACTCCAGGGTGTGATTCATCCAATTTTTGGGCTCCTGAAGCCAACTCCAGTGTATATTTGGGCTCCTGCTGCTGCTACTGTCAACTCCTGCCAACTCCAGGGTGTGATTCATCCAATTTTTGGGCTCCTGAAGCCAACTCCAGTGTATATTTGGGCTCCTGCTGCTGCTGCTGCCAACTTCTGCCAACTCCAGGGTGTGATTCATCCAATTTTTGGGCTCCTGAAGCCAACTCCAGTGTATATTTGGGCTGCTGCTGCTGCCAACTCCAGGGTGTGATTCATCCAATTTTTGGGCTCCTGAGGCCAACCCCAGGGTCTCTTTAATGTAATATTTGGGCTCCTGCTGCTGCTGCTGCTGCTGTCAACTCCTGCCAACTCCAGGGTGTGATTCATCCAATTTTTGGGCTCCTGAAGCCAACTCCAGTGTATATTTGGGCTCCTGCTGCTGCTGCCAACTCCAGGGTGTGATTCATCCAATTTTTGGGCTCCTGAGGCCAACCCCAGGGTCTCTTTAATGTAATATTTGGGCTCCTGCTGCTGCTACTGTCAACTCCTGCCAACTCCACGGTGTGATTCATCCAATTTTTGGGCTCCTGAAGCTAACTCCAGTGTATATTTGGGCTCCTGCTGCTGCTGCTGCCAACTCCAGGGTGTGATTCATCCAATTTTTGGGCTCCTGAGGCCAACCCCAGGGTCTCTTTAATGTAATATTTGGGCTCCTGCTGCTGCTGTCAACTCCTGCCAACTGCAGGGTGTGATTCATCCAATTTTTGGGCTCCTGAAGCCAACTCCAGTGTATATTTGGGCTCCTGCTGCTGCTACTGTCAACTCCTGCCAACTCCAGGGTGTGATTCATCCAATTTTTGGGCTCCTGAAGCCAACTCCAGTGTATATTTGGGCTCCTGCTGCTGCTGCTGCCAACTTCTGCCAACTCCAGGGTGTGATTCATCCAATTTTTGGGCTCCTGAAGCCAACTCCAGTGTATATTTGGGCTCCTGCTGCTGCTGCTGCCAACTCCAGGGTGTGATTCATCCAATTTTTGGGCTCCTGAGGCCAACCCCAGGGTCTCTTTAATGTAATATTTGGGCTCCTGCTGCTGCTGCTGCTGTCAACTCCTGCCAACTCCAGGGTGTGATTCATCCAATTTTTGGGCTCCTGAAGCCAACTCCAGTGTATATTTGGGCTCCTGCTGCTGCTACTGCCAACTCCTGCCAACTCCAGGGTGTGATTCATCCAATTTTTGGGCTCCTGAAGCCAACTCCAGTGTATATTTGGGCTCCTGCTGCTGCTGCTGCCAACTTCTGCCAACTCCAGGGTGTGATTCATCCAATTTTTGGGCTCCTGAAGCCAACTCCAGTGTATATTTGGGCTCCTGCTGCCAACTTCTGCCAACTCCAGGGTGTGATTCATCCAATTTTTGGGCTCCTGAAGCCAACTCCAGTGTATATTTGGGCTCCTGCTTCTGCTACTGTCAACTCCTGCCAACTCCAGGGTGTGATTCATCCAATTTTTGGGCTCCTGAAGCCAACTCCAGTGTATATTTGGGCTCCTGCTGCTGCTGCTGCTGTCAACTCCTGCCAACTCCAGGGTGTGATTCATCCAATTTTTGGGCTCCTGAAGCCAACTCCAGTGTATATTTGGGCTCCTGCTGCTGCTGCTGCCAACTCCAGGGTGTGATTCATCCAATTTTTGGGCTCCTGAGGCCAACCCCAGGGTCTCTTTAATGTAATATTTGGGCTCCTGCTGCTGCTACTGTCAACTCCTGCCAACTCCAGGGTGTGATTCATCCAATTTTTGGGCTCCTGAAGCCAACTCCAGTGTATATTTGGGCTCCTGCTGCTGCTGCTGCCAACTCCAGGGTGTGATTCATCCAATTTTTGGGCTCCTGAGGCCAACCCCAGGGTCTCTTTAATGTAATATTTGGGCTCCTGCTGCTGCTGCTGCTGTCAACTCCTGCCAACTCCAGGGTGTGATTCATCCAATTTTTGGGCTCCTGCTGCTGCCAACTCCAGTGTCTCTTTAAAGCAATGTTTGGGCTCCTTCTGCCCCTCATAGTGATGCCACTTCAACTCTCTGCAATTGTGCCGCTCTGCGATTCTATTAGCGATGCCTCTGATCTGCATGTGATATTTATTCAAAGTATTATTTAACTAACCCAGCACGCATCCTGTGCGTGTTACAGCAAGGCAGAATGGTTTACAACCCTATTGAGGCTCTAGGAGGCTCAGAAATAGCCGTTTTTAATAGCGATTCGTCGCGAATTTATTCGGGTCGAAACGATTTTTGTTTGAAAATTCGGCGAATCAGTCGAATCGAATTTTTCAAAAGTTCGCTCATCTCTAGCTGTAAGTTTAAGTTAAGTTGTAAACAATACCCTGCAAATGACCTCTGTCTCTTGTGGAGCCTGGTTACATTTTAGTATAAAATACTCTGTTAGGGCCATCACTGTCAATTTGAAGACTCATGTTAAGCAGTATGTTTGTGTAAGAAAGACCAGGAGACCCCTGCCTCTACTTTAATGCTGTGATTTGCATAATTCTTGCAAGGGCCTTCTGTCAGTACTCTTCAGATCTAAAGATTGGGCGGGGGGCCCTATACCAGTTCACCAGGGTCGGAAGCCGGCATAGCACCTCATCCTTGTATTGAGACAACCACAAGCAATAAGTGTGCACATGCCCAGAACATTGGGCTGCCCTAATTACAGGCCCGGGGAGCAGTTGGGAGTAGGCGTCTTGCTCCAGAGCTCTTCAGTTGTGTCCTGGCCTAGCCACATTCTGGTCACAGGATCATGTCCTTACCTTCAGGCCACTGCTGCTCTTGTTGTGTGGAGACCCTGAAATTCATAATGATGAATCATAACCCCAGATTTCACAACCCCCATGCCTGGTGCTACTGACTAGAGCATTGATCCCCAAGAATGTCAGCACCCTGACTAATTTTAGGCCTTGCTTTGTGATGGCTGATCACTGTGCTTTTCCAGGTCAGCATGTTGGGCCGAGCCCATTTTTCCAAATGTTCATGTCCACTATATGACAACAGCCCATTAGGGTAACTGATGCTAATGCTGCATCCATTCTTAAAATGGCTGTATGACCCTTGGGGTCACATAGAATACTGCTGTTGTTGCTACCAATAGGCCGTATTGGTTCAGAAGTGGAAGAAGAGAGTTCCCTCAAATGTCTATTAAATAAAATGGCCTTGATTCATCAAGAGTTGCAAAAAATTCTCATGGTTGAAAAAAACCATTTCATGAGAATAAAAGTGAACTTTTTACTCCTTTTTACACTGTAGTAAAAAGTGCCATTGACTTTCATTATTTTCATATCTGGTGATCTGGTGGTCATCAACATTGGGATTCTCATGCTTTTTTCTCATGAAATTATTTTTTTACTTCCATAAGAATTGTTTTCAACTTTTGGTGAATCAATGCCAATATATAATATATTCATAGATCTGAGTATTATATTGGCCCAAAAAGCACTGGGACACAGGTGGCACCCCAGAGCTAGAAACAGCACTACTCAAAGGGTTCTCCTGATCCAGTTGTTAAATAAATGTCAGTGTCATTACTGGACCCCTGTAGCAGTAGTATAATTCAGGCAAGAAAGAACAGAGGTAATTGACAGAGGTGAGGCCCCGCTCTTGGGCAAAACCAGCCTGGGCACCAGCTATATGGGATGGTAGACCAGGGTTTACCAGGGAGACCAAGCCACTGGCCCTTGCTTATAAAGACTACCAGTAGTGATGAGTGTTCGCCAGGTCCGTCCAAATTTGGAGCAAAAGTTCAATTCAAGTCCGACCCAAACCCGAACCATTGAAGTCAATAAAGACCCTAAAAATGGTTGTCGATGGGGCAGAGAATTAAACAAGGTCTTGGTGACTTCCTCCTCCTCCTCCTCCTTAGCCTTGTGCCCCCATAGACCCCTCAATGTCAGCTGGGAACTCCGCCAGTAATGTGTGTTTGTACTCTCTCATTTTTCTATCAGGCTCTAGTGTTGGAATCAAGAAGGTAATGTTAAGTCTGATATTCCAAGTATGTCACACACCCCGCTTCCACTATTCTTGACATATGGGTTATGGTCCAGTAGAGGGCGAACTTCTGCAGAGATGAAAGCACAAAAGAAGCCCCTCCCGGTCCATAAATACCTGGGACCTCTCACACATTCCCAGTTCCTTCTCTACAGGACGGCGAGCAAGTCAGAAGATGTCTGCTTCTCTTCCTTGCAGGTAAGCCGGGCTTATGCCCGGCCATTTTTTGCCCTATTTCTGCCTGGACCTTTATACATTAAGCCCAATATTAGCCTCCCAGCCTTATTTGCAGGTCCGGGCGAGGGTAGGAATCACCTTAATAGGTGTTTAGGGAGCCATGCTCCCCCCGTGAGACCCCATATAAAGGGGTGGGCGGAATCTGGGTTGGTGATCCCGGTTTGGGATTCCCTGTCCCTAATTGTGTGTATAAATATCCCTTACAACATACTTGGTACGGGATTATCCCCCTTCCGGGTCCCTCTGTTAACCCTCCAGTGGGGGGGGGGGGGACTTTTCCTTTTTTCTTTCAAGTGTGAATGTGTGTGTGTATGTGTGCTTGGTGCTTCACATTACTGGCTGGTTGCCATTTTTTGCTTCTGCTGAGGGGAGCTTCTTCCCCTCAGGCTGCGGTGTTAAGGGGCGGGGCTGGGCGCTCGCGCGTTGCCACGGCCCGCCCCCCTTCTGTTGTGGAGCCAATTGCGGAGCCCAGCCCACGGCTGGGAACCACGCTGCTGGTTGTGTGAGTAGGGGAGGCGGGGCCAGGCACGGCGCATGATCCGCGCTGGCCCGCCCCTTCTTCTTCCCTTTCTCACTCTCCTTCTCTGAGCTGAGAGCGGTGGCAGCCATTGTATAAAGCATGTGAGTGCCCTCCCGGGCTCCCCCCTTTTTATGTACCTGACTTAGCCATGTGCCCCATTCTGTCAGGGCACAGCGCTAGTCCTTTGTCACTTTTTCCTTGATTTATGATGGTATATATAATATATATGTATGTATATATATAGGTGCGTGTGCATGTGCTTATGGCCACTCCTTTGTGTCTTTCAGGAGGACTCCCTGTGCCTTGCTAAAAAGGGGGTTCTCCCGGTGCTAGGGTCCCTAGCAGAAATTTGGGGCACTTATAAATCCTCCCACTTGGGACTTAAGGGGCATCCCGGGTTGCTTACCAGCGTAATTCCCTCAGGTCATTGCGACTACCTTAAAATCACCATATGGAGGCTTCACAGGATACCGGGCTCGGGCTCCCCTTGGGACAATCCCGGCTATGTGTGGGTTGTGGGGTATCCCTTACGGGGGAGAATGTACTTATTTGCATACCATGTGCGCAACAGGCCATAACACGGCAGTCGGGACCCCAGGAATCTGGGTCAGTGCCGCCCGCCTCTCCTACCCCACCCCGCATCATCCGTACCCCAAGTGACACTGTCATTAGTGGCGAGTCGCACTCGGATGTATGTGCCAGGCTGTCCAACCTCGAGAAAATTATTTCTAGCTCAGTGGGCAGAAAGGCCACTGCTAAGAAAAGGCATCTGTCACCGGCTATGCCGGTAATTGATTTTGATGATTATGACTCCCCTGATTGGGCTGATTATTCACCACTTGAGGAGGGGGAATTGTTTGAGGAATCTGAGACTGGGGAATTGCAGTTCTTTGATTCTGATGCCGCGCAGGCGCTGGGGGATGCTGTTGATACCCCCAGGGTCCTGACCCATCTGTTAGATGTTCTGGATATTTCCCCACCAGCGGAGGCCCCTCCGAAGAAGGGGGAATTCTTTGGGTTCTCTAAGCCCCGCTTGGAGTTTCCAAATTAGGATCATTTTGACAGCATGATTCTTAGAGAATGGGAGAATTAGTCGCCTTCACGGTGTTCCTCAGGGATGGGATAGGAAGTATCCCTTTCCGGTGGACGCGGTGAAGCCCTGGTCTTCCCCTCCCGAGGTTGACGTGCCCATTTTAGGATTGTCCAACACCTCCGTTGTACATACTCCTCACGCCACTACCCTTAAGGATGGCGAGGACAAGTGCATTGATCAGATGGCATGTCATGCCTTTGCCATCGTGGGTTCTGCCTTGCGGCCTGTCTGTGCATCGGCACTCGTGGCTGTGGCTACGAAGTCGGAGATCAGGGACATGTTAAATGGGTCCCAGCTCAACCCGGACAGCATTGAATTCACAGCCCTTAAGAGGTGTGACTTGTTCATGAACTTTGTTTTGTCGCCTATGGACGACACTATTACCATGTGTAGTAGAACTTCGGCCCTGTTGGTGGCCAGACGAATTGGATTCTGTGGCGAAGGGTGGGAAGCTACCTCAGCGTAAGAAGCTGCGACGCTCCTTTCGGGGGGCAAGCTCCTTTAATCCTTCCTTTTGCGGTGCCAGAGGGGCCAGAGGTCTTGCCTACTCTGGCTTTAGAGGTGATTCCTGGAACAGAGGTAGAGGATGTGCCTGTCCAGCCTCTACCTGGGGTTCCAGGCCCAAGCCCGCTGCCAAGCCACCTCAACAGTGAGGAGGCGCACTCACCCTTGCGGGTGGGGGGACGGCTGTGGCTCTTCTTCCAGGTCTGGGCCCAGGAGGTCACAGACAAGTGGATATTGGAAGTGGTCTCGTCTGGGTACAAACTGGAGTTCGAGTCCCGGCCTCCTCCCAGATTCCTAAGGTCTCGGGTGCCATCGGATCCTCGGACGGCGCAGGGGCTCCTTTTGGCTGTAAAGAATCTCCTGGAAATGGCGGTCATATGCCCGGTGCCTCTTTCAGAGAGAGGCCGGGGCTATTATTCCAACCTCTTCACGGGTCCCAAAAAGGATGGCTCCATAAGACCCATCCTGGATTTGAAGCTTCTCAACAGGTTCATCAGAACCAAGAAGTTCCGCATGGAGACTCTGCGTTCAGCCATCGGTTCCCTTCGTCAGGGGGATTTCATGACGTCCATAGACATCAAGGATGCTTACCTTCATGTACCAATTTTCCCAGCACACCAGAGATTTCTCAGGTTCGTGGTGGGAGTTCAGCATTTTCAGTTTGTGGCCCTCCCTTTCGGGCTGACCTCGGCACTGAGGGTGTTTACCAAGGTTCTGGCGGGCATAATGGCCCTGCTCAGAGCCCAGGGCATTCGCATTGTGCCGTATTTGGACGACCTACTCCTTACAGCTTCTTCCCTCTGCCAGGCGGAGTTGGACACCAGGACGGTGGTGGCGACGCTGGAAACGTTCAGATGGGTGATCAACCACCCCAAGTCTTCTCTCTCCCCATCAAGGGAGATCTCCTTTCTGGGCATGAATCTGGATACCAGTCAGGCCAGAGTGTTCCTACCTCAGCCAAAGGTGCAGAGGGTTCAGGATCTTATACGTGTTCTCCTGACCAATCCTCGCCCTTCTATCAGGCTAGGGATGACTCTGGTAGGTTTGATGGTGGCCTCCTTCGAGGCAGTCCCCTTTGCTCAGTTCCACATGAGGTTGCTTCAACTTCATCTATTGCTGAAATGGGACAGATGTCCACAGTCCTTAGATCAGTCTTTTCTGATGTCTCCCAGGGTTCGGCAGACCCTTCAGTGGTGGCTGGAATCAAGCCATCTGATGAGGGGCAGATCCTTTCTGGCCCCTTGTTGGGAGACGGTTACCACGGATGCCAGCCTGTTGGGCTGGGGAGGTTTCTGGAAGGATCATCAGTTCCAGGGGTTGTGGGGTTCTCAGGAGGCTCACAACCCCATCAATGTCTTGGAGCTCAGAGCTATCCGTTTGGTTCTGTCACGTCTGACATTCCACCTACAGGGCTTACCGGTTCAGGTTCGATCAGACAATCTAACTGCGGTAGCTTACATCAATCACCAAGGAGGGACTTGCAGCAGGAGTGCCCTCAGGAAAGTCTCTCTGATTCTGACATGGGCAGAGAGCAATGTTCCTTGCATCTCGGCGGTGTATATTGCGGGAGTGGAGAACACGGAGGCGGACTCCCTGAGCAGGGGATTCTCTCGCCGAGGGAATGGTCTCTCAACCGCAGGGTATTTCGGGTCCTGTGTCACAAGTGGGGGACTCCGGAGGTGGATCTCTTTGCCTCTCGGCACAATCACAAGCTCCCAACCTTTGTATCTCTGTCTCAGGATCCTCTGGCCCTGGCAGTGGATGCCTTGTCCCTTGCCTGGAGGGATCTGGGGTTTCTGTACCTGTTTCCCCCCTTTTCCATGGTAGGCAAGGTAGTGCGCAAGCTGGCTCTGGAGGGGGCACCAGCAATTCTGGTGGCCCCAAGGTGGCCAAGACAGGTCTGGTTCGCAGACGTCGTAAGATTGGCGGTAGATCAGTACAGGCTGCCACTGTTTCCGGATCTGATCTCTCAGGGTCAACTACGTTACCTCAATTTACAAACGCTTGCTTTGACGGCGTGGCTGCTGAAACCTTCTTCCTGAGGGAGGAAGGTTTGTCTGAGGCGGTTATTCAAACCTTGATTAGAGCTAGGAAGAGGTCTTCCTCTACCATTTACTATAGGACTTGGCGGTCCTATATTGACTGGTGTGAGGCTAGGGCCTTGCCTTGCAGGGAGTTTTCGATTCCTAGGACTTTGGAGTTTCTACAACATGGTCTGGATCTGGGGTTCCAGCTCAGTACTTTGAATCAGGTTTCTGCCCTGGCTGTCTTTTTTCAAAGGTCTTTTGCTTTGCATCATCTGGTCAAGACTTTTTTCCAAGGGGTCACTCATGTTCGGCCTCCTAGAAAGCCTTTGGTTCCCGTTTGGGATCTAAATTTGGTTCTCTCGCAGGATGTGGCACTTTCTGTGCTCACTCAAAAGGTGGCCTTTTTGGTGGCTATTACTTCTGTTCTGCGTGTCTCTGAGTTGGAGGCTCTGTCTATTCAGGCCCCTTACTTTGAGAGACACCAGGACAAGGTGGTTTTTTGATTTAAACCAGATTTCCTTCCTAAGGTGGTTTCTGCTTTCCATCTCAATCAGGATGTAGTTCTCCCTTCCTTGTGTCCTAAGCCTAGCAATGACAAGGTGAGGGTTTTGCACTCTTTGGATGTGGTTCGTTGTGTGAAGTACTATTTGGTCGCTACTTCTCCTTTTCGTAAGATGGACGCCTTGTTCGTGGTTCCCTCCGGGCCCAGGAAAGGTTTGGCGCCAGCCAAGTCTACCATTTGTAAATGGATACGTCAGGCCATTGTTGGGGCCTATTCCGCTAAGGGGAGGGTTCCTCCTTTTAAGATCACTGCTCATTCGACTCGTGCTGTTGGAGCTTCCTGGGCCTTTCAGCACCAGGCTTCTGTTGAACAAGTTTGTAAGGCTGCTACTTGGTCTTCCGTTCATACTTTTTCAAAGTTTCATAAGGTTGATGGCCTCAGCGGATGCTGTTTTTGGCCGCAAGGTTCTGCAAGCTGCAGTGGTTTAAATTGGTGCATTTTTTGCTGTATTTGGATCCCACCCATGACGGACACTGCTATTGGATGTCCCATATGTCAATAGTGGATAGCGGGGTGTGTGACATACTTGGAATAATACCATTTTGTGATTACTCACCTTTAAAATGGTTATTATAAGTATGTCACACACCCCGCTTCATCCCGCCCTTTAGTATTCTGGATCCTTTATATGGTGAACCTTTTATTGTTAAGAATGTTTTATTAGTTCTTCCTGGTCCCCTTACTGCTGTCATATACTGGGGAATGTGTGGGAGGACCCAGGTATTTATGGACCGGGAGGGGCTTCTTTTTTGCTTTCATCTCTGCAGAAGTTCGCCCTCTACTGGACCATAACCCATATGTCAAGAATAGTGGAAGCGGGGTGTGTGACATACTTATAATACCCATTTTAAAGGTGAGTAATCACAAAATGGTATTATTCCTACAAAGCCCGCTCTGTCACTAACACTGTGTTTAGATATACTAAAATAGTATCATCATATATCCATAATTTATTGTAAAATTGTAAATGTAAAATCTCTCATGCATTGTGAAATTATAAAAATACAAATAATACATATATTAGGTGATGCCAATATGTTGCTTTATTGTAGACTTGTGAGAAACATCATTTTCAGTATATTCATAGCCTAAAACCAGCATGGAAACAATCTTTCAACAGGTAAATAACAAGCCACCTTGGTGCTGCCTAAAAAAAAAAAAAAAAAAAAATGCAATAATTAATATATGAATATGAAATATGAATATGAAATGTAAATATTTTAGAAGCACCTCTGAGTTATTACACCTATAAGTTATGTCACATTATAAGTTTACTTTTATGCCCTATTGTATTATGTGATTAAAGCTAAACTTTCGGAAAAGGGGTTAATAGCCTGTTGATCCAGTTATTTGTTTACGCTCTTATCTGTCAAATGATTAATAATTCTATTTAATGATTTCTGTGATCCACACTCCCATTCTTATATTGCTCAGCAAACTACTATTTCGCACCCACTAGCTGATCTTTATCCAGCCTGAACAATTTCCCTTCATTCCCTACAAAGGAGCTTTTAGATATTTCTATTAGGCTCAAAAGGTAGGGTTTAGGAACAGTGCATTACTACCTTTTTTCCCTCTCCTAAATCCTGATTGGTGATACTTACAATCCACAGAAAAGCTTGCATTCACTATTGGCCTTTTTACAACCCGTCAATGATTTGTGTAAGTCCTCCAGTTAGGTCAGCAATGATGCTCTAAGGGAAATGAAAGAAAACAGTAAGCAATAGTCTTATAGTAATAATATTAATGAGTCTGATTTATGAAGCATCAGTGCCACACAGGACTTTTTTTTGCCTCAGTGGCAATTTAAGATACAAAAAGCAGGCTGTGCCTATGCGGCCTCCAGCTAGTGTCCTAACACTCGCGCCGGGCTCTCTGGTTGAAGCAGCGCCAGTGGAAAGTGATGCTGTAGGTCATGCTTCCAGGGCACAATGGGCAGAACTGAATTGAAGTGTTTTATGCTTATATTTCATATTGCACATTTTTTTTTGTACAGAACTGCATTGTGACTAGTTGATAATGGAAAAGCAGGACCTAGATGTTGCCAAATTACATTATTTCATCGAAAAATAGTTTTTCATGTCTTCTTTTGGTTACAAATGTGTAATTTGGACAATAACAACTAAAATGCTGCTTCAACGCATTGTAAAGTTTGCCCTCTTTGTCCCCAGCAGTGATTTTTTGTAACTGTAATGAAGACATGCCGACCAGCGCTTAAAAATACAGCGCTGGAGGAAAATTCATAAATACACTGTGCAGCGCAGAAAGGCCAACAGTACATTGTGGCGCTCACTAGTGCTGGGATAATCGACAGTCGGGTCCAACAGGCCCTGACACAGGTCATCCAATATCTAGCGCAATGATCAAAACAAATTAGTTGCATTGAGAGTTTTAGCACCATTGTAGTCTACAGCGTGGCGACAAAAATGCTGGCGCTCCAAAACTGGCACTAGAGCCACCAGAAAGTTTAAGACCAAAATTAAGGCCCGCAGTAGCAATATGGCTCTAAGCTGAAAAATAATCTTACCAGAATTCTAGCAATTTTGGTGAGAACATCGTCCTGTATTTACCAAAAAAGGAAAAACATGTTATTTAAATGTCTTTCTTGTAAACAGCAGTTTAATCTAAGAGTAACAGCTGCTTTACAGATTAAACAATTTAAAGAATATCATACCAGGACATAGCAAGCCAGTTCTCTGATGTCATTAGTAAGTGGAACATCATTCTAAAATAATAAAAGTAAAAGTTTAGTCCCAATGCCCAAACTAAAACTATTAATACTCCACTGCAGCTGTTTTCTCTTTTCCAGTTTTCTAAAGCCTACTAGGTCCTGAGATCCATGCATTCCCCTGATGCCTCTTTCAGAGGAAGTGTCCCAAGGCAAAGCTTGGAATGAGTGAAGTGCATCATGCCCTAGTCTCTGTGATAGCGATAGGACTAGATCTTCCCCAACAACTTGCTTTCAAATGGTGGACCGGCACACACCATTTAGCACAATAATGCCAAAGGATGCAATCTCACGAATAGGTACATTTTATAAAGTCAAAAGGGGTTGAAACAGGTGCTGTGGATCAATATAATATATGCCGTTTTTTTTATTTTTAGTCTGTTTAAAGAATTGTTTTGTGTCTTTATTATTCTTAAAGTGGAACTCCAGTCAAAGTTCAACCTGGGGGCATTTTAATATACTCCCAGAGACGGTACCATTTAGCTTTTCATGTCCGGAGGCTGCCACGCAATAAAGTCCCATTTTCTATTTCCATATTCTATTTCAGGCGCTTCCCGAACCGGAGCCAGACACTGGCCTCCCCCCTTCCCTTTAGTTAGTGCGTGCAAGCGCTGGCATTTTTTCATTTACCGCTGGGACAAGTGTGTTAGTAGTATCTGTGGGCATTCCGAGGTACAATATACAAGCCTGGATTGGCTATGGGCTTCTGGGACCACCCACAAATACTTCTGAAGATCCAATATCTAGAAGGAAGAGAAACGTCCAACGGTTTGCATGACATGCACATATGCATTCTGAATGGAAAGTGCAGCTACTGCACCTGTGCTAGGGGGTCTGGGAGAGAATTAAAGGGGACCAAAACCCACTGAACTTGTGAAATACATTTCACCAAAGACTCTCTTATTAGGGTCTAGAACTAGAAATTGATTTTTTCGCTTATCAAATCATCCTGAAACACTGATTTCTTCGCTCTCCATGTCTGTAGGATTGCAGGTGATTAGTCATTCCATAAATGTGGCAATGACATTATTGCCACACACAGCAATGCCAATGAATGGAGGAGGCAGAGCTTTACAACTAAAACAGGCGCCTTTATCTGAGATTAGAGTGAAGCGGGAGCAGTAAAAAAAGGCAAAAGAAACTACTTGTGGGGTGAGCAATTTTGGCCGGCTTTGAAATGGTGGTGCACAGGCGCGAAAGCCAGCAGGGGACAGAGGACATCACATAAATGCTGCAGGGGGGTTGTTTTTTACTAGGAGCTTTGCACTTGGTTTACAAATAGGGAAAAAGGTCAAACTTATTTTCCTGGAATTCTGTTTTAAAGGCACATTCCAGGAATTGACTTCTGATGGGACCCATCACCTGCTGCTAGGAGGCCTGAAAGGGGGACAGAGTTTACTGGGAGTTATTGAGTAATATAAAGCAGGCTGAAAAAAAGCTAGAAGATGGAGCATGCAGCTCCTGAGAGCCATCAGAAAGCCAATGCGTTAATCCTTTGCCTGGAATGTTCCTTTACCTGTAAATGTTATTAAAATTTAAATTTCCTGTCTAATAATGCTAAAAACCCAAACCCATTTACATACTAGTTCCTAAATTGTTGAACCTAGTTGGTCTTTAGCATCTTTGTAATTTAAAATTCTATGTATGTATTTTTTATTGTTTATATTTTGTAAAACCTATAACTTAATGTCTAGATAAAAGTACTTACCACAAAGTCGCGAAGTATTGGAATGTCATCCTAAACAAACAAAAGTTAACAACATTTTAAGAAATCTGGTGATAACGTTTCTTTCAATTCAAAGTTCTGTTCTGCAGACAACATTTTTGAATATTATGTAAATGAATTGCAATTACAGATATAGAGCAAATAGAACATAATATAGATGCAATATATTTCAGAAGCATTGCTGCCATGTGTTATATAATGCTGGCTAATTAACAAAGGTAGAATTCCCATTGGCTGAGTACAGTACATGGGGTTTCTAGGAAGGGTGTTCAAAATAAGGGAGAAAGGATTAAAGACTGATTAGAGGTTAAAAAAGGCTGTTTAGCCTTTGCATTTATTTATATCCTTGGCTGCTTAGCTGCTACAACATTTATACATGTGACCTACATGCAGCCCACTGCCCTATTAGAGGTTGCCAGATTTTACAATGTTCAACTAGAGTAAAGACTCACAAAAGCAACGTAGCTGGCGTAAAGTTACATATAGCACTCCCCCTCCCTTAAACCTACAGCAGCCTGAAGATGAACCTCTACAAATTGGTTTAGATTTCCCATGAGCAAAACTACCCAATTGTAGCTGTAGAGGGTTTCAGTTCTTAAACAGATGTTTTTTACCTCCTTTATGGTGTGATGAGTGAGAGAACCTTTCAAAAGTAAACCGTTCGAAAATTCAAAAAAGCCTAACCCCAGAATATACCATATTTGTCCACAGTTGGTGGTCTATCACCTAATGTCTAGCAGCCAATCGCCTAAAACTTTATTTTCCATAGATTTATTTAAAACATATTTATTAAAAGAAGAATGCCAATGTCATATTAACAGTAAAGCAACATGCTACAAAAATAAAATATAAATTATATTTTGCACCAAATGTGTTTTTCTTACCAGAACCTTCATGACGCTTTCAATCATATTTTGCTATTATAAAAGAAATATAAGCTATTTAGTCTCAACATTGAACTTACTACTTAGGATTAAATTGTGCTACAAATTTTCTTAAGACATATTTATTAAATGTTAATGTGATTACAGGCCACAGTTTTATAATTTAATTAAGTGGTTGCAAAGGCCTGAGACAACCCCCTCCCAACCCTCAGTGCTTGGCCTGGTTAGAGAACGTAAACGGGGAGGCCGATTCATTAATAGCGCCAGGTAGCGCCAGATGAGCGACTGTAGCGTGATTTTTTCAGCGCCAGCCAGTATTCGCTGTGCTTGGCCGGCGTTAGCTTGATGACAGCGACTCAGTCGGTGTGCGGTAATGTTGAATACGGGCTTAGGGGTCGCTGTTTCACAGGTTCAGCGTTGTATGTGAGCGCCTGCCAACGAATGGCCAGAGCGAACGGCTAGCTTCATATTCATTAACAAATCACGCTCCGAATGTGCTGTCGCTGTCCATTCCTTGTTTAAACCCCAGAGCGCTGGCGGCGATGGGTATTAACTAGTTTTTAACCCCTAAACAACCATATTTTTTGAATGTAACATTATACATGTTTTTAGAATCATTTTGTAATATGAATACATTAATCTCAGACCTGTTAGATCAATTCTGCACAAATTATTTTAAAAATTTTTTTTTACTTAAAAATAAATCCTAACATTGCAGAAGTGGTCTCTGAATTTTTGACATTAAAAAAAAAAATAAAAAAATAATACCAATTAATTATGATTAATTATAGATTGCTCCATTGAAATGCATTGGACATCGCCAGGGAGCGACAGCTCATACCTGGCGCTGTGAAGGAATTTGCAGCGGCGCTGTTCGGTCCAGGCGGCTTCATGATGAATGCCGCGCTAGCCGGCGCTCTCGCCGGCGCTAGCCTCATTTTGCTTGATAAATGCGTCATTGTGACCGCCGCCGGGCATACTTGAGTCGGTAGTCGCCGTTAGCTGCTGCTACCTGGCGCTCGTCAGACACTACCTGGCGCTAGCCTGTGATAAATAAGGGCCTAAATATACCAGCATTCATCCACTTCCATGCCGCCAGGGGTTACACACTACAGCTATACCACACAATTACAACAGCAACAGCAGTAAATAGCTGTCTAGATCTTCACGTATGAACTTTAGCAGCAGCAACTTATGAGAGTCCGCTTCCCTGTGGGAGTGGGCTGTCTGCAGGAACCAGACACCCCTATTGTGCATGCCCCCCCCCCTGCATTTATTTGGTTCTCTTTAAAACGCCATAGGGATTACCAAATGTATGTGGCTATGTGCATTAAATAATTAATTTGAAATTTATGACTTGGAAGGGAAGGATCTACTTTAGGATGTGGAGGTCAAACAGGATTTAACAGCTTTGTAACTAAATAATGGAGCATGGAATATCATGCATTTGGCTATCAGTATCTTTAGATACATATAAGGTGGGGTGGCCTAGTCACAAAGTCACAAAGAAGATAATAGTCTTGAAAGTGGAGGAGGGGTTATATTGTGTACAAAATCTCCTCCCCCTAAACTTCAGTGTTAGCAGGCATGCATGCACGAACAGAAGCCTTTCCTGTGCAGTATGTAGAGGGTATAGAAACAAAAAAATACTAAGCTGGCAGCCTGCTTAAAGTGGCTTGCAACGTCCAGGTTCCTTTGTCATCTGCCTGCACCACAACATTTTTATGTAGTTAACCTGTTAAGGATATATTTTAGCCATTTACAACCACCCCCCCTTCCCCAGCTCCTGTGCCCCAACTCATGCTAGCCAAAACACTTACTCAAGCCTCAAATATTGCTAAATGCAAGTGGCTATATGCCCCAAGCATGTCCAAGCAGTGCAGCTAACAGAAAATTATGAACTAGTAACCCAGTTGCAACTCAAAGATGGTGACCACCAGTAGCCGGTTTGCGTTCCTCAAAATTAGAGACTGTTCTGGTGAAATTAGAATGGACTTAAAAGGATAAATAAGATGTATTTTTTGCTTTAGTGGAAGACATATGGATAATTGGTTGAGCAAGGTCTTACCACAAACTGGAACAAAACAAGTGCGACATCATTTGCCACCATTTCAGCATTGGCAGCATTTATTGCCTAAAAAAAAAAGAAAGAGATAAAAAAAAACACATTTGTATCTTTTCGTTAGCATTGCCCGATGTACAGTAAAACCTTTTTTTTATTTTTGAATAGAGCAGAGAGGACTTTGTTACATAGCGGATGCACAAGGCCACAGGATAGGTGTCAAACAGCCACCAAAACAGTCTGAAAAACACCAGGCTTAAAATACAGTACCTCATCTATAGGCACCTCAAGTGTTTATACAGCCTTTGGAATATTGCTAAAGCTTTATCAGTGAAATAGGATGAGAAATATTAGAATTTGCCTGGAGTGGTGACAAAGTGCCATTTCTGAAGGCAGATCTCTTCTGACACCACAAATAATAGAAGAGTTTAAGTGTACTTCTTGCTAACCAATTCATTAAAAGGCAGAGTGCAAGTGTACACCTCAGACCACTCAATTGATAGACAGAAGGTGAGCAAATTCTCCAGACCCCCAAATTATCAAGAAAAATGTATGTGCATCCCCCCTTACCCCCAAAAAATTGGCAGTGAGGAGTGGACATCCAAGTCCCCACATTTAATAAGCAGAATGTAATCCAACCCCCACATACTTTAGCAGACCCCCAAAACTAAAAGAGTGAATTTCCCCCAGACCCCAAAATAATAGACAGACTGTAAGTAGTCACCTCCTAGACACCACAGTTAATAGACATATTGTAAATTCAACATTAACATTCTCCAGATTCCACAATGAATACATTCAGCACAAGCCCTTTCGAGTGCCCTATCATCTGCTTGTTTCTACTTAAGTCCCCCAGATCAGACACAGCAAGCACAGGTAACCTAGCATCCGACAGGTATGCAGCCTGCTAAAACAGCCACAGGTAGTGGAAAGCAGGGGTGGGCTGAAATGGTTGTGCTCTGCAAAGTGAAGCGAGGAAAATGCCATAGCTTCTAATTCTGCTGAAATAAGGGACTATAGAGAGAACATCAAGATATGCGAGCTGAGTTTAGTTTCGGTACCTCCAGTCAAATCTCATGACATAGTCTTCCACACTTACCACTTTAAAGCCGAGGAGATTGCTCAAAGTACATCCAACTTGTTTCTAAAAATCATATATAAATATAGAAATGATTAGGGATTACTAATAATACAGTTTTATGGCAACAAAATACATCTTTGGACAAAGCTGCTACTACCCCCCAAAGTAAGCCCAAAAATCCTAAAGGGGAATTCCAAATTTGTTGAATCCCTCCCTTCCCCATGTGCTAAATCCAAGTGGGTAATTTCTCTGTAAAGTTTTGTTGAACACAAGGCACAAGCCACTCACATTTCTTAAAAATATTCATGAAATTAATATTGAGATTAAGATAACAATATAAAATATGTTTTTTTAAAATACCTTACCAGAACTTTTTCCACTTGCTGCAGGAAAGTAATGAAGTTGGCAACATTTTGTTGTTTCTAAAGTAAAATGAGCAAACGAAAGAAATAATGAAATTTTTCTTTTAAAAGTCTAATGTATTTTTTTTAAGATATAAAATTACCAAAAGGGAAAATAAATATTTGGTACAAGCAGCAATCAGGCCATGCAATATATTAATTTGCTGTGTATGCCATAAATTTTACTTATACAAACATACCAAAAACACATTTTCGAATGTTTCAAATATGTCTTTTTTTCCTTTCACTTAAGCTCATTATCAATTCTAATATTTTTAAAAAGAACAGGTTATTAATAAAATCTTAAGTTTATTGTATGTGTTTCTAATAAATAGTAGGATTGTGAATAAACTCTATAATACTTACTCAGCACAGAGCTCAGTAGTTACTACTAGATTTAAAAGGACACTCCTGGTAATGGCCACCTAAATCCTTTCTCATGTGCCCCCTCTCCACCACCTTCAGTACGTTATATATGCTGTGGTTGTATGGCTGCCCCTGTCCCCCAGCTCTCCCTGCGTAACTGAGCCCTGCATGCATGACCACTGTGGCTTGACAGACTCATGTTAGGAGCTTTGGGGGATAGGGGTGGCCAAGTGACCACAACTGGAGCAGGTTCGTGGAGGAAAGGAGACCTGTATCTATAGCGTACTGCAGAAAATGAAAAAGAGGCATACAATAGGCCATATCCGATGGTGATGTATGTGACAAATGAATAAGTTGTTCCACATTTTGGCCATACTCACCCTCCCCTGAAATGTGCTGCCAGTGCCCCTGATGTGATGGCGACCTTCTCCTCCTCCTCAGCCTCGTGCCACCACTGAGCCCTCAAAGTCAGCCGGTAACTCCGCCAGTAGTTTGTCCACAAGCTTGCATTTGTACTGGAGGAGGTGATGTTGTCCTTATAGCAGGGAACCAGCAGGGTAGCCACCCAGTAATCGACCCTGGTGACTATGGGGGCAACTCATTGCGGTCATTGGACAGGCACTGGAGCATGTAGTGGCTCATGTGAACCAGGCTGCCCTGAGTCAAGGAGAAGCTGTCCTCAGTATTAGGTGTCTCCTCCTTTCTTCAGCCATGCTCCAGTGATGCCTGTGAGCTGCGCTGGGTGCCACCCTGCTGTGATAGAAAGTCCTCCAAAACTGTGTGCTGGCTGGACAGTGGAGTACCTGGCCACTGTCAGCCCAGCTACCCACCCTGCGAACCCCATGTGCACTGCCCTGATGCCTGGAAAAATGGGCCTTCCTCCTCTACTTCCTCCTGTGCCACCATCACATCCTCCATCATGGCCTGAAGGGCTTTTTTCAGCAGGCAAGGGATGGGGATAGTAGCGCTGATGATGACATGATCTATGCTGACCATATTGGTGGCGTACTGGAAGCGCTGCAGCACGGCACAGATGTCCGTCACGGAGGCCCACTCATTGGTGGTAAAGTGCACTTTTACTCACCGGGGTCTTTTTGAGCTGAAACTTCACTATTGCCTGCAACTGGGATGTCTGAGGTTCCTCTGCAGTGCCTCAGGCGGATGGCAGCAGGGTGGGAACCCTGAAAGTGCTTACACACTACGCACTTTGTGCAGCAGCACTAGCATCTCTGGATAATGTGCAGGAAGCTCTGCAACACCAAGTTGAGTATGTGTGCCAGGCAAGGGATGTGCATCAAGCCGGTTTGGTCCAGGGCTGCTACAAGGTTAAGCCCATCGTCACACACCACCTTGTCAGGCTTCAGATGCAACAGCAGCAGCTACTCATCTGTCTGCTCCTGGATGCCTGTCCACAGCTTCTGGGCGGTGTGGGGTCTTTCGCCCAGACAGATGAGTTTTAAGACCATATGGTGCCGTTTCCCAATTTTTTTCCAAAAGCGCCTTAAGTGCACTGAACAAGTGGATGCTCTATTAACATTTGGTATTAAAGAGCAGTGACCCCCAAATGGTCTGAATTAGTGGATACTCCAATAATGTTATTAGAGAGCAGTGGCCCCCAAGTGGCCTGAACAAGTGGATACAGTAGTGACACACAAGTGGTTTGAGGAAGCGGACATTCCACTAGCAATTGCTATTAATAAGCAGTGACACACAAGTGGCCTGATCAAATGTATACTCCATTAATATTAGTTATAAAAGAGTAGTGACACCCTGGTTGGGTGGAAGTGGATTCTCCTCTAACAATTGGTATTAAAGAGCATAGCAAGTGGCCTAAACAAGTGGATAAACAGTAGTGACACACACATGGATTGGGCCAGTGGATACTCCACTAGCAACTAATACCCCAGCATCACTTGATATAAAACTGCAATGACAGCCAGGTGGCCTGCACAAGTGGATACTCCAGTATTACTTGATATTAAACTGCAATGACAGACAGGTGTTCTGAACAAGGGAATACTCCAGTATTACTTAATATTAAACTGCAATGAGAGCCAAATGACCTGAGCAAGAGTATACAGCACTATTACTATTATTATTAGCAGTGGCAGCAAATTAGTCTGAGCAAGGGTATACATGATATTAAACTGAAGTGACAGCCAACTGACCTGAACTAGTGGGAACTGAATTACTATTTGTTATGAAGGAGAGAAAAAGGGCCTGAGTTGGCCTCACCTAAATGGCACTCACTCCAGCCACTGTCCCTGAATAAATGTCCTGACAAGGACAATAGCATGCTTAAAAAATCTATCTATCCCTCACTCAAGCCACTGGCTCTAAATAAATGTCCTGACAAGGACAATAGCGTGCTTAACAACCTATCTATCACTCACTCGAGTCTCTGTCCTTAAATAAATGTCCTTACAAGGAAAGGTTTTGTAAAAAAAAAAATGTATCTGTCCATCAGCAGCAGCCAGCACCTCTCCCTATCTACTGCAGGAGCACTCTGAGTGACAGACCCCTGTCATTTATGTGGCGAGGTCATGTATCCCACCTGGCCATTTACAGGCCTGGCTGTGGTTGCTAGGGAAGGAAGAAGGCTTATCGGCTGCTGAACGCGCTCATGGATTTCAATTTGAAATCTGTGTTTGTGCCCAAACTCGCAAAGTTCGGCAGGGACTCCAACGTTGTGAGTCAGGTCCTCTCAAGCCTACTGGGGAGGCCTTGAAGAAATAATAAAATTATTTCCCTGCACTTTGAACAGAAGTTTGGTCTTTCATGGGCAATCATTTGTCCCACTTTATGGAACAACTATTTTTCTTCTTTTTTTTTTTATTATGTGTATTAAAATATATTTTCAAGAGAACACAAAGCCACACGAGACGGATCTCCATCTTGAGGTATTTGAGTACAAACATATAAGTCATCTATGTTACTACTTAACAATATGCATTGATAATAAAAGAACAACTATTTTATTGTGTCATTTTGGTATTATTATAATATTACTATTATTATTATTATTTTGGTATGATGTGTAACAGGAATGTAAAAGACCAAGTGTTACCTGAGCAACTCTGTATTCACACAGAAGAGTCCCCAACTGCTTAAGAAGTTCTGGAGCATCTTTCTGAAAAAATAAAATAGAATTGATAAAAATGTAGATACCAGTCCCTAATGAAAATTATTACTGATGCTAGAAACTGGAAGCAGTATTTAATAGCAGGATTGAAAGACCCTGGGGAACAACTATGGAGAATTGAACTCACAGGTTTTTCTGGGACTGCATCAATTTCATAAATACCTTTAGGATATCTAAATCTGAGTTTAGAAAAATCTTTACCATGGGCCAGAAGCTTTCCAAATGGTAGAAAATCTTACCAAGAGTTATAGTAAGAGAATATAACTAGCTATGCAACAGAAGATTTGTGACTAGACTATGTAAACATTATCACCTGCACAATAGCTACATTTAGGCGATGCTGTATATCAAAGTAGTAGCTATGAAAGAAAAGTAAGGTGGTTTGAATGTGATCCAAGAAGATTAGCTTCAAAAGTTACCTTCAAAAGTTCAATGAGACAGCTGATATTTGGAACTGGTTTGGGAACAGGCTGTGGTTGTTTTGGGACAGGTTGTGGCTGTTGAGGAACAGGCTGTGGTTGTTGAGGAACAGGCTGCGGTTGTTTGGGGACAGGCTGTGGCTGTTTTGGCACAGGTATGGCTGGCTGATCTAAAATAAAAATATAAGTGTAAAGTTACAGCACAAAGTTATAGGCATTTTTGCACGTGCCTTATTGTTATACAGACATACCTTTATTCTCTACAGGTAGAGTAAAGCAACAGCTTAGAGAAATTAAAAGAAAGGCAAGAGTGATCTTCATGTTGGCGTTTTTTTTTTTTTTTCTGTCCAGACACAAGCCTTAAGCAGCAGCAAGAAGCATAAAATCTGTGCGGACTGCCCTTGTATTGCAGCTCAATTTATACTAAAGCAAAGGGAGAAGGGCATTCAAGTTATGCCAAAATGTAATTATCACCCCCTTATCATAGCAAACTATAAAGCTGGAAATCCAGCAAACCTTCGTTATCTATTGTTCTTTCTGTCAGTGATAGGAAAGGTTATATACAAATGCCATGTTATTGCTCAAGGTCAAACATCTTAAAATTATGTTTTACATTGTGTTATTATAGAGCAATTTTGATTATTTTATCAAAACTAAGCTTCATTTACCAAACAGTTCGCCAGGTTCAAAGGGTAAATCTATGTTCTCCAAACCCCTGAGCATTCCTATTAAGGAATAGCTCAAAGTCCTCCTGGAAATAAAATATTTAGAAAAGTATGCCCACCATGCTTGTGCAGCACTTCTGTTATGTAGTGTCCAGTACTGTCAAGGCTTGCAACCAATGGAGCAGGGGTGTAACGTGAGAGAGTGCAGGGGGTGAGGCTGCAGAGGGGCCCAGAAGGTCAAGGGGCCCCACAATTGTTGCTCCACCTTTTTTTTATCATATTTGTGCTCACTTGGCATCATTTAGAAGCAACATTTGTCTCTGCTTTTTCAGCCTTTAGTTGTCTAGCTGCATTCAAATGACAGAAGAAAGTTTACTGTATGAGCATAAAAAGGGCTCCATTTACTGTTCGCACCAGGACCCCGTCCCATTTAGCTGGGCCACAGTGAAGCTTGATGTGCTCAGCACTGTGCACACAGAACTGGTGAACCTCATTGACAATGCTCACGAGGATTTCTGTTGTGCAATAGAAGTTGATGGTGGTGGCTTTATGCACTGAGGCTCACAAGGGCACATTCTATATGTGGCGACCAGCACCACTGGAGCTTGCTAGCTTGACATGCACAGTCCTGAACCCACATGGCCAGCAAACCTCATTAGCAGTGGCCTTGTAAGCAGCGGATTCACAGTGGGTACTGTGTGTTATTGTGAGTGTAGGCCATAGCAAAATTCTATTTTTAATATAGGTGGCTGGAATTGATGCAGAGAAGAAGATAGACTGAGTTGATGCAGACAGCTTGGGTAAAAATAAGTTTAATGGTTTAAGTAGCTCTCAAAGTAAATTCAGGGGAAAGAGTGTCAGGACATGTATTGCAGGCCCAATCCAGCAGGGGAATAGGGGTCAGAAGATCTGGGGGATTCTTTAGATATAGGGAGGAGTGCGGAGTGCTGTTGTACTCACTGCGATGCAATGTCACTTCTTGGCTTAAACAACCCAGGACACTAAGGTGGTGAGGTAGCACTTCTTTATTGGTCTCTTCACAAGTTCATATCCAGCACCATATCCAGTACAGTTCATAAACACAATTTCTATCACAAGTTTCTATGGCTGCATATGGTTCTCCATTAAAGCATTACCAACAGGTCCTCTTGCTCTGTCAGCAAACACTGGGGATCTCTCTCAGAGTCTCAGTCCAAGGCCCTTATTCATCAAGCGATAGCGCCAGGTAGTGTCCGACGAGCGCCAGGTAGCGGCAGCTAACGGCGACTACCGACTCAAGTACGCCCGGCGGCGGTCACAATGACGCATTTATCAAGCAAAATGAGGCTAGCGCCGGCGAGAGCGACGGCTAGCGCGGCATTCATCATGAAGCCGCCTGGACCAAACAGCGCCGCTGCAAATTCCCTCACAGCGCCAGGTATGAGCTGTCGCTCCCTGGCGATGTCCAATGCATTTCAATGGAGCAATCTATAATAATTCATGATTAATTGGTAATAATTTTTTTTTTAATTTTTTTAATGTCAAAAAATCGGAGAACACTTCTGCAATGTTAGGATTTATTTTTAAGTCAAAAAAAAAAAATTATGTGCAGAATTGATCTAACAGGTCTGAGATTAATGTATTCATATAACAAAATGATTCTAAAAACATGTATAATGTTACATTCAAAAAATATGGTTGTTTAGGGGTTAAAAACTAGTTAATACAGATCGCGGCCAGCGCTCTGGGGTTTAAACAAGGAATGGACAGCGACAGCACATTCGGAGCGTGATTTTTTGATGAATAGCCGTTCGCTCTGGCCATTCGTTGTCAGGCGCTCACATACAACGCTGGACCTGTGAAACAGCGACCCCCCAGCCCGTATTCAACATTACCGCACACCGACTGAGTCGCTGTCATCAAGCTAATGCCGGCCAAGCACAGCGAATACTGGCTGGCGCTGAAAAAATCACGCTACAATCGCTCATCTGTCGCTACCTGGCGCTATTGATGAATCGGCCTTTAAGTCTGCCCTTCCTCTACTGGGGGTCCCCTTTATATCCCCTGTTGGCTTCTCACCTAAACTAGTAACCCAATCACAAGTACCAGATTATCAAACACAGTTGCTGAACCTGTAGGGAATCATTTACATTTACAGTTCAGGGTCACACTTTAAGCACTCTATAAACTAATGTTTCATGAAGACATGGAACCCTGGTATGCTCAAATTGCAGACTCCACATCACCATTACACATCAAGAGATGCCACGGTCCGTTCTCCCACTTTCTACAAGGAGCGAGGGGGTTTAATGTTTTTCTTTGACCGAACCCCATGGTGGACGGTGGACAGTTTTCAAGCTCACCTGACCCCATGCTCTCCTTGCCCAGGTACAACAGGTGAATTGGCCTTACCATGGCCTATCCTCCTGTGCACCCAGAAAAGGGGTTTAGTCTTTTTCCTGCAACATCCTGATTCAACTGAACTTTTCTCTAAACCAACTTCCTGGGGAGCATGGTCCAACACCTGTTGTCACTTTAGGACTCACCTAGTGTTGTGCTCTTACACCCTCCTGCTCAATTGGCAGATGAGTACCAGTGAGAGTTTTTATATTTTTATGCAGATTTGTATTTACAGGTCTGGCACTAAAGTGTTATTGTCCCAGGGTTAAAACAATGTCATTCCATGTGTTATCACTTTGTTACTGGTGTATATGTGATCAGAATCAGAGTCTGGCGCTCTATGTTACAGCGCCCAGCTTTAGAGCTCCGACGCTGTGTGTGTCCAGTGTTTTGTTAAATATGGTGCGGAGCACCGAGTGCCGGATGCACTGAGCTGGCACTACCACTCGCTCGCTGCAGCGCTGTAGTGTTGTTGGAGCACACATCATATTCATCAATACCGGCCAGGTTACCACAGCGACCAAGATGCTCTGTTACAGCACCCGATACCGGCTTACAGCATCTACTAGCAGTCGCTCTAAGTGCCACAGTAAATCAGCCTCTTAGACTCTTTTTACTTAGACCCTCTATGGCGCCACCTCGTGGCAAGTTGCCAGACAACACATTAATAACCTTTAACAGTACTCACAACCAGTTCAACACCTTACACTACTTTATCTGGAGGAGAGACCATTCTATCAGTCGCATATTTTACCGTTATGCACTTCTCAACACTTGTAACTGTTCTTCAAATAAACAAGAAGACTTCAGGGTTGATGTAAAAAAGGTTGACTGAGGATGGGATCACCACCCTGCTCCTTAGCGATACTGTGTTTAGGGCTGCTGCTCAGCATGCTAAACACCACTCCAGGTCCGCTTTAACTGGGCACAGAGAGTATCACTCCCTGGCCAGCACCAACAGTGCACTAAACACATTATAAACACTTAAGACATACTCTATATTAAAAACATTGGCATTCTAAAACTCTCTTCAGTAAAACACTTAACTCTTTATTACACATATGTATAAAACACAACAGTAATACACACACTTCCCTCCTGCTCACATCAATAAACTATTTAAACCTCAAAAGTGCTATGACATAATTTCAACCTAAGAACTCTGTTAAAGTACATTTCAGGCAAAAAAAAAAATTAATTGTTCTTGCTTGCTAAATATTGAGTTCATAATTTCCCCAGGATGTAAGCTTTCTAAAGATGTCAAAATGGACATGGCTGGCATGTCCTGGTTAGGAGTAAGGGGTTTCCTGTGTCCACATTTAGACCAATATCAAAATATGGGGAACCAAACTGTCAGACTTGGATAAATCTTATGGTGGTGTCTGCAGGATGGTAGCAAAACTCATTTACAATTTATGGGGCAAATTATTTGTAGATACCCTTTTAGTAACTCTATACTCCAAGCTTGCCTCCCCCTACCTTTTTACTTATCAATAGCTGCAACTGTTTCTTTAAAGGGCTATTCACTTATGGTCCTGTACTTAGGAAGTCCTTGTAGAATCATGTTTATTTTCTAATAGGATGTTTGTAGGAATGCAAGGGGGTGAGGCAAAGGGGGACTAAATACATCATTTAGGACATTGAATGTCACACCAAGTAACATTCTCTATTTACACTTTAGCAATACATACAAGCTACCTCACTAACTAAGCAAAGGAAGACGAGGAAGTGGAGAGAAATAACAAGAGGTAAATGTGAAAAGGTTTAAGGAAAAAAACTGGGCATAGCCCACACTTCTACTCTCCATCATCTCTCTTGTCTATATCTAATCTAAATCCATGTAAGGAATCAATCCAGTAGAAAGTGTTATATTTTACTGTTTCCGGTATGTATGAGGATTGTTCTATTGTTACAATGAATTCTCGATTGACACAGCTGCCTGGTAATGGCCACCAAACACATAGAACAAATACATTTGATTCATTGCATATTTATTCACATATTAAAAAACATAAATACACAAGGCATAGTAAAACATACATCGGGCAAAACCCCTTGCTAGCAAATAAAGTCTTTGCACTGTGATATAGTGCCATAAACCAATGCACAATGAAATACAATGCACTGGTGCTTATATAAAGTGCTTTAAATGTCCTTAAGCCCCTAATAAATATGTATCAGTATATACCCTACTATGCCCTAAGGAAATAAAGAAGAGGAAAACAAAAAAAAAATCATCCGAGGTGTAGAGTCCAAACCATGCTCCCACCTGTTCTGTGGCTCTCCCTTCAGGACACTTCTCCAGGGATTCATTCTAGTGTAAAAACTTTGCTTGGTGGCGTGGTGTTTTGCCCTATGAATGTTTTTCTATAACTTTTATGATTTGTGTATTTTTGTTTTAATATGGTGTGGTAGGTTGTCCACCAGAAGGCATAAAATGCATTTTCTTAACATTTCTGTGAGGAATAGCAGAGATGCCAAGTCACCTGGTTTTTCAGGGAGTCACCCGGTTTTGACCCCACCACCCAGTCACTGTGTCAAACTATAAAATCACCCTGCAAAACAGGAATTTCCTCCTTTTACCAAACGACTGTCTGACTGAGACCTCTGACCCTATTGGTTAGCAGATGCCACTAAATAATTGGCTGGTCATCCAGCCCCTCACTATTGTCTGCCTCTGACTTCTGGTTGTTTAGATCAGTTGTTCTCAACCTTTTTGCTCCAAGTACCCCCTAGTGACAAGCAGCTACAACTAAGTACCCCCAAAGGGGAGACCACAATAAGTAGGTCATGGGCCTTTTAGCAGTTTTTAAAGTTTTTAAAGCTAGAATGGATAATGTTTTACTTTTAAAATAATATACCAGACGCAAAATAACCTGTCTCTGCACTCTAGAACATTAGTACTCCCTGGGGTGCACGTGCAGATCGCAGGTTGAGAAACAGTGGTCTAGATGGCACAAGTGTCTGGTTGGCTAGATTTGCCCTTCGGGTGTGGTAAGAATACCCTGTAAGTCTTGGAACTGGAGGAACAGTGCAGTGACTGCTGAGCACTATGCTTGATGATGCATTTGATCACCACAGAATCCCGGAAGTAGGGTAGTATCATGCATGGCAGGGTTTCCTAGGGATTTACACTGTGGGACATCCCTAATCAGGCTACCCCCTAGGAGGCATTCTAAGTGGCTAAAAATATATTTAGATATTTGGTATTCTTTAATTTATCTGATCTCTGATGGGCACAGTTTTAGGGTGGAAGGAACTCCACCAATGTTTTGTGGGGGAAGAGGGAGGGGGGTTTCTCCTGCACAGCTGGAAGCCCAATCCAGTACAGATACTTACCTACTGTACACCCTCATTCCCTTTTCCTATTTTACTGCCCCACATAGCCACCAGTGATCAGCAGGGTTTGCATGGCCAAAGGAAGTACAACACTGTGGTAGCCTGCCCTACAAACCTCAATGGCTGTAAGTAGAGGCAGAGGTAAGTGCTTCGGCTCTGCCCATTCTTGGGCTTCTAGCTGCAGTATGTGTGGCAGGGCACCCCCCACTTGCTAGATGATCAGCCCTCCAGTCATTTTTGACTCAAGGTTCACATTAAAGTGGCTCTCCACTTGGAAATGACTGGAGGTCCACTTACTCCCCCACTGGGCATAAAAAGTTAAAATAAATCATAGTACTAAGGAAAAAACAGAAGTTCTTTTCTGTTCCTGTGAGAACATCCCTCCCACACACACACTACCTTTTGGATATTGGCATTATCTAACGCCAACATCATGCTGAAACCATGCCCCATGTCCACCTGTCCCCCCCCCCCCATTAGTCGTTGCTGACTGACCGCAGCAATTAGTCATACAAACCTCTAGCTGTCCGCTCCTCAAAACTTGCACACTGCTCCTCAAATTTCGTGCTCTTCTGCGCTTAATGTTATTGCAGCCTATGCAATGACACTGTGCATGTTCGGTGTAAGTTGGGAAGCCCTACGGAGGGTGACAGGGAAGTGGACGGATGCCAGGTGGAGACTGGAGTGCGAACAGAGAGTTTAAATTAGTTTAAACTATTTGCAAGCCAGATTTGGGGAGTTTTTATTAACTACTCATGACTTGTAATGTTCCTCTTTATGTGGAGTACATCCACAATTAGTATATAAGCATTATTTATTTTAAACCACATATGTTTAACCTGTGGCCCAGGGCAACAATTGGCCCTCTGACGTATCTGATGTGGCCCCTGACCTGCTTTGGGGAAAGTGGGAGGGGTAAATAGATCTGCCGTGTAAAGGTAAAAAGAGGCTCAGTTACAGCAGTGGCTTGGAGGAACATCATGGATTCGATAGAATAGCATCACCCCTGGGTGAAATCTCTAGTGCTATAACATGATAAGAGTTGGTTTGAGAATTGGGAATACAGGTACGATTCTGGATTGAAAGGGGGATGGTCTATAAATATGGGACCCATACATTTTGGAGAGCTAAGGCAATCAACGGGTAGCATGTGGGGATTGTGGTCATGGGGTGGTGTGGTGGAAAAAAATCTATGGATTTTGTGGAGATAATGGGTATCCTGATTGTTGTAGAAAATCTTTGTTATGCTATTAAAAATGTGAAATTCTGAACCTATATAATGTGGCCCACTACCAGTTTTCAAATTGCTTATATGGCCGGCGCTCTTCAAAAGGTTGAGCACCTCTGTTTTAAACCCTTATATACCTGCATATTACCATTTGTTCATCAAAAGCCTGTGAATAAGTCACACCCCTAAACCACACTCCACCACACCCATCATCCTGGTTTTCTAGATTGTCATCTCTGGAAAAGGGCTGTATTTGGGGTACAAAAGAATTAAAAAAATGTGGGTGCCATAGTTTGTGTTACCAGCACTTTAAGGGGCTGCTGTTAAGGTGCTCTATAGGGCCCTGGAGTCTGGCCAGTAAGAAAAGTTTGGTGGATCCTGCTGGCTAAGTAGCCCAGTCCATTACTGATCCAGGCCAGGAGTTCTATAAGGAGACTAATGAGCCTCACACAGGGGCAGCTTGTTTCTGTGAATGGGCTCATGAGGTACAAGAAGCACCTTCAGTCTGACTAGCCTAAAGTGAGTGCTGATATATTCTGCTGTGGGGCAGGTTCCATGTGTGTGCAGCAAAAATAGGGCACTGTTTCTTTGTGGAAAAACAATCTAAATAACACAACTAAAATTCATGTGGAGGCACATGAAAATGACCTTAAAGTGGACCAACACCCAGGATTTTGACTATCCTGGGTCTTGGTCCACTTCGGTGGGGCACCCCCGATCGGGGTGCCCCGCTGTGTGAAACCCCCCCTAACCCCCCGAAAAACTCACCTCTCCCCGCTCCCAGCGCCGACGTACAAGGGAAGATCTGGAACGTCTAAGCGGCGGCGGCGGCCGCCGCCTCCCTCGCGTCACTTTTGACGCGCGCGCCCCCGCGCCGGCCATTCGCAGACGGCCGGCGCGGAGGCGCGCACGCCTACAGGGGCGCGAGGGAGGCGGCGGCGGCTGGCCGCCGCCGAAGATAAGGTAGGTGAGTTGGGGTGTTTGGGGGGGGTTTCACCCCACGGGACATCCCGATCTCGGATGTCCCGCGGGGTGGGGGGTGATCGGCCCGGGAATCTTATAGATTCCCGGGCCGATCACCCGTGGGTGTTGGTCCACTTTAACCCGGACCAAAATTCTGCTACAGTTGGAAAACAAAGGTAGCGGCCATTTCCTTCCTCTCCCAGCATCTCAGCCATGCTGCTGCCTGGATTAAAATGACATAACTGACAATGCACAGTAACAGGAAGCCCAGCAGCACTTCCTGTTTGCAGATTGTCTGCAAATACATGAGCTGTCATTTTGTTTCTAAAACGTACTACAGCAGGGCTTAGAAAAAGCTATTTTTTTTGTGCAGCAATCTAAATTAACCCTGGGGAGGGATGCATATGAGCACTGTTTGTGTTGGTCTGGTTCAAAGTCATTTTTGATTGCTGATCCACTTTAAATTTCTGCAAGCTGAGGTAAAATATTTACAGCTTAAGTTATAGAACCAGGAGAATAGATTGTGCAGTTAAAATCTGTGAATCAGAAGATTACTAGAGTCAATTTCGGATCTCCATTCAACTTTAAAGTGGACCAAAACTCAGATTTTGACTATCCTGGGTTTAGGTCCTCGCCCCCGGAGCACCCCCATGCAGGATGCCCCACTGTGTAAAACTCCTACGGCATATGCACGGCCTACAGTCCAATAAGCGTGCTCTATTGCGCTGACGCTAACTCATCTAGGCTCGTCTAAGCACTCGGCTGCAGCCAAGTCTAGACGAGCAGAGCCAAGCGCAGACAAGCACACTGGCGGTCACATCCCCGCTACGCTTTAATAGGGAGCGTGCCCACGCTGGCCATCCTCAAATTCCTGACTCAGCCGCACACCCAAATGCCTGGCGTTGGCGCAAGCTCAAGGTAGTAGGGAGCAGTGCTGCTGGTGCATGCGCTGTTGGATCGGGGAGAAGGTGAGAAGCATTCCTAGTTTGCTACTGTTTTTCTATTTGTAGAGTACTGCAAAACCAGGGATTTGGTAATAATTTCATCACTTGTGTTAGGGCCATATATATCGAGATCCTAGTCAAGGTTGTTGTCTGTCCCCTATTCTGGCCATTGGTGATGAGACTGAGGCAGGAGGTGGGCATATCCCTGTCATGGGTGTCTTATCTCCCTAATATATTCAATACTTTGGGTCCAGAGAGAGAAAAACCATCATATACTACCAAATTGGAATCAGAGTTGGGTTCCCATCAGGTTATAGAGGACTGGGAGAAATTTTTGAAAGGCCCACCTAGAGCATCTACAGTGAGAAAAAGAAGTATTTGATACACTGCTGATCTTGCAAGTTTTCCAAGGGTTAGCCTAACCCTAACCCTTAAAATTCCCCCCAAAAATGGGGTCCCCCTATGACCCTATGTCATTTTTTTTTAAATTAACCCCTTATGCTCTGTCGCCCAGCAGCTATAAAAGGCTTCCAGCAGCAGCAGGAGAACATAAGCCAGATTGATCAGCATGGGACACAGTGGCCGAGGATGGATGGGAGGTAAGTATAAAAAAAAAAAGACAAATAAAATATTTTTTTCTCCATGTGTCTGTGTGTTTTTTTTACATTTAACCCTTTGTGAACTGGTAAGGGGTCCATGAGACCCCTATATGTTTCGAAGAAGAAAACGTAAAAGTGCAACACCAAGAACACAATCCCAACCATGAATATTGAGGGTGGAAACATCTGCCTTTAATGGTGGGGGATTCTTTTCTACAATCGTGACAAGACAACTACAAGACAACCGTATTGAAGGGAGGATGGATGGGGCAATATACCAAGAGATTTTGAACAACAACCTTCTTCTCTCAGTAAAAGTATTGAAGATGAGTCATTGCTGGGTCTTCCAGAATGACAATGATCCGAAACACTCAGCCAGGGCAAATAAGGAGTGGCTCAGAAAGAAGAAATTCAAGGTCCTGAACCCAATAGAAACTCCTTGGAGGGAGCTGAAAATCAGTGCTATCCAGCGACAACCCCAAAACCATGGAAGTGTGGAAAAAAAAAACCCTGCTCCAGTGTGTGCAAACTTGGTCAAAAACTATAGCAAACACCTGACCTCTTTTCTAGTGTAGCAATAAAATACAAAAGTATTTTTTTTTTAGATTCTGTGTCTCACAGTTGAAGTGTACTCATGATAACAATTACAAATTTCTCCATTCTTTGCAGGTGGAAAACTTGCAAAATCTGCAGTGTATAAGTGTTAAATACTTATTTTCCTTAATGTATTAATATATCTCAGGTAGAAAAAATATTGCATAGATAGTTGCTTGTTCCTACAAAGATAGCCAAGTTTGTTCCAGTATACTCCTCCAAAAGGTTTTAGCTTGGACAGTTCCTTTTTACGTATTTGGTGGGAGTGTCCCAACGTTGGTCTCTCTGGTCACACTTCTACCAAATGATATACTTCTCTTTGAGAGTATCCTTTCAGGTAATTTCTTATGAGGTTATTGCTGAACAGGAAACCATCACAGAGTAGTGTGTCATCAGAGTAAATATGTAGAGCAACTAAACAAACAATTGCTAGAGCATGGAAATCACCAACATTAGCCTTTAAAAAAGTGATAGAAAGATTTAGGCAAGCAGTGCTTCTCATAGACTCTATGTCTTGTTTTATAAGGACTGGCAAGCCCAAGTGGCAAACATTTTACCACATTTCAAGCAGCAGGACCAACCTGGATCCACCCACAGAAACAGCTCTGTTTTCCCAGACCTACAATCATGACCCAAACAATGGCATCCATAACAACGTTCTTCTGAATTAAGTAGATTTGTTTGGGGGAAATATGATACAGCATAATTAGACGGGATTCTAATTTAAAATTAACTGATATTTAGGTTGTAAACCCTGCACTTATGCTTGGAGAACTAATGGTCTCTACACAGGGAACAACGCATACTACACATAAGAAACCGTAATTAATAAGGTAATATCGATAATATCAAATACCTTGTGTATGGTATATTAGAAAAATTGGCTCAGAGAGTTTCCTTTGTTTTATAGGTACAATTGCTTCCTGGCCTCTGTTCTTATTTTTATTGTTACAAATGGCAGCTAAATGGAAGTATTGAGAAAGCCAAATAATGCAAAGCATGCCCACCAGAATTCTCAACTCGAAAGACAAGTGAAAGAAAAGTTATAAGCCATCTTACTAAATGAAAAATTTTTGTATATTGCATGGAGTCGCTAGATATTGCTTGTGTTTGATGTACCACATAAGATTAGAGCAGCACAAATTCTGGGATTTTGACTATCCTGGGTTTTGTTTCATGCCCCAGGGGCATCCCATTTTGGAATGTGAACCCCTCCCACAGTTCGCCCAGTAAAACTCATCTCTTCCTGGTGCATGCGCAGGCTCTCATCCAATTAGAGGCGTTTGTCGTGCATATTTCAATTGGCAAATGTCAAGTGGGCACATCCCCAGCAGTGCACGCTTTCTCTTCCTAGCCTATCCAAATGGCTGGGGTGGGAGCCCATGCACAGTCCGAAGATCCTGAAGATGCGTCTGCTCTTGCTCCCCATTGCAAAAAATCAAATCCTTTTGTCAAATGACATAAGTACAGCAAATGGCTCTGATTGGAAGAGGGCCTGGACATGCTCCGTTAGACCGGGAAAAGGTAAGCTGTTACAACCAAACTAGGGGGGGTTCACACAGCGGGGCATCCTGATTTGTGATGCCCCAGGGCTGGCTGCACTGGCTTTTCTTTTGATTTAATTGAATTAGATACTACAACCAATACATATATATAAGCAATTAATCGCAAATGTATTATGGTAAAACATTTATTAATATTGTGCACAGACAGATTTTATGGAGATATAAAGTTTAAAGTAAGATTTTTCTACATGAAAGCATGTTGGTGTTTAATGACTAATTAAGATCCAAGAGTGAGGTAAGGTATATATTGTGTGAGGGGATCTTCTGGGATCCTCAAAAACATGTTTTGCCAGTAACAAATTAACAAATCAGGGGTCCTGGAAAATAAAGACTAAATATAGAATCTGACTCTAAGAAGTTATATCAAATATTGCTACACATAGATACAACGATATGCAAATACAGTTTAAAAAATCTAGAGATTAAAATTTATGTATACTTTAGGCCTTTTTTATGATGTGCGCCATTTAGCATCTTTCTGGTGCCTATAGCGCCAGTTTCGGCTGCTCCTTGTCGCTTTGACACCTTTGAGATCAGCCAATCGGCGATCTTAAAAGTGCCACAGGGGGCGGTGGAAAACGTGTTTTTATTCGGGAGACCTGAAAGATGAGCGACAGACCCAGAAATGGGTTCCATCCACTTTAAGCGAAAGAAGCCATTAAAATCAATTTTATTAATCCCCCTCAAAAAAACATTTTGTGACATCTAGCTCTTGTGTTTCCATTACTGACAAGTCCCACTGTAAGTTCTGTACAAATAAATGTGTGTAATATTAATTATAAGCATTGAACACTTCAAACCAGTTCTGCCCATCGTGTTCTATGGGATCTTGACCTACATCACAAGGTTACAACTGGCGCTGCTTCAACCAGAGCACTCGGCGCTGCATCCTTTTCAGCGCTAGTTTCAATAAGATGCTAACTGGCAGATGCATTGGCGCTGCCGTTTTCTTATTTCTTGAGGCCAAAAAAAAGTGCTGTTGTGTGGCACTGGCGCTACATAAATAAGGCTCCCCACATAAAGATATTGAAACATAAATGGCAATGAGTTAAAGGAAAAAAAACAACCATTTCCAATTCACTTACTTTTTTTTTTTACACAAAATTAGTGTTGGTCCGGGTGCAGAGGGGTATTCTAATTGCTGAGCGGGATGGGGAGGAAAGTATTATCTACTTGACAAGAATATTACCTTATACATGTGTCAAGAAATCTTTAGTTCTGCTATACTTGGTTATTTTCGGTGACTCAAATATAATATCCAATGTGTAGGTCTGGAAACAACTGAAAAAGGTACTGAGTAGTCTCACATTCTAACAATTTTTACAGATATGTACAATAAGGTTTGTTGTGATAAACAGTGTGTTGTATTGTCTCCTTTAGGTATAGCGATAAGTTTCAATGTGTTTTCTTGAACCTTTTGTCTTTACGTTTCACCCTATTAAAGGGCTTTCTCAGGGCTTGTTAAATAACTAATATCATCGAAAAATAAGCCTGGTATGGCCGCTGGGGATGCCTGGAATATTGCTGCAGGACCTATGGTATGGCTTTGTGCAGGTATAGTCTGGGTTGAGCTTTGTGCTGGTCCTTTCTGGTTGTGTGGCATCCTTGGGGCTTTTGCTGAAGCTGCTGGAGGTGAGTTAACTGGGATAGGCATCATGTAAGTAGCTTGATGCCTTTTTATTATTGTTGGATTTACAGTCATTTTTTAAAGGAGGCAAGGCGAAAAGCTGCAGTTTCTATACCTGAAGCATGTATTGGAGTTTGCCTTAAAATATTCATTTTATCTCACTGACCTTTTGAATTGAAAAACTTGGCCACTGGCATAGGAATAAAATGATAATAATGTTTATTCTATCAGCACTCAGCAAAAATGCACCTGATTACACTCAGTTAGCTTGAAATCATTCCCTATATTTACAAAGGTGATGATAACAGTCTTTTATATAAGATATAAAATAGCATGTTAAACTCCATGGAGGTGATGAAAATTAATGGTAAGCATATGGTGGATGTCAAAAGTGATTGATAGGCATAAAGAAGATTAAAATCTCAACCTGCAGGTGACTTCTAGGATATTTTTTACATCCATGGTAAAATGCATTTTAAATAACAAACTTCCCTACACTTTTTATATTTAAAATATATAGTCAGCTCAAATACTGTATAGTGTTGAAAATTTGGCATTTACCCCAAAATATTTGTAAGTCACAGTTTTTTTTTAATATAACTTTTGATCTTGTTCTGTAGAAGGAAACTACTGGTATGTACTTGTCATGTCCCCCAAATGGAGCCCTGATAGTGGAGACTAGTGGACCAAGATTACCATTCAATTTGGAGCCTTGAGTCTAAGGACAACATTTGTCTTTAGCCTGGACCAAAGGACAAAGGGCAGACCTAGATTAAAGGGCAGCAGGTACTCATCAGTAATAACAGAGAAAGGAAATTAGCTAAGAATCCAGAGTTGTGGGCAGATGCAATAGGTCCAGAGATGAACAAAAAAAAAACGTCCATGGCAGGCAGATCAGAAGCAGACATGAAGCAGACCAAGATTGTCACAATAAAGCTCTCATACCTGGAAACCAAATGTTGAAAAAATTGCAAGTATGTATGCATAGAGTTCAATGCAATGCAATTTCTATGACCATGCAAACCAGACTGGGATGGGAAGTTAATCAATCTTTAATTGTTATGAGGGTGAGAGCAGGATCCCATCTGGTGCATATCCTGCATATGAGCATGCAGAACAGAATGCATATTAGGGGCAGCAGGAATGCGTACAAAAGGCAGGGTGGGGGAGTACATTGGAGTACATTTAGTAACTACAGGGTGTGCAAATCTCCCCTATCACATTGGGGGTTAGATTTTGGAAGCATTTTGGTGAGGCCACACTGGAGGAGGTCACACCTTTTTTAGGGATATTTCACAGAAGGAATCTAGGTGAATTTTTAGTCTGTGGACTTCAGGAATATTGCATTTGACATCAATTGCTATATAGACAATTCATAACATATAATTATTAAAGACGTATCCAACTTAGGTCCAAGAAACTTTAGTTTGGAGTGAAAATTATGCATTAAATAGTGAAAATAATAATAATGCTTTGAGAATTTTATGGAGAATTTCTAATTGATTGAGAAGCAGTGGTTAAAATTATAATGATATCCGTGTGTTTATGAATTAATATGAATTCAATAATCTATGAACTCTTAGTAAGTCTGTATGAGAAAGTTGAGTTATTCATTTTAGATATACATATAATTATGAAAAATGTTAAATAATCTTTTATAATGAATCTTTTGTGTTTCGCACTATATAGTGGCGCAAATATCTTAGTATGGATACAGGCACAGTATGGGTTAATTCTCTGGTTCCTTGGGGATAATACATCACTATAAATCCTCACTTCCGGATTTGCGTGTCACTTCAGACTAAATGGATGAAATGTGCCAGGTGGACCCTAAGTGAAGGAAGTGACGTTACATCGCCGGGACCGTCACAGACCTAGAAGAAAGAAAGATAGCTGTGAACGGTTCAGAACTTTTTATAAATAATATAAGGCTCTGGCATATTTTACTTTCTTTAATTAAAAAAACAAGAGAATGCGCAACAAGCCCCTGGCAAGTCAATGAGTAATTCATTTATACCAGTGTCACCCAGGGCCAAAATATCACGAGCAATTTATGAATCCATTCGGGGAACAATAAGTGTGATATATTTAATCTAATAAGGCTAAAGCAAATTATTTACTAATGTGATATCTAATGCAAAGTATCGAACTCCGTAAACATACTACAAAAATGCCATGAAGTACCACGTAGCGTCAGGTGAACGCTGGGTGCAGTATGCGAAAGCCATATATATGAAAGTCAAACTGGTGAGCACCGCTAATAGCATCATGTAGCGTAGAATGTATTACTAGCGGTGGCTCAGTGTAAAGTGCCACATTGCACCTGTTGCTCAGTTGCATTCTCACATACAATTCAATGGTCTTTAATTTGTTTGTGTATAAATGGAGTGTGGATCCACTTTTTCCTACAATTTTATCATATGATGATTGTGTTGGCTCTCCTGGCCAGCAACCAAAGACTTTAAACTCTTTCAGTGCCAAGCACGTAGATTCTACATGCTCGCTTCTACTCCACTTAAGTGCCAAGCACGTCGAATCTACGTGCCTGACTCCCCCCCCCCCGCTACAGCAAGACTAAAGTAAAAAAACACTCACCTGACCCCTCGTTCGATCCGGCCGGGTATCCTCTTCATCTGGGGTGACTTTGATCGCCCACCCAGGCCCCCCCAGCTGCAGGGGAGTGCCCGGAATAGCCCCCCCCCTCCGGAATTACATGTTAAAAAATTAAATAAATAAAAATTATATTTACTCACCTCAGTGTTCGATCGCTCCCGCTGGGTCTCCTCTTCACCAGGGGGGGCCTCCGATCACCCCCCCCCGGCTCTTCAGCTTCAGAAGAGAGCATCTCCCCCTCCTCTTCCGACGGGCGCTGCCATCTTGCCGCTAAGCCCCACTCCTTTGGGGACTCCGGGCTGTTGTTCTTTCACTTGTCATCACTGGCCACAGGAAAGGGAGGCAGGCGATGATCTGATCGCCTGCCTCCCCCCTCCAATGGCCAGCGATGACCCCATCTGCAATCGGAGCTGCAAGGGACATAGGAGCTGATGATCGGAGGTGAGTAAAATAAAAAAAAGCTTTTTTTAATAAAGTCATTTTTAATTATGTGTGTGGTGTGTTTTTACTGTTAACCCTTTGTGAACTGGTAAGGGATCCATGAGACCCCTATACCAGTTCACAAGGCTGGAGGCTGGCAAGTCACCTGGCTAGCGGGTGACTTGCCATTAACTTTGAGCCCCCCATTACCTGCCTCCCCAAAGCCCAGGGAGAGGCAGAAGAGCCCGTGGCCATAGGCTATGCCAGCTTGTAGCCTACTGGGCCAGGGGCCACCAAAGCTGGCCCCTGCGCCCTGTTCTGCAAGCCCCCATAGCTGGTCCCAGGGCTGGTTATGCTGGGTAGGGGATCCTCACGCCATTTTCCCTGGGAAGGGTGATCTCATGAAAATGTATTTAATTTAACCCTTTATAGTGTGGATAGTAGTTGTATTTTATTTGTAAATGTTATAAAGTGCTCTTTTCAGTTTGGGGGGTCTCCTGGACAGAAAAAGGGGGGCTACCGATACATATGTGGAACCGTTGTAATCAGGAAAAATGGGGCTTTCACATGCAATATGGTTTTCTTTAGTAAAATAAATTGTTTATGTAAAATAAATGAGACAATTTAAAAGAAATAATTTTTTTTTTTTTCAGTTTTTTGACTTAAAAATATTTTTTTAAAAATTACAAACAACACATTTCATATTAAAGCCTAAACTCTGCCTCAAAAATATATAACATTTTCCTGGAAATGTCTGCAAAAATCACAGTTAAATATAGCACAAAATGGTGAAAAATGACCTGTCAACAGAGGGTAACAAATTTCAAGTAGGCTGGCAATTAAAAAGGTTGAAAGTAGCTATGCATCTTGGGTATTGTTCTGTTCAGGGAATCTTGCGCATTCAGACTTAGCTTGTTTTTTCTTGTTTGCATATTGATATTTTAAAGAAAGGTTTTTTTATTCTGCTTTTTTATACATTTTTTAGGGAAACTCTGTGCAACCATAGAATTCTTTGACGGATTACTTCCAGAAAGATGAGCCCACTACAACAAGCTGGGTACACTTAACATGTGTACTTTCAGGGAATATATGGTATTTGTGGGGGGTATTCCAAATGTAAAGGGTTGTTCTGGTAGAAAAAGCGCAAGGTGTGCACTATGTCAGCAGAACTGAAATTTTCAAGTAAAATGTTGGGTATTGTTCTGTTCGGGTGGTGTTGCTTTTTCAAATTTTACTTGTTTTTTCTTGTTTGCATATTGTTTTTTTAGGAAAATGTGACTTTGATTCTGTTTTCTTATTCTTTTTTTAGGGAAACCCTGTGCAACCAAATAATTGTGGGATTACTTCCAGAAAACTGCACCCATGTCAACAAGCCTGGTACTCCTAGAAAGCTTGAGGTATGTACTTCCAGAGAATATATAGTTTGTGGGGGGTATTTCAAATGTAAAGGGCTGTTTTTTGTGAAAAACTGCAAGGTGCGCATAGCACTCTTTCAGTTTGGGGGAGTCTCCTGGGCAGGAAAGGGTGTCTACTAGAGATGAGCGAATCGATTCTGACGAACCCGAATTTGTTATGAATTTCATGAAATATTCAATTTGTTACGATTCCGAATATCGCCGTGATTCGATCGCTCAAATCACTTCCTTAAAACTCCATTTACTGCTATACAGCCCATCTAAAATGGTGTATCCACATGTCAGGACATGTCCCATGGGGCAAGGAATGCTGGGTAGGTGTCACATGCTACCTATCAGCAGACAGGCTTACTGATGATGTCACAGCCCCATATAAACGTGGAAGATCATTCTTACACTGTATTGTGGCCAGAGCAGATCAGGCAGGGATAGAGCGAGGGACAGATAGACAGACAGACGGACAGACAGATAGGTACATAGACACAGCATAGGAGAGATAGATAGATAGATAGATAGATAGATAGAAGAACAGAAAAAGCAGAGCGAGGGGCAGATAGAGAAGGAGAGAGCCTGTGACAGTGACAGATAAAGACAGGGACAGTTTAAAGTGTTTGCTTTAGCTTCCAAGCCTATTTAGTGTTAATAACACCCCTGCCTATTTAGCTTTTCCTTTACCTGGTGTCATTCTTTAAAAAGCGTGCTAGCATTAATATTTCAAGACTACCTGTCTAATAACTGCTTGCATTTTATAATCAACGTCACTTTTCCACAATCAAAGGAGGCCACCTCTGTATGTGAGCAGGGGGCATCCCAAACACTAGCATTAATATTTCAAGACTACCTGTCTAATAACTGCTTGCATCTTGTAAGCAAAGTCACTTTTCCACAATCAAAGGAGGCTACCTCTGTATGTGAGCAGGGGACATCCCAAACATTAGCATTAATATTTCAAGACTACCTGTGTACTAACTGCTTGCCATTTATAAGCAAAGTCACTTTTCCACAATCAAAGGAGGCCACCTCTGTATGTGAGCAGGGGGCATCCCAAACACTAGCATTAATATTTCAAGACTACCTGTCTAATAACTGCCTGCATGTTATAAGCAAAGTCACTTTTCCACAATCAAAGGAGGCCACCTCTGTATGTGAGCAGGGGGCATCCCAAACACTAGCATTAATATTTCAAGACTACCTGTGTACTAACTGCTTGCATTTTATAATCAACGTCACTTTTCCACAATCAAAGGAGGCCACCTCTGTATGTGAGCAGGGGGCATCCCAAACACTAGCATTAATATTTCAAGACTACTTGTGTACTAACTGCTTGCATTTTATAATCAACGTCACTTTTCCACAATCAAAGGAGGCCACCTCTGTATGTGAGCAGGGGGCATCCCAAACACTAGCATTAATATTTCAAGACTACTTGTGTACTAACTGCTTGCATTTTATAATCAACGTCACTTTTCCACAATCAAAGGAGGCCACCTCTGTATGTGAGCAGGGGGCATCCCAAACACTAGCATTAATATTTCAAGACTACCTGTGTACTAACTGCATGCATTTTATAAGCAAAGTCACTTTTCCACAATCAAAGGAGGCCACCTCTGTATGTGAGCAGGGGGCATCCCAAACACTAGCATTAATATTTCAAGACTACCTGTCTAATAACTGCTTGCATTTTATAATCAACGTCACTTTTCCACAATCAAAGGAGGCCACCTCTGTATGTGAGCAGGGGGCATCACAAACACTAGCATTAATATTTCAAGACTACCTGTGTACTAACTGCTTGCATTTTATAAGCAAAGTCAATTTTCCACAATCAAAGGAGGCCACCTCTGTATGTGAGCAGGGGGCATCCCAAACACTAGCATTTATATTTCAAGACTTCCTGTGTACTAACTGCTTGCATTTTATAAGCAAAGTCACTTTTCCACAATCAAAGGAGGCCACTTCTGTATGTGAGCAGGGGGCATCCCAAACACTAGCATTAATGTTTCAAGACTACCTGTCTTATAACTGCTTGCATTTTATGAGCAAAGTCACTTTTCCACAATCAAAGGAGGCCACCTCTGTATGTGAGCAGGGGGCATCCCAAACACTAGCATTAATATTTCAAGACTACCTGTGTACTAACTGCTTGCATTTTATAGGCGAAATCACTTTTCCACAATCAAAGGAGGCCACCTCTGTATGTGAGCAGGGGGCATCCCAAATACTAGCACGTGTCTTTTAAAAGTACCTGCCAACTAACCTTTTGCCTTTTGTATAAAAAAAAGTCTGGTTTTCAAGTTTAAAGCACCCATTTCCTTTCACCAGGGGCCATTGTCAGTGCTACCACTTGTCTTTTAACCCTTTAAACGCCAGCCACGTAAATTTTACGTGGCTGCCTCTCCAACAGTTAAACGCCAGCCACGTAAAATTTACGTGCCTGACTTTCCCCACAAATAAAAAAAAAAGTAAAAATAAAAGACACTTACCTGACCCCTCGTTCGATCCGGTCGGGTCTCCTCTTCAGCCAGAGGGGCTCCGATCGCCCATCGGGGCTCCTCCGGCTGCAGGGGAGGGCCCGGACCAGGTGCCCCCCCCCCGTTTCAGCAGCCGCCCGGTTTCCTGTAATAAAAAAAAAAAAAAAAAAAATGACAGTTACCTACCTTTGTCCCCGCCGGCTCCCGCAGGCTCTCCTCTTCACGGGGGGGGGGGGGGGCTCCGATCCCCCCTCCCCGCTCTTCTGTCTTCTGGAGGGGGCATAACAGCCCTCCTCCCTCAGCAGCGTCTTCCGATGGCGGCCGCCATCTTGGATTCTGGCCCCGCCTCTTTGGGGCGGGGCCGGTGACGTCACCGCTGGGTGTCATCGGGGCACCCGGCGGTTCAGCTGTCAGATGCCAGTGACGGCTGGGCAGGGAAGGAGGGAGGTAGGCGATCCTCCGATCGCCTGCCTCCCCCCTCCTCTGCCCAGCCGTCACTGACAGCAGATCGCCGCGGGACACAGAAGATGAAGATCGGAGGTGAGTAAAGTAAAAAAATTTTTTTTTTTTTAAATAAAGTATTTACAAAAAAAGTGTCTGCCTTTTTTTTTTACTTTAACCCTTTGTGAACTGGTAAGGGGTCCATGTCACCCCTTATACCAGTTCACAGGGCTCGGGGGTCTGGCAAGTCACCTGCGCTAGCGGGTGACTTGCCATTAACCCCTGGCCCCCCAAATTACCTGCCTCCCCAAAGCCCAGGGGGGGGCAGAAGAGCCGTGGCCCTAGGCTATGACGGCTTGTAGCCGCAGGGCCAGCGGCCACTAAAGCTGGCCCCTGCGCCCTGTTCTACAAGCCCCCATAGCTGGTCACAGGCTGGTTACGCTGGGTAGGGGGGACCTCACGCCATTTTTTTTTTGATTTTTAAGGGTTTCAACCCTTAAAAATCCAAAAAAAAAATGGGGTCCCCCTCCCTTCGAGGGGGGACCCTATGTCATTTTTTTTTAATTAACCCTTTGTTACCTGTAGCCCAGTAGGTATAAAAGGCTTCCAGCAGCAGCAGGCGAGCAGAAGCCTAAGTGATCAGCGTGGGACACAGGGATGGATGGGAGGTAAGTATTAAAAAAAAATTATTTTTTTTTAATAAAGATATTTTTTAAAAAGTGTGTCTGTGTGTTTTTTTTTTACTTTTAACCCTTTGTGAACTGGTAAGGGGTCCATGTGACCCCTATACCAGTTCACAGTGCTCGGGGGTCTGGCAAGTCACCTGCGCTAGCGGGTGACTTGCCATTAACCCCTGTCCCCCCAAATTACCTGCCTCCCCAAAGCCCAGGGGGGGGCAGAAGAGCCGTGGCCCTAGGCTATGACGGCTTGTAGCCGCAGGGCCAGGGGCCACTAAAGCTGGCCCCTGCGCCCTGTTCTACAAGCCCCCATAGCTGGTCACAGGCTGGTTATGCTGGGTAGGGGGGACCTCACGCCATTTTTTTGGGGGGATTTTTAAGGGTTTTATAAATAAAATGGGGTCCCCCTCCCTTTGAGGGGGGGCCCTATGTCATTTTTTTTTTTAATTAACCCTTTGTTACCTGTAACCCAGCAGGAGAGCAGAAGCCTAAGTGATCAGCGTGGGACACAGGGATGGATGGGAGGTAAGTATTAAAAAAAAATCATTAAAAAAATATTTTTTTTTAATAAAGTTTTTTTTAAAGTGTGTCTCTGTGTGTGTTTTTTTTTTTTTACTTTTAACCCTTTGAGAACTGGTAAGGGGTCCATGTGACCCCTATACCAGTTCACAGGGCTCGGGGGTCTGGCAAGTCACCTGTGGCTAGTGGGTGACTTGCCATTAACCCAGAGACCCCCCATTACCTGCCTCCCAAAAAAAACTTAAAATTCCCCCAAGGAATGTTGCCCCCCCCCCCGTAAAGGGGCACCCCACACCAATTTTTTTTTATTTAACCCTTTATTATGTGGATAGTAGTTGTATTTTATTTGTAAATGTTATAAAGTGCTCTTTTCAGTTTATGGGATCACCTGGACAGGAACGGGGGGCTACCGATACATATGTGGTATCATTGTAATCGGGAGAAATGGGGCTTTCACATGCAATATGGCTTTCTTTAATAAAATAAATGTTTTTGTTTAAAATAAAGGAGACAATTTAAAAAAATATATTTTTTTATTTTTTTATTTATTTATTTATTTGAAAATATTTAAAAAAGTTGAAAAAATACAAACAAGACATTTCATGTTAAAGCCTAAACTCTGCCACAAAAAGAAAATATGCCATTTTCTTGGAAATTCCTGCAAAAATCACAGTTAAACATCACGCAAAATGGTGAAAAATATCCTGTCAGGAGAGGGTGACAAAATCTCAAGTAGACTGGCAGTCAAAAGGTTACAGGTACCTATGCATGTTGGGTATTGTTCTGCTCGGGGGACCTTGCGCTTTCAGATTTAGCTTGTTTTTTCTTGCATATTGATATTTTAGGAAAATGTGTTTTTTATTCTGCTTTTTTATACATTTTTTTGTGAAATCCTGTGCAACCTATGAATTCTTCGAGATATTACTTCCAGAAAGATGAGCCCACTACAACAAGCTGGGTACGCTTAGAAAGCTTAACATGTGTACTTTCAGGGAATATATGGTTTATGGGGGATATTCCAAATGTAAAGGGTTGGTTTGGTAGAAAAAGCACAAGGTGCGCACTTTGTCTGCAGAGCTGAATATCTGAAGTAAAATTACCGTTATGCGCATGCTTTACTTTGGTGTGTTTGGCAACTCTTTCCTTGACAGAACCTATGCATGTTGGGTATCATTCTGTTTGGGGGATGCTTTTTCAGATTTTCTGTTTTTTTCTGGTTTGCATATAGGTTTTTTTAAGAAAATGTGGTTTTGATTCTGCTTTTTTATTCATTTTTAGGGAAACCCTGTGCAACCAAAGAATACATTGAGGGATTACTTCCAGAAAACTGCACCCATGTCAACAAGCCTGGTACGCCTAGAAAGCTTGAGGTGTGTACTTCTAGGGAATATATAGTTTGTGGGGGGTATTTCAAATGTAAAGGGTTGTTTTTCTTGAAGAACTGCAAGGTGCGCATATTGCAAAGCACAGTTGTATTTTATCTGAAAATCTCCTAAAGCGTTTTCAGTTTGGGGGAGTCTCCTGGGCAGGAATAGGGTGTCTACCTATAGAAATTAGGATTTCACACGCAATAAGATTTTATTGACAAACTTACATTTTTTATTACAAAAAACACTACAAATTGTAAAAAATAGTTTTTTTTATTTTTTTGCACAATTGTCACCCAAAAATATTGAGAATACACTTAGAAAATGACAAACAAGACATTTTATGTTAAAGCCCAGGCTCCGCTGAAAAAAACAATATATCACTTTCCTGGGAAATCCCGGGAAATCCCTTCAAAAATCACAGTTGAACATGGGGAGCGCAAAATAGTGCAAAATGGTCTGGCAACAAAGGGTGACAAAATCTCAAGGTAGGCTGGCGGTTAAAGGGTTAAGAGTACCTGCCTACTAACCTTTTGCCTTTTGTATAAAAAAGTCTGGTTTTCAAGTTTAAAGCACCCATTGCCTTTCACCGGGGGCCATTGTCAGTGCTACCACTTATGTTTTAAGAGTAGCTGCCTACTAACCTTTTGCCTTTTGTATAAAAAAGTCTGGTTTTCACGTTTAAAGCAACCATTGCCTTTCACCGGGGGCCATTGTCCGTGCTACCACTTATCTTTTAAGAGTACCTGCCTACTAACCTTTTGCCTTTTGTATAAAAAAGTCTGGTTTACAAGTTTAAAGCACCCATTCCCTTTCACAGGGGGGGGGGCATCCCGAATACTAGCACTTAGCTTTTAACAGTACCTGCAGCTTTACCTTTTTTACATTTTGAACAAAAAACACGTTTCAAAACTGTCTGTGGTGCATTTAACTCTGACGAGGGGCATCCTGTGTAAGACCATCAGTGTCTTTTTGCATTAGCTTTTAGCTACAGTGTCTGACTATTTTGATCTAACTTTTCTACACACCTGCTGTTACAAAAATACTGTTGTAGGTGTAGTGTAGTATATTGTTTTCCCCTCCTAAACGCAGTAAAAATGTCAGGCAGAGATGTGCCAGCATGTGCACAGAGGAGAGGCCTAGATTCATCAGGCAGAGGTTGCAGCAGACTAGGAGTGAGTGGCAGCAGGAGTCGCGGTGAGACGCCTGATCTCCCGGTATCTGCTAGCAGTCGTGTCTCGACCAGCAACGCATCTGCTGTCCTCGATTGGTTAACGCGGTCATCGACCTCATCACAAGTGACATCTGACACCCCCAGTCAACAGTCCGTAGGTTCCAACCCTGAGTTGGCATGGCCCGGGAGCAGCCCCTGTCCTTCCATTGCCTCTGTCCTATGCCCCCCTCTCCAGCCGCCGTATCTTATGCTTTGGGTTCAGCTCCACTATTCAGTGAGGATGATGTGTTAGAGGACAGTGAGCAGCTACTGCCCAGCCAAGAAATGGAGGAAATGTCCGCCGCTTCTTCCGCTAGGCAGACAAACACTGAGGAGCAGAGTGGCGTGGGAGGTAGTGTGGCGAGCGTTCTGTCTCCTGCAGCACATGCTCTTGTGGAAACCGAGGAGTGACGTGCAGACACAACTCGATGATGATGAAGCCGATCGCAGTTGGCAGCCTGGTGCAGAAGGGGCTTCATCATCATCAGCAGAAGAGTCAGCAGCCCCAGAGTCAGCAGCTGAGGCAGCAAGGTGGCAGTAGGGTTGGCAGTCAGCATCGTGGCAGTAGGGTTGGCAGTCAGCATGGTGGCAGAATTTGGATGTCTGGAGCCACACGTGGCTGGGGGCGGGGTAGACCACATGCTGCGCGGCAGGCTGCCTTCCCCGGAGGTAGTGGAGCAGGGGTTCCTGGAGTTGGCAGCAGTAGCAGTGAATTAGTGCGGACTGTTGGAGGGAAAATTAGCTACTCGGCAGTGTGGCACTTTTTCATCAAGCATCCGCAGGAGGGTAACCTGGCCACATGCAAGATGTGTAGACAGGTCAAGCGTGGCCAGGGCCCCAATGTTGGTACCACGGCCCTGCGGCAACACATGCAGCATCACCATAAAGCGGCCTGGGAGAACCGAGGCTCCGAAGTGGGGGTCCAGCCTGCTGCATCAGCCAGTGCCACGCCGCTTCCAATTTAACCCAGCCAAGGCTCCAGCACCTCAGCCGAAGGTAGCTGTGCGTCATACCCATCCTCTGCCGCTCCAGATGCTCCTGCTCCTCCTACTAAAAGTCACTCATCCCACCAGGAGACAACAGTATGCGCCCACTCATCCTACGGCGCAGAAGCTAAATGTGCTTCTGTCCAAGTTGCTGTTGCTGCAGTCCCTCCCTTTTACGGTGGTGGACTCTGCACCTTTCAGAGAGCTGATGGCTTGTGCCGAGTCCCAAGCCGTCATTTCTTTGCAAAGAAGGCAGTACCAGCCCTGCACAAATTTGTTCAGCAGAAGGTGGGCCAGTCCTTGAGCCTGTCGGTGTGCACCAAAGTGCACGGCAGCGCCGACATCTGGAGCTGTAACTACGGTCAGGGACAATACATGTCCTTTACGGCCCACTGGGTAAATGTGGTTCCTGCACAGCAACTTGGACAGGTCACACCGCTTCGGCCTCCACGCTCCCAGGCCATTTTGCCTGTCACAGTGTGCGACTCTGCCTCCTCATCCTCCGCCGTCTCCTCAGCCTCCACTTTACGGTCAATTCTCAATGCCCCTTCAGCCTACCATGTGTGAAGGGCACGGCGGTGTCACGCTGTGCTTCACATGGTTTGCCTTGGCGAACAGAGTCACACAGGGGAGGAGCTCCTGAAATTCATTCATCAAGAAATCAAAACATGGCTTACTCCGCGAAAATTGGAAATAGGTACCATTGTGACTGACAATGGGAGTAACATCTTGTCTGCGCTGCGACAAGGAACCCTGAGCCATGCGCCCTGTATGGCACACGTGTTCAACCTAGTTGTCAAGCGTTTTCTGAAGTCTTCCCCCCCATCTGCAAGACATCCTAACAACGGGAAGGAGCATTTCGGCCACTCCTACACCGCCAAGCACACCCTTTTTGAGCTACAGCGTCAGAACAGTATACCCCAACATAGTCTAATATGCGATGTTCCCACCTGTTGGAATTCCACCCTACAAATGTTAGATCGACTATATGAACAGAGAAAAGCCATCACTGATTTCTTGATGATCCAAGCAGATAGGGGGACTCCCCTGTGTAACTTTAATGTGAAACAGTGGCAGCTCATACGTGACACCTGCCGTTTGAGGAAGCCACTTAATATGTCAGTCACCAGGATTACGACATGAACAACATGATTCCGCTGCTTCATGTAATACAACACATGTTGGAAACCATGGCTGATCAGGGCACTGGAGACATGGCGCATACATTTCACGGCCACATAAAACCTGTGGGAGCTGAGGAGGAGGAGGAGGAGCAGCACAGTGAAGCACAGTTTAGTTTTGGCGAAATGGGCAGTTTATCTAGTCATCTGACAGGAGAGGAGGAGCAGGAGCAGCCATTGGAGCTAGAGGGTTGTGAGGAAGGTGAGACAGAAGACCCAGACACACCGTGGCAGTATGCAGTGGAGATGGAGACAGGTAGTCCCTCCGAGTCACTTGCACAAATGGCATGATGCATGCTCACGCGCTTGCGTAGTGACCGCAGAATTGTCTCCATTTTTCTGCGGGATGACTACTGGCTCGCCACCTTATTGGACCCTCGCTTCCGGCACAAAATGGGGGCATTTTTTACACCCGCTGAGAGGGAGGACAAACTGACCTACTACAAAGACATTCTACCTAGTGAGAGTATTGTCTAGGGGTTTGTCCTTTGCGCCCACCTTTCATTTCAATTTGTTTGCAACAATTCTTGATATCAATAGATTGGTGAGAAATGTAACATTGCGTAAGCATTTTTTCTCCGAGGTGTCAACCGATCAAAATTACAATGTTTCTCAATTGGAACAGGGATGTGATAGGGACAATGTTAGGGACACATTCTCTGACCATGGAGTTGCCGTTCCCTCCTTTCAGGATGTTAGCATGCGCCTGTGGTTGGAAAATTTGTCAGAGGAGGGCCCATCCAAGATTGGGTCCCCCCCGAATGTGAAATTCTCTAATAATAAGTTCTATCCCATTAACTCCAGATCTCCGGTATTAGATGTATTTCAAGAGGCAGTAGAGGCCGATCTCACAGAGTTGGCAAACAAGGACAAACGTCACTATAAATCCAATTTTACCAGGAGAGAAAAAGAGGCACTAGAGGGTCTTATGGAGAATGACTCATACGGGCGGCGGACAAGGGAGGCTGTATAGTAGTGTTGGAGGCAGAGGATTATGAGAAAGATGCATGGAGGCAATTTGAAGACCCGAATACATATATTAAATTGGGTAGTAATCCAGTGAATAAATATCAAAAGGACCTCACTACACTACTTGAAGAGGGTATAGCCTTGGGAGTTTTAACCCATCAACAGGCAGATGCCCTCCTTGTGACCTCCCCCATTGCCCCAGTCTTTCACCACCTCCCCAAAATCCAAAAGCCCCAACGTCCACCTGTTGGGAGGCCCATTGTGGCGGGTATTGGGGGGCTGAATGGGTGGATGCACATCTCCTCCCTTTGGTCTGGAGACTCCCCGGATTTTTGCAGGACTCCCGTGACATCATATGCCAATTGGAACATTTTCAATGGGAATCTGATTTCCAATGGCTGACCTGTGATGTGGCCTCACTGTACTCCGTGATACCTCATGATCTGGCCTTGGAGGATGTCCAGTTCCATCTTGATAATTATTCAATGTACCCCAATGAATTGAAAATCTTTTTGATATTGGCTCTGCAATATTTGTTGCAACACAACTACTTTTTGTTTTCAGGCCAGTATTTTTTACAATGCTGCGGTGCCTCAATGGGGGCTCCGTTTTCTCCCTCTCTGGCCAATCTCTATATGGGATGGTGGGAGAGGGAGACCATATACGGTCATGAAATCCTTTTAGGGGTAACATAAAGTTATACAGGAGGTATATTGATGATCTGATCCTGGTGTGTTCAGGTCATCAGGATACGGTCACACGATTTGTAGAATACCTTAATAACAATCAATTGAGCCTGAGATTCACCTCAGAGCATAGTCCGTCGTCAATTGCGTTTTTGGATTTGACATTAGAAGTTAGTGAGGATTTGAATCGGGTTGTGACGAGAATATTCAGAAAAGAGACAGCAGGGAATATGACCCTAAGGGCAGAGAGCTGCCATCCTCCCCATACCTTCAGAGCTATTCTCGTAGGGGAGATGATTAGGGCCCGGAGAAATTGTTCGGAGCAGGCAGTGTTTGAAGAGGAACTTAATGTAATCTCTGATAGGCTATCGGATAGAGGATATACCCCAGAATTGTTAACACGAGCTAGGAATATTGCCAGCTTGAGTGATAGAGGGTTGATGCTCAGAAAGACAGCTTATAAGAATGCAAATGGTCAACAGGGCAGTAAACATGGTAAAATGTTCGATGGGAGTAAGGTGCACCCTTGTACCAGAGGGGGGAATGTTACATTAGTCACCTCTTATAGTGAAGAGTTTAGCCAAATTAGAGCTACTGTGAACAAACATCTCCCACTCCTTAACTGTGACCCACAATTTAGGGAAATTTTAAAGGATGGGGTCAGAGTGGTGAGCCACAACCCCCCTACATTGGGACAGAAGTTATCACCTAGTCTGTTCACAAAGGGATCTGTGGGTTCGACCACATGGCTAACCCATCGGGGTTCTTATAAATGTGGTAGTAATAGATGTGTCAAAAATATTTCCCTAAAAACCAGGGAGTGACCTTGGAAATATAAGGTGGCTAGTGCACTGCCCTTAAAGTGGACCAACACCCAGGATTTTGACTATCCTGGGTCTTGGTCCACTTCGGTGGGGCACCCCCGATCGGGGTGCCCGCTGTGTGAAACCCCCCCGATCACCCGAAAAACTCACCTCTCCCCGCTCCCAGCGCCGACGGACAAGCGTTTTGACAGCCGCGGACAAGCGGCTCCTCCGCCGCCGCCTCCCGTCAAGAGTGACGCGTGCGCGCGCCGCGAGGCAGGCGGCGGCCGGCCGCTGCCGAAGACAAGGTGAGGGGATTTGGGGTGTTTGGGGGGGTTTCACCCCTCGGGACATCCCGATCTCGGATGTCCCGCGGGGAGGGAGGTGATCGGCCCGGGAATCTTATAGATTCCCGGGCCGATCACGGGAGGGTGATGGTCCACTTTGACGGACGGGCGCCCTGTTCAACCTGGAGGACTTAATCAAAACACATAAACAAAGACAATGGTTGTTCTACAGGGCTGGCACTTAAAAATCACCACGCATTTTTACCAAGAAATACACAGAAGTTTAATTGTTCATAAATGTTTGGCACATGACATATATTCTACAAAAATTCACATAAAAAACATGTACACCTTTAAAAATTGCAATTGCTATCTAAAAAACACACAAGGGGCCCCTACCAGGATTATCCTGGGTTCCACGCCTCACCCGATCACTCTGCACTCACACATGCTGGCCAGCATTTCATTGCGGGGAACTAATCCACCCTGTAGAACAACCATTGTCTTTGTTTATGTGTTTTGATTAGTAATAGATGTGGCATGTGTAAGTATATACAAGTAGGCTCATATTTTGAGTCCACCACGACACATCACAAATTTGAAATTAAGAACCTAGTTAATTGTAATTCCCCTAATGTGATATATTTGATCACTTGTACTAGTTGCAATGTACAATATGTGGGGTGTACTACTCGCTGCTAAAAAAAAACCCATCGCGGAACATATCACTTCTTCCTCCCCAGACTGCCTCACTTGTACATCTAATGTGGGGAGACATTTTAGGAATTTCCATGGGGGGGATTTGTTCCATTTTAAGTGCATGCCAATAGAGAAGGTGACATTGGGCCCTAAGGGAGGTGATTTAATGGATAAACTACTCCAACGTGAGGTGTTCTGGATTTTCAAATTAGGGACCCGCATCTCTAGGGGACTTAACTCTCGTTGGGACGTGAACCTGTTTTTGAAAAATTAGCAGCACCAGACACCTCAATTCTGGGTTATTCAGCATCATTTATGTATAATGGGGGACTTGTGGGTTTTATGTTGAATCCCGACATAGCCCAGGCTTGAGTCTTCATCATATGACCCTCAGTCTTTAGGGATGGTTGTCTTTATTGGACCATGAGGTAATCCCCTCTGGGTTCTAAAGATTATATTATAGCAACCAGTAGCCTTGCAGTTAAGTATGTCCCTCATTGAAGGGAGAATAAACTCTTTACCATGTCCTGTTTTGATATTTCTATTCTGGCATCATCCCATGCTAGTACCTGATATCTATACTTACCTGGCTGTAGCCATGGATAAGCAGATGCTTGTCTATTTCCATACGTAGCCTTTATGTACTGATGAAATGTATCTCCCTAAGTGAAATCAATGTGTTGTATTATTGAATATTTTATCATAAGTTATATGTTTAATGCGCATCAAGTCTGTTATTATAAACACGTTTAGGAAAGTAAGTTTGAATAATGCCCCTAATCTGAGGCAAACTTTAGTTGATATATCTTACCCTATTTAAATAATTGTCCCTTTTCTTATCTTGGGTGTTAGGTGTGTGTAGGTTAGTACCCTATTTTAGATTTGCCCACATTTTGGGGGTGTGGGGGGCGATCCATGTATTAGCAGCTTACTTGTCATGTGACGGGTTTTTTGTTTTTCATCTTTTCATTATAATCTACCCAGATAAGCTGCATATTAGATATCGTTAGAAAGCTGGAATGTAAAATAATTTGCCGCCCCGTATTTCCTATCTTCCATTTTTTATTTTTTATTTTCTACATACCCGTTCCTTACCGCTATTACTTTTAAGGTTAATACACGCTGCCCTTAATGGTGCGCATTATGCGGCCAGGAGAGTACCAGTACAGTGATGTCAGCGAACAGCGAGCCTATAGGTAACTGATACGTGTTCCGCTTATTGTGATTGGAGGATTTTTCTCCTCACATGCCGTAATACGGAAGTCAATCTCTCGCTGCGGTATATCGCGTGGCGGTCCTGGGTATACACTGCAGGAGGGATTAGTGCCGGGATTATCTCAGGCACAGCATAATTGGAGTGTAGAGGTAGGTGCCTCCAATAATGATAATTAATGTGGTATTGATCGATGTGGTTTGCCTCAGGTTGGATTAATTTGTTTTAAGTGGCATATGTTTAAATTGTGAACCCTGTAGCTACCTCACTGTCATGATTAAGAGCTACGGCTCGAAACGCGTTGACGCGGGGTCTGCTCTGGCTATGCTTTTTACTGCTCTGCATGCTGTGATAGCTTTTTAAATCAACTACAAAAAATGATGGATGATTTTATCGCTTATGCTTTATGGCTGGTACTTCATTATTTTGGACAGTTACCCCGTCAGAGGTGAGCGCTCTGTGCCTTGTGCCTATTGCTTGAGCTTTTATATATGTTCATGGGATCTGAGGCTGGCAACTCTTCATGAATTGTGATTCTACGTAGTCAGTTGGCCGATGACTATCTGCGCCATGGTCCATACTCTCGCAGGTCTAACTCGGGGGGACCTCTGCACTCACCTTCCACTGCCGGGGGGGGGGGGGGTGGCAGGAGCAGCAGCAGCAGCTCCATCAGCAGCAGCCTCAGTCTTCAGTCGCTAATGAGTAGCTTTCTGCACCCGCATAGTGAGGCTACTCATGAGCAGTAGGAAGACCTAAAGCAGGGCCTGAACCAGCAGGTCGTGTCATACCTTGAAATGACCATGCCAATGCACCTTGAGGATCCGCTGGACTTCTGGGCAGCCAAACTTGACTTGTGGCCACAACTGGCAGAGTTTGCCCTAGAAAATCTGTTCTGCCCAGCCAGTAGTGTGCCATCTGAGCAGGTCTTTTGTGCTGCGAGGGCCATAATAATGCCAAGAAGAACTCGTCTATCCACGAAAAATGTGGAGAGACTCACCTTTGTGAAGATGAATCAGGCATGGATCAGCCAGGATTTCCACCCACCAATAGCTGATGCATGCGAGTAGCTGATGCATGGTAGCTCCTTCTGCTGCTGCCATCTCCTGGGTGTGTTTTTCAGGCAATATATGGGCTCCCTATGCTGCTGCCAACTCCAATGTGTTTTTCAGGCAATAAATGAGCTCCCTATTCTGCTGCCAACTCCAATGTGTTTTTCAGGCAATATATGAGCTCCCTATGCTGCTGCCAACTCCTGGGTGTATCTTTCAGGCAATATATGAGCTCCCTATGCTGCTGCCAACTCCAATGTGTTTTTCAGGCAATATATGAGCCCCTTATGCTGCTGCCCACTCCTGGGTGTGTTTTTCAGGCAATATATGTGCTCCCTATGCTGCTGCCAAGTCCAGAGTGTGTCTTTCAGGCAATATATGGGCTCTCTATGTTGCTGCTCCTGCTGCTGCCAACTCCTGGGTGTGTTTTTCAGGCAATATATGGGCTCCTAATGCTGCTGCCAACTCCAATGTGTTTTTCAGGCAATATATGGGATCCTAATGCTGCTGCCAACTCCTGGGTGTGTCTTTCAGGCAATACATGAGCTCCCTGTGCTGCTGCCAAGTCCAATGTGTTTTTCAGGCAATATATAAGCTCCCTATGCTGCTGCCAACTCCAATGTGTTTTTCAGGCAATATATGAGCTCCCTATGCTGCTGCCAACTCCTCGGTGTGTTTTTCAGGAAATATATATGCTCCCTATGCTGCTGCTAACTCCTGGGTGTGTCTTTCAGGCAATATATGGACTCCTACTGCTGCTGCCAACTCCAGTGTGTTTTTCAGGCAATATATGGGCTCCTAATGTTGCTGCCAACTCCTGGGTGTGTCTTTCAGGCAATATATGAGCTCCCTATGTTGCTGCTAACTCCAATGTGTTTTTCAGGCAATATATGGGCTCCTAATGCTGCTGCTGCTGCCAACTCCTGGGTGTGTCTTTCAGGCAATATATGGGCTCCTAATGCTGCTGCCAACTCCAATGTGTTTTTCAGGCAATATATGGGTTCCCTATGCTGCTTCCAACTCCTGGGTGTGTCTTTCAGGCAATATATGAGCTCCCTATGCTGCTGCCAACTCCTGGGTGTATCTTTCAGGCAATATATGAGCTCCCTATGCTGCTGCCAACTCCAATGTGTTTTTCAGGCAATATATGAGCCCCTTATGCTGCTGCCCACTCCTGGGTGTGTTTTTCAGGCAATATATGTGCTCCCTATGCTGCTGCCAAGTCCAGAGTATGTCTTTCAGGCAATATATGGGCTCCTAATGCTGCTGCTCCTGCTGCTGCCAACTCCTGGGTGTGTCTTTCAGGCAATATATGGGCTCCTAATGCTGCTGCCAACTCCAATGTGTTTTTCAGGCAATATATGGGATCCTAATGCTGCTGCCAACTCCTGGGTGTGTCTTTCAGGCAATACATGAGCTCCCTGTGCTGCCGCCAAGTCCAATGTGTTTTTCAGGCAATATATAAGCTCCCTATGCTGCTGCCAACTCCAATGTGTTTTTCAGGCAATATATGAGCTCCCTATGCTGCTGCCAACTCCTCGGTGTGTTTTTCAGGAAATATATATGCTCCCTATGCTGCTGCTAACTCCTGGGTGTGTCTTTCAGGCAATATATGGACTCCTACTGCTGCTGCCAACTCCAGTGTGTTTTTCAGGCAATATATGGGCTCCTAATGTTGCTGCCAACTCCTGGGTGTGTCTTTCAGGCAATATATGAGCTCCCTATGTTGCTGCTAACTCCAATGTGTTTTTCAGGCAATATATGGGCTCCTAATGCTGCTGCTGCTGCCAACTCCTGGGTGTGTCTTTCAGGCAATATATGGGCTCCTAATGCTGCTGCCAACTCCAATGTGTTTTTCAGGCAATATATGGGTTCCCTATGCTGCTTCCAACTCCTGGGTGTGTCTTTCAGGCAATATATGAGCTCCCTATGCTGCTGCCAACTCCTGGGTGTGTCTTTCAGGCAATATATGAGCTCCCTATGCTGCTTCCAAGTCCAGAGTGTGTCTTTTAGGCAATATATGGGCTCTCTATGTTGCTGCCAAATTCAGGGTGTGTTTTTCAGGCAATATATGGGCTCATCATGCTGATGCCACCTCAAGGCTCAGTAATTGTGCCGCTCTGCGACAGCGAATCTAATAGTGACGCCTCTGATCTGCATGTCATACTTCTTCACAATAGTATTTCACTAACCCAGCATGCATCTTATGCATGTTACAGCCAAGCAAAACATTCTGCAACCCTATGGAGGCTCTCAGACGCCCAGAAATAGCAGTTTTTAATAGCGATTCGTTGCAAATAAATTCGGACCGAATCGATTTTCCCGGAAAATTCGGCGAATCGGCTAAATCAAATTTTTCAAAAGTTCGCTCATCTCTAGTGTCTACCAATACACATATGGTACCATTAGAAACCGGAAGAAATGGGGCTTTTACACGCAATAAGATTTTATTGACAAACTTAAATTTTTTATTGCAAGAAAACACTACAGATTGTAAAAAATTGATTTTTTTTTTTTTTGCACATATTTTACCCAAAAATATTGAGAATACAACAAGACATTTCATGTTAAAGCCCAGACTCTGATGAAAAAACAATATATAATTTCCCTGGGAAATCCCTGGAAATCTCTTCAAAAATCACAGTTGAACATGTGGAGCGCAAAATAGTGCAAAATTGTCTGGCAACAAGGGTGACAAAATCTCCAGCTAGGCTGGCAGCGAAAGGGATATTGTCTTTTTTTTTTTATTATTTTTTCCAGAATTATATATGTTGGTCTGCCATTGCAGTGTTGGTGTTCTAGTGTATAAACAGTCATTCCATGTGTTTTTATTTCTGGTGCTGGTGCATATGTGTTCAGAAACAGACTGACACTTTGAGAAAGTGGTACACCACGGAACGCCATACAGCGGACTGGTCTCCTTTTGAGGTGATATTGTTCTATTTAGTATTTTTTTCACTGTGCACGGCCCATTGGCCTGTTTTGTCTTTGTTTGATTTCTCTTTCTTTGGATGATGAATTTAACCCTTTAACCGCCAGCCTACCTTGAGATTTTGTCACCCTTTGTTGCCAGACCATTTTGCACTATTTTGCGCTCCACATGTTCAACTGTGATTTTTGAAGAGATTTCCCAGTATTTCCCTGGACAATTATATATTGTTTTTTTCAGCACAGTCTGGGCTTTAACATGAAGTGTCTTGTTTGTAAGATTGTCAGTGTTTTTTAAATATTTTTATGGAAAATATGTAAAAAAAACCCCCAAAAAACATTTTTTTGACAATTTTAGTGTGTTTTCCTAATAAAACATGCAAGCTGTTCCAGAAAATCATATTGTGTGTAAAAGCCCTATTGCTCCCGATTGCAACAGTACCACATATGTATTGGTAGACATCCTTTCCTGCCCACGAGACACGTAAAACTAAAAAGAGCGACTGAGACAAAGTGCGCACCTTGCGCTTTTTCAACCAAAACATCACTTTTCAATAAAAATACCCCCCACAAACGACATGTTCCCTGAAAGTACACACCTCAAGCGTTCTAGGCGTACCAGGCTTGTTGTTGTAGCTGCAGATTTCTGGGCGCAAGCCTTCCCGAAACTCACTGGTTGTACCGGATTTCCCTAAAAAAATAGCAAAAATGCAGCATTAAGACCAAATTTTTCTATAAAAAACATGCGCTAACCAAAAAAAACTAATCAAATCTGAAATGGCAAGGTCTTCTGAACAGAACAATACCCAACATGCATAGCTACCTCCAAGGGTAGGGCTGCCAATTACCCCAAAGCAAATCTTATGCATAACGGGCATTTCACTTGAAATTTCCTGCTCTGCAGACAAAGTGCGCACCTTGCGCTTTTTCAACCAAAACATCACTTTTCAATAAAAATACCCCCCACAAACTACATGTTCCCTGAAAGTACACACCTCAAGCGTTCTAGGCGTACCAGGCTTGTTGTTGTAGCTGCAGCTTTCTGGACGCAAGCCTTCCTGAAACTCACTGGTTATACTGGTTGTTGTGGAGGTTGGTCTCTGACCTTCCCCTCCAGGGCATTCCAAATCGGGATGCCCCTGGGGAAGAGCGCCGGAACCACCGAACTGGCCAGATTTATTTGTTGGTCATGGGGCACGGGCGCCCCTATGGGCATGCGCTCGGGAGCCCCGTGACCAAACTGAAAAAAAAAAAACACACATATACACACACACTCCCTCTCCAAAATCAACATCTATTTTTTTTTTAGTTTTTTTTAAATACCTTTTCTTCCGGGGTCTCTTCCTCAGTACTTCAGTCAGTCACACGTCCCTGACCCAGCAGGTGGCCTGCTCTCATGTCCCGCGCCGGCAATGCTCTCTAGCCAATGGCTGAGGCGGGGCAGGCAGGGCGAGGAGGCCAATCAAGATGCCGGCTGTCAGAGCCGACCAAGATGGAGGCCAGGTGGGTGCGAGCATGGCCGCCAGGGAGAACATGATCGCCTGGGGGGATAGGATGGATGGCTGCATGGGGGTGACAGGACGGATTGCTGCATTGGGGGTGACAGGATGGATGGCTGCATGGGGGTGACAAGATGGATGGCTGCATGGGGGTGACAGGATGGATGGCTGCATGGGGGTGACAAGATGGATGGCTGCATGGGGGTGACAAGATGGATGGCTGCATGGGGGTGACAAGATGGATTACTGCATTGGGGGTGACAGGATGGATGGATGGCTGCATTGGGGGTGACAGGATGGATGGATGGCTGCATTGGGGGTGATAGGATGGATGGATGGCTGCATGGGGGTGACAGGAGGCATGGCTGCATGGGGGTGACAGGATGGATGGCTGCATGGGGGTGACAAGATGGATGGCTGCATGGGGGTGACAAGATAGATGGCTGCATGGGGGTGACAAGATGGATTACTGCATTGGGGGTGACAGGATGGATGGATGGCTGCATTGGGGGTGATAGGATGGATGGATGGCTGCATGGGGGTGACAGGATGGATGGCTGCATGGGGGTGACAAGATGGATGGCCGCATGGGGGTGACAGGATGCATGGCTGCATGGGGGTGACAGGATGCATGGCTGCATGGGGGTGACAGGATGCATGGCTGCATGGGGGTGACAGGATGGATGGCTGCATGGGGGTGACAGGATGGATGGCTGCATGGGGGTGACAGGATGGCTGGGTTGGGGGTGACAGGATGGATGGATGGATTGCTGCATGGGGGTGACAGGATGGATGGCTGCATGGGGGTGACAGGATGGATGGATAGCTGCATGGGGGTGACAGGATGGATGGCTGCATGGGGGTGACAGGATGGATGGCTGCATGGGGGTGACAGGATGGATGGCTGCATGGGGGTGACAAGATGGATGGCTGCATGGGGGTGACAAGATGGATGGCTGCATGGGGGTGACAAGATGGATGGCTGCATGGGGGTGACAAGATGGATGGCTGCATGGGGGTGACAAGATGGATGGCTGCATGGGGGTGACAGGATAGATGGCTGCATGGGGGTGACAAGATGGATGGCTGCATGGGGGTGACAAGATGGATTGCTGCATTGGGGGTGACAGGATGGATGGATTGCTGCATTGGGGGTGACAGGATGGATGGATGGCTGCATTGGGGGTGACAGGATGGATGGATGGCTGCATGGGGGTGACAGGATGGATGGCTGCATGGGGGTGACAGGATGCATGGCTGCATGGGGGTGACAGGATGCATGGCTGCATGAGGGTGACAGGATGCATGGCTGCATGGGGGTGACAGGATGCATGGCTGCATGGGGGTGACAGGATGCATGGCTGCATGGGGGTGACAGGATGCATGGCTGCATGGGGGTGACAGGATGCATGGCTGCATGGGGGTGACAGGATGCATGGCTGCATGGGGGTGACAGGATGCATGGCTGCATGGGGGTGACAGGATGCATGGCTGCATGGGGGTGACAGGATGCATGGCTGCATGGGGGTGACAGGATGCATGGCTGCATGGGGGTGACAGGATGGATGGCTGCATGGGGGTGACAGGATGGATTGCTGCATTGGGGGTGACAGGATGGATGGATGGTGACATGGGGGGGACAGGATGCATGGCTGCATGGGGGTGACAGGATGCATGGCTGCATGGGGGTGACAGGATGCATGGCTGCATGGGGGTGACAGGATGCATGGCTGCATGGGGGTGACAGGATGCATGGCTGCATGGGGGTGACAGGATGCATGGCTGCATGGGGGTGACAGGATGCATGGCTGCATGGGGGTGACAGGATGCATGGCTGCATGGGGGTGACAGGATGGATGGCTGCATGGGGGTGACAGGATGGATTGCTGCATTGGGGGTGACAGGATGGATGGATGGCGGCATGGGGGTGACAGGATGGATGGCTGCATGGGGGTGACAAGATGGATTGCTGCATTGGGGGTGACAGGATGGATGGATGGCTGCATTGGGGGTGACAGGATGGATGGATGGCTGCATTGGGGGTGACAGGGTGGCTGGATTGGGGGTGAGAGGATGGATGGCAGCATTGGGGGTGATAGGATGGATGGCGCCATGGTGGTGACAGGATCCACCCACGGCTGAGGGTGAGCGGGGAGCCGTCGGGCGCGCGTCGCGCGTATAGCCAGCTAATAGGGGCGAGGGGCGGGCAGGCGGGGCGGCGGAGGCTAGGCTGGTGGAGGGCGTTTTGCCGGCGATCGGCCTTACCGTCGACCTGGGCTCCAGAAAAGATGCTGCGCCGGATGAGATAAGCAGGGGGCGCTGGCTGATGACTGCTGCCGTGCGCCCCCTGCTGATTGGTCAGGGGAGCGATCGGGTGACTTGGGTCACACCCAGGTCACCTCCCCCTGACCCCTGGACTCTGCATCTGACAAACTGCATCCACAGCAACTGGCCCGCTGATGCCCCCCCGATGGCCCGGAAGGTAAGGGAACGCTAGCCACGTAAAATTTACGTGGCTGGCGGTTAACTGCAGGAGAGGCAGCCACGTAAATTTTACGTGGCTGGCGTTTAAGGGTTAAATTAATACAGGCAGGAACACTTTAGCACTATTTTCACTTTATTTGCAATGTTTGCACAATTATTAAATAAGTGGATATTTTTAGGGTTTATATATTAATTCTGTAGTTTTTTGAATGGATTGCACATTTAAAGGAGACACAACCGCTGTAGAGTTTTTAAATATGAAATGTTTTGTATGTCATTTGTTAAATGTAGTAGACTGTTAGTATATTTGTTTTTAATCTATTGAATGATGATTTAATCAGATAGCTTGATCAGTTTTTCTTGCTGGCTCAATTGTGATCCTGTGGTAACTGGAACCACACTCTTTGTTAGGATTGTCTGCATTTTTGTGCATGTTTTTGGATATTTTGGGCCGGGCACAGCAGATTCTGAATATTTAAGGTGGTGTGGGATCTTGTGGTTTGTTTAGGATGTTTAGAAACAGACATTTTTTATATAGCGACGAGCGCTATATAAAACATTTTTTCAGCTTCCAAATTGATTGTGGTGATTAGCATTTTTTTATTATATATTTTTATGTCCCCACATTTTTTATGTATGTTTTTGGCAACCAATAATAATGTTAATTTTTTAATTTGTGGGTATTTGTTACTTTATTGTACTATGTATTTGACAAATCCTTTGTGTGTAGTATTAATGTTTTTTGTTTTATTTGTCTCATTTGTGTGCATTTAGGATTTCTGTGTCATGGAATATGATTTTTTCAAGGGGCGCAAGAGCCAGATTGTGGAGGTGTTGAAGGCCACGTTCTCCCGAAGAGGTCTATTGGCAGTACGATGCCATCTGGTGAGTAGAGTACACAACCAATGCTTTTACCTGGTGTTGTTTTTTATGTATTTTCTGTTTTTCTTTTATGTCTCCACAGATAAGTGGTCTCCCCTGGGAAAGCATGGGAAGGGTACCCGCCAAATGCTGGATTGGATGAGTCAGCAGGGGAGGAGCTCTCTCGATGTGCTCCAGGGAGGGCTGTGATGCTTCTGCTCCTCCTATCAGGCCCACACACGTTAGTGTGGGAAGTGAATAACGCTAAAACACTAATCAACCAATAACACACAGCTGGGTGATGTAATGCCTATAGAAGATGTGAATAAAAAAATGCTCAAAGACATGATGCTGAAGGTGTGGCAACAGCCGGACACGCACACTATTTGATGCGCTAATCTAACAGCAATTTGAATGTAAATGATAGATGAAGATGGCGGACAAAGTCCCGGAATAGCGTTAGTTAAACATTCGGATCCACCCATTGATGCTGAACACAGGTCACTCAGAGTTTCCTACACGCCTGTGTAGCATTGTTCCTTGTGCTGCAAGCATGGAGTCTGAATCATAGAAAGGGGTCATTACGAGTACATTACAAGTGGATAATTATAAATAAAGGGCTGTGTGTTGTGTGTATCATGTTTGGATGATTTGGCAAATGCTGTAGCGTCATTCAGTTGGTGGTTATTGATTGTAGTTAGGCAGAGTCAGTCTGTGTGTGCTTACCAGTGTCTGTGGACTTGTGTGGGCTGGCTGACATCAGTGTTGTTTCTGTGAGCTCTTCCATTTTGTTGTGGATGCCCATATTGTGCAGGACACAGCTAGTGTGGATTTTTTTGGAGACCATTTGTGGGCTGTACAGCATCTCCCCTCTTGGCTGGGCCAAACCTAGGAAGAATACTTTCAGCAGCCTGATGGTTCATTCAGCAAGCTATCTGGTTTTGTGGGGAGGTGAACTGTGTAAAAGCATGTTTGTTTGGTATTTTGCTTGAGTGGTTGTGTGTGTTGTGTGAGAGCGTATGTGTATTTTGTTTGGATTTTTGAGTGTATTAGCTATGGAGAAGTGTAAGGATGAAGCTTTTGGCCTGATGTTTGCTGTGTGGCTGTCGTGTGCTGCCAGCTCTGAGGTATCACAGGAGTCTTTGGAAGCCAGGGTGGTGAGATTAAGGGCACAGGGATTTTTAGTACCCAGCTGTCTGTGTGGGATTTGAGTGATGAGTAAATCCGCAGCAGGTTTCGGCTGAATCGTGCTCCACTTTTGTTGTTGTATGACCAAATACAACACAAAATTGACCCCACCACTGGTTTCAGCCAGGCTATACCCAGCATAGTACTCCTGTGTGCCTCCCTGAATATCTTGGCAGGGGGCACTTTTCAGGCCACTGTTGCTCTCCTCAGCGGCATCAGCCAAGTGACCATGAGCTGCATTTTCTATGAGGTTGTCCTGGCCATATGTGACCTGATACCACTATATATCTGCTTTTCCAAGGATGAGGTGCAACACATAAAGCAACAATTCTATTGCATGGCAGGAATCCCAAATATCCTTGGGGGCGTTGATGGCACAAGAGCTTCCATATCGAAACAGGAATATTGGGCTTTCCGGGATCCTGCCACGACTCATATATGTTGCAGCAGTCTGCTCTTTGCCGGAAATTCAAGAACAATGATATGCCAGCAGGTTGGCTGCTAGGTAAGTACAGGGAAACAATGCTACTCTAAAATAAAACTGAACAACTTCACTAGGCAGGGGCTTACCAGCCTGCGGCCCTGCAGGACTATTACCACCTGTTCTGGTTCCACTGCCTCCCAGCCTCGGCTGACTGGTTCGGGTGAAGGTAGGACAGCACCCGGGTTAGGTGCTTGAGGAGCGCTGCTCCGACAGCAGGCCCTGCTTTGACAGGGTAGGTGGTATAGGCCTGTGGTGAGCCTTTTGGGATGCCCCCTCCTGCTCCCGGGGTTCCCCTTTAATCCCTACCCCCTTAGGTATCTGTCCCCTCCTCTCATTTTGTTTTACTAAGAAGCCCCCTTCCTTAGTTCTCGCTGGAGATCTCGGGGGGGGGGGGGGGGAGGGGGGGCGTGTGTGCGGTATGTCAAGCAGCCTGAATGTTCTCTATCTTGTGCCAGAATTGATATTTGTTGTATCCTGTATGTCTTGCTTAATGTGTTTTTTACTGGCAGCCGCCGCCACATGTTTGTACATCACTCCGCGGACGGCGCCGACATTACCTCAGGCTCTGCCGCGCCGTCATCAGACGGCGGGATTATGTGGCCGTGATTCGCGCTCTTTGGGAAGGTGGGCTCTGTGGATGATGTTTTCCGCATCACTTCTCTAGTGGCCCGCCCCCTCGAGGTATATGCGAATGCCATTTCTACCTCCCTCGTGCTGCGTGTCTGCTGTCTCCTACCGCGGTCCGTGAGTGCCCCTGCGGGGTGGATTGTTATGTATATAATAATAAAGGGGGGTGGGAGCAGCTATTATTTATACAAAATTATTATTATTATTCAGGGCCTGGGAACTAATTTAGTTGATGAGAGGGTTAAACTGGGCGGTAAATTAGTTCCCAGGCCCTGAATAATAATAATAATTTTGTATAAATAATAGTGATTGAGCTGCTCCCACCCCCCTTTATTCATTTGAATTGCCATGAGCACAAGCAGGGAGGAATTCAGTCAATATGGATTTCTCCCTGTGAAGTGTTCTAAAGGGAGGCTGGCAGCTTCCCAGGTACATCACTCCGCGGACGGCGCCGACATTACCTCAGGCTCTGCCACGCCCTCATTGGACGGCGGGATTATGTGGCCGTGATTCGGGCTCTTTGGGGAAGGCGGGCTCTGTGGATGATGTTTTCCACATCACTTCTCTAGTGGCCCGCCCGCTCGAGGTATATGCGAATGCCATTTCTACCTCCCTCGTGCTGCATTTCTGCTGTCTCCCACCGCGGTCCGTGAGTGCCCCTGCGGGGTGGATTGTTATGTATATAATAATAAAGGGGGGTGGGAGCAGCTATTATTTATACAAAATTATTATTATTATTCAGGGCCTGGGAACTAATTTAGTTGATGAGAGGGTTAAACTGGGCGGTAAATTAGTTCCCAGGCCCTGAATAAAAATAATAATTTTGTATAAATAATAGTGATTGAGCTGCTCCCACCCCCCTTTATTCATTTGAATTGCCATGAGCACAAGCAGGGAGGAATTCAGTCAATATGGATTTCTCCCTGTGAAGTGTTCTAAAGGGAGGCTGGCAGCTTCCCAGGTGAGTAGCTCTCAAGTATTTGTCTGCATTGCATGTCCCAATGTTGGAGACTCAAAATTAAGAGTAGGGACCACACTAAACACAGAGTAGCTTGCCGGGGCAGTGTGGCTTCCACATGTATCTGCAGATATATGCAACCAAATCTCTGTCTTTCCACATAGCTAGACATGTTTGTTGCTTGATATTTAGTTGATGAGAGGGTTAAACTGGGCGGTAAATTAGTTCCCAGGCCCTGAATAATAATAATAATTTTGTATAAATAATAGTGATTGAGCTGCTCCCACCCCCCTTTATTCATTTGTTATGTATATATTTTTTTTTACTGTATTCTTACGGGGATGTCTTCTTATGTCTTTCAGGCGGGTAGACCTCATTGTGGTTTCTCCCGGTCCTCCCACTTTTAGTTTTGGGCTTTTACTATTATATCTCCCACATCCCTAGCGGGCAATTGGGGCATCCCGGGTTGCTATCATTAGCGTTTACCCTATATTGGCCTATTGTGCCACTATAATCACCATATGGAGGCTTCTGGGGATAATGTGCTTGGGGTTCCTTCGGGACAAGCCCGGCTATGTGTTGTGTGTGAAGTATCCCCTATAAGTGATGATGTCAGGGTGTGTGTACCCTGCGCCCAGCAGGTACTTGCACTGTAGCCTGGGTTGCCTGTTACTGGTGCGGCGCCCCCTCGGGCTTTGCCTACCCCTCCACGCTTACATCTGACTCCCTCCGAGGGGCATAATAGTGGGGAGTCTCAACCTGATTTAGCTGCACGGGTGGCCAGCATTGAAAAACATCTTGCTGGGTCTGCCCCGCGTAAGGCTTCTGCTAAGAAGCGGCATTTATCACCTGCGGTTTCCCTCTTCCCTGTAGAAGATGAGGGCCCTTACTTACTCTCAGGTCCCTACCCCCTTGAGGAGCGGTAATTATTTTCTGATTCTGAATCCTCTGAGGAACAACCTAAGATTTATGGTAGTACTGGGACTCCTTTTGGGGAAGACCCATGGTCCCCTGATGACACTGACAGGCTGCTGAGTCATATATTTGAAGTGCTTTGTATTTCTCCCCCGGCAGTGGCCCCGCAACAGCAGGGCAAGCTTTTTCATACAGTTAAGCCACACTGGGAGTTCCCTGAGCAGTCTCACTTTAATAATCTAGTGCTCAAGGAATGGGAACGGCCTAGCAAGCTGCCAGGAGTGCCTAAGAGTTGGGACTAGAGGTATCCCTTTCCTGCTGATGTTGTTAAGCGTTGGTCATGTCCTCCCGAGGTGGATGCGCCCGTTCTCGGTTTGTCCAATACATCTGTCATGCATTCTCCTGATACTACTACCCTGCGGGATGGGGAGGACCGGCGCCTGAACCAACTGGCCTGTCACACCTTTGCCTGTGTGGGGACAGCTCTGCGCCCGATTTGTGCCTCTGCTATTACGGCTATTGCCATTAAAGGGGTGCCTAAGTGTCTCTTGGATGGGGCATCTGAGGATGCGGGTAGAGAAGAGTATAGATCTCTACTGCTTTGTGAGGAATTTATTGCATATATTCTGTCTGCTATGGATGATGCCATTAGAATGTGTGGTAGAACTTCTGCCTTGTTGGTGGCTATACGCCGCTCTGTCTGGCTACGTCAATGGGTAGCTGATAATGCTGCTAAGAAAGCCCTCACTGGTTTCCCTTTCAAGAGCCTGCGTCTCTTTGGGGAGTGCTTGGATTTGTTTGCCAGGGGTGACAGGTTACCTCAACGTAGGAGGCCGTCCCGGTCCTTTCGGGGGATGGGTGCATTTCTCCCATCTTTCCGTGGTTCCAGAACTGGCCGAGGAGTCTCCTTTACTGGGGTCAGAGGAGATCACTGGGGAAGGGGAAGAGAATGTGGCTGTCCTGGCCTCTCCTGGGGTCCCAAGCCAAAATCTTCACCCAAGCACCCGCAGGCATGAAGGGGTGCCCTCACCCATCTGGATGGGGGAACGACTCTGGCTCTTTGCTCACGTGTGGAGGCTTCACGTCTCAGACCGGTGGATTCAGGAGGTAGTGTCCTCCGGTTACAAGATAGAGTTTGCTGCCTGGCCGCCCCCAAGATTCATCAAATCCCGGATGGCTCAAAACCCACTGTCAGCTCAGGGTCTGTGCCTTGCTGTCCAAAACCTTCTGGAGTCAGGGGTCATCTGCCAGGTGCCCTTGAGGGAAAGGGGCAGAGGATACTATTCCAATCTTTACATTGTTCCCAAAAAAGACGGGTCCATCAGACCTATCCTGAATTTAAAGTGCCTCAACAAATTTGTCAGATCCAGACATTTTCGCATGGAGACTCTGCGCTCAGCTGTCAATTCCCTACGCCCGGGCGACTTCATGACCTCTGTAGACATCAAAGACGCTTACCTTCATGTACCATTCTTTTCAGGTCATCAGAGATTCCTCAGGTTCGCTCTGGAGGATCAGCACTATCCGGTCTCACCTCGGCTCCCAGGGTATTCACCAAGGTGCTGGCGGGCATACTGGCTTTGCTGAGATCTCAGGGCATCCGCATCCTTCCTTACTTAGATGACATTCTCATCACGTCTCAGTCCTTCCAGCAGGCCGAGCTGGATATCCAGCTGGTGGTGTCCCCACTGGAGTCCTTCGGCTGGGTGATCAACCATCCCAAGTCTTTCCTGTCACCGTCAATGGTGAGGTCCTTTCTGGGCATGACTCTGGATACATCTCAGGTCAAGATCCTTCTCCCTCAGCAGAAGGTGGAGAATCTTCAGGCCCTAGCCAGGCGTCTTCTGTCTTCCCCTCATCCCTCCATCCGGCAGGGGATGCAGTTGGTGGGCCTGATGGTGTCCTGTTTCGAGGCGGTTCCATACGCTCAGTTTCACATGAGACCCCTTCAAATTCACCTCTTGTCAGTTTGGGATCGGGACCCTCGGTACCTGGATCAGGTGCTGGTTCTGTCCCCCCTGGCCAGACAGTCTCTCTCGTGGTGGCTGGACTCAAGAAACCTGTTGGTGGGCAGATCCTTTCTTGCCCCGTGCTGGGAGACAGTCACCACAAATGCCAGCCTGACAGGTTGGGGGGGGGGGGCTTCTGGAAATCCTTGAAATTCCAGGATCAGTGGGGCCCTCAGGAGGCCTACACCCCTATCAACATTCTGGAATTGAGGGCGATAAGGTTGGTTCTCGCCCAACTGACTCCACACCTTCGAGGTCGGGCGGTTCAGGTCCGCTCGGACAACCAGACAGCGATTGCCTACATCAATCATCAGGGAGGGACCCGGAGCAAGAGGGCCCTCAAGGAAGTGTCCCTGATACTGTCTTGGGCGGAGGAGAATGTTCCCTGCATCTCAGCCGTGTTCATCCAGGGGGTGGAGAATCTGGAGGCAGACTCCCTCAGCAGGGGGACTTCTCATCTGGGAGAATGGTCCCTCAGCAGCAGGGTGTTTCACTCCCTGTGCCTCCGTTGGGGTCAGCCAAATGTGGATCTGTTTGCGTCCCGTCACAATCACAAGCTTCCAGTCTTTGTCTCTCTGTCACAGGACCCTCTGGCCTTGGCCATGGATGCTCTAGCAATGTCTTGGAAGAGCTTTCAGCTTCTCTATGTGTTTCCTCCTTTCCCTCTGCTGGGCAGGGTGTTGCGCAAGATTGCTCAGGAAGGTGACCCCACGTTGGCCAAGAAGGGTGTGGTTCGCAGACGTTGTGCAGTTGGCAGTAGATCAGTATGCTCTGCCAAAGGATCCAGACCTGCTCACTCAGGGGCAGCTACGCCATCCCAATTGACAAACGCTTGCTTTGATGGCCTGGCTGCTGAAACCTCCATCCTGATGGAGAAGGGGCTGCCTGCCTCTGTAGTTAATACTATGATTCGGGCTAGGAAGCAGTCCCCGTCATCTATCTAGTATAGGGTATGGCATGCTTACATTGACTGGTGTGAGTCTAAGTCACTTCCATGTCGGGTGTTTTCTATCCCCAGGATTCTGGAATTCCTGCAACATGGTTTGGATTTGGGTCTTCAGCTTAGTACCCTCAAAGGTCATGTTTCTGCTTTGGCCATATTCTTCCAAAGATCCTTTGCTCACCATCATCTGGTCAAGACCTTCTTCCAGGGGGTTACTCACGTGCGTCCGCCACGTAAGCCTATGTTACCAGTCTGGGATTTCAACTTGGTCTTATCTGCATTACAAGGGTCTCCCTTTGAGCATTTGCGTGAGGCCCCTTTGTCTATATTGACTCTTAAGGTAGCCTTTTTAGTGGCTATCACTTCTGTTAGGCGTATTTCTGACACTTTCCATCAAACCTCCTTACTTTGAGAGACACCAGGACAAGGTGGTGTTTCATTTTAAGACAGATTTTCTGCCTAAGGTTGTGTCCGCTTTTCATCTTAATCAGGACATTGTGTTGCCTTCTCTTTGCCCTAATCATAGTAATCCTAAGGAGTGGGTTTTACATTCTCTGAATGTGGTCAGAACTCTGAAGTTCTATTTGGTGGCTACTGAATCCTTCAGGAAGACTGATGCTCTCTTTGTGCTCCCGTCTGGACCTAAGAAAGGTCTGGCTCCAGCTAAGTCCACTATCAGCAAGTGGATCCATCAGGCTGTGGTACAGGCCTACTCTGCTAAGGGGAAGGAGCCTCCCTTCCACCTTACTGCTCATTCTACTCGTGCTATTGGTGCCTCTTGGGCTTGTCAGCACCAAGCTTCTGTTGAACAAGTTTGCAAGGCCGCTACTTGGTTGATGTTAAGGCCTCAGCTGATGCTGCTTTTGGTCGCAAAGTTCTGCAGGCGGCAGTGATTTAAACTGTCTGTTGTTACTTTTGGGGATCCCACCTTACCTTACGGACACTGCTATTGGATGTCCCATGTGTAAGGAATATTCTGGAACAGGATGGGCTGTATACTTAGAATAATGCAATTCTGTGATTACTCACATGTAGAATTGGTATTATACGTATACAGCACGTCCTGTTCCACCCCACGCTTGTTATCATTTTTCTTAGTTACCTCTGTATGGTGATTGTTCATATGTTCACTTTTGACGTTATTGTTCTCCTGGCTTCTTGTTAACTGCTTGTAAATACTGGGGATTTTGTGGGAGGTCCCTGACTTATATAGGGCCGGGAGGAGCCACAAGCAGTTTTCTGCAGTCCAGCGCCATGTGTAAGGAATATTCTGGAACAGGACGTGCTGTATACGTATAATACCAATTCTACAGGTGAGTAATCACAGAATTGTATTTTTAGTGGTTAAGGGATATGGCCAGAACACATGGCTCATGACGCATGTGCTGAACCCACAGGCCACATCTGAAGTGCACTACAGTGCAGCTCACCCCAATGTTTTGCTGAATAACCAATCTGCCTGCTGAAAGCATGCTTCCTATGCTTGGCCTGCCCAGGAGGGGAGATGTTGTATAGCCCAGAGAAAGTCTCCAAAATCATCCTAGCCTGCTGTGCCCTAGACAATATCTACATAAGCCATAGAATGGAAAAGCCCGAAGATACAGCACTGGTGTCAGAACATGCCTGCAGACACGAAAAAACACACACTGACTTTCTGCCCGGCGGGCAGAAATGATCAATTCATTCTTACAGGTAACCTAAGCAGTGATAGAAATAATGTAAAAAAGATATGTGGCTAACACTCAAGAGCTGAATAAAACCATGCCAATTCTAAAAACCAAATGCAAAATGAAGGTCATCTCCAGCTCAAGCTACCTTTTTTGACAGAAAACAAATGACAAGTAGTATACATACAGAAAAATATGATGTTTTTTTAAATTTTATATTCACATATATCACTTTTGTCTCCCTTACAGGTACCATAAGAACATGGAAATAATTTTTTTTTTTTTTTAACTTTATTTTGACTTACTAATTACTATAATTTATAATACAAAATATAAAATGAAAAGTGATGTGTAATTAAGCAGTTTGGTTAATGTGGGTGAAAAAGAACGATGCTACAGATTGGTTAGGAAACAAGGACAGCATTAGTAAGCTCAGGTGCTGTACTGATTCAGGGAGAGCGCTTCTGCAGTGCTCTCCTGGACAGGACAGCATCACTTTTCCAGTGCCAAAGCTACATTTTAGCGCCCGACACCTGTTTGCAGCATCCTTCTGGGGATGTTCTAAGCGCCGCTACATAGACGCACAAATGGCAATACGTGGCACTAGTCTTAAATCAGCCTCTAAAACACACTATATAATACACACTATATAAAGTCAACAATGAATTGTGCAAAAATCAACATCCCTGGAAGGAGGAATTGCAAGCCCATGGACTGCAAATGCAGCTTGTCACCCAGCACCCACATGGTCTGTGGCAAGTGTAAAGGCGTGTTGAAAAGTGGAAGAAAAATACAGCAGAGATACAGGCTGGTGTGAACAAAGTTGAAACTGTCTTACATTAATGTGATCACAAGATGTCAGTGTAGCACTGCAGATTAAAATAATGTGTTTAAAAATACATCTCTCACTGTTACAGCATACATATCCATTTTACATATCTGATTTTTTTTAATCTGCATAAAATTAGTGCACAGCTTGAGTGGTCTCATTAACAATCCCTCTAACAATTAGCAAGACAAGTTAAAATGTTCAAATTTCCCTAAAATGAATCTCTTGGAGGTGTCAACATGTGTCTGGCTTTAGCACATCTGTTCTGACAGCTTGGTCCACCGCTAATATTTAAAAATTGACCAGGTAAGAAAGAGGGTCAAACATTCGTGTACAGTACACAGAGATTTGTGTTTGTATTCGCTTAGAATTACTCCCAATATTTAACAGGCACAAATAAAGACATCTTAGTTGAAAGCCACACCCATTTCACCTTTGACCATATGAACCATGAAGAATTGATAGAGTAACAGTAAAGACAAAAATGTTTTCTTCAAAATATCATTATAGTGCAGGATTTTCACTTTCCCGAGGTTTGATTCGTGCCCCCCGGTTGCCCCACTGTGTGAAACCCCCCAGATCGGAGCATTCAGACTCACATCTTTGCAATCCAGCGGTCTCTGCGTGGGCTCTCGTCCAATCAGAGCCACCCACTGAACTGAAGTAATTTGACGAGCAGCTCTGATTACTGTAAATGGGGTGTAAAAGTGGCTGCATCCCCTGCTGCCCTGCGCTCGCGCCCCCGGCCTGAATACCCCAGGTGATTACCATGTACCATGAAATTGGCCTACAATGATTCAAGTAGGCCCTGTATATACATTATCTATTTTTAGTGATGAGCGAACCCGAATCGCTAAGTTCAGGTGCATGCCGTGCATGTGTTATGTGCGCCTGAGTACTCTAGCTGCTGGAATAATGGTAAATATATGTTGCAATTAAAGACGTACACCCTTGTGTAGCCTATGTAGCAACAATGTTAAAAGGCAGCTTGCTACTGGTTAGCAACACTACGCTGGGGTTTTTATACTGGGCAGCATTCAGAATCAGCATCATGGAGCGCACCCAGATGAGTCCTGTGCTGCTAAGAATGGCGCACTGTGAAAGAATAGTAAATCAGCCCTTGGTGTATTTGCCAATGGCAACAAATTGTAGTAAGTGAAAACTGCTTCCATAAAACAAACATAGGAAAAAAATAAAAAAACAACTAGCTCAGCACCTTGAGGATATCGTTTTGGCACAAAAAATGTACACTTTTAAAAATGTCGTTGAAAGTGGAATTAGTCTTTAATGCAACCCCAGTGTAGAAGATGCTAACATGGTGGTATCTAGTTCCTGCAAACATTGCAAAAGCAGTACTGGGCTATTCTGTATATTTTTTCAATGGGGCCCTGCTGGAAACACCCTTATGCATATCTAGTAGGAATGCCCCAAAACAAGGAGTCTCTGGTCTAGAGTCTTTGCCTTATCCACACCCTATTCAAGGATGTTTGGCACACAGAAAGATGGTTAGCCTTTTTTTATGTGAATTTTATCATCTCTAAGGAAAAGGTCACAAGCTACTGTACCCTTGGCAGCGAAACCAACAATACTGAGATGTCTGTAAAGGTTCTCATTTGGGTCATGGTACATCTACGAGAATAACAAAATCTTGGTGAAGAAAATGACATTGCCAAAAGATACAAATAAATGTGCTGGCAGTTGTTGGTCGATTTAACTTTCGCGTGTGTGTTTTTAAGAAATTGTAAGTTCTACTAATTTTCAGAATTAAAAAAAAACTGCACTTTGGCTTGCTTGTGACAATTGTAATCCAGTAACTTTAATTGTTGTTTATAATTTTTCTCTATCCTTTCTATCTACCTATCATTCTATCTATCTATCTATCTATCTATCTATCTATCTATCTATCTATCACAACCCCATCATGCACTAACCTCGGCTGCTTGGGTTTTCTTCCACTTTAAAGAATACTTCTCTTTTCAAGTCCAGAGTGGTAAAAAATGAAGTCTTGTTTAGAAAGGATGTCATTACAACGTTTGCCTTTTTAAGGAATTCCAATGCTGCATTAAAGCAATTGCAAAAATTATGCATGCTTTTAGCGCCACCTAGTGGATGTGGCCAGCGAGTGTCTGATTATAAATATGGAAATACAAAGTTAAGTTCAAAGTTGATGGACACCACTGAAAAATCCTGTGAGGAGAGGGGGGAAACATATTTATATTTTGAGCAAGGAGTGGGTGCATGTGACCAAGTGCATATAGCATATGAAATTCAACCAGACCAACAACCTTGCACAGTTAAAGAAAAATCTCCCCAGAACTCACCACCACCATTGCACCATCTTCATCCATAATACTGAATCATTGATTCATTCATTTGCTTTTGCATCCACTCAAAACTCATTCTACACACGCACACACTCACATCGAATAAACAGCTGCTGGAGGAATTATGTGTGTAAGAGGGAAGCTATTAAAATTTATCTCTATGGGTTCAGCAGAGCATTCAGTAAGTGGAAACAGTGTATCTAGATGAGTAATAACAACTGATAGCTTTCTACTTATAGCTAGGGGATTGCACAGTTTTTTGAGGCAATTTTGATTGTGTGACTGGGTTTTAAGAAGATGGGCTATACAGTGTGTGGCAAGATGGCAGCTCCCATGTAGTTCAGGTGCACAGAATCTGCCTTCTGTTCCATAACATATGCACAGGGTTAAGCCCTTTCAAATAGCTTTCATCACTGAATGACAGATGGGGGCTTTTGGGGAGCAATTTACTAAGCTTTGATTTTTTTGACTGGATGTTGGCTTTAAGTAACAATGCCCCAACCCTAATTTTAAGTGACCTTTGTGGATTGAATTCCAATGTTGACAATTCTGTTCAAGGACCTCTGCCTTAATTATCTATATGTAAAGTGCTGAGTTATTTAATCTACAAAATAATACAGTTTTATGTAGTTTTTTGAATTGATGACCGTGGTTGCTCTTAATTCTCTAGGTATCCATGTGCATTTCTAGTGCAAGAGCAAGGGAGCTTAAAAAAACTCATCAGACATGAACCAAAAAAAATCAAATCACTGTAAAAGTAAATACCTGCATGGACGACCCCTGCTTTATAGATTGCTCCTTGTAGTGTTGAGCCTACATTCAACTTGTTTTAATAGTGTTGCTGCCTGGACAAGCCCCAGTGACAAGACATAAGAAATTGTGTGTTACCAAAACCAACATCCTTAAAAGAAACAGTACTTACATGCATCCCTTCCCAGGACAATTCAGATTGCTGCACATAAACATTCATTTACCTTTTTGTAACTCCTGCTGTGGTAAATTTCAAAAGGAGCTGCAGGCTGCCTATAAAAATAAATTTTTCTATCACTGTGCTTTGTGGAGCTATGTCAGAATTCAGGCAGCACGGCTGGGATGCTGGCAAGGGGAGCTCCAAAATGACCACTACTGGGAGAAAGTCTGTGAGGTGGTGTTTCAGCTTTGAGTGGGGGCAATTTTTCAGTATCATGCATGCAGATGGAGCATGGGAGTTTTGGGGGGAGGGGTTCTTCCAAATGTGTGAAGCTGTTGGTCTGGTTTAAATGTGTTAAAAAAGCAGAGACCATTTGGGCCTACAAAGAACCATGCTGAGGCCTTGAGGAGATTAGATTCAGAGTGAAGGGACTGATTTCTGGAATTCCCTGAGATTAGGTCTGAGTGCAGTTTAGTCCTTTTAAAATAGTCCTCCTGGCGTTTTTTAACGTCCGATATTCGGTATTCCTGAATACCAGATACAGTTAAAGTGTTGGGAGGAAAAACAAGTCCAAATTATTCGGCCATGTTTTCCCGTTTTTTTAAAAGCAGGTTAGTCTTGTTTAATGCAAGGCACTCCTTACCAGGACTGGCACCAGCACTGGGTGCACCTGGGCAAGTGCACCTGGCATTCCTAGTGGCCTACTAAGGCTTGGGCTGGGCCATGGGATGAGACTGTTAAGTCAGGTGTCCCATATTTATAATGGCTGGCAGGACAAGGCGGAATCAGTGGCAATGGAGAGTGGTGAGGCATGGAGGGCTTGGAAGATAGTGAGGACATAAAGAAGATTCACAGCAGCAGTGGATAGCAGGTGGCAAGGACAGAAGGGTAACCAATGGAAGCGGGAAGAACAGTGAGGCCTGGAAGTAGATCAGCTGAAGAGTGACGTATGTTATGTGACATACCGCAAAGGGGGCCACTGAGACTCTCTCACCAAAGGGCCCACATAAGCCTTGACCTGGCCCTGCTCATCACTGATTATAAGGAATACCATCAAGCTGATAAATGGTATTTATTTTTAAATGTAAAAGTCTATAATATAATTCTGTAAGTATATTAAAAATTACATATAAGAATAACATGAATAAAAACACATTTACTGAATATTAAGGACATCTTTTATCAATATATTTATGACACAAATATAGCTTTAATCTTAAGGAAAATAACAATAAATCACATAACTTAAATTAAACATGTATTAAATGAATCACATGACAGATCTTAGTAATAAGTGCCTCTTTTCAATATGTAGGGTCTTCTAGCTTTGCTTATATGAGCCTGACGTTTAAAAATATAAGGGCTTTTCCTCTTTACAACATCTTCATTTTCACTGTTTGAGCTGGGTTCCAGGTAATCTTGCTGAAGCAACTGAGAAAAAAAGGTAATATGCATTAGCGTGTAACATTTTAAAATGGACCAAAATCCGGACTCAAAGACTAGAAAGCTTTCGTTGTGAAATTTTGATTTCACATGATTTCCCTGTATACTTGCCTCAATCCCCGATCCCACAGCATATGCATGGGCATTTTGTGGCATTCCCGCTCTCATACCTCCCAATTTTTCTTTACTTGCAGGGACTGTCCCTCTTTTGAGTCCCTGTTCCCCTGTCCCCCATTGTTCTCATTTGTCCTTTTTTGAGTTTAAACATGCAGATCTGCATCAAAAAGTGATTAAGGGTCTGATTTATCAAGCACTTCTGCCAGACAGTGTCACACTGGTGCAAATTAGAGTAGTAAAAATATAATAAAATATTTTTTTTCTCACTTGCACATGTTGCTGCACTACATGAAGACACGTTTACTAAAACATTTGCAATGAGCAATATGCTGAAAAATGTATAAATCATATTTTGCACTACTCTAATATGCACTGAAATGGCATTGTCTGGCAGAAGTGCTTGCTAAATCAGGCCTAAGTTGCCTATTCAAAATTTGTATATTGTTGTAACTGTTATAACCTTCTCCTTGCCATCCCCCAATGAAGGGGCGTTGCTTCATTTAAAATTGACCCTCTTTCCCACCATGAAAAGTTGGAAGGTATGCGCTCTGTGTGTTTGCTGTACAGCAGGACTATGCCATTGGGAATAGGGATGCTGTGGGGTGCTGTGGAGTGCAGATAAGCTAACCCCCAGCCAAGGGATTGAGGTAAGCTTTTAGGGAAACAAGGGGGGGTTACATTGTAGCACATGGCAACACTGGATTCCCCCAGGGAAATTCTGAGTTTTATTCGACTTTAGAACCAGCATATTAGATTGCAGTTGGAATGTTTACTGGTTTGAACAGAATAAAGGAACTGTTGTTCTGTTATTTCACCCTACATGAACACATGCTATATAATCATAACCAAGAGAGAAATATGCTCACAGCCTAACTGCACCTCTTCTAATATAGCCTGTACTGGAAGAACTGCTTACTATTTAGGCAATTCTTCTAATGTGGTTTTAGCTGGATTTCACTAGTGGAAGCAAAAATTGTGTGTGTTTGTGTGTGTGTTTTTTTTTCCAGGTGTACAGCATAGCTTGCTTCATTACAATTCTTTACATGTGGGTAATCCGCCACAGGTGGCGCAATCGACTGCAGGAAGACTTGTGCCCCCCCCCCAGCCCATAAAAGGGCCAGAATTACCCAGAAGACCCCAGTCTTCTCCTGCAGTCTGACTGCGAAGATGGTCTCTTTCTCTCTCTCCATGGACTTCGCACATAAGCGGGGCATTACTAGCCCGTCGCCCGCTGCAAGCCCTATTCCAACCTGCTTCCGGGACCCTTCTTGCCTCCCAGCCATGGCTGCGGATCAGGCGCAGGTAGGGGAACACCGAGGGTCAGGCGTTCGGCAAAGCTATGCTCTGGGATGCAGACTCTTCCTCAGAGTAAGCAGGGCATAGGCTATGGGGAGCCTATAGGAGGGAGGAGGGGAGGAACCACCCTTTTTTTCCCTTTTCATTATGTGTCCCACATGCTTTATTCTTGTGCATTTTATGCTGTGTGTGTTTTTCTCACGTTTTTTACCTCACAATATACTTACCTTCCCCTCTCCTGCTCCTCTTGCCTCCTCTACGTTATGGCGTCGGGGGGGGCCACCCCCACCCCCACCCCTTGAGGTGCTGCTTGGGCAGGCCGGCGCCACTCTCCTCACAGAGTTTCCTGAGGTAAAGTTCCCATTTTTACCTCACGCCGTCGCTCCTTGGCCTGCTGACAGGCTGCACAGGCTCTTCCCAGGCTCTTTGGCTTGTATAGACTTCCTTGCCTTTGTTATATCGGCCATGGATGACGCCGTCCGTTTTGGTGGTAGGGCTTCGGCTGCGATGGTCATGCTTCGTCGCTCTATCTGGTTACGACAGTGGGCAGCGGATGCTGCCACCAAAAAAGCTCTCACAGGTATTCCCTTCCTGGGACTTCGGCTGTTCTGGGAACGGTTGGACCTCCTGGCTAAGGGCGGGAAACTTCCTCAACGTCGGAAGCAGGTACGGCCTTTTCGGGGCTCTTCTTCCTTTCGTCCCTCTCGGGGAGGATGAGGATCTTCCTTTTCTGGTGGCCCCTCTCAGGCATGAGGGGACGCCCTCACTCAGCCGGGTGAGGGGACGGCTTCGGCTCTTTGCTCACGTCTGGAGGCAACACGTCTCGGATCGGTGGATTCAGGAGGTGGTGTCCTCCGGATACAAGATAGAGCTGGCAGCTTGGCCGCCCCCAAGATGTGGCGGCGCAGGGCCTGAGGCTGGCAGTTCAACATCTTCTGTCATCAGGAGTGGTTTGCCATGTGCCTCTTCAAGAACAGAGGTGGGGGTTCTACTCCAACCTGTTCACGGTGCCCAAGAAGGACGGTTCCCTGAGACCCATCCTGGATCTTATGGTCATCTTATGGTCATCTTATGGTCGGCGGTGAGCTCTCTTCGGCCAGGCGATTTCATGACCACTGTGGACATCAAGGATGCCTATCTGCACATTCCTGTCTTCCTGGGACACCAGAGGTTCCTGAGGTTCCCTCTGGGGGATCAACACTACCAGTTTGTGGTCTTGCCGTTCGGCATCACCTCGCCCCCCCCCGGGGTGTTCACCTAGGTGCTGGCGGGTGTCATGGTCCTTCTGAGGAGATTCACGTTCTTCCTTACTTGGACGACCTTTTGATTGCAGCTCCATCTTTGCATCAGGCAGAGAGGGATACTCGGATGGTAGTGTCTACCCTCGAGTCCTTCGGTTGGGTGATCAATTATCCCAAGTCTTCTCTCTTTCCTTCATTGGTAAGATCCTTCCTGGGAATGCCGCTGGATACTTCTCAGGTCAAGGTGTTTCTTCCTCAGCAGAAAGTGGATGGCCTTCAGATGCAGGCGCGGGCCTTGTTGGCTTGCCCTCATCCCTCCATCCATCTGGGGATGCAGTTGGTGGGTCTCATGGTGTCTTGCCTCGAGGCTGTGCCTTTCGCTCAGTTCCACATGAGACCCCTTCAGTTGAATCTCTTGACCATCTGGGATCAGAGTCCTTGGAGCAGGAATTCGCTCTCTTCCCTCTGACCAGACAGTCCCTCTCGTGGTGGCTGGACTCGAGGAATCTTCTAGTGGGCAGGTCCTTTTTGCCTCCATGCTGGGAGATTGTCACCACAGACGCCGGTCTGACCAGTTGGGGAGGGGTTTGGCAATTGCTGAAGTTCCAGGGCCAGTGGGGCCCTCACGAGGCCCACGTGCCTATCAATCTCTTGGAGTTGAGAGCGATCAGGTTGGTTCTCTTCCAGTTGACTCCCCACCTTCGGGGTCGTGCGGTCTAGGTCCGCTCGGACAATCAGACGGCGGTCGCCTACATCAATCATCAGGGAGGGACTCAGAGCAGACGAGCCCTCAAGGAAGTGTCCCTGATATTGTCTTGGGCGGAGGAGACGGTTCCCTCCATCTCTGTGATTTACATCCCCGGGGTGGAGAACCCGGAGGCAGATGCCCTGAGCAGAGTGACGTCTCGCCTAGGGGAATGGTCTCTCGACAACAAGATCTTTCATGCCCTGTGTTGCCGCTGGGGTCAGCCGGATGTGGACCAGTTTGCGTCCCGTCACAATCACAAGCTTCCGAGATTCGTATCCCTGTCAAGAGAAGGAGTTTTGCCTCATTTATGTCTTTCCTCCATTCCCTCTTTTGGGTCGTGTGCTGTGCAAGATAGCCTAGGAGGGGGTACCGACCATCCTAGTGGCCCCCCGCTGGCCGAGGAGGGTATGGTTTGCAGACTTCGTCCAGATGGCGGGGATCAGTACATCCTGCCCGATGTTCCAGAGCTCCTCACTCAGGGACAGCTGTGCCACCCCAATTTACAAACGCTGGCTCTGACGGCTTGGCTGCTGAAACCTCCATCCTGATGAATAAGGGTTTGCCGGCTTTGGTCGTCAGTACTATGATTCAGGCTCGGAAAAAATCCTCTTCTATGATTTATTACAGGGTCTGGCACGCTTACATTGCCTGGTGTGAGTCTAAGGCCTTCCCTTGCCGCACCTTCTCCCTTTCCAGGATTCTGGAGTTTCTTCAATGCGGTCTAGAATCGGGTCTACAACTGAGTACCCTCAAGGGACAAGTTTCTGCCTTGGCAATTTTTTTCCAAAGATCTTTCGCTAATCATAGGCTTGTCAAAACCTTTTTCCAGGGAGTCACTTATGTACGTCCACCATGTAAGCCTCTGCTACCAGTGTGGGATTTGAACTTGGTGCTTTCTGCTCTTCAGGGTCCCCCCTTTGAGCTCCTGTGCGATGCTGCTCTTTCTATTCTGACTATTAAGGTGGCCTTTTTTGGTTGCTATCACTTTGCGTTGCGTCTCTGAGCTGGCGGCGCTTTCCATGAAACCTCCTTATTTTGAGCAGTATCAGGATAAGGTGGTGTTCCGTCTTAGGCCAGAATTCTTGCCCAAGGTTGTTTCTGCCTTTCATCTCAATGAGGACATTGCCCTGCCCCTGCTAATTCCAAGGAACGGAACCTTCATTCTCTGGATGTGGTCAGGGCACTCAAGTTTTATTTGGTTGCCAATGAGTCATTTCGGAAGTCTGATTCTCTTTTTGTCCTTCCTTCCGGACCTAGGAAGGGCTTGCCTCCAGCCAAATCCACTATCAGTAAGTGGATTACACAGGCGGTGGTGCAAGCATACTCTGCTAAGGGGAAGGAACCCCCTTTCTGTGTTATAGCTCACTCCACTAGGGCTATTGGTGCCTCTTGGGCCTTCCAGCTCAGTTGAACAGGTTTGTTAGGGCCGCTACTTGGTCTTCGGTTCATACTTTTCCAAGTTTTACAAAGTTGATGTTAAGGCCTCAGCTGACGCTGTTTTTGGCTGCATGGTGCTTCAGGTGGTAGTGGCTTAAACTGCCTGCCATTGCTCTCTGGGAAACCCACCCTTCTTTTTTGGACACTGCTGTTGGATGTCCCACATGTAAAGAATTGACATAAAGCAAGCCGTGCTGTACACCTGGAAAAATACTATTCTGTGATTACTCACCTGTAGAATTGTTTTTGCGGTGTACAGCACGGCTTGCTTCATCCCACCCTTGTTATCGTTGTTCTCTTTTGCCTTGTTATGGTGATTTTTGTTGAGAGAGTTTCCTTTTAGTGAGCTGTGTTTTACTAACATGGTCCTTGCCTCCGGGCTTCTTGCATTACTGCTTTCAAACACTGGGGTCTTCTGGGTAATTCTGGCCCTTTTATGGGCCGCAAGGGGCCACAAGTCTTCCTGCAGTCGATTGCGCCACCTGTGGCGGATTACCCACATGTAAAGAATTTAAATGAAGCAAGCCGTGCTGTACACCATAAAAACAATTCTACAGGTGAGTAATCACAGAATTGTATTTTTTCATTTCACTTTTACATTGTACTAGTAAAGGGGTCCCATGGAACCACCGGACTTTCCACAGAAATAGTTACACAAATGTATAAGTTTTGCAGGCTTTTTCGTTTGGAAACATTTAACTACCCAAAATTGCAAGAGAACAAAAAAGGAATTTTCATGGGAACAAACATGAGAGCGAGGCTTTGAATCGCCCCTAATGTGTGGGTCGAGTCCTAGCTGATTGGCGCACAGTGTCACAGGCCTCCTTTGGCAGGCATAGCCATTCACAGACCAAAAAGGATGCGAGTGATACTGCCACAGGCAGTGCATGTGCTATGGGCTCATTGGCAAGGTATGCATATTAGGCGATTGGGGAAGCGTCACATAGCAGAGCATACCAATTCAGAATGCCCTGGGGAGAGGGAAACAGTAATTCCTGTATCTCATAGACTCCAGGGCCACTTTTGGTCCACTTTATTTAGTGCATTTTTACATTTTGGGTCGAAATTTTTTGTAGAAACCACCATTTGTAGAAAGTTCACAAATCGCGAAAAAATAAAAAAACTGTCTTTTTACACCTTGTGTGAATTGATCCCAATGTAGACAATGAACGTAAATGGCATTTCTTCTATATAAAAAATGGAGTGCACTTTTTTTACCCAATGTTAGTTGGAGGTGCAATTTAGCACCAGGTGAAAGAAAATAAAATATTTTTTTAAATAAAAAATCACATTCCCTTTTACTATTTACCCAGGAATTAGTTGTTGTTGCATCAACCTCTGTGTCCATCTAAGTGGACAGATATTAGGCTTCAGCACTCTTTATTCAAATAATTTGCAGATAGAAATCTAGACTTTTCAAGAATACAAGCTGCTCTGTCATTTATATGTGGTGAATGAAGGAGACCTGTCAAAGCTTTAAAATTAAAAGCTTATGGTGCCACTGATTTGGGAGAACATGGCCTAATATTATGGTTATGTCATGTCCAATGTAGAGAATGTAATATTTATATGTAAGGTCTGAGATCCAATTACTGGGATCTGTTGGTCATGTTTAATTTCAGAAGGTATACTGACAATCCCATATTGGGTTTGAAGGGCTCAGTCCAACCAAAAGGATTGTGCAGGCTTTAGATGCTACCATTCATAAAACATATAATAATTCACAATACCTCCCAATGTTGAAAAACTCTGCTTTGGCAAATTTTCTGAAGCTGGAATGTTGTCAACATTGCTTCTAGGTTAAAACCATCCATAGATGTGGGATATTGTTTTCTGATCATAAGATCTTCCTCTCCGGTGTCTGCTGTTTCTTCAGTTTGGGTATTTAAATTGTTTATGAGATTGCATACATTTAGAAGAGTCATTTTCCAGTATGGAAGTCTTGCTTTATTCACCTAGGATGAAATAGTCAACCACATCATAAGAGCAGTAACTGAACATTATTTGAATTATTTTCATTGTATAAATATGTTAAAGCAGACGAAAAGTAAAAAAAAAAAAGTGGGGTAAATTGCTTCCCTGAAGCCCCCCTCTAGCAAAAATTATTTGTCAGGGCTTAACTCCATGCAGATGTTCTGGAATAACAGGACAATTTTTTGCTGCAGAACTGCATGGGAGTGGCCATCTTGTCACACACATAAGCATGAGGGGAGAGCTATGCCAGCAGCAGCCCATGCCAAACATGCCTCCGAAATATGGACATCTTGTGTATTATGTTACATAAACATGTACACAGATGAGCTACTAGAGAGATTGTGCGTATGAAGGGAAAGCTGCAACAATGTTTCTTTATCACTGTTCATTGTGGACTTATCGCACACCATTCAGTCAGTGATACAATTCTTTCAGTTGTGCAGAAGAGCAATAAGTCATCGCAGCTGATGACTTTCTACTAGAAATAAAGGAGGATTGCATTCATATGTGAGGCAATTTTGAGTGTGGGATTGGGTTTTTCAGAAGCTGGGCTCAAGTATGTGACAAGATGGCTTCTGCCATGCAGTTATTTAGCATAGAATCTGCCTGCTATTCCACAACATCTGCATGAAGTTAAGCCCTCTCAAATAGACTATGTTTGCGATTACCAGAGTGGGGCTTTAGGGTGCAATTTACTTAACTTGCTTATTTTGACCTTAGGTCTGCTTTAAGTGCTTGGCTCAACCCAACACCATATAAACAAATCAGTAACACATACTTTGTCATACAATCTAATTCTACTTAATATTGTAAATGTAATAGATTACAGCTACTAGCAGATTACTAGATAAGCTTTACTGTTACAGTACAATGGATAAAAACCTTCTGCACAATATGTACCTGAACTCCAATTCTTTTTTTCAGGGGAAAGCCAAATATTTATTTGTGTTTAACACATTTCACACTGTTAGCCATCACTACATTTAGAACAAGTATTGCAACTTCTAAAAGTGCAACATCTTATCTTTTTATTGAACACAGACCATTCATTTACAAGCAACCAGGTGCCCTGACCTTTAGTAAAAAAAAAAGAAAGTTTAGTAAATAGCTTCCCTTATGATCAGTGGCATAAGCAGTTTGAGAGGGCTTAACCCCATACAGATGTTGTCAAATGGCAGAAAGTTATTCACTCTATAATTACATTGGTGCGGCCATCTTGCCACACATCTGATAGTCCAGCTTACACATGAGGATTAGGAAGGTGCTGTGCCAGTAGCAATTCACACAAGTTGTTAGAGATATATGTCTCAGAAACAAGGAGTAGCTTGTCTGTCATTTTTCACACACATAAACACTGAATAAACAGCTAATGTAGTAAAATACATATGTGTGAGGAAAGCAGTTACAATGTATCTCTATGGCGGCAGCTGCCACAACAGCAATCCATTAGGGTATACAATGTATACTATGTATTTTATTCAAAGATGAGTCATTACAGCTGAAGGCTTACTACTTACTCACTACTTACTACTGCTGGCTAAAATTTAGAGATGATTGCACAGAGCTATGATTTGACTGAGAAACTCATTTTTTCAGAATCATCTTCTTCATATGTATGGCAAGATGGCCGCTGCCATGCATGTTTAAGGGTGCAGAATCTGTCTGCTATTCCAAACATCTGCATGGTGTTAATCCCTCTCAATAAGTTTATGTCACCGATTGCCACAGAGGGGCTTTGGGGGAGCAATTTTCTATGCTTTGATTTTTTGATTGGAGGTCTGCTTTAATCGTAATGGGCATGTCTAGCCATAGAAAATGTATCTGTATACGTAATTTGTCTGTCATGTTATAGACTAATCCAGTTCTCTAATGTTGGAGCACTGCAGAAAGCCTGTTCTTCAACCTGGCTTCAGATCTTACCCCTACTTTGGGGATCATGCTAATTATTTGGTATAGGCAGTGTGCATTATAGTGTGCATTGCAACATTTGTTTGTTTTTTCTACCTTGTCCCCCCCCCCCCCCCCGCAAAAAAATAATACCTGTATCTGTAATGGGGCATTGTTACAAGTGAGGTATGTGAATTTTTCCATGAGATGAGGTTGTTTGTTTTCAGGTTTGGAAACAGCAGCGCCCTATGGGCCATCAGAAAAAGGAAGAAAGAAACATATGTTTTGCACATCTTTGTGTCACCAATTAATTTGCATGACCCCGTTTAAATGGTTGTCCATAGCCTGCTCAGCATAGTCAGGTTGTGTGAGCTGCAGGTTTCCCTTTAATAAAAAAGGGCATCCCTTGCTCCCCCCACCTGAAATATATTATATTCTGAGGGGAGGTGCAGGAAAGGAGATGCTAGTTTTTGTGAGGAGACTTACCTTTTGTGAAAGAGCCAGGTGCATGCACATGGCCTATGTACATATTTATAGGGACAGGGATTGTCAAGCATAAAAAAAAAATAATAGTCACCTTTCACTAGGCCCTGCTTATCCAGTATAATTAAAGGGGGTAATTTAACTGATTTTCATGATATTCAACTTGGGTGGCGGAGGTTTTAATAGTTTTCCCTAACTCGGCACAGAGTAGAAACATATTTTTTTCTTTCTTGTTTTAATCAAAATCCTCTGAACCTGAAACTAATTAATTTAATAGGTAAGGAGCAGAACATTTTATTAAGTTAGATATTATTTATGTGGAAATATTATATTACATGTTATTTCACATGTTTACCTCATTAAAATAAGTGAAATAACCACCACAGCACTAGGATAGCTTCATTAGAAGCTGAAAGGTGTGAAATGCAAACTGACCGCCCAAGAAAAAATAAAAAATAATAGAAAAAGGGTAGTACCTTTTGTCCTCTGCAGTTGATCAGTCTGACAGCGGTAATCAGCAACCTGAGTTCTGTGTCCCCCTCGCTCCCCCCAACGTCAGTTCCAGGAAAACTACCCCACCCCCTCTATTCACTACAATAGAGGGGGCAGATCAAGCATTGGCACACCCCCTATATTTCAAAGAACGGAGAGAGCACTCCTGTGACTGATAGCAGTGGGGCAAGCCCAGTCCAGTAAGGACTCACTGCAGCTCTTTGTTTTTAATGGTTTTGGCTCTGGTGCCAACAGCAAGCTCCTTTCCCTGCCTTGCTGAACATTCCTGTAGGTGGTTATACGGGAGCAGGCTTCCTGCTGATTGGCAGAAAAAGTCACCTCTCATGAACTTCTCTTGCTGATCAGAGGGCAGCAAGTTCAAGGTAACCAACAGAGCAGAAACCAGAGGGTTTCAGCCCACAGGACTGGGGTTGACCATGTGGGTTGGCAATCAAGTGCCCTTTATATTTTATAGCCTGGACTGTCCCCTTGAAGTCATTTGCCAGCAACAGGTAAGTCATTCGGTACCACCAATCTTTTCTTTTATTGTATATAAAAAATAAAACAACGCTTTGATTCATGCATAACGTGACAATTTTACAGAAAAATCAGGAGATATAATACACCGGATCCCATCACAATTAAAGTCAGTTGAGCTAAAGCAGACATCTTACTTACTATTGTTCTAGGTAAGACATCTGCCCACCTAGTGTAAGCCCTGAAAAAAAGATGTGACTGTCATGGAAATAGTTTGCACAATGAACCAGAAAATTCCATTGGTTTTCTGCAATACATATTACGGTATGCTTACAAAGCTTGCATTTTCAATCTACTGGGTTATTGGGTTAGTCAATGAATAGTATTAACTTAGCTTTGGATATTCTGCTTAAATCAATGGCTAACATGGTACAATACTTTGTTTGTACTGATTAGAAGCCTCATTTCAGCAATGACATTATCGGGGCAGGAATAGCTATACTGTAAGTTCAGATCTGACCTTTGTTCTTGAAAGATTAGGTTTGTGCAAGGCTCTCTCTACCTTCTAAGTCTGTCACAAACAATTTATTGGAATGTTATGCAAAGTAAAGCGTTGCTATTTCTCCGCTTCTGTCAGGAGATTTCATGTAACTAGCCAGAATAGTGTAATATAAGGATTTATGGAAAAGCTAACCCTGTATTTTTAATTATGCTTTGAAAAAATGAAAATGACACTATTAATCTATGTGATGAGATGCCCACGAGACATGTTTTTTTCTGACGGACATATATCTTGTAACTCTTGTATCTTGTAGCTGAAAATGCTGCTTTTGCATTCCAACCCTATTCACTTTCCTATGATACCACAGATTAGGGAAGCTAAGGAAGGCTCTTTTTCTTCCGTTGTGACCTCCATCAGCCACAGGATCTGAAGCAGAGCAGGAAAGCACCCAAGGGTCTGGACCCCTCACAGACCCACCTATGATGCTGATTATTATACAGCATTACATAGCCAAGGGCCATGCCCACTCTTTTAATACAATAAATCATATGTTGAACCTGTAAACCCCAATATCTTTTCTTTTTCAATTTAAAAATGGAAAACATATTAGGACAGTGGCAAATGTAGCCCAACGCAATAGTGTAACAATCGCCGTTGCCTGAAGTAGCACTTTAAACAAAAAAAAAATGTTACTGTATGACCGGTCAAAGGGCCCCATCACATTTAGTTACGCCACTGTTTACCCCCCTCCTTCGATTTACTTATTAAGTGGATGTATATTTGACAGCATTTGTAGTATTTTATTTGTGCGCAAATTTCCTATACATAAGGCAGTTTAGAATTGAGAACAGCCTTTTTAGGTACAGTCAGAACATATCTATTATATTTAGATCCATAATTTGGCTGCTATATGATTTTAATATTTTTGTCTTTGATTGCAAGTTTGGCTTTGTGATTGGAGCAATGGGCTTGCAGATTGCATGAGCTTTTCTTTTAGGTGTTTTTCCCAGTAATATATATATATATATATATATATATATATATATATATATATTCATTTTCATTTATATACAAAATTCATGGTCATATAAAAATAGATCAACCATCAGAGCCAGAGGATTCTTTGAAGAACAATTGGCTAGCTAGGACAGGTGAAAGGGTTCAAGATGACCATTATTCTTTCATTACTTCCTTCATAGATAGACTTTTTCTGTCTGATGTTAATGTTAATGTTGGTAATGTCAGCTGGTCATCAGCTTTGAAGCTTTTATGGTGTAACACAGCAGGGAGCTGCCTGTCTATCTGCAGCAGGATTCCTGTCTTGCTTGTTACAATAACATGCAGATATTGCAGTACCGAACAGCATGGGAGCTGCCGTATTGCTAAACACCTGGCAGCCCTGCTTTTGAAAAACCCAGAACCCAAAATCAAAACTTCGTTAAATGTTTGTGCAGTAACTGCTTGTCAATAGCCAAAAATAGCAAGCCATCAGTTGTAATTACTCATCATTGCTCAGGAAGTTCCTAGAAACATTACAACAACTGTTCAATACATAGCTAGATACTCTCCTCCACCAGCTGTTGATTGAGTCTGTATTTGTGTGTTTGTGTGCATCAGATAGATGCTGCTCCATCTATATGAGACATACATATCTATCTCAGTTTGGTTTTGGCTGCTGCCTGCACAGTGATATCCTGCCTTTTGCGGAAAGACAGAATCACACAGGCACACTGCAGCTATTTTTATCAAACCAGCCAGTTAGAGTAAGATTTTAACTTCTTTAAAGATTCTGTGTTGACCCAGATAAAATACATTGTTAGATGAATGTTCTTTCAGCTCAGCTGCAAAGTGTCTGTGTGCTAGCAGACCCCGCCCCCACACTAATGCTTATGTGTGTAGCAAGATGGCCACTCCCAAGCAGTCTATGAACACAGCATATACAAATATATCCCGCAACATCTATATGGGATTAAGCCCTTTCAGCATACGATACTGGGCGACCGAGGGGAGCAATTTACTAAACTTTTTTTTCTTGAGTGTCACTTTCAGGAAGTCTCTGGACTTTATGCCTACTTCATTTTGGCATGGGCTCCCCAAGCTGCCACAATTGTAAAAAAGTTTATAAGAATAGGTCAGGAGGGTGCAAAAGTCTTGCAATAGAGGTGAGCATTTGTTTTGAGATCTCCAGGAAGGGTAGCTTAAAAGCTTAAAAGATCTGCACTGGGCATCATCTGCAGTTTTTTTTTCATCCAATACGTGGGTTTTATTAATTAAAACATTTTATGCTATTGTGTTACTGTCATCTCACAAACGACCCCTTTTCTATAAAAAGAAAATAGAAGAAATAAAAGAATGTCCAGATACTTTGAAATATTTAGCAGTGTAAAGTAGATTTAAATTGTATCGTATTGTAATGTTAAAATGGTTAAAAAATACATATCAGGATTAGGGATGAGCGAATCGATCCGGACGAACCCGGATTCGATCCGAATTTCAGGAAAAATTCGATTCGGATCGAATCCGAATTTCCCCGCGATTCGATCACTCGAAGTTTTCCTTTAACATCCATTCATTTACATTACAGGCATTCTAAGATGGCGGGCGGGACATGTCTGGACATGTATCCCGCGCCAGTGCAAGCTGGGGCAGTCACATGCAGCCTATCAGCAGCCAGCAAGCCCGGTGACGTCACACAGCGGTATTTAACGGCGGCCATCTTGCTTTTCCTCATTTCTCTATTGCATTCGTGACAGACAGACAGAACGCTGTGTAGCTGAGGCAGTTAGACAGGCTGGAGACAGGGACAGACAGGGACAGGCTGGAGACAGGCAGGAGACAGGCAGGAGACAGACAGGAGACAGACAGAAAGCCAGGGAAAGGTAGGAAAAACGGAGCTGGCTGACAGGGAGATTTTTTTTTTTTCATCCAGCCTTTGTTAGCGTTTTCAGGCTGCTTATAGTAACTAACTGTGCATATATACTGAACTGATCTTAAGTCTGCTGTGAGGCATCCCATTCTGTGACTAAAGCAGCCTCTGTTTAAGACCATATAAGCATTTGCTCTTATCATATTTGAAATTAGCCTGATAAAGACACTTTTGCTGGCCAAAGCACTACTGTACCCTGCCAGCTCGATTCCTGCCCGGGGCATCCCATTCTGTGACTAAAGCAGCCTCTGTTTAAGACCATATAAGCATTTGCTCTTATCATATTTGAAATTAGGCCTGATAAAGACACTTTTGCTGGCCAAAGCACTACTGTACCCTGCCAGCTCGATTCCTGCCCGGGGCATCCCATTCTGTGACTAAAGCAGCCTCTGTTTAAGACCATATAAGCATTTGCTCTTATCATATTTGAAATTAGCCTGATAAAGACACTTTTGCTGGCCAAAGCACTACTGTACCCTGCCAGCTCGATTCCTGCCCGGGGCATCCCATTCTGTGACTAAAGCAGCCTCTGTTTAAGACCATATAAGCATTTGCTCTTATCATATTTGAAATTAGGCCTGATAAAGACACTTTTGCTGGCCAAAGCACTACTGTACCCTGCCAGCTCGATTCCTGCCCGGGGCATCCCATTCTGTGACTACAGCAGCCTCTGTTTAAGACCATATAAGCATTTGCTCTTATCATATTTGAAATTAGCCTGATAAAGACACTTTTGCTGGCCAAAGCACTACTGTACCCTGCCAGCTCGATTCCTGCCCGGGGCATCCCATTCTGTGACTAAAGCAGCCTCTGTTTAAGACCATATAAGCATTTGCTCTTATCATATTTGAAATTAGCCTGATAAAGACACTTTTGCTGGCCAAAGCACTACTGTACCCTGCCAGCTCGATTCCTGCCCGGGGCATCCCATTCTGTGACTAAAGCAGCCTCTGTTTAAGACCATATAAGCATTTGCTCTTATCATATTTGAAATTAGCCTGATAAAGACACTTTTGCTGGCCAAAGCACTACTGTACCCTGCCAGCTCGATTCCTGCCCGGGGCATCCCATTCTGTGACTAAAGCAGCCTCTGTTTAAGACCATATAAGCATTTGCTCTTATCATATTTGAAATTAGGCCTGATAAAGACACTTTTGCTGGCCAAAGCACTACTGTACCCTGCCAGCTCGATTCCTGCCCGGGGCATCCCATTCTGTGACTACAGCAGCCTCTGTTTAAGACCATATAAGCATTTGCTCTTATCATATTTGAAATTAGCCTGATAAAGACACTTTTGCTGGCCAAAGCACTACTGTACCCTGCCAGCTCGATTCCTGCCCGGGGCATCCCATTCTGTGACTAAAGCAGCCTCTGTTTAAGACCATATAAGCATTTGCTCTTATCATATTTGAAATTAGCCTGATAAAGACACTTTTGCTGGCCAAAGCACTACTGTACCCTGCCAGCTCGATTCCTGCCCGGGGCATCCCATTCTGTGACTAAAGCAGCCTCTGTTTAAGACCATATAAGCATTTGCTCTTATCATATTTGAAATTAGGCCTGATAAAGACACTTTTGCTGGCCAAAGCACTACTGTACCCTGCCAGCTCGATTCCTGCCCGGGGCATCCCATTCTGTGACTAAAGCAGCCTCTGTTTAAGACCATATAAGCATTTGCTCTTATCATATTTGAAATTAGCCTGATAAAGACACTTTTGCTGGCCAAAGCACTACTGTACCCTGCCAGCTCGATTCCTGCCCGGGGCATCCCATTCTGTGACTAAAGCAGCCTCTGTTTAAGACCATATAAGCATTTGCTCTTATCATATTTGAAATTAGGCCTGATAAAGACACTTTTGCTGGCCAAAGCACTACTGTACCCTGCCAGCTCGATTCCTGCCCGGGGCATCCCATTCTGTGACTACAGCAGCCTCTGTTTAAGACCATATAAGCATTTGCTCTTATCATATTTGAAATTAGCCTGATAAAGACACTTTTGCTGGCCAAAGCACTACTGTACCCTGCCAGCTCGATTCCTGCCCGGGGCATCCCATTCTGTGACTAAAGCAGCCTCTGTTTAAGACCATATAAGCATTTGCTCTTATCATATTTGAAATTAGCCTGATAAAGACACTTTTGCTGGCCAAAGCACTACTGTACCCTGCCAGCTCGATTCCTGCCCGGGGCATCCCATTCTGTGACTAAAGCAGCCTCTGTTTAAGACCATATAAGCATTTGCTCTTATCATATTTGAAATTAGCCTGATAAAGACACTTTTGCTGGCCAAAGCACTACTGTACCCTGCCAGCTCGATTCCTGCCCGGGGCATCCCATTCTGTGACTAAAGCAGCCTCTGTTTAAGACCATATAAGCATTTGCTCTTATCATATTTGAAATTAGGCCTGATAAAGACACTTTTGCTGGCCAAAGCACTACTGTACCCTGCCAGCTCGATTCCTGCCCGGGGCATCCCATTCTGTGACTACAGCAGCCTCTGTTTAAGACCATATAAGCATTTGCTCTTATCATATTTGAAATTAGCCTGATAAAGACACTTTTGCTGGCCAAAGCACTACTGTACCCTGCCAGCTCGATTCCTGCCCGGGGCATCCCATTCTGTGACTAAAGCAGCCTCTGTTTAAGACCATATAAGCATTTGCTCTTATCATATTTGAAATTAGGCCTGATAAAGACACTTTTGCTGGCCAAAGCACTACTGTACCCTGCCAGCTCGATTCCTGCCCGGGGCATCCCATTCTGTGACTACAGCAGCCTCTGTTTAAGACCATATAAGCATTTGCTCTTATCATATTTGAAATTAGCCTGATAAAGACACTTTTGCTGGCCAAAGCACTACTGGACCCTGCCAGCTCGATTCCTGCCCGGGGCATCCCATTCTGTGACTAAAGCAGCCTCTGTTTAAGACCATATAAGCATTTGCTCTTATCATATTTGAAATTAGCCTGATAAAGACACTTTTGCTGGCCAAAGCACTACTGTACCCTGCCAGCTCGATTCCTGCCCGGGGCATCCCATTCTGTGACTAAAGCAGCCTCTGTTTAAGACCATATAAGCATTTGCTCTTATCATATTTGAAATTAGGCCTGATAAAGACACTTTTGCTGGCCAAAGCACTACTGTACCCTGCCAGCTCGATTCCTGCCCGGGGCATCCCATTCTGTGACTAAAGCAGCCTCTGTTTAAGACCATATAAGCATTTGCTCTTATCATATTTGAAATTAGCCTGATAAAGACACTTTTGCTGGCCAAAGCACTACTGTACCCTGCCAGCTCGATTCCTGCCCGGGGCATCCCATTCTGTGACTAAAGCAGCCTCTGTTTAAGACCATATAAGCATTTGCTCTTATCATATTTGAAATTAGGCCTGATAAAGACACTTTTGCTGGCCAAAGCACTACTGTACCCTGCCAGCTCGATTCCTGCCCGGGGCATCCCATTCTGTGACTACAGCAGCCTCTGTTTAAGACCATATAAGCATTTGCTCTTATCATATTTGAAATTAGCCTGATAAAGACACTTTTGCTGGCCAAAGCACTACTGTACCCTGCCAGCTCGATTCCTGCCCGGGGCATCCCATTCTGTGACTAAAGCAGCCTCTGTTTAAGACCATATAAGCATTTGCTCTTATCATATTTGAAATTAGGCCTGATAAAGACACTTTTGCTGGCCAAAGCACTACTGTACCCTGCCAGCTCGATTCCTGCCCGGGGCATCCCATTCTGTGACTACAGCAGCCTCTGTTTAAGACCATATAAGCATTTGCTCTTATCATATTTGAAATTAGCCTGATAAAGACACTTTTGCTGGCCAAAGCACTACTGTACCCTGCCAGCTCGATTCCTGCCCGGGGCATCCCATTCTGTGACTAAAGCAGCCTCTGTTTAAGACCATATAAGCATTTGCTCTTATCATATTTGAAATTAGCCTGATAAAGACACTTTTGCTGGCCAAAGCACTACTGTACCCTGCCAGCTCGATTCCTGCCCGGGGCATCCCATTCTGTGACTAAAGCAGCCTCTGTTTAAGACCATATAAGCATTTGCTCTTATCATATTTGAAATTAGGCCTGATAAAGACACTTTTGCTGGCCAAAGCACTACTGTACCCTGCCAGCTCGATTCCTGCCCGGGGCATCCCATTCTGTGACTAAAGCAGCCTCTGTTTAAGACCATATAAGCATTTGCTCTTATCATATTTGAAATTAGCCTGATAAAGACACTTTTGCTGGCCAAAGCACTACTGTACCCTGCCAGCTCGATTCCTGCCCGGGGCATCCCATTCTGTGACTAAAGCAGCCTCTGTTTAAGACCATATAAGCATTTGCTCTTATCATATTTGAAATTAGGCCTGATAAAGACACTTTTGCTGGCCAAAGCACTACTGTACCCTGCCAGCTCGATTCCTGCCCGGGGCATCCCATTCTGTGACTAAAGCAGCCTCTGTTTAAGACCATATAAGCATTTGCTCTTATCATATTTGAAATTAGCCTGATAAAGACACTTTTGCTGGCCAAAGCACTACTGTACCCTGCCAGCTCGATTCCTGCCCGGGGCATCCCATTCTGTGACTAAAGCAGCCTCTGTTTAAGACCATATAAGCATTTGCTCTTATCATATTTGAAATTAGGCCTGATAAAGACACTTTTGCTGGCCAAAGCACTACTGTACCCTGCCAGCTCGATTCCTGCCCGGGGCATCCCATTCTGTGACTACAGCAGCCTCTGTTTAAGACCATATAAGCATTTGCTCTTATCATATTTGAAATTAGCCTGATAAAGACACTTTTGCTGGCCAAAGCACTACTGTACCCTGCCAGCTCGATTCCTGCCCGGGGCATCCCATTCTGTGACTAAAGCAGCCTCTGTTTAAGACCATATAAGCATTTGCTCTTATCATATTTGAAATTAGCCTGATAAAGACACTTTTGCTGGCCAAAGCACTACTGTACCCTGCCAGCTCGATTCCTGCCCGGGGCATCCCATTCTGTGACTAAAGCAGCCTCTGTTTAAGACCATATAAGCATTTGCTCTTATCATATTTGAAATTAGCCTGATAAAGACACTTTTGCTGGCCAAAGCACTACTGTACCCTGCCAGCTCGATTCCTGCCCGGGGCATCCCATTCTGTGACTAAAGCAGCCTCTGTTTAAGACCATATAAGCATTTGCTCTTATCATATTTGAAATTAGGCCTGATAAAGACACTTTTGCTGGCCAAAGCACTACTGTACCCTGCCAGCTCGATTCCTGCCCGGGGCATCCCATTCTGTGACTACAGCAGCCTCTGTTTAAGACCATATAAGCATTTGCTCTTATCATATTTGAAATTAGCCTGATAAAGACACTTTTGCTGGCCAAAGCACTACTGTACCCTGCCAGCTCGATTCCTGCCCGGGGCATCCCATTCTGTGACTAAAGCAGCCTCTGTTTAAGACCATATAAGCATTTGCTCTTATCATATTTGAAATTAGCCTGATAAAGACACTTTTGCTGGCCAAAGCACTACTGTACCCTGCCAGCTCGATTCCTGCCCGGGGCATCCCATTCTGTGACTAAAGCAGCCTCTGTTTAAGACCATATAAGCATTTGCTCTTATCATATTTGAAATTAGCCTGATAAAGACACTTTTGCTGGCCAAAGCACTACTGGACCCTGCCAGGTCCATTCCTGCCCAGGGCATCCCATTCTGTGACTAAAGCAGCCTCTGTTTAAGACCATATAAGCATTTGCTCTTATTATATTTATATTATAAGACACTTTTGCTGGGCATAGGCTTACTGCTGCCTGCCAGGTGCACTTCTGTTGAGGCATCCCATTCTGTAACATAGCATACCCCTCTTTATTTACACTAAGCAGCTCTCTTATTTACACTAAGCAGGCCTGTTGGAGGCTGAGTGTTACTGCTCACTTTTGGTGTGCATTATATTCTGTTTCATATAGACCCACCGCTGCCCGGGGTTTTTTTAAATATCACCTACTACCACGCCAGTTAGACTATGTCGGGCAGACAAGTGCCTGGAAGTGAAAAGAGGAGTGGCAGAGGCCAAGATTCCGCAGGCAGAGCTCGCATCAGACTGGGGGCCAGTAGCAGCAGGAGTCACGCTGAGAGACCTAATCTGCCAGTATCTGCTAGCGGTCGGGTCTCCACCAGTAACGCATCTGCCGTGGTAGATTGGTTGACGCGCTCATCAACAACATCATCACAACTTACGTCTGAGACCCCCAGTCTAGGGTCGGTAGGTTCCTCTGACACAACCCTGAGTTGGCATGCCCCGAGAGCAGTCCCTGTCCTCCCATTGCCTCTGGCCTACGCCGTTCCCTCCCCCAGCGACGTATCCTATGCTTTGGGTTCAGCTCCACTCTTTAGTGAGGAGGACCATCAGATAGAGGACAGTCAGCAGCTACTGCCCAGCCAAGAAATGGAGGTGGCTTCTTTAGCTAGGCAGACAAATAGTGATGTGGACAGTGTCGTGGGTGCTGCGAGCGTTCCAGCTCCTGCGCCAGACACTGTTGACGAATCCACGAACATCAGTGACGTACAGCCACAACCCGGTGATGATGATGATGATGACGATGAAGCCGATCGCACTTGGGAGCCGGGTGATGAAGGGGCTTCATCGTCATCATCAGGAGAAGAGGGGTGCAGGTTGCCCCGGAGTCAGCAGCTGAGGCAGCAAGGTGGTAGCAGTCAGCATGGGGGCACAATTCCAAAGGCTGGAGCCGGCCGGGGCCGGGGCCGGGGTAGAGCACCTGCTGTGCGGCAGTCTACCTTATCGGGAGGTAGTGGAGCAGGGGTTCCTGGAGTTGGCAACAGCAGCAGTGAATCAGTGAGGCCAGGGGGTGGGAAAAGTAGCTACTCGGCAGTGTGGCAGTTTTTCCTGAGGCATCCGCAGGAGGGTAACATGGCCACATGCAAGATATGTAGGCAAAAGGTGAAGCGTGGCCAGGGTCCAAATGTTGGCACCACGGCCCTGCGTCAACATATGATGCGTCACCATAAAACGACCTGGGAGAACCGAGGCTCCCAAGGGGTGGTCCAGTCTGCTTCCTCACCAAGTGAGCTCCCAATTTCTGCCAGCCAAGGCTCCAGCACCTCAGCCGAAGGCAGCTGTGCGTCATACCCATCCTCTGTCGCTCCTGCTCCTCCTCCTCCAAGTCATGCATCCCGCCAGCAATCCATCAGCGAAGCCATGTCCAAGAGACAGCAGTATGCGCCCACTCATCCTACGGCGCAGAAGCTGAATGTGCTCCTGTCCAAGTTGCTGGTGCTGCAGTCGCTCCCTTTTCAGGTGGTGGAATCTGCACCTTTCAGAGAACTGATGGCTTGTGCCGAGCCGAGGTGGAGAGTCCCAAGCCGTCATTTCTTTGCCAAGAAGGCAGTACCAGCGCTGCACACTTTTGTTGAACAGAAGGTGGGCCAGTCCTTGAGCCTGTCGGTGTGTAGCAAAATACATGGCAGCGCCGACATCTGGAGCTGTAACTACGGTCAGGGGCAGTACATGTCGTTTACGGCCCACTGGGTGAATGTGGTCCCTTTGCAGCAGCAACTTGGACAGGTCACGCCGCTTCGGCCTCCGCGCTCTCTGCCCATTGGGCCTGTGACACCGTGCGACTCGGCCTCCTCATCCTCCGCCATCTCCTCACCCTCCACTGTAGGCTCAAGTCTCAGTGCCCCTCCAGTCTACCATGTGTGCAGGGCACGGAGGTGTCACGCAGTGCTTCACATGGTTTGTCTTGGCGAACGGAGTCACACAGGGGAGGAACTGCTTAAATGTATTCATCAGGAAATCCAAACATGGCTTACTCCGAGAAAACTTAAAATGGGAATCATGGTTACCGACAATGGGAAGAACATTTTGTCTGCGCTGCGCCAAGGAAGCCTGACCCATGCCCCCTGCATGGCTCACGTCTTCAATCTGGTTGTCAAGCGGTTTCTGAAGTGTTCCCCCCATCTGCAGGACATCCTAACAACTTCACGGAAACTTTGCATGCACTTCAGCCACTCCTACACTGCCAAACACACCCTTCTTGAGCTACAGCGTCAGAATGGTATCCCCCAACATAGTCTGATTTGCGATGTTTCCACCCGTTGGAATTCCACCCTTCACATGTTGGACCGATTATATGAACAGAGAAAAGCCATCACGGATTTCCTGATGATCCAAGCAGATAGGGGGACTCCCCTGTGTAACTTCAATGTCAACCAGTGGCAGCTCATACGTGACACCTGCCGTTTGCTCAGGCCCTTTGAGGAAGCCACTTTATTTGTCAGTCGGCAGGATTACGGGATGAACGACGTGATTCCACTGCTTCATGTACTACAGCACATGTTGGAAACCATGGCTGGTCAGGGCACTGGAGACATGGCGTTTACATCTTACGGCCACATGAACCCCCTTGGAGCTGAACTGGAGGAGGAGGAGGAGGAAGAGGAGGAGGAGGAGTTGCCCAGCGAAACACAGTTTAGGCTTGGCGAAATGGCTGGTTTATCTAGTCAGCGGACAGGAGAGGAGGAGCAGGAGCAGCCAGAGGAGCTAGAGGTTTTTGAGGAAGGAGAGACAGAGGACCCGGGCACACCGTGGCAGTATGCAGTGGAGATGGAGACAGGTAGTCCATCCGAGTCACTTGCGCAAATGGCACGAAGCATGCTCACGTGCTTGCGTAGTGACCCCAGAATTGTTTCCATCTGTCGGCGGGATGACTTCTGGCTGTCCACCTTATTGGACCCTCGCTTCCGGCACAAAATGGGGGCATTTTTTAAACCCACCGAGAGGGAGGACAAACTCAACTACTACAAAGACATTCTACGTAGGCAGTTGGCCGATGCCTATCTGCGCCATGGTCCATACTCTCGCAGGTCTGACTCGAGGGGACCTCTGCGCTCACCTTCCACTGCCATGGCCGCTGGGGGGGTTGGCAGCAGCAGCAGCAGAAGCTCCATCAGCAGCAGCAGCCTCAGTCTTCAGTCGCTAATGAGTAGCTTTCTACACCCGCATAGTGAGGCTACTCATGAGCAGCAGGAAGACCTGGAGCAGGACCTGAACCAGCAGGTCATGTCATACTTTGACATGACCATGCCAACACACCTTGAGGATCCGCTGGACTTCTGGGCAGCCAAACTTGATTTGTGGCCGCAACTAGCAGAGTTTGCCCTGGAAAAGCTGTCCTGCCCGGCAAGTAGCGTGCCATCTGAGCGGGTGTTTAGTGCGGCGGGGGCCATAGTTACGGCGAGGAGAACTCGTCTGTCAACTAAAAATGTGGAGAGACTCACCTTTGTCAAAATGAATCAGGGATGGATCAGCCAGGATTTCCACCCACCAATGCCTGATGCATGCGACTAGATTCAGCATGGTGCCACGTTTTACACTTTCCAAATGGTGCAAAACATATTTATGTCTTTAGGCCATTTTTTGGGCTCCTGCTGCTGCTACTGTCAACTCCTGCCAACTCCAGGGTGTGATTCATCCAATTTTTGGGCTCCTGAAGCCAACTCCAGTGTATATTTGGGCTCCTGCTGCTGCTACTGTCAACTCCTGCCAACTCCAGGCTGTGATTCATCCAATTTTTGGGCTCCTGAAGCCAACTCCAGTGTATATTTGGGCTCCTGCTGCTGCTGCTGCCAACTTCTGCCAACTCCAGGGTGTGATTCATCCAATTTTTGGGCTCCTGAAGCCAACTCCAGTGTATATTTGGGCTCCTGCTGCTGCTACTGTCAACTCCTGCCAACTCCAGGGTGTGATTCATCCAATTTTTGGGCTCCTGAGGCCAACTCCAGTGTATATTTGGGCTCCTGCTGCTGCTGCTGCTGCCAACTTCTGCCAACTCCAGGGTGTGATTCATCCAATTTTTGGGCTCCTGAAGCCAACTCCAGTGTATATTTGGGCTCCTGCTGCTGCTACTGTCAACTCCTGCCAACTCCAGGGTGTGATTCATCCAATTTTTGGGCTCCTGAAGCCAACTCCAGTGTATATTTGGGCTCCTGCTGCTGCTGCTGTCAACTCCTGCCAACTCCAGGGTGTGATTCATCCAATTTTTGGGCTCCTGAAGCCAACTCCAGTGTATATTTGGGCTCCTGCTGCTGCTGCTGCCAACTTCTGCCAACTCCAGGGTGTGATTCATCCAATTTTTGGGCTCCTGAAGCCAACTCCAGTGTATATTTGGGCTCCTGCTGCTGCTACTGTCAACTCCTGCCAACTCCAGGCTGTGATTCATCCAATTTTTGGGCTCCTGAAGCCAACTCCAGTGTATATTTGGGCTCCTGCTGCTGCTACTGTCAACTCCTGCCAACTCCAGGGTGTGATTCATCCAATTTTTGGGCTCCTGAAGCCAACTCCAGTGTATATTTGGGCTCCTGCTGCTGCTGCTGCCAACTTCTGCCAACTCCAGGGTGTGATTCATCCAATTTTTGGGCTCCTGAAGCCAACTCCAGTGTATATTTGGGCTCCTGCTGCTGCTGCTGTCAACTCCTGCCAACTCCAGGGTGTGATTCATCCAATTTTTGGGCTCCTGAAGCCAACTCCAGTGTATATTTGGGCTCCTGCTGCTGCTGCTGCCAACTTCTGCCAACTCCAGGGTGTGATTCATCCAATTTTTGGGCTCCTGAAGCCAACTCCAGTGTATATTTGGGCTCCTGCTGCTGCTGCTGCCAACTTCTGCCAACTCCAGGGTGTGATTCATCCAATTTTTGGGCTCCTGAAGCCAACTCCAGTGTATATTTGGGCTCCTGCTGCTGCTGCTGCCAACTCCTGCCAACTCCAGGGTGTGATTCATCCAATTTTTGGGCTCCTGAGGCCAACTCCAGTGTATATTTGGGCTCCTGCTGCTGCTACTGTCAACTCCTGCCAACTCCAGGCTGTGATTCATCCAATTTTTGGGCTCCTGAAGCCAACTCCAGTGTATATTTGGGCTCCTGCTGCTGCTACTGTCAACTCCTGCCAACTCCAGGGTGTGATTCATCCAATTTTTGGGCTCCTGAGGCCAACTCCAGTGTATATTTGGGCTCCTGCTGCTGCTACTGTCAACTCCTGCCAACTCCAGGCTGTGATTCATCCAATTTTTGGGCTCCTGAAGCCAACTCCAGTGTATATTTGGGCTCCTGCTGCTGCTACTGTCAACTCCTGCCAACTCCAGGGTGTGATTCATCCAATTTTTGGGCTCCTGAAGCCAACTCCAGTGTATATTTGGGCTCCTGCTGCTGCTGCTGCCAACTTCTGCCAACTCCAGGGTGTGATTCATCCAATTTTTGGGCTCCTGAAGCCAACTCCAGTGTATATTTGGGCTCCTGCTGCTGCTGCTGCCAACTTCTGCCAACTCCAGGGTGTGATTCATCCAATTTTTGGGCTCCTGAAGCCAACTCCAGTGTATATTTGGGCTCCTGCTGCTGCTACTGTCAACTCCTGCCAACTCCAGGGTGTGATTCATCCAATTTTTGGGCTCCTGAAGCCAACTCCAGTGTATATTTGGGCTCCTGCTGCTGCTGCTGCCAACTTCTGCCAACTCCAGGGTGTGATTCATCCAATTTTTGGGCTCCTGAAGCCAACTCCAGTGTATATTTGGGCTCCTGCTGCTGCTGCTGCCAACTTCTGCCAACTCCAGGGTGTGATTCATCAAATTTTTGGGCTCCTGAGGCCAACTCCAGTGTATATTTGGGCTCCTGCTCCTGCTACTGTCAACTTCTGCCAACTCCAGGGTGTGATTCATCCAATTTTTGGGCTCCTGAAGCCAACTCCAGTGTATATTTGGGCTCCTGCTGCTGCTACTGTCAACTCCTGCCAACTCCAGGGTGTGATTCATCCAATTTTTGGGCTCCTGAGGCCAACTCCAGTGTATATTTGGGCTCCTGCTGCTGCTACTGTCAACTCCTGCCAACTCCAGGGTGTGATTCATCCAATTTTTGGGCTCCTGAAGCCAACTCCAGTGTATATTTGGGCTCCTGCTGCTGCTGCTGCCAACTTCTGCCAACTCCAGGGTGTGATTCATCCAATTTTTGGGCTCCTGAAGCCAACTCCAGTGTATATTTGGGCTCCTGCTGCTGCTGCTGCCAACTTCTGCCAACTCCAGGCTGTGATTCATCCAATTTTTGGGCTCCTGAAGCCAACTCCAGTGTATATTTGGGCTCCTGCTGCTGCTGCTGTCAACTCCTGCCAACTCCAGGGTGTGATTCATCCAATTTTTGGGCTCCTGAAGCCAACTCCAGTGTATATTTGGGCTCCTGCTGCTGCTGCTGCCAACTCCTGCCAACTCCAGGGTGTGATTCATCCAATTTTTGGGCTCCTGAGGCCAACTCCAGTGTATATTTGGGCTCCTGCTGCTGCTGCTGTCAACTCCTGCCAACTCCAGGGTGTGATTCATCCAATTTTTGGGCTCCTGAAGCCAACTCCAGTGTATATTTGGGCTCCTGCTGCTGCTGCTGCCAACTTCTGCCAACTCCAGGGTGTGATTCATCCAATTTTTGGGCTCCTGAGGCCAACTCCAGTGTATATTTGGGCTCCTTCTGCCCCTCATAGTGATGCCACTTCAACTCTCTGCAATTGTGCCGCTCTGCGATTCTATTAGCGATGCCTCTGATCTGCATGTGATATTTCTTAAAAGTATTATTTAACTAACCCAGCACGCATCCTGTGCGTGTTACAGCAAGGCTGAATGGTTTACAACCCTATTGAGGCTGTAGGAGGCTCAGAAATAGCCGTTTTTAATAGCGATTCGTCGCGAATTTATTCGGGTCGAAACGATTTTTGTCGGAAAATTCGGCGAATCAGTCGAATCGAATTTTTCAAAAGTTCGCTCATCTCTAATCAGGATGAATGAATCTTGTAGATATTTAAATTATGTCTGTGTCTTACACAATGCTGTATTAATTCACGTTTTGACAGTTAGCAATGATCATGCCTCCTCACACTCTAGAAGAGACATTATATCATTAGTTCAAGCACATAACTTTTCATACTTTTAACTATGGTTGAGACATAGGATGACAGTAAATTGTTGCCTGAAGGACCATCCATCATATATCTTCCATCTATTTCTGTCCTATTAATACAGGGATCCTGAAGACAGGTCCCTTAAAAACTCTCAGCATCCTCTTATTTCCCACAGATCACAGCTTTTGATTTGAGTGTGGTGTATATATGGTATATAATATTAAAGTAGAACTTTTTACTGTTATATAGAGATTACCTCCAACAGCCTAAAATAATTAATTAATTAATTTCCATTCTGTTTATCTTCAAAAAATGAAGATAAAAATTGACCTCACTTTGCAGACCCCAGAAAACACATACAGTATGTGAAAATACATACTTTTGTTGAGTACATATTGCTAAATACATCTGATTCTAGTGCCTTCATCTCCTCTTCTGAATCTGTAGAAAGATAAAATAGTAAAAAAAAATAATGAATATATAATAACCTCAATGCTACAAAACACTACATACAGGTATATACAAAGTTCCTGATAATAACATAAGAGCATGGTATTTACCTATTGTTCAAATAATACAATAATTTGAAGAATACACAAATACTACTTGTTCTCTGATGAACACAAGAGGAGGATAGGGCTATCATTATTCTCGTCTGTGTTGTGTCTTTTACACCAATCATCTAGTCTAGCAGAAATGAATGTAGGAAGTAAACACAGATTTAGAGCCTTATTTAAGAAGCGTCAGCACCACCTTTTTGGCCTCAGCGGCAGTCCTCATGAATAAGGCCTCAAGTTCATCAAGAGTGAATCGTCTCCCTTCTCTAAGCAAGTAGCACACTTTTTCTCCTCTTCCTGCAGGAAAATATCAAGTTTTTCCTTTCAAAAAAGGCATCTTTTTGGCATAGCAACATCATAAATAAGGAGTTGCAGTCTTCACTTTGAAAATAGACTTTGTAGGAACAGCTTGCAATCTAATGCATGTACATAATCCTTTGCTATCACATACATTTTTGCTGCCTAAAAAAAACTAGAGCCTCAAAAGTCTTAGAGCCCGATTTATAAGGAATGCCAGTCAGTGCCATTTCACCTCCAAGAGGTGTCAAGAGCGCTAACCTGTCGACACCTGCAAGTATGATATGGAGCTGATAGCGTTTTTAACGCAGCTAAACTGGCGCTCTACCTTGTGAGCACTGAATAATAATTGGATGATCCTAGTGGCACTAATATAAACAAATGAAAGAACGACAGACACTGTTGTCATTAGCTAGCATTGTTAGCGGCGCCGGTAACTTGCGGTGCCTGTTTTGTTCAGTGTGTAACAGCGTCACATACCAATGTATAAGTGAAAAATACTGCGTTCACAAGCAGTGAAACTGAGCGCCCAACATCCCTGAGAAACCAAGGCAGCAACATATGCTTTATTTAACAAGTTACTGGCGCCGCTAACAATGCTAGCTAATGACATCAGTGTCTGTTTGTTCCACCGCAGTCAACTAAAACAGCGCTGATGTTGGCAGTAGTTTATGTCAGCACAGACAGGCACTACTCAGCATTCAATGTGACTAAGCAGAGATGGGGACACAGAGAGGCATGTTTCCATATACCATATTTGTCACCATATAACACGTTTCTGCTCATAAGACACAACTAGGATTTGGAGCAGGAAAATAAGAAAAATAATATTCTGAACCAAATGTTGTGAACCAAATAATAGGCAAGGTTCAAAATTCCCCAATTACAGTTAGAGTGGCACCCCCCGATTCCCCTAGGCAGTGTGGCATTCCCTCTATCCCATTCCCCTTTGGCAGTGTGGCACTCTCCCCATCCCATTCCCCATACGCAGTGTGGCATTACGCCCCATCTTATTCCCATAGGCAATGTTACATGCCCCCCATCCCAATACCCAAAGGGCAGTGTGGCATTCCGTCTTTCCCATTCCCCATAGGCAGTGTGGCATTCCCCCCCTCCCATTCCCCATAGTCAGTGTGGCATTCTCCCCATCCCATTCCCCATAGGCAGTGTGGCATTCCCTCTTTCCCATTCCCCATTGGCAGTGTGGCATTCTCCCCATCCCATTTCCCATTGGCAGTGTGACATTACCATCCTATTCCCATAGGCAATGTTGCATACCCCCATCCCATTCCCTGAAGGCATTGAGGCATTCCCCCCATCTTATTCCCTGTAGACATCATGGAATTCCCTCACCAATTCCCATACACATTGTGCCATTCCCATAGGGAGTGTGGCATTCTCCCCTCCCATAGGCAGTGTAGTATCCCCCCTCCCATTCCCCATAGGCAGCAGAAAAAAATGAAAATAAAAAAAAAAAATTCACATGTGCCAGTGCTCCTGCATTACTGGCCAGGCTGCCACAGTGCGAAAGGCTAGAAATAGATGAAGGAGCGGTAGGTGCTGTCCCCGTCCCTGCAGGTGCTGGTGCCGCTGCCACTGCTTCTTACCAGCCGCAACACGCAAACACCCGGCTCCATACAGTGGGTGGGCAGAGCTGCTCAGACCTGGGTTTTTTCGCGTACCCTGAACGGAAGAGGCAGTGGCAGCAGTGGCAGGGATGGAGACAAGGACGACTGCTCCTCCATCTTTTTTTGGCCTCACACTGGGACATGTGAGTTTTTTTTTACATTCGCCCCATAAGGTGCATGCACATTCTCCCCACTTTTGGGGAAATAAAGGTGCATCTTATAGGGCAAAAAATACATTAATTTTACATGTGTACATCCACACAATGCCCTCAGTTGTCCTTTAGGACAAAAGAAAATCCACTTGGACCTTTAGTGGCCAACAAACACAACATCTATTAGCGTTGTCATATTCTAACATGAACATCCAGAGTAAAAACAATTCTTAAAAGCTGTGTGAAGCTAAGAAAAGGCTTTAAAGGGGGGTGTATCACAAATTGTTAAATATTAAAATCTATATAAACACATTGGCTAAAGAGAGGAGGGGTCACGTATACACCCAAACAGAATAAAACTCCAGTCAAGCTTTTCTTCTCTTCTTTCTTCTCCTGGTAGAATTAAAATCTAGGGGTGACAGGTTTGAGTGAACCTGCCCTCCCCCCAATTTCTTCTTTGTTCTATTAAAAGAGGATGCCTGTCTGGATATTTTCACAATAGTGACTCTAAACCCAACAGTAATAATTTGCCAGCAAGCAGCTGACCTGATGCCTGTCTCATATGCCTCTCCTCCATTTCCAGCAGCTTAGGGTAGAAGCCAAAACAGGTCTCCCAAGTTTGCAAGTTTTCACATTTCGTTTCTCCAGGACCCCGCAAATAAAGTGGCCCTACAGCTACTCTGTCCCTTGGAGCTCTCAGTTTATGCAAGCACAGCAAGCTACAATGGTTTCACAGCTGTCTCTGACTACAGTTGAACACAGCAGATAAATCTGATCCATTTCACTCTCTTTCTAGCTCAACCATAACCCAGAAATGAAAGAATATGAATCAATTTAGCATAGAATACATAAGGTATACATACAATCAGAGATTTGGGGATGCTTCAAAATGGCTCATTTTTAGACTGCTTCCACAGGGGATAATGTGGGAGAAAGATGGTGTGTGCCTGGACAAGGACTTTAACACCACCCAACGTTTGAAGCCTACGGGAGATTGGGCATGAACACCAGTATAATCTGGTGCAGCTTTGAGTAAAGATGCGGTCTCTACATACTACATGGTGCTGGTGATAAATTAGACCCTGAATGGCAGTCACTGTGGTGCATACTGATTTTTTGCTTCTTAAATTGAACAATTGAAGTTTTGGTGTTGAGTAGCACTGAGTGGCACTATCGCTTCATAAATAAGGCCCCTAATGTTCCTGTCTAGGCATGTGGTGTCTTCCTCCCAGGGTCGTACTGGATTACCTTGGGCCCACCAGAGGATATTATCTTTGGGGAGAATGGGGGTTAACCTGTGCATAAGCTCATCATTGCAGAAAACTTGACTAAATCAATTTGATGTAGAGATCATATATAGGAGGGTATTTTGAAGATCTGGGAGAGACAGAGTTGTAAAGTGGTGTTAAAGTGAATCTCCAGACAAAATATCAAAGCTTAGTAAATTGTTTCCCTAACGCTCTAACAAATCAGTGACATAAACTATTTAAGAGGATTTAATCCAATAGAGATTTTGTGGAATAGCATGCAGACAGTATGGGTGCTGCCATCTTGCTACACACTCGACATCCCTACTTCTGAAAAAAATTGCCTTAAAGGAATTCTGGAATTTTATTTTACCTAAGTAGAGGGTTTTTGGTCTCTTTAGCCCCCCTATATTAAGCCTAACATGTGTCTCTCCACATACTGGCTTGCGACTATGTTTTGGTACTCACCAAGTCTCATCCCCCCTTACAGCCAGAGGCATCTGCCCTAGTGCTAATGAGAGCCCAAAGCTTGAAACACGTGTCCACTAGTTGGATGTGTCAAATTGTAAAATGCTGGCTGTGTAAAATTTAAAGCTAATCCTTGGCTTTGCACCCTTAGCGTTTCTAAGGGCCTTGGATGGCACAGAGACATAAAGAGATGATTTGCATAGCTATGCCTACTGCAAGGGTAGATGGGTAATGTGCAAATACTTTCTGTTCTAGGAAACCGCATCTTTCCCTTTACCTAAGTAGAGGGTTTTTTGGTCTCTTTAGCCCCCCTATATTAAGCCTAACATGGGTCTCTTCACATACTGGCTTGCGACTATGTTTTGGAATTCTAATGGAATTCTTGAAAGTGTATATGTTTTTGTGCCAAAGGGATTTGTTCAAGGTGCTGAGCTGATCTAGTATTTTTTATTTTTTCCCATGTTAGCAAATGTGTGTTATATGGAAGCAGTTTTAACTACCTGCAGTGGCCACTGCTGAGGTGCGGGAGCTCACTCAACCTTACACATACACAGCAGCAATGTTCTGTGCAACTATCTGCAATATGTTGCTATTGGCAAAAACACAGTGTTTGTGTGTGCAGTGTAACAGGGGTGCTGCCACATTTTTCTGAGGCACTTATATCTCTGTTAGGTATTGGCTGCTGCTGACCACCCTCTCCCTATGTGTGAACAGGACACTCAGGTGCATAACAAATGGACAATCCTATGCAGTCCAGGAGCACATCTGCAAATATATTCCACATCTTCATATGATTAAGTGGGGGCAGGGGGCAATTTACTAGACTTTATTTACTGCTTTATTTACTGTTTTAAAAAACAAGCTTGAATTCGATTTGTAGGTGAATAGGAAGGCATTGGTATTGAGGGGCAACAAGAGTTTAACAGTAGCATTTATTATAGTGGAGTGGTTTTGTTCATGGGACAGCCCACAGACAAATGTTTTGGTAGATATAATGCAATATAACAAGGGCAAAATCAAGGAATTCTCTGTACATTTTGTGGGACATTATTGCCAAGATCTTAAACTAAGGACCAAAATAGGGTAACACTAAGGCACCAACCTTGTGAAATTAAGGTAATGTATAATGTTAAAGGAGATGTCAGGGGATGGTAATAAAGTCGTTCTCCATTCAAAATGTATTAGAAGTTCAATGGTTTTGGATACTCCCCTGCACATTCATTAACCTGAGACTGGCTGAACTGCTTTCTGGCAGGAAGTTCCAGGCAAAGGGATAAATTATCTTGATTTCTGCTGCTGCTGTCAGGGGCTGCATCTTTCCTTTCCCAGAACTTTGCATTCCCTGAAAAACCAGACAGAATGTGTGTTCCTTTTGTTGGCCAATTTTTTAGGGCCCCCGAAAGGAACTGATTTCTTAAGGGATGCTCACATTAAAACATACATATGAATCATCATCTGCTGCTGAGGAGGCCCTGCATAAGGGACAGTGTTTACTGGGAGTTACTGGGTAATATAAAGCAGGGTGAATGAAAGCTAGATGAAAGATGCAGCTCCTGACAGCCACAAGAGCATAAATTAGCCTAATTAAACCCTTTGCCTGGAATGTCCTTTTAATTTTCCTAAGCCTGTTTATTTGTGGTGAGTACTCGAAAACATATGTGGCCACAAAAACAGTTTAAAGCTACACTCAAGGGAATTATGTATATCCTGTACAACTCCCCACCCCCACTAACCCTGGACGATCAATCTGTCCCACATTATCCAGGTTAGCAGGGATAGTGGGGTTGACTTCACTGCAATACTGGTGCTGGTGCAGCAGTCAGTAGGGGATAACAAAAAAAAAAGAAGATATAGCAGTTTTTCACCATAGACAGTTGTTCAATGCTTCTGTTCAAGCTCATATAAACACAACCAAATGTGAATTTAGAGATTTATCATGCTTTATCATGCTTTAGGGATCATTATGTTTCCCTGTCGAAACAATTTAGGTCACCATTTTTTACACCTATAGGGTATTTACCTCCAATGTGAGGAAATGCCTAACTAACGTAAAAGAGCACATTATTGTGAAACTCATAGGATAGCCTATTTCCTGATTCCTGGAAAATGTCTTATATGTCAAAAATATATATTTGTTCCATTTAATTGTGTGTGTCAGAGAACTCACCAAACATTAATGAATACCTGCCAAACGAGAGCTTGCCCTATAAGGCATTTAATTCTCCCATATGAGATGGAGAGCTCACCACATTTATAGATTGCTACACATATATCATACTAAACTAAATATGTGCTTTTATTTTTAGTTTTCTACTATATTTACTTTTCTACATTCAGAGTGATTGTTTATATAATTAACATAAATCATATAATATTTGCTCAGTAGCATATGCGTTGATATAAATAGCCACATGAAAATAATATATGTGAACCTAGCATGCCTTTTAATTAATATAAATTTGTTCTGATTACATTGTGTAAGTGTCATAAATATAATGCATGTGTATAAAGGCATAATGGATGGCTGTATTACTCTGTTTTATAACACTAATGCTGGTTTTACAAGCCACTCATCAGTCAAGCAACAAGTCAAGCTGTAGACAGAGACATGTGAGCTGATTATTTTCATTATAGCTTAAACCTTTCTGCATCTTTACTATTGCTAAGTTATTTCTTACATTTAAATTAAAAACTGGAAATTAAAATCCTGCCTGCTGTCGTAGGCTAATGTGCTAAGAACTAAATTTAAAATTAATTAAGTTACAGAAAGCAATTATTTTTTTAGGTTTAAGTTACAATTTAGTTATCACCAGTTTGCAAAAGTACAATATTGCATAATTAAAAAAAAAGAAAACATTCTACTTGCTGCATTGCTGCATCCTAACATAGGTGTACACATTTGTAAAATTCTTGCATCATTTAAATACATTATATATATATATATGTTTTTCCATGTATCTAAATTGAACGAAAACCTTAAAGTGCATGTTTTAAATATACATATATACATATGCACATGATATCTAACATTTAAGTGTTCAATCTGTTTGCACATCACTGATTTATAAATATATAATCCATGTAGAAAAAAATAGCTAATTAGTAAGGAGACAAAGTGATTCCACTTAACGTGATTCCCAATCACGTATACACTTAGATAATAGAGATCCACCAGTATCATTCAGGGACAAATTAGTAATAGTAATACAAATGTACAAGCATCATTTGTCTACCTTAAAATTTATAATAGGAGCATTTAACGGAATGTTAATTAACTTGAATGAAGTAAATCGGTCAGTATATTATTATTTGGGGTTTACGCAACAAGAAATTGCCCCCTTCCACACTTTGCACTATATACTATGTATGTGTACAGAATGAATTTGATATTAGTGAGTTCATTGAGATAAGTACGGCTCTGAGTCGTTCCCGATGGATTATTTTAAGTGTCTTGTAGCTGTGTGTATGTTTTTATCTGTGTATCAATACATTTATTTTGTATATATTTGATTTATCTACTCAGTGGTGCAACCATATATATGTGCCATTCTCTGGCCCCAAACGGGTTCCAGGTTTGTTAGTATTGTCCCCATGGGCTGGCACATGGATTATTCACAGGTGCAGAGCATGGGTATCTATTCTGTCTTATTTGGACTAGGCTAATGTCTTCCAGTTGTCTGAATTTCATGTTACACATTTTCCACCACCTTCCTGGCAAAGCTATAAAATCAATGTGTAGCAACTGATGTGTTGACCAAAACAAAAAATTCCTCCTGCACTGCTAGTAAAATTGCCCTATTGTGTTCTGGGCAATCCCTGCAATTAAAATTCATCAATTTTATAATTTCTAAGGTTTCTTTCTTTAATAAATCTAATTTTGAGCCAAAGAAAACATCAGACGGCAACAGTTTCTTAGAAGGAAATCTCCTCACTTCATTCATGATCAACGCCTTGTCATTTAAAAAATGGTTAAAACTGGACTATCACTAGGTTTTGGAGCATACAGATGTTGCCCATGTTGTGAGATGTATGTCAAGCTTTTCACTCACAAGATTGCTATCTGGTCTACTCTGTTTTAAGTCTCTAAGAGGCCAATTGTGTTGTATTGTATGTAAAAGAGGAGGAGAAACTGAAGTCTACACAATTCAAGAAAGCAGATGCATTTGTAAGTAGGGTCAGAATTGTGCTTTACCCACATCTTGTATTGGTATAGAAAGAAAGGTTTGGGACATATTCATCAAGATTAAAGTGGACCAACAGCCAGGATTTTCACTATCCTGCGTGTTGGTCCACTTCAGCGGGGCATCTGAGATCAGGATGCCCCGCTGTGTGAAACCCCCCCAAAAGCCCCCAAAAATGTACCTTTTCGGTGACGGACAAGCGACGGTTAAGCCGCCGCCTCCCGCGCGTCCCTCTTACAGGGCGCGCGCCCGCACCGGCCATTCACAAACGGCCGGCGCGGGCGCGCGCACTGCTAGAGTGGCGCGCGGGAGGCGGCTGATCCGTCGCCGATAAGGTAAGGTTTTTTTGGGCTTTTGGGGGGGTTTCACCCCGCGGGACATCCCGATCTCGGATGCCCCGCGGTGAGGGAGGTGATCGGTCGATCACCCCTGGGTGTTGGTCCACTTTAATGCAAACAAAACTGGAACAGCCAATTAGGGACACGACTCATTAAAAGTCCTAAATACATTCTCATTTCTTTTTCTTTGACCCACTGGATATTTCCTATTTCTGTAAGACTTTTTTAACACCCCTGCACCTACCAGTTCTACAGATGAGGTTTAGATTGCTTAGAATGGTGTAGCTATTTTGTTTTAAAATACCAGCATTCTTTGAGGAATCCAAAAACATTTGGATAAATTCATTCTGTTTGTCCCATGGGCTTTTATTTCCATAATTGTAAAATAAAATAATGAAAAGTAAAATATCTTATTCTTTAAAAAAAATGTACAGTTTGCCTGTAGAACTAACTATTCTATCTCTGGTGCGAGGGGATGAGGGTTCATGATAAAAGCTCCCAAAACTCACCCCTCCCCCCCCCAGAGTCTCTCAAAGACTTTCAGATAACTCTCTGTGTGTAAAAATAATCTCCAGAGCTTAACATTTCTCATAGGTGTTTTTAAATGCTTTTGAAGAATCAAACTAGAAAATCCTAGTTTCACTAATCATTCCCACCGCAACAATGATAAAAAGAAACAAGCCGTATTACTAGCATTACTTCCCTGTATCTGCTACTTTCCCTTGATTTTGCAAAGCATTCGAAAGTCCAGGATAAGGACGAGTGATGACAGTAAGTGACATTCTATTGTCTGATTTAGTGCTGTGATGGCTGTGCTAGAGCCGTGCTATGCAAACAAGCTGTTGCCCTGAATGCTGTTCTCTTTTTAATTGCCTTTTCTAACAAGCAGCATGCTGCACACTTAAAGTGTTTTACTATTTAGGAACACAGATGCTCTTGCAAGACATGTAAGTGTACAGCAAAACACACGCACTAAATCATTTGATATTTATAAAGCAAAACTATAAACCACCATAAAGGAAGCTTTTACTTAGAGATTCAAAATAAATCATATAACAGACACACCTATAGTCATAGTATATAGTCACACAGCAACCATTTAAGATAGTTAGGGAATATATTACCTGTGCACATCCCACAGCAGTTGAAAGCAAGAAGCATCAGACATACCATCTGAATTCTTAGTCCAATCATTGTGGATTTCTTAGAGAACTTAAGTCCATTCAAAATAAAAAATTCAGCTGAGGCTATTATATCTTCTGTTCCTTCAGTGCTGATGTGAGTGTTCTGTGCCTCTGTACCATACTGAGAGAGCTGGGTCCTCCCTAGGTATATAAGCACTGAGATGATGTCACAAGTCTACAGGAAAGCATTTAGAAGAATCCCAGCCCTCCTCTATCAGTACTTGCTATTGCATATAGAACCCACCTATCATGAAGAATGTGACGCACATTGGGAGCAGTGGATTCTTTTTCTGGACGTAACTCAATGACGTCCGGGGATTCTACTCTAAGGCACAAGTAGTTAAAATAGATGTCTTGTCATTTTTCATTAGTCAGGTTGTGGAGTTGATGGTTATTACTTTCCAATTATTTTGATGATAATAATGACAAATATAATAGTATGGTAATATGTCAACATTTACTTGGTACTTATCAAACTGATGGCAAACAATTGTACTGAGAAGAGGTTAGCAATCATGATGCTATATGCTTCTTTACTATCCCTAAGGAATACATGCAAATAGTTATCCAAATGATTTTGAGCCTCTGTATTTTTTGAGAGGTTTGGCTCTTGAGAGACTTTGCAGATCATACTAAGCCTTGTATAATAATTAACATAAAAAGGACAGCATTTGGATACAAACAAATTTAGATAAGTATGGGCAGAAAATGCCAAATGAGGTGTAATACAGAGAAGTGTAATGTTATGCACATGGAAAGGAGCAATTTCTGCCACACTAAACTAAATTACACACTAAATAGGAAACTGTTGTAAAACTACAATAGAAGAAGATCTAGGGTTTTCAGTTAACATTTAACTTAACTGTATTGTCCAATGGCAAGTAGCAGCTACCAAGCTAACAGTTTTGTTCATCAATGCATAAGAAGGACAAACGTTAGCACATTCAAAGACAGGCAAATAAATTAATTAATAGAATGTAGGGGGGACTAGAGTACTCTGAAAGATTATTAAAATATTTAGTCGGGAAAAGCGATGACAATATGGTGATATAAATAAATAATCAAATAACAAGTCAAATTACTATGTATACAATTATTGGGCTCAATACAAAGATTTTTCCCATAATGTATTTATACCCAGAACTGTAACTATAACACAGGGGCATCCACTAATGTCCACTTCTGGCACTGGTACAGGAGGGAATTCTTTAATGTAAGAGCAGTGAGACTATGAAACACTCAAGAGAAATTTGGCCTGGATGGCTTACTTGCATGTAATAACATTACAAACTATGGCTAGTAGACCATTGGAAGTAGATTTTATTTAACAGGCTGAACTCAATGGACTAAAGTTTTTTTCAGTCTGAATACAATGTTACTGAAATGCCAACCCCGTGATGATAAACTCAATCGGGATGTCGGGGGATTCACTCATAAGAAAGTGCTTCACAGCCCTGATGCCGTGGTCGTTAGTATATAATGATGAAATGTCCATTGTTGCCAGCAAATCATTATCATCAATAGACACATTTCTGATCTTGTTTAAAAAGTCACCCGTGTCTTTAAGATATGATGTTAATCTTTGTACATAGGGTTGCAAGTAGAAGTCTAACCATTGGGCAAGCGGCTGAGTGGCAAAATTGGTGCCTGCCACTATTGGACGAAATTTCAGCGGGTTGCATCCTTTATGCACCTTTGGTAAACCATAGATAACGGGTGTGATGGGGTGCTGTATATCAACATATTTAGAGGTATTCTCATTTAGCCACCCGTTGGAAACACCCATTGAAACATATTGTTGGACTGTATTCTGTATTCCCCAAATGGTGTTATTAGCAATCCTCTCATAGCTTACAGTGTCCGATAGCGTTTCTAGGATGCCTTTCTGGTACATATTGTAATCCATCACCACGATGGTGCCGCCCTTGTCAGCCGGCTTAATGATAATAGTGTTATAGTCTCTGAGGGCAGACAACGCCATTGACTCATGCTTAGACAAGTTCGGGTGAGGTTTTTTAAGCTGCATAGAGCGCATAGTCTCAGCTCTCACAGTTTTAATAAAGCTGTCTATAGGGCCAAAGTGGCCAGGGGGTATGAATTGGCTTTCAGTCCTTGTGGGCCCCCCCGGATGTGACCCCGAGAGTCTGTGGGATTGGAGGAGAAAAATTGCTTCAATTTAAGGGTTCTTTGAAACGTAAAGAGTTCAACATCAAATTTAAAGAGGTCAAAGCGGGACGCCGGGCAAAATGACAGTCCTTTACTCAACAGGCTTACCTCATCGGCGGAGAGCAGTCTAGAAGACAAGTTCATCACTGGGGTCTCCTGTTGGCCGACCTCAGTGTCATCGCGTTGGTGTCGACGCTTCCTACCGCCCCTCCTGGATCGTTTGGTGTGGGGGGTGCCCGAAAATGGGCTTCCTTGGCCCTGGGCCTATTCGGCCTTCTGGGACCTCTAGTATGCATGTCGCTATCAGAGGATAGGTTCTCCCTCTCTTCCTTCCCTCGGGATCTTTGGTCCCCCCTTGCCCCCTAATGTCTTCCCTGCATCCCCCTGTCCTAAATGGCGGTCCCCCTGTTATTTCTGCCTGGCACCCCCCTCATCTCCCCACCTAGTTTCCCTCCTGGTATACACTGTTCGCCTTCTACTTTTTAAATGTATTGCTTATGTATATGCGCCCATGAGCTTTTGCTCCCACTGCCTCTGGGGAGCGCCCGCAACATTTGGGGCACAGTTCGGCATACCCGCAGGCCCTGTACTGGAGCCTGTGACCGCCGTGATCAGCGCCGCCTGTCACAACATACCCTGTGAATGCGGTCGCCGCTGCCCAATGGGAGCACGGCGGCCGTTACGTCACGGGTTGCCGGGCAGACTTTGCCGCCCGGCTGCTCTCTCTCCCGGGCCCACTGACAGGCAGGGACATTGCCACTCGCTCATGCAGCGAGCGGTGGTTGGCAGTGGAGGGGCTCCCGCTGTTCAGGGACCCTTACGGGTGCAGGCAAGTTGTTACTTCTTCAGCATTGTTATTTTGGTAATGATGCTCATTTTGAAAGAAGAAAGAAAAAAATATATATATGCTCTCTGCTGCTCTATTGAGAAATGGAGCATCACGTTCTGGAGCTGTGCCTTTCTATAATTCGCCTTAGGCAGCACAGAGGTTAGGTTCACCCCTGTACCTCTGGGTATGCGAGGAATGCCAAAGCAGCAAAAGGTGAAGGTACATTCTTTACAGTTACTACTGTATGTTCTCCCGTCTGACATATTGTTGATTTACATCAAGACTCACTTTGGACACCAAATTAAAAAAACACATGCCAGAATTATGGTTATGGTGGAATTATGAGATATTAAATGACATGTTAAAAGGATAAAAATATTTTAGTCATTCTAATCCTCACCTGTTTTTCTGGACTAATGGTGCAAATAACAAATTGCAAAAGGGGTGTAAACAAATATGGCTGTTTCTTTTCAGAATTTGGGGCATTTTGACTTTCTTGGGCTGTACCTCATTAGAAAGAGCAGCATCACAGCTAGAAAAGCTGTTTTCTCATAAGAGAAACATAAGAGAGAACAGGTTATCTAATGACAGGTGCAGTTTAAAGGGAAACCCCAACTTTTAATGTGTATTTTTTTGTGTGCCAAAAGGATGTCCTCAAGGTGATGAGATTTTAGATGTATGTTTTGTGGACGCTGTTTTACTATATTCAGTCTTTTGCTTCCAGTAGTTGAACACCAAGACACTAACAGGCTGATTCATCATTAGCGGCAGGTAGCGACAGATGAGCGTCTGTAGCAGGCATTTTCAGAGCGCCCGCTAGTAGTCGCAGTGCTCGGCTGTGAGTCGCTAGTTTATAGCGACTCAGTTGCTGTTCAGTAATGTTGAATACATTGTGAGGAGTCACTATTTGACCAGTACAGCGCTGTATGGGAGCGCATGTTAGCGACTGCTCATAGCGACCGACTCACAACATATTCAGCAAAAAAACAGCCTCACAAATCTCTGGGGCTAAAAAATGCTTGTTTGAAGCCCAGAGCGCAGGAGGCGGTGTGTTTAAAGTCTGTTTTCCAGCATCTATCCACTAGTAACAAAGCAAAAACATATGGAATTACATTGTAACAACATTGTAACATGAACACTTTAATGGCAGACCTGTAATGTCATTTCTGAAGAAATATATAAAAAATAAAAAAAAGTGAAAAAACTGCTAATTCAATGCCAGGAGAGGTCACCGAATTATTTGAGATTTAAAAACAAAAAAAAAACAAAACAAAAACAGTTTAAAGAGAAGGAAAGGATCGTCCATTGAAATGTATGGCAGAGCGTCAGGTAGCGAGAGGTCATACCTGGCGCTGTGCAAGGCTGAACGCTGGCGCGGTTCGCAGAGGCTGGGAAAATGATGAATCAGATGCTACATGGCGTTATCCCAGTCGCTAAACAGATTCTGCTTGATAAATATGTAATTGCGTGCCGTGTCCGGCACTCACCAGTCGCTACATGCCGCTACCTCTCATTAACCAGCCACTACCTGACGCTATCCCTTCATGAATAAGGGCCTAAGAGGCTGATTCACTATTAGCGCCACGTATTGCCAGGTGAGCGTCTGGATAGCGGCGCATAGAGCGACCGCTAGTAGACGCTGTAACCTAGCATAGAGGTTGCTGTAGTATCCTGGCAGGCATTGATGAATTTGATGTTTGGTGGGCACTGTAGAAGCGCTGTTCCTAAATCACTGCAGAGCCAATGAAGAACGCTAGGTGATGTCCTAAGGTCAAAGCGCCCAAGACTGCACCACATCTAACAAGAGGACAACGCTGCAGCGAGTGATAGGTAGCGCCAACTCAGTGCGTCCAGCACCATATTTCACAAAAAACTACACACACAACGTCGGCGCTCTAAAGCTGGGCGCTCTGGCATAGAGAGCCAGGTGCTGTGTGGTCAAAGTCTGTTTTTGAACACATTTCCACCAATAACAAAGCAAAAACACATGGAATGACATTGTTTTAAAGTGGACCAACACCCAGGATTTTTCTCCAGGGCTTTGGTTCACTTCGGGGGGGGCACCCCGATTGGGGGTGCCCCGCTGTGTGAAACCCCCCAGAAAGCCCCAAAAACTCACCTCACCACGCTACCACGTGACCGCGCCGTCCAATCCCCGCCGACGGACAAGCGGGTGACAGCGACGGTCAAGACAGGGCGTCCGCCGCCGCCTCCCACACATTACTCTTACAGGGTGCGCGCCTACGCCGGCCATTCACAAACGGCCGGCGCGGGCGGGCGCACGTCTAGAGGAAAGGTTTTTTTGGGGGGGTTTCACCCCGCGGGACATCCCGATCTCAGATGTCCCGCGGTGAGGGAGGTGATCGGCCTGGGAATCTTATAGATTCCGGGGCCGATCACCCCTGGGTGTTGGTCCACTTTAACACTGTGCCATTAACTCTTTAGTGCAAGACCTATAAATACAATTCTGCATAAAAATATAAAAAAATGTATAAAAGTCTTTGTTTGCAGCCAAGAGAGGTTACACAATGATTTGAGTAAAAAAAAAAAAAATACATTTGAACTGGCCAAAACGCTGTCTTAACACAACCTAATTGGAATGTATGGCAGAGCGACACTGAGCGAAAGGTAATACGTGGCGCTGCTGAACCTAGAGTGCCGGCGCTAAACACTGAGCTGCCTCTAGTAATACATGTGACGCTACTTGGCGCTGTTAGAGGCGCTCAATAGATTCACTTTCTTAAATGTGGTTTTTACGTTTAGCCCCCAGTGTTCACTAGATGCTACCTGCCGCTAGGCAGCATTATCTGGCGCTAGCCTTTCTTAAATAACCCCCTAAGATCTACAAGAAGAGACAAGTGAGACATGCGGACACAGAACACTACCACTATCGCTGCAGGTGAAGGAGTTCTCTCAACCTGACACAGGACTCACTTCTCTCCTCTTTTGTACAGATTTGGTGTACAGTTGCCAAAAGCAGGTAGTGAAAACTGCTTCCATAAAACACACATTTGCCAACTTAAGAAAAAAAAATACATAAACTCAGCACCTCGAGGACATTATTTTGGCACTTTCAAAATTGCCACCGAAAGTGGACCTTTCCTGTAAACAGATGAATGAGAGATGGCTGCCAGCTGACTATTTGAAAATACATATCATAAGCAGACCTCTGCCACTCTTGCTGAAAATTTAGCAGCGTAGGAACTTCAAGCTTGTTTAAACCATCCTTACTTTATGTAGCTTTGTGTAGGGTACTTTATAGGTTAGACGCTGCTTAGTATATTGTGTGGCCATTTGGTGGTGCCAGAGATCAGGACCAACCTTAGATTAAGAAAGAGGCAAAGGAAACATTGCAAATACTAGAAACATTAGTTTCAGGGGATGTAAAAATATAAAGATAGAGAGAGAATGGAAAAAAGAGCCAGAGCCAATTTAGAGAGAGGTAGAGGTTAGGTAAGTAAGTAAGACAAAGAAAGCTGGAATGTGATAAAAAGAAAAGAATGAGATCTGGAAGAAATAGAGACTGGAGGTAGGTGGAAGGAAAGAGAAAGAATGATGTCATCTAATTTCAAAGGAAAGGCAATACATAGAAAGCAAAGGCATGAATGTAGAGAAAAGAGAAAGAAGAATATGGAAAAAAGATGGAAGCATGGAATGCAGAAAAGAGTAAAAGTTTGAAGGAAGTTGGAAAATTAGAAAAAAGATTAGTATATGTAAAGAGGGAAATTGAAGAAGGGTGGAAAGAAGAAAGAGAGAAGGATTAAATGTGGAAAAGCGAGAGTGACCGATGGAAAGTGGAAAATAGAGCGACTGGGGTAAGGCAGGAAAGGGAGAGCTATAAGGATGGGATGCCAAAAAAGAAGAGAGAGGGAAGATGGAACAAAGAAGAATGGAATGTGAGATTGGAGGAAGGTGTTGAGAGAGAAGATTACATTTGGTAAAGAAATAGAAAAAGGATAAAATGTAGAACAGATAAAGAGATTGAGGTGATGTGGACAATGGGAAGAAAGAGTTTGAAGAAAGGTGGACAATGAGGAAAGAACTATAGAATGTGGGAAAGAGAGATATTGATGGAAAGTTGAAAAAAGAGAAAATTATGTAAATCAATAAAATTGTTCAACACCGAAGGTTCCTGAAAAAAACACCCTTTAAGAAGCCGAACAGCCACCACAAGAATTGTTTAAAAATTATATATTTTATATAATCAAAGTTCAGACTGGGTCCCCAGACCTGAGCGTTATAGATCAACTAGAGACTTGGAGGGATGCTAATCGGCCCTTTAAGAATAGAGAAGGAGATATGTTTTACAAACGGGGTCTACAGGAATCTGCTGTGCAGCCCTCCACACCCCGTTCCCCTTTTCCCGAGGACCCCTGGAGGGGTGCCAACTACAGGGGGGCCTCCCCAATCAGGGACAAAGACAAGCAGTCCCAAAAAAGGAAAGAATGGGACGCCGGGGAAAGCGTGGAGGGGTCAAGCATAAGAAAGCAGAGAAGAATGTAGGGCAAGGTATTTTTAATTTGAGCTCCAAGGTTTTAACTAAGGAGGAATTAAAGGTTTTGGATCTGGGGCTGAAATATGCTCCGCCCAAAAATATAGATACATTTAATACACATGTGGATTTTCAAAAATATATGAGAAAATTGAATGTAAAAAAATTCTTTCTTCAGCAGGCAAAATCCTCTAGTCTGGAACCAGCTAATATTACCAATTTAGCAAATGGGGAAATGCAGGCTATTGGTGGCCCACCTTTAGCTGTGAATCAGTTTTCACATACATCTTTAAGGAATAAATCTATGTTTAACCCTAACATTCCTTCCAATTCCCATTTAGAAGTGTTCAGGAAACTTGTTACTAGGGACTTGAAAAATATTAATATCAAAAGCCACCGGAGTCACACTTCGGCGGCGTTTACCAATGGGTTGAAGTCATTGGAAAAAAATTATGATCTGGTCATTAAGCCAGCCGATAAGGGCGGGGGCTTGGTTATTCTGGACAAAAGTGATTATGTAGAGGAAATGAACAGGCTACTTTCCGATACAGAGACATATGGGAAATGGGAAAGACCATTGGAGTTCTGAGCAGCAAAGAATTTGACTATTTAAATATTAGTAGTCCTAAAATTCCTACCATTTATCAGCTTCCGAAGATCCATAAGAGTACTACCAAGCCCCTGGACGCCCTATTGTGAGCGGGATAGATTCGATCACGTGTAGGTTGGGAGAGTATGTGGATGCTTTTTTGCAGCCACTTGTGCAGAGACTTCCAGCCTACTTACGTGATTCAGGGGAGGTGTTACGTCTGGTTGAGACACAACGGGTGTCAACAGAGTCTCTATTGGCGACAGCTGATGTCACGTTGTTATACACTGTTATACCCCATCAAGGGGGAGTTGACGCAGTCTTGCATTTCCTGAATCAAGATTTAAATCTTCAACAGACACAAATAGATTATATCATTGAATGCTTCATTTTTGCACTTAACCATAATTACTTTTGGTTCAGTGGGAAATTTTTCCTGCAGACCAAGGACGTTGCTATGGGGGCGAAGTTCGCCCCCAGCATGGCTAATTTATATGTGGGGCTGTGGGAGTCCCAATTTATTTTTGATCAGATCAGACCCTCTCTAAAACTGTGGAGGCGCTACATAGATGATGTCATCATAATCTGGGAATACGGAACTATCCCTAAGGTCATTCTTAGAGGAGGTGAATGCCAATGAACGAAACTTGGAGTTCACGGCAGAGATCAGTGCTTCTATGGTCAATTTTCTTGACCTCACCATCAAAAGGGATAGAGATCAATTAACCGCTCTCACATATTTCAAAGCAACGGACCATAATGGTTACGTGCCTTTTAACAGTTGCCACCATCCAAATAGGCTTAAGGCCATTCCACGTGGTCAATTCTTGCGGCTTAGACGCAACTGCAGCCATATGGAGGATTTTGTACGGCGATCAGGCTGCCTTAAAGCTAGATTTATAGAATAAGGCTACAGCAGTGAGGAGGTGGACTATCAATTTGAGCAGGCCAGACTTACGGAATGCAAAATTAGGGAGGACCCTACGGATGGGAAGATGAAGGCCACCAATGGTGGGATGGCTTTTATTACAGGTTTTAGTTCGCAATATCGTCAGGTGCAACAGGTCCTTAATAAGCACTGGTATATTCTGAAGGAGGATCCTGTGTTGGGTCCTGAATTACCAGTAAAACCGGCACTTGTCTTTCGTAGGGCACCCAGTCTGAGGGCTCTTTCGTAGGGCATCCAGTCTGAAGGCTCACGAGAAGTTTTATTGACCCCCCCGAGACCATTATCAATAGCCGTGGGAGCGGGGAGAGGTGAGTTTTTTGGGGGTTTCTGGGGGGTTTCAGGGAGCGGGACACCCCCGATCGGGGTGCCCCGCCGAAGTGGACCAAAGCCCAGGATAGTCAAAATCCTGGGTGTTGGTCCACTTTAATGTGTCTAGTCTGCTGCATTCAAGCCCTGATCTCTGCCACCATTCATCAATTAAGCAGGTACTTAAGGTTTCACCAGCTGTTGTATTTTGTAGAGATATCCTTTGTACCTACAGCCATTGGAGGAGCTGTGCTAGCTTGTCTTTGATTGAATTGAAGACTTTTTGAATGCTGCCCCCTCCCCTATAAAAGCTTTTGGAATAGTTAGTTCCTGTAAGCCCTGGTCAAAGCCGCCTGGAGCGATGAAACGCGTTGGGATTGTGCACACAATTTGACAACAAATAGGAGCAATTTTTGAATTATAAGGAAACAGAGGAACCCGGTGCCCCCTGCGGTGAGAGTCACAGTTTTAACTTGGAATTTTCATGCTTGTTTTTTATTTCCCTTGTGAGTGCATTTTTTTTACCCCTTTAAGCTATTAAATTGAGTATCAGCAGTATTGCACTATTTTGTTTTTTTGCTCTTTCACATGTATACTATGATGTGGGATTAAATCATTATCCCGATTGAGCATATACCCACATAACTCTCAAGAAGACCTGAGTTTGGAGTTTGATCGTTTTGGGATTGGATTGGCACTGTATCTGTGGAGGATTGACAGCCTGTGGGAGACTTTTGTGGTTTCTCTCTGAATGCCAGTTTCATTGAACATCTGGTAAGAGTATAAGCCTACTGGTGGTGGTCACACTTGCGCTCACTGGATGCATGCACTGTGGGATGTCGCAATTGGATTTCTTAAAGCTACATGAAAAGACATTTTAGCTAGCTCTGTGTTTCTACTATTGTCTACTATATCTTGTGGAGTTGGGACTTCCGCACACGTTGAGCTATATTATTATTGTGTTACTGTTTTAGATTGTATAGTGGATAATTTTTAAGCGCGTTATTATATAGATCAGCTTGCTTGTTCTATTTTTCTCCTTTTGTATATATTTTATATAATTATATATACATTTTTTTAAGCATACAAAAGGCTAGAACAAGACAACTGAACAGACAATATACTGTTTAAAGTGTGTGAGCACACACAGGAGGGGGGCCGACCTCTGGCGCCTATAAGTTATATTATCCAATTCTGCAAGTGCTACTATACTCCATAAATTGTATCTATCATAATCAACTTCTATAACAAATCCCTGAATAAAGTGCTTAAGAGCTGTGCTATGCTAAATATTTATAACAGAAATGTATCCACTAAATATCAAGTGTATTAAGTATATATCCTATGTGAAGTGCAATAGTGCTAGGTCTAAAGACGTACTTATGTAAATAGTGTAGGCAACCAGATATCTCCGCTCAAGCTCCACGCATTCCAGGGGCTGCTATCACAATGCTTCAGGAGATGAACATGGCATTGTGTCAGTATCCTTTATATTGCTCTTCCCCTCCCGCACATGTGCACAGCGCACGTCGGGCCATGTGGCAATGTTTTAGCCGCTGTCCACAGCATGCCCCAGCCTCTGGTGGCTGTGAATGACCATCTCAAGTGGCTCAGCCCATCCCCGTCTGGAGGTCTCGCCCCCTGCTGATGTCAGAAATACACCAGTCCACCATCACTCCGCTCTGCGTGAGCTGTATGTAATGGAGAGGGGAGAGAGGAAGTGCTAACAAGCACTAACAATAAATTAGGACCCACATGATAAAAAAAATGATAAACAATTTTTCTAAATAAAATCCATTCTGGATTTTTTGCATATTTTCTGTATGTTCTGCATATTTTTCAATCACAGTCATAACCATAATTGCCTCATCAAATAATAAACATTGTAACATGTAATCAATACTTTTTACAATTAAAAAGATGAACTACACACAATTAATGAAGCTCTATACTAGTTAAATTAGGGGTTTATTTAAGAAATGCTAACCCCAAGTAGCGGCACGTAGCGGCAGGTGTTTTTCGTGAGCCCCACCAGCAAGTCATATTTTTGATGAAAAAAAATGTTTAGCGCGTCTCCTAGCGCCATGTAGTGTTCCATGTATCGAGAGCGCCGGGCGCTTTGTCAGCACCTTTGCTGTGTTCCCTACAGCCCACATCACATCAGGCACTCAGTGTCGTTCTCCCATGGACTCCAATTAGCCCTTCCGGTCCAGGATCCCTGGTCTGTTCTGAATGTTTTTTTCATTCATTATTGAACTTAGGTTACCCACTGCTAACTTGCATTTTCATGTCCGGCAATCATGTGTCATGTCATTTGTATGTCCCCAATGTCATTCCATGTGTTTTCGCTTGATCACTGAGCAGCCATCCCCAGTTAAAACCCTTTTGGTATAGCACCTGGTGCTGTATGTCTGAGTATGGTGGTTTCACAGCGCCCATGCTGCCTCTGTTCATTTATATGTTAAATACAAATTATTTCTGGCCCTACCCACCGGCACTACCTGTCGCTAGCTCCATTGGAAAAAAACAAGACACATCACCACGGGTAGAATACCTGTGAAAAAAAAAATTACTATTAACATATAATTGATTGCACACTCTTAGCCAACACTTACAGAAATATTTTTTCCCCTTTTAACTCCTAATTCTAGTTTTGTGAAACACATTCCTATGATCATGTGCTGTGTTTACATGGAAGGCCCTGATTGAGCTATGGAGAACTTTGAAAATTTGTAAACCAGCTTTTGTAGAAAAAAAGTTTATACTTTTAAATCTAGGAGCTAAAGACCCCGTCTTCATTCAAACCACCTGGGTTGTAGAAGGACTTTATCTACAACTGTAGCCCTATTTTTAGCTGCTGTTAAGGTCTTCTCTGGATATCCCCGCTCTTTATAGCATCGTTTCAAATGTTGTGCTTGTACTTTAAAGTCATTCCGCTCTGAACAATTTCATTTTAATCAGAGATATTGTCCCACAGAGATCCCCCATTTTAGCTTGACATCATGAAAAGATTGGAAAAGTAATAAACCATTCACTGTGGTGGGTTTGCGGTATAATGTACTACTCAAACGTCCACTCAAGTTGAGATTGATAGTCAGGCCCAAGAAATCAACCTGTAACGTGGAAATGGTTGATGTTAAGTAGATGATATAATCATTCAAATTCAACTTTGCAATGAATTCTTCACACAGTAATTTGGATCCCTGCCACAGTAATAACATATCATCAATGAAACGATACCAGCCAAGTATGTGTGGCTGGTATGCTTCCGTGGTGTGACTGAAAATTACCTTCCTCTCCCAATATCTCAAAAAGAGGTTGGCAACTGAAGGTGGGATGTAAGATTGGAAGAAGGTGTCGGGAGAGAGGATTACATTTGTAAAAGAAAGAGAAAAGGATAAAATGTTAATCAGATAAAGATTCAACTTGTAAATAAAAATGAGAGGTATGCAATGTTAAAAAAAGAGATTGAAGAATTTGAAGAATGATGGACAAGAAGGAGAGAACAATAGAATGTGGGAAAGAGAGATGTCGAAGAAAGAGAGAAACTGATTAAATATGGAAAAGACAGGGGTTGAAGGAGTGTGGAGGAGAGAGGGAGAGAGAGAGATACTGGAGGAAGGTGGAAAATAGAAGCATGGGATGTAGAAAAGAGAGAGATCGAGAATGAAGGAAATTGCAAATGGGAGAGAATCAAGGAATATAGAAAAAAGAGAGACTTAAGGAAGGTAGAGAAGAAAGAGAGAAGTATGATATGTGGAAGGAAAGTGAAGTAAGGCCAAAAGCAAGGAAAAATAGGTAAGGTGAAAAAATAGAGAGATTGAGGAAATGTGGAAAGGAGAATGGGAAGGCTTTAATGTGTAAATGAGAGAGACAGAGATGGATGAAACTTGGAAAGGGTAAGTAGACAGATATAAAGGACACTCTGACTATGGAAAGGGTGCAGAGGAGAGCCACCAAACTAATAAGAGGAATGAAGGATCTATGTTATGAGGAAAGATTACAAGAATTAAATCTGTTGAGAGGAGATGGGGGGGGGCATGATTAACTTGTATGAATATATCAATGGCCAATACAAAAATATGGGGAAAGCTATTTTAGGTACAATCCTAAAGAGGCACTTCCTTTGACTGGAAAAATTCAGTCTCCGGAGGTGACAATCGTTTTTTACCATAAGAATTATACATCTGTGGAATAGCCTCCTACAGAAGCATCAGTCACTGACAGCTTCAAAAAAGGATTAGATACTTAAAATAAAATAACAATAACTGTGACTATTAGCTGTTATCAGTAAAAAAACAAAAAAAAAAAAAAAATAACTTCCCCTACCCCAACACCCTTGGTTGAACTTGATGGACATATATCTTTTTTCAACTGTCTTAGCTATGCAACTATGTAACTTTGTATGTAACAGATACAAGATGAAAAATCAGAAGTGTGCTGCTTTGTTCTGATGTATTTCTAGCTCTTCATTGGTCGCGAATGATGGTATCCTTTTATTTGAGCCTGCCCTCCAAGGGGGCCTATCTGTTCTCAGATTATTACAGTTAAAATGTATGCTCCACTTCGTACTCTGTCTATCTCTATGTTGATCCCATTTTTATCTCAGTGGAGCTATCGCTAAAGGTTGAACTATCAGAAGAGCTATAGGGCGCATTCCCTCTATGTCTTTTTTGTGTATCCCATTGTTTTGGCCATCTATATGCCACCTTTTCCTCACATGCCTCTTTGTTTCTCTTAAATGTTCTATTTTATTGTTATAAGTTGTTAATATGTTCTGAATAAAAATATGTTCAATTTATTATTATCCTGTTCTCTGATTTGGATATTTGTTGGGGATTTCTATGTTTATTTTAATATATTTTTCAATCATTTTTAGCTTCTCTGTATGGTGGTGATTGGTGAACTAATAGTTCCATTACTTTTCTTGAACAACCTTGTAATATTAATATTAATTTCTTGAGGAAATAAGTTTAATCTCTCAATCCTAAGGGTGCTATATTTTTAGTATTTTTTTCTCTAAGATAACATTCTTGGATATTGAGATCCAACGGATAACCAATGTATGATAACGTCAAAATTATATTGAAAGGTTACGGCTACAAACATTATCTACGAGCCTCTAATTGGCATCCAGAATAGTTACTTAAGAGCATTCCCTATGAAGAGTATGTTAGGGCACGCCGCAATTCTGCACACAATTTTGAACTAGCAGCATGTGGCATTAAGGAAAGACTAAAATTTAGCAGGAAAATCCTGTATAAGGGAAAGCAAAGGCAATGGATAGACATAAAATCCTATTTAAAAGTACTACTAAGAAAAGAAAAATGTCAGTGCCAAGACTAATTATGACCTATTCAAGACAACACAAGTATATACAACAAATAGTTAATCAACATCGGCATGTGTTATTATTTGTCATATAAAAATCTGGGAGGTGCAAGTCAGCAGGGCAATTAGGTTACTAAAGACTTAAAGGAGCCGCAGCACTCAACCCTGTTAGCTTGCAGACAAACCTATAATCTGTCTCTAAATCTGGTAAAAACAGAGGCTCGGTCACACACATCTGCAGAAGTATGCTAAGCTGCACCACCACGCCAAGGTGCCTCTATGGATGCAGTCCTAACTCTATGAGAGCCCCATTTGGGACATACAATGCAAGAGATAAAATGGGAGCAGCTTACCTGAGGTTGTCCTAAACCTCATGTGCAAGCCATGGGGCGGAAGGGTCAAGACCTTGCAATGCAGCCTAGACCCCACACCCCAGGTGCTTGCACAAATTCAAAGTGAGTTAATCAGTAGTAGTTAATCAACATCGGCATGTGTTATTATTTGTCATATAAAAATCTCAATAAAATTCTCCCAGAACGACAAAAATCTCAAAATCTTAAGGTCAGTCACCATCAAGACAAAGTGAACAAAGTGGGAGTGGCAGCTGCTCAGACCATTTTATAACTAACCTGGGAGGTGCCAGTCAGGAGGGCAATTAGGTTATTAAAGACTTAAAAATTTAGAAAAAAATGATGTCTGTGTTGTGCAGCTGGAGACTAATAGCTCATGTTTATGTCTGCTGAGTGTCGGGGCCCGACGCTCTGGCCTGTTCCACGCTGAGGAGAGGGGGAAACACTGTAACAAAGTAATCAGCTGTTCAGTGCTGGCAGCCGTCCAGCATAAGATAATATTGCAACATTGCCTGACCAGAACTCATATATTTAAAACAGAAAGAAAATCTCTAGAAGTCATTTAGCTCATTGGTAAATTCGATGTCAGTTTGAACCAGAGAGTCATTGGTTCGAATCTCAGACTCACCAGTTTTTTTTGGGGGGGGGGGAATTTTATTTCAGAATTGGATTTTTATGTTTACATCCTGTTTTTTTGCTCTAAACATTTTTTATTTTGACAGTTTTCCCTTCATGTTGGCTCTGCTGTAGAATCTTTCAGTTTACCATTTTCTCTTTTATATTCTTATTTTTCATTTTTCCATATGATCTTTCTTTCAGCTTTGTGTGTTTTGAGCAAAGCCCAACCCTGGAGTTTTGTTTTGTGGGCTGCCATGTGAAATCCCCAATTTCGCCTGTGAAAACGTACCTTTCCCTGTCCCACAATGCATGTGCGGGCTCTCATCCAATCAGCGCTGTTTGCACGCAGATGGGGAGCCTGAGCAGTAACCTTCCTGGCCGCCCAGCCTGTCTAAATGACTATCTGCGTGAGCGCGCCAGAAAAATGGGGGGATCTGTGGTTATCCAGGGGTTGTTTCACACAGTGGGGCATCCCGATTTAAGATGCCCAAGGGGGAAGGTCAATGGCCGGGTCTTCAGGGTCGGCCACTCAGTGTTTTGTTCCACTTTTTTTAGATTTTCATGCACAGTTATTCAAAGAAGAATTTCAGTTATTTTCAGTCAGTTTAGTTTATTTTGTATAGATTTTACACATTTGAGTCACCTGGTCTCATAACAAAAGCAGCACCTCACACACACACAGCCGTTACCACTGATTACAGTTTCAGCCTCTGAGGTAAAGTGTTGGTAGGAGACCACTAAATGAAGCAGCTCACTAAATTCAACCCAGCAGATCCCCCTATTCAGCAAATGGACTGAGCCATTGTCATTATACAATTTAAAAGAAAGGCAGATATTTTTTCCTTTTTCTATCGCCACATTATTTATACACATGTTAGAAGCTATTGTGTGGCTATTTCATTATTTATCTTTTTTAATGCAAATTTCGCGATACTGCTCCTTTAACATGTTGTAAAATGTTTCCTTAAATTTACTGCAAAAAGAAAACTGTGAGAAACATATTAATTTATCATGTTCATCTTCAGCAGAGGTAGTCTATAGAATGTATTCCCATTTAGAGAAAAAATTGGGGAAAATGATCATTACACGGTCACAAATGGCTGAATAGACCACGCACATGGAGATTTACAAACATTCTGGTCTATAGTACCCTGATAGGGTATCCATAACAGGAAACATGCACCACTAAGGCAGATGGATCCTATATAAGGCCCCTGTATCCATCCATTTCGCATAGTTTTCCCAGGTGCCTAGTATTGTCATTTTGAAGCCCCAGTGAAAAAAACAGGAGATCCCAGTGCTAATACCTATTCATAGGGATTTTTAGGATTTCCATCAAAATATATCCACTCTCTAATGGACACCTCCATTTCAAGGTAAGATACAATAGATAGGAAGACCTTGAGATGTCCAAAAGATGCACAGGAAAGAAATAACACTAAATGTACAGAATTAAATACATGCTGGTGCAAAACATTGCTGGATATATGCTGCTTACCCTCTATTTGTTACCTGGCTATGATGTGAGGGGAATCATCAAATGGTCTTTGAAATGAGGTTTGAGATATTTGATAAATGAGATATTTCTAGGGCAGTTGACAATTCCCTCTGCCAAATGACTGTTCCTCTTATGGACAAAGGCTTTTGTTACAAGGGTATTTTCTCAAAAGTTAATGAAATGCAATGGGGGCTGGGTATCAGAAAATAAAATATAATATTTGTCATTATTTTCCCCACACTGGGGGTTTCACACACATTAGAAACCAGGATGCCCCTGCAATGCAGATGTTAAACACGGGTCAAGTAAAATTTCTGGGTTTTGGTCTGCTTTTTATGGGGTGGCACTAAGAGTTTTGCTATAGGGCCCTGTAAAAGCTATTACATTTATAAATACATACAGAAGTTGCAACAATTAATTGTAGAATTGCTAAAAGGGATCTGGACCAGAACACTTTTCCACCTGGTATCACAAGGATACTACGTTTGAGCTTCTCTAAAAAAGCAACAAGATCAGTTCAGAAGTGGATCTGAGAACAAGCTTCCCAATTTATTTTGCTAATCTTGACTACCACAACCCATCTTCGCTTGGGAACACTTTAGTCAATAGTCCTTTGACTGGGTGTCTCTCACATGTACAACTTTCCCAGGATCTATGTTGGGTTTACTGTCTTGCTATGTATTCTGGGTGTGTATGGAGGAAATATATTGCTTTATTTGTCCAAAATAAATGCCTGCTAGGATTCTCATACATTGGCACTTTTACAAATCTTTAGTGGTGAACTTACCAGGAGGAACTGCGACAACTTTTTGAGTCAGAAGTGTAGCTGGAGTGAGCAAGAGGGGATCCTCTGGATCATTTTATATGGAAGTCAATGGTCCAGAATTTGTTATGGCCTACACTTTAGCCATGGAGGTTGTAAGAATCTCACGAGTTTTTAGCAAGAAGCTAGATGCAGAAATATTGAATCAAGCATTCTGCAGACAATGCCGACCACCTTCCATTTTAGAAGAATGTGGTGTGTTAAAAGTGCATGTACAGTCTTGGTCAGAAAGGTATCTCTCCATCAAGGTTCAAGGGAATTTACATCTCTTTACAAGCCAGCTAAAACCAGCTGCACAAAGAGCTGCTTCAGTGAACAAGCATCCTTGGTGCTCTGCCTGTACGAGTGCTCGACAAGTAAAGATGCAACATTGTCTATTAGTGCTTGTGCGTAGGCATGTTTCTGAAAACACTGGATGATAACATAGGTAGCCTGTGAGGACTGATGTACTGTGTTAGCCTTGGAAGAGGGCTGTTTATATAACTTATAGTCTCACTTTGTGGACTCTAGTGAAGTCTCTCCCGAATAGAAGTACAATCTGAGCTTGGGGATCAAGTGGGGTGATAAGTTTTGATATGCCTTTCAAGTGTCCATGATGTAAGTGTGTCTCAGATGGGGGAATTTCCTCCCTGTCTTCTGGGACCTGGTTGCAATCAATCGATGTAGGGAGAGGCAGGGATATGTGACCATCTAGAGACTCCTCACTCACACCAGTACAAGTGTTGACTGAGACCCTCTCCACAGACATGGGAACTCTGGGGTGTCACTGCAGGAGTTGCTGTGTTTTTCTCCTCCCTGCCATGCTCTACTGCCTGGTCTGAAGGTGTAAGTGCCAATGGTGTTGGCCCTGGATTTAGAGATGTTTTATGCACCTTGCTGTTGCACTCTGAGCAGAAAATGCTAACTTGACAGCCTCGAGCCAGGTGATATATGGATGCACAACACCTATAGAAAATGCTGTGTTTTCTAAGGAGGGCTCTACAATCAGAGGAATTTCTAAAGACTCCAGGGCCATCCAGGCCCATTCTCTGTAGCATCCCGAATTGGGATGCCCCACAGTGGGAAACCCCTGGGTTTGTCCATTCCCTGTTCCCAGAGCCCTTGTCGCACCTTGGCACTGCAGCTGCATCCCTCTAGCTGTAGTGCATACCTGTACCAGGCCTTTCTGAATGGCCAATGGAACTAACTGCTGGATCGATATCCATAATACACTCTGAGGGAAAATGCTTGTGCTATGTTAAGTTTAGGGTGTAAAATGCAACCACATGGCTTGCAGCATGTAAATAAAATGGCTTCTGTGATTAAGAATTGCTGGACTCAGGACCAGGGGAATGCTGGGAGCTACTGTGTCCTGAGAGGGCAAACTATGGCAGTGTACATGCTCAGTAGGGAAGAGGTCAGCGTTTATAGTCTGTGTACCTGTTTTTATTTATATATACTATATCTTAATTGCCTAAAAGCGGCACTAGATGGCAACGTCAACATGCCAGTCTATGGAACTATATCAGGGGTCTGGTGCCTTCCTGGCAGTATAAGATGATGCTATATAAATAAACAATTATATTATTAATAATTTTAATAAGAATAAATAAAAACAAGCCACCACATTCATGTCTCTAAATCCCATAGCAAAGACGTAGACTAGATTACCAACCCCCCTGTGGCTTCACAGTTGTTACCATTGTACAGTAGTTTCCGGTAAATCTGGATAGTGGACAGCTGATGGCTGTCAGTTTTTGTTTTTTTAGGCCTGAATTTTGAACACGATTTATTAGATAGTGTCTTTTTAAAGGGTCACTGCGCTAAGAAAATGTTATTTTTTAAAACCTCAATATTCACACAAAACTTTTTTTGTTGGATTTTCCGCTTTTTCCATGTAATTGGTGATGTGCAAATCAATAAAATTAAATGAAACACAAAATATTATTCTGCTTACAGACAGTTTCCCAGTTTACTACCTGCTGCACACTGAACAGTTTATCAACAGATATCATAGACAGGGAAAATGAAAGTGAAATGCTTATTAGATATTGTGGAGACACCATTCCTTTTTGGGTATGGCTAAGGGAGAATGATGGAAATTATTTTTCTAGAGAGGCTAGTTTTCCTCATTTAGCACACAAACAAGAGGGGAAACAATACTCGGTGTCTAAAGGTTGACTGTGGGGGGTGGGAGTGCTATCTTTGTAGTTTTCATAGATATCATACATATTAATAGAGCACAGAAGATTGCAGTTAAATTATTGTCCTCAGGCATTCTAGTATGAAAGAGCCAAGGAAAAATGTACGGACTGTTTCCATACTAGATGGACAGCCCTCCAGGCATCAACACACATCTGCTAAAGTGTACAAGGGCAAATAATAATGGTCCTGGTGCTGGAAATTCCAAGTTAGTGGATGTATTTTGACCTGGCTTGCAACACTGAACCTTTCTGAATTATTCTGTCTTGGTTTATGTATTAATGACGTGTTACTGAACTTAAATTACTACAACTGCTCCTAACAATTGTGTTAGGATTGTGCCCCCAAACCAGTGATTTACTTAGCAGCATATGCTTCCCATGATTCTCATATTCCTGGGACTCTGTTTTACTACAGTGAGAGTGGTTTTCATGGCCATGAGTAAAAACAATGGACTACAAGTCCCACAATTCTTCCAATGTAACAGGTGAACTTTTTAGCATCTTTGGCTAAGTCTAAGCAGCTTAATGACCTATCCAGTGGAGAACCCGGCCATTAACCCTTGGTACAAGAACACAAGACCTTTCCAAACTTTGTGATCTTTCCAAACTGAAGAAGCTAAATTGCAGCAGAATGGGTGAAACCAGTCACCCATGCCTTAGCCAATTAGATGATTAGCAAGCTAGAGTGAGGAAGTCTATGATATGTACTTGAAATCACCACTTTAGTGTACATAGCTAAGGTAAACACAACGTTGCTATGGAAAACTGTTTTTTTATACAACACGGCACGGCAAACAAATATAAAATTAAAAAAGATAACAGATGAGCTTAGCACATTGAAGACCTCATTATGCCACACAATAATGGAAACTTTCAAAAAGGCCATTGAAAGTGTAATTACCCTTTAACTAAGGAAAACCAGACCCTCCTCATCCCAGGCTAGCCAGAGTTCATTTCAGTTTAGGCCATCATATTAAACCCTCCTGAGTGAAACAGGTCATCTCTTCTGGCTTCTATTTTTCTCAATTTGAGCTGTGATGTCCTCCAATACCCAACAGCCTCTCTCAGCCTGTTCTCACGTACCTTCCCAGCAGCGGAAATGTACTGATTTGTTTTCCTTTGTTAAGGTCAGCTGATTTGTTACAACATTTTTGTTTTTAATAAAGCAAACCTTTTGTCATTACATTTCATGGCTGATGCCCATCTTTCCCCCATCCAGTCTCGATCATGCAATTATGCATAACGCTCAATTCAGGATTCAGATTACCTTCCTAGTAGTGTGCTATTCCAATCAATTTAAGAGAAGAGTCAACGACCTCCAATAAGTTAGAAACATTTCCTTCAATAAGTAGATAACAACACCCTATGTCAGTGGCGCCTATGGCATCCATTCCAGAGGTGGCACTTAGAGCCCTCTCTGTGGGCACCCCTCGTCTTTCCAGTAAACACATTTTGTTTTTGTTTTTTCCATCTTCCCTAGGTACCAGAGCCTTCAGATTAAATTGTTGTGTTGGCACTTAAATAAAGTTTTGGGTTGAATTTTGGGCACTCGCTCCCTAAAAGGTTTGCCATCACTGCCCTATGTGATATTTAATAATGTATAGAGAGGTTTGACACATATGCTGTTGAGGCTTTCCAGCAAAGTCTAAAGTTATCCACAATTTCAGTGAGCAGTGTGAATCTGGAAAGCAAATACTTTGTATTTATGTTTCTTGTTACTACAGGTTCATTTTACCTTTTAACCTCAATTTCCATTTACACTTATTTAAAAAGAAAACATAAGTATAAGAAATTTCTATCACCACAGCATTATTTTAAGACATTTTTAACAACTTGCCCTGCAGAAAATTTAACTTACTGTTAAACAGTGTAAGATAAATAATTAATACAGAGAGACAGCAATTCGCTTTTCTTTGAAAACACCCCATGCGGGGCTACTAAATAAACTTTTTATGTTCCTTTTAAATGGCATTTACTGTAAATAGCTAACTGTTGTTGTCTAATTACAGTTTCATGCCATGTTTCTCGTTTAAAATGCATTTCTTTTTCAAGTTGTCATTTCTTTAGTTTTCTTTCCCCTCCACGCAATTAATCTAATTGTATGCAACATAAAACATTGAATGTGATCCTAATTAAAAAAAAAAAGCCTTGTCATCAAAAAGTTACCAGACAGTAATAATATCAGTTAAATATGCAATTTAGATTGCTTTTAAGGAGTGAGTCAATGTTACTGTCTCATCAACTCCACCCTCTTATTATTTCATGTTAGGCAGGCAACTTCCTTTGCTAATTAGGAGGTTATTATTAATTATTCATTACCCCCTAACGCCTGCTTACTGTGACACCAAATAGATACCAATATAGTTTATTACACTTACACTTATGTCTAGATTTACTCCGTAGTAACAACAATCTAAGCTTAAACAGATGATAACATCTATGTTTCTCCCACAATATTGTCACTTAAAAAGGAACAACATGAAAGAACAAGAAATTTAGTTTCTTGCATGTTGTTCCTCTTCAGCAAGGAATTTCAATTTGGGATGCCCCACTATGTGTATCCCCCAGGATCAGCCATAAACTCATGGGCCGCTCAATTAATCACTGGTGCTAGTTCCATCCAGATTTCCTTTACCACACTGAAGTCAGTGCAGCAAAGAAATCTGATGCGGGGGAGCGCCAACGGCCGCATCTACACCTCTAGATATGTCCCATAAAGAGGCAGACAAGAGTCTTATAGACTCAAGTAGGGTGTTGCACCTCTTTAAGAATTTGTGTGTGTGAATACATCTACTCCTTAAGGAACCTCTAATGGCAAAATGATAAAGTAAAGCATATTTGTCTTACCTCCAGGAAAATTGGTTTCTGCCAGTCTGATGTCCTGAGAGAGTGTTGGGGTAATTTATCATCTTCTATTATACAGCCAAACTTTTTCTCTGTGATTTAGAGACCAGGCCTTGATTCATCAAAAGTTGAAAAAAAATCTTTGGTAGTAAAAAAATAATTTCATGAGAAATAAGCCTGAGAATGCCACTGTTGATGAATCACCAGACAGGAAGACAATGAAAGTCAATGGCACTACAGGTGAAAAGTGGTAAAAAGTTCAATACTTTTCTCAGGAGTCAAAAAGTGCCATTGACTGTCATTGTATTCCTAGCTGGTGATTTACTAAAAGTGAAATTCTCAGGCTTTTTTCTCATGAATTGAATTTTTTACTACCATTAATTTTTTTTCAACTCTTATTGAATCAAGGCCCATGACATGCAAGTCTGTATAGAAAAATGAGCTCTTTGCGCAGTGTCTATTTAACCCTTTCAGTGCCAAGCACGTAGTTTCTACGTGCTTGCTTCCACTCCACTTAAGTGCCAAGCACATAGAATCTACATGCTTGACTTTCCCCCCTGCTAGCAAAAAAAATAAAAATCAAAAATACTCACCTGACCCCTCGTTGGATCCGGCCGGGTCTCCTCTTTAATTTGGTGCCATCCGTTCCCCCGTGGGGGGTCGGATGGCTCCAGGAGAGCCCCCGGAATAGCCCACCCCATTTGGCAGCAGCAGCTGCTAACTGTAAAAAAAAAATAAAAATAAAAATGACATTTACTTACCTGCAGTCGCGCTGCCGCTCTCCGGGTCTCCTCTTTACTGGGGGGGCCTCCGATCGCCCCCCCAGCCTCTTCAGCTTCAGGGGAGAGCCTGAAAGGGCTCTCCCCCTCCTCTCCCGACGGGCGCCGCCCTTTGGGGGCGGGGCTTATGACGTCACTCCCGGGCGTCTTGCTGCCTCTCCGCGGCTCAGCTGTCAGATGCCCTGGTGATCGCTGGGCAGAGCAGTGGAGGGGCAGGGGATGCTCTGATCCCCTGCCCCCCCCCCCCCCCTCCTCTGGCCAGCGATCAGTTTTTTCTTTTTAATAAAGGTTCATTTAAAAAATGTTTGTGTCTGTCTTTTTTTTTTACTGTTAACCCTTTGTGAACTGGTAAGGGGTCCATGAGACCCCTTATACCAGTTCACAAGGCTAGGGGCTGGCAAGTCACCTGCAACTAGCGGGTGGCTTGCCATTAACCCCTGCACCCCCAATTACCTGCCTCCCCAAAGCCCAGGGGGGGGCAGAAGAGCCCGGGCCCACACAGGGTATGTGGGCTCGTAGGCTGCAGGGTGGGGGGGCCACAAAAGCTGGCCCCTCCACTCTGTTCCTACAAGCCCCCATAGCTGGTCCCGGGCTGGTTATGATGGGTAAGGGGGACCCTACATCATTTTTTTTTTAATTTTAAGGGTTAGGGTTAGAGTTAGCTTAACCCTAACCCTTAAAATTAAAAAAAAAATAGGGTTCCCCTCTAGGTCATTTTTTTTATTTTTAAGGGTTAGGGTTAGCCTAACCCTAACCCTTAAAAATAAAAAAAAAAGTCTTTTTGTATTATTTTTACGGGTTAGGGTTAGCCTAACCAGAAAAATTACAAACAAGACATTTCATGTTAAAGCCTAAACTCTGCTGCAAAAAATGTATATGTAATGTATATAATTTTTCTGGAAATTCCAGCAAAAATCACGGTTAATCATGCCGCAAAATGACCTATCAACAGAGGGTGACAAAACTTCAAGTAGGCTGACAATTAAAAGGGTTAATAGTAACTATGCATGTTGGGTATTGTTCTGCTCGGGGGACCTTGCGCTTTCAGATTTAGCTTGTTTTTTCTTGTTTGCATATTGATATTTTAGGAAAACATGGTCTTTATTCTGCTTTTTTTATAACTGTTTTTAGGGAAACCCTGTGCAACCTAAGAATTCTTCAATGGATTACTTGCAGAAAGGTGGGCCTACTACAACAAGCTCAGTACTCTTAGAAAGCTTAACATGTGTACTTTCAGGGAATATATGGTTTATGGGGATATTCTAAATTTAACGGGTTGTTTTGGTTGAAAAATCGCAAGGTGCGCACTTTGTCTGCAGAGCTGAAATTTTTAAGTAAAATTACCATAATGCGCATGCTTTACTTTGGGGTGTTTGGCAACTCGTCCCTTGACAGTACCTTTGCATGTTGGGTATTGTTCTGTTCGGGGGATGTTGCTTTTTCAGATTTTACTTTTTTCTGTTTGCATATAGTTTTTTTTAGGAAAATGTGGCTTTGATTCTTTTTTTTTATTCTTTTTTAGGGAAACTCTGTGCAACCAAAGAATTGATTGAGGGATTACTTCCAGAAAATTGCGCCCATGTCAACAAACCTGGTACGACTAGAAAGCCTGAGGTGTATACTTCCAGAGAATATATAGTTTAGTTAATAGTTAGTATTTCAAATTTAAAGGGTTCTTTTTCTGGAAAGACAGCAAGGTGCGCTTAGCTCGGTGCATAGTTGTATTATATCTGAAAATCTCCTAAAGCGCTGTTTCAGTTTGGGGGAGTCTCCTGGGCAGGAAAGGGTGTCTACCTATACATATGTGGTAACGCTGTGACCGGGATTAATTGGGGTTTCACATGCAATAAGATTTTATTGACAAACTTACATTTTTTATTACAAAAAACACTACAAATTGCAAAAAATAGATTTTTTTTAAAAAATTTTTGCACATATTTCACCCAAAAGTATTGAGAATACACCTAAAAAATTACAAACAAGACATGTCATGTTAAAGCCCAGACTCTGCTGAAAAAAACAATATATCATTTTCCTGGGAAATCCCTGGAAATCCCTTCAAAAATCACATTTGAAAATGGGGAGCGCAAAATAGTGCAAAATGGTCTGGCACCAAGGGTGACAAAAACTCCACTATACTTTCAGCATGTGGGTGACAGAGCTAAGGTCATGCATAGAAACATAAAAAAATCCTGTGAATTTTAAAGTAAAAAACTAAAAATGTAGCTAAATCCTTTTATAACTTTAGCACTTTACCTACATCTTAACTACATTTAGCTTTAAAAGCCATTCATTTCAGCTTAATTTATTCTTAGAACCTGTTCTCATAGGGTGAGAGTGTACAAGGGGCAGAAAAAAAGCCAATAATAGGCATTGGTAAAAGCCAAGACTTGATATGGACTCCAGAAAACAGTGCTATCTGTCACCATAATGACAGGTAGCGACAGATGAGCGTCTGTAGCAGGCATTTTCAGAGCGCCCGCTAGTAGTCACTGTTTTTGGCCATGGGTCGCTAGTTCATAGCGACTCAGTCGCTGTGCAGCAATGATGAATACATTGTGATGAGTCGCTATTTGATCAGTACAGCACTGTATGGGAGTGCATGTTAGCGACTGGTCAGTGCGACCGACTCACAACATATTCATTAAAAAAACATCTTCACAAAACTCTGGCGCTGAAAAATGCTTCTTTGAAGCCCAGAGCGCCAAAGGCTGTGTGTTTAAAGTCTGTTTTTCAGCATCTATCCACTAGTAACAAAGCGAAAACATATGGAATTACATTGTAATAACATTGTAACATAAACACTTTAATGCCAGACCTGTAATGTCATTTCTGCAGAAAAATTGTGAAAAAACTGCTTTTTCAATGCCAGAAGAGGTCACAGCATTATTTGTGATTAAAAAAAAAAAAAAAAAAAAACGTTTAAAGAGAAGAAAGGTATCGTCCATTGAAATGTATGGGAGAGCGCCAGGTAGTGAGAGGTCATACCTGGCGCTGTGCAAGGCTGAACGCCGGCGCTGTTCGCTGAGGTTGTGATAATGATGAATCGGACGATACATGGCGTTATCCCAGTCGCTAAACAGATTCTGCTTGATAAATGTGTAATTGCGGGCTGTGTCCGGCGTTCACCTGTCGCTACCTCTCATTAACAAGGCACTACCTGATTTTATCCCTTCATAAATAAGGCCCATAGGCCTCTGTTGGACCCGACTGCCGATTATCCCGGCACCAGTGAGCACCACTTTGTACTGCTGTTTTTCCAGCACTCTCCAGCATATTTATGAACTTTTTCCTCCCTGTATTTTTCCGTCGCTGGTTAACATTTCTTCATTACAGTTACAAGAAATTACTGCTGACAAAGGGGACAAACTTTACAGTGTATTTCGGCTGCATTTAAGTTGTTAGTGTCCAAATTACACATTGCTAAGCTTCACAAACTACAGCCCCTGACGCTGAAACCTTTTCGTCACTAGTGTTAAATAAGATGCTAGGCAGCAGCCGGTTTAGTTATTAAATTGTAAGCTGAGTGCCACTGAGGCCAAAAAAGTAGCACTGTGTAGCTCTAACACTTCTCAAACCGAACCTTCAGCATCATTTAATTAAAAGCCCAAACCCTTAAAAAACTATTCCCCAGCATCTAAAACTAATAAATTTTATGTTTTTAGTCACTTTTTATTCTTTCCCCCAATGGGCGGTATATAATACGGCCGATAAAAGACTTATGTCCATTAAATTCAACCAAGGCATGGGGAAAGTTATTTTTTATTATTCTTCTAAAAAAGCATCTAATCCTGTTTTGAAGCTGTCACCTGTTGATGCTGTAACAAGCTTCTGTGAGAGGCTATGCCACAGGTTTATAGTTCTTATGGTAAAAAAATGATTGTTGCTTCCTGAGATTGAATACCATTTTTTCCAGACAGAGAGAGTGCCTCTTTGTCAGGATATTACCTGAAATAGTTTCTCCTCATATTTTTTTTTATGTTACATACAAGTTACTTTATTCCCCTTATCAGTTTGGTGGCTCTCCTCTGAACCCTTTCCAAAATCAGGGCATCCTTTCTATGAACTGGTGCCCAGAACTAGACCGCACAATCCAGATGATGGCCCATCAGTGCTGTGTAGTAAGGCAATATTACATCCCTGCCCCTTGATTCCTTGCCTCTTTTAATACATGATAATATCTTAGAACCCTTAAAGCAGATGCTTGACTCTTGATCCCCAATTACCACTAATTAGTTCTGATTCCGTTTTCTTTGAGTTTATATATATTTAAAGAAACACTTAGGGTTGGTTTTGTTTTCTTTAGCAATATCTTTTTCATTTTGTGTTTTTCCAGCTTTATTTCTTGTTTACATGCTTTATTTGCTGCTTTATACTTTCTAGATGTTACTGCTAAAAGCCCTGATTTGTGATTTGGAATGCCCTTTTCTTGTTCTTTCTTACCCATTTAACCGCCGGTGTCAGCCTTTAGGGATTTAATTTTAGTCCTTCATACTTTTTACCTATAGGAATACATTTTGCAATGTTGGTACTTACAACTGATTTAGAGCACTCCCATTTGGCATCAATGTCCATATTCCTTAACAGATGCTTTCACTCTATGTCCTGGAGTGCAGCCTTGAACCCTGGGACATTGGTCTTTCTAAAATTTAGTGTTTTTGCCCTGCCAGCCCAAAAGATTTTTTAAAAACTATATTGTAGTGGTCACTGTTACCAAGGTTGTCATGGATTGTTACAGTCCCTTCAAATTCATCATTATTTGATATTACCAGATCCAACAGACCAGGGTTTCCAAACCTTTCTTAAAGTGGACCGTCACCCTGGGGTGATCGGCCCGGGAATCTATAAGATTCCCGGACCGATCACCTCCCTCACCGCGGGACATCTGAGATTGGGATGTCCCGCGGTGAGGGACCCCCCCGAAAACCCCCCAAAAACACACCTCCTCGGCGGCGGCGGCGGCCGCCGCCCCTCTAGTCGTGCGCGCCCCCGCGCCGGCCGTTTGTGAATGGCCGGCGAGGGCGCGCGCGCTGTGAGAGGGACGTGCGGGAGGCGGCGGCGGACGCGCTGGCTTGTCCGTCGCTTTCAGCGCTTGTCCGTCGCTGTCACCCGGCCACGTGGGAGCGTTGTGAGGTGAGTATTGGGGTGTTTCTGGGGGGTTTTACACAGCGGGGCACCCCTAATCGGGGTGCCCCCCTGAAGTGGACCAAAACCCAGGATAGTCAAAATCCTGGGTGTTAGTCCACTTTAACAAGAGAGATAAATTCAACCCACAGAGGTGGTCAGGAGCCATATACACCGAAAATAGATCATTGAAGCCATAAAACAGGACATAGAACAGGAAAGTGTTCCACAGAACAATGCCATAGGATAACACAAAGCATCAGGCTTGACCGTTAAGCGACCCCCCTGCTCCCATAAAAAATACCTGGGTAGTTGAAATCCCCCATTATCACAACTGTGCCAGCCTGTGCATGCTACTCTATTAGTTTATGCAGCTGACCCTCTATCTACTCAGTTATGTTGGGGGTTTTTAGATTACACCAAAATGTAGTTTGACATTGTTTTCATCACCCCGCACTTCTTTTCACAAGGATACATCCTCACAATCTTCAGACAGTATCCCCTCATTAATATATGCTTTGAATTCTTAACTTACATACACACTCTGCCCCTTTCCGATTTGTTCAGTCTTTCTGTCAGGGAGTAAAACCTTGAAGACTGACAGCCTAAGCATGTGTGGAGTCCAGCTATGTCTCAGCCACACCAATAGCACCAATTTTTCTGGTACCAGAGCCTCCAGCTCCCCCATTTTACTTGCCAGACTTCTGGCATTTGTGAACACACACTTCAAGTTGCCATACACTTCAAAGCAGACCAACACCAGTGTAGGTGTGGGTCTCACCTCAATAAGGCTGGGGTGTTGGTCTGTTTTAATATATTCAGATTTAGTATCATTAGCTTCTGCAGTGTTGTATCTTATTTTTTCACTGCTGGTGTGTAACACATCCTTACCCATCATAGTCAAGTCCTCCCCCATCCTATTTCTCCATCCACCATCATATGATGTCCCCTAGATAAACTATCTTCCCCAAGGCAAACCAGCCTGGAGAAAGCGGAGCAGACAGACTCCTTTAACAGCAGCACTAGTGTGTTAACCACAGGATCTCAAGTCAGGGTGACCATTAGTGCCACCTGGCAAGGGGCCCCGTCTGTGCCCCTTGGGCCCCATACTAGAGTCTTGGCTCCTGCCCTGATAGCTGCCCTGACCTTGTAAACTGGCTGTTCACCAGCAATTTTTAAGGATGGGGATGATGAACCATCCTGCATACTCCAAATGCTGATCATGCTCACCATTCAACCACCCTATTAGGCTCATTTTAAAACATGAGCAAATAAGTAAAACCTTCAAGTGGACCAAAACCTGACCTAGCATCTGTAAGTCACTAGGTCCACTACAGCCCATGCCATGCTGGTGGTGGTATCTCTAGAATATATCTAGGGCTATGCACGGTCGTGTATCCTGTAACTGAATGGCTGAAATGCCTATATGCAGCTGAGGCATGCAAGGGGTGCCATGCACCAATTGCAAATGCCCCTAGGATTCCATTCAGCTTTACATTAATAAGCAGGGCTGAAGAAGCTGATTGGAGGAGATAAACGCCTGCGCCATTGGTAGACTGGCGAATTATGTCGATCGGGCGATCTTTGGGATTTCAAATGCCCAGGGGGATGGACCAAAACCTGGGAGACTAAAACACAATCTGGAAACACTAAAACTGATTTTTGCTGTTGTTCCATACAAAACCTAAAACTCACAAAAATGCACATACCAAGCAGAAATAAAAAATGTTTGTTGCTGCCCAATTTTTAGTATCAAGAATCCATATAACCTCAGCGATTGTTTCCCTAAGAGAGGGTGCATAAAAGCTGTGAATTAATATTTATGAAACATCATTATCATTTTCCAATAGATAATAGGCCCCATTCCTCCTCTTAAGCAAATTGCTTTGGGACCCCATTATAAACAACTGAATGAAAGTAATTTAAAATACTTACATTCACATTTCACAGATATGGTGAATTATTTCACATTTACTTTCATCCTGGAATGAGGCATTAGTTAAATAACAAAGCAAAGGATGATTAGGAAGTAAATATGTTTATAGAGCTGTTTACTTTCTTTTAATAAAAACTGTATCTTGAGACATTACTAAATAGGCTAAGTAATTGTCAAGCCATGTCAAATTTGTATTGTAAATAAATAAGCTTTGCATAATTACTGACATAATTTAGAATGCTCTCAGTAAACTGATACAAGCAATTTGATTTACAATAATATTTTAGGCAGCAGAAGTGTTGAGGTTTGAAAGAACACCAGATTCTACAGTATTTGTTTTCAAACAAGGAAGATGTATAAATCACTTAATATCTGTGTACCATTTTAGATGCTTTTTGCATTCTTTGATAGTCTGTCTCATATCTGTGTCCTTTTGCCAATAACAGGAACTGGACTTACGAGGCATCTCTTGTCGATTTGCTGATATGCAAATGGTCTCCAGGTACCTGATTTTCCAAGTATTTCGCACTGCATAATTTTAAACTGTGCAAGGCTTGCCTTGATAGGCACTAAAGATGAGTGAACCTAGAGATCAAAAAAAAATGAAAATTAGATTCGTTACGGTCCCGAGTTTTTACGGTATTTTTCATTGGCCACCCTTTGAGCCACGTGTGCACTGCCCTGACACCTGGGAAAATGGGCCTTCCTTTATCTGCTCTGCTTCCTCCTGTACCACCATCACATGTTCCATCATGATTCATGGCCTGAATGGTTTTTTTGAGCAGGCAAAGGATGCGGATGTTAGTGCTGATGATGGCATCATCAGTGCTGGTGGGTGGAAAGTCTGAAGTTTCTCTGCAGTGCAGAAAGGCAAGCAGCAGCAGGATGGTAACACTGAAAGTGCATGCACACATCACACACTTTATGCAGCAGCTCCCATAGGTCTGGATAATGGTCCAGGAAGCTCTGCACCACCAAGTTGAGTACATGCACCAGGCAAGGGATGTGCGTCAATCCAGCTCGACCTAAGGCTGCTACAAGGTTATGCCCATTGTCACACACCACCTTGCTGGGCCCTCAGGTGCAGCAACAGCAACCAATCATCTATCTGCACCTGTATGCTTTCATGACTCTCCACTCTCATTACTGCTGCAGAACAAACCCCATCATCCCCCACAGCAGACTGTTACAGAGATCCCATCTTCTCCTGTAGCAGACTGTGTTGCAGAACAGCCCCTATCATACCCCCATATCAGACTGTGGCAGAGCCCCCATATTTTTCTATAGAAAACTGTGTTGCAGAACAACCCCCATCATTCCATAGCAGACTGTGTTGCAGAACAACCTCCATCATCCCTATAGCAGACTGTGTTACAGAAACCCCCCCATCATCTTTAATAGCAGACTGTGACAGAGCCCCCCATCATCCCCATAGCAAACTGTGACAGAGGTCCCGATCTTCCATAGCAGACCATGAAAGAGCTCTCCATCATCTTCCTTAGCAGATTGTGACAGAGCCCCATCATCTCATAGCAGACTGTGACAGGGTCTCTCCCATCTTCTTCCATTTTAGACTCTGACAGAGCCCCCATCATCTTCCATAGCAGGCAGCGTTGTGTGCTGTGTGGCCCCGCCTACTCCTCTTCTTGGTTGGGGATGAGGGTGTGGGCATAGGGCACTGAGATGGTCAACCTGCTGGCCCACCTGATTAGCTGCAGGGAGGGGAGAAGCTGGTTGATGGGCTGCTCAGCTTTTCTGGGTTTGGGATGGGGAACCCTAAGTTGCAAAGTTTGTCACGGACATTAACTTTGCGGTTCGGGCTCGATCAACCATAGTCATTGGGTCTCGCCACCAATGGGTGGAGCTTCAAATATAGTTAAAGGCAGTATATGTCCATCACCGCCCACTGGATTAGCATCCTTCCAGCACAGGCGTTGCAACAACTTGGCCAGGTCATGACAGTGTCTCCTCCGCTGTTCAATTGTGAGCTTTCTGCATATTCTGCCTCCTCCACCTTCTTCTCCCCCCTCCCATCTGTCAAGATGCAGTCCTGCACCTGCTAAGCCTCTGTGAACACAGCCACACCATAAACTGACATAAACTGCTGAACTGCAAGCTCCATGAAATCTACTCTTGGCTGACCCCTCACCAAGTGGGAACATTGTGTCAGCAAAGCAGCAGGAGGGCTGCCTCCTGCACCATGCATGGTGCATGTTTTCAATTTGATTGTAAACAGGTAGCTAACATCCTTTAGTGGACTCAAGCAGCTGATAAAAATGTTGCAAATGATGCGTGAAGCCTGTCATTTGCTGAGGCCATTTGAGGAAGCAAATAAGCTCATCAGCCGGAAAAACTATGGTCATAACAATGTAATTTCCTTGCTCCATATAATGGAGGATGTCCTACAATGTCATGTTGGCGAGGGGACCCAGCACCGTGCTCATATGTATCACATACAACAGAGCCCAGAGCTAGATAAAGTGTTAGAGAACTGCAGGCCAGGCCCTGTTCACACTGAGGGGCTTATCTGTTAAAATGATTCACCCCAGGGATTACTATTAGCTGTCGACATTGATAGACCCTTGGTTCCACAGCAAAATGTCTCTTTTTTCCCACCTGCCAAGAGGGATGCCAAAATGGTGACCTACCGTGAGTTACTCTTTAGCTTTAGTTTGTTTGAGGCCTACCAGAATGATCCTGCACCACAGCAATAGCTGTGCCACCAATTTATGCCGGGAGTCTTTCATGAGTAGGGAGTCTCTCATGAGTAGGGATGAGTGAACATGAGCTGCAAAGTTCAGGTTTGTACCAAACTTTGCGAGCTTGGGTTCATGATCTCCAGCACGGACAGTGAGAAATCTGTGCCCTGAGCTCAGCGTTCGCCAAACTCGGAAAGCTGGTTGATTGGCTACATCTTCCTACTGGGTGTTAGAAAAAGCTACTCACTTGTTGGCACCCCTTGCATATTTCCTATTGGGGGATAGATATAACATTAACTACTCACTTGCTGGCACCCCTTACATTTTGCTTACTCGGGTTAGATAAAACTACTCACTTGTTGACACCCCTTGCACAACGCTTACTGGAAGTTAGATAAAACTACTCACTTGTTGGAACCCCTTGCATTCTGCTTACTGGGGGTTAGTTAGAATGATTCACTTGTTGGCATCCCTTACTTTCTGCTTACTGGGGTTAGATAAAATTACTCACTTGTGGCACCCTTTGAATTCTGCTTACTGGGTATTAAAAGAAGCTACTCACTTGTTGGCACCCCTTACATAACACTTACTGGGGGTTAGATAAAGCTACTTACTTGTTGTCACCCCTTGCATAATACTTCTTGGGGGTTAGAAAAAACTACTCACTTGCTGGCACTCCTTGCATAAAACTTACTGGGAGTTAAAAAACTCCTTACTTGTTGGCACCCCTTACATTCTGCTTACTGGGGGTTAGGTAAAACTACTCAGTTGTTGGGGCCACTTGCATTCTGCTTACTGGGGGTTAGATAAAACTACTGCTTTGTTGGCACCCCTTGCTTTCTGCCTTCTAGGAGATTAGATAAAACTACTCACTTGTTTGCACCCCTTACATTCGGCTTACTGCAGGATTAGATAAAACTATGCACTTGTTGGAACCCCTTGCACAACACTTACTGGGGGTTAGATGAAACTACTCACATGTTGGCACAACCAGCATTCTGCTTACTGAAAGTTAGAAAAAACAAATAACTTGTTGGCGCTCCTTACATTCTGCTTACTTGGGGTTAGTTAAAACTATTCACTTGTCGGGACCACTTGCATTCTGCTTACTAGAGATTAGTTACAACTAGTCACTTGTTATCACCCCTTACATGTAGCTTACAAGAACGTTAGATAGAACTACTCACTTGTCGGCATCCCTTGCACAATTCTTCTTGTGGTAAGAAAAAACTACTCAATTGTTGGAACCTCTTGTATAATACTTTGGGCTTAGAAAGAGTTACTCACTTGCTGGCACTCACTGCATAACACTTACTGGGGGTTAGATAAAACTACTCACTTGTAGGCACAACCTGCATTCTGCTTACTGGGAGTCAGAAAAAAACTATTCACCTATTGGCACCCCTTACATTCTGCTTACTGGGGCTTAGATAAAACTACTCATTTGTTGGTACCCCTTGCATAATACTTCTTGGGGGTTAGAAAAAGCCACTGACTTGCTTGCACCCCTTGCACAACATGTGTTGGCACCCCTTGCATTCTACTTACTGGGGGTTAGATAAAACTACTCACTTGTGCATCCTTTGCAAAACACTTCTTGGGCTGGGAAAAAAAACTACTCACTCATTAGCACCACTTGCATTGTACTTACTGGGGGTATAAAATAATACTCACTTCTGCCTCCCTGCATCGCACTTACCGGGGCTACGCTGTGTCTAACAATGCAAAAAGCAGCAAAAAAGGGACAGGGGCATGGCTGTGGTGTTGCTGCTGCTGGAGCTGGAGCTGCAGGGAGAGGATATGTTTCATCTGTGCCTGCTACACATTCCACTGGAGCAAGCAGGAGACAGGGTTTACAGCATAATTTTGTAGGCCACAGTACCGCTGCCATCAGCAAGGCCTTCCCAGTCACAGGTCATGGAGTCACTAGTACTCTATGACACTCCTACCTTGCATAGTATGGGTCATCCACCTGTCCCTGCCCCAGTTGCAGACCTAGGGTTCCCATATGCCCAAGTACTTGTGTTGGAGGATGTGGTCAGCAGACCATCGCAGGACACCTGTGATGATGATGAAACCCTAGTGCTGACTGCTATGGCTTTCTGTGATGTGGAGACAGAGGGGGGTAGCATGGAAGAGGGGGTGGAAGATGATCCCAGGGGTAATGATGAAGTCCTAGACCCAACTTGGACTGAAGGCCATCAGAGTTCGGATGAAGAGGTGTTGGTCACACAGCTCCAGACAGCCAGCAGAAGAGGGGGAAGGGTGCCAGTGGTCAGCCTGTTGCTATCACTGCCAACCATGCCCAGGGACTGAGCATGCCAAGGAAGGGTTAAATGATCTCACCAGCATGCCATTTTTGAAAGGATTACTCAGATGGTAAGACACAGGTCATTTGCAAGCTGTGCCACAAGTGCCTGAAGCAAGGGAACATTCTCAATAATCTCAGCACCACATCCATGATCAGTCACCTGCAATCCAAACATGAGCTGCAGTGGCAGAAACACCTAAAAAACATGCAAACACCTGAAACTCCCTCTGCTGCTTCGGTTGACTCAGCCACTACCACTTTCTCAGAGACAAGGCCACTTGTCTCCTCCCAAAGGAAGGATGTGAGACGACTACCACCGCTTCCTCAGTAACAAGGCCACTTGTCTCCCCCCAAAGGAAGGATGTGAGACCACCAACCGCACCAGCAGCTGCATCACCAAATGTGTCCAAACCATCCCAGGGAAGCTTTCAGCTTTCCATCCATCAAACTTTGGAGAGAAAGCGGAAGTTTGGCCCATCTCACCAAGGAGTCCTGGCCCTGAATTAGAGCATTTCCAAGTTGCTGGCCTTTGAAATGCTCCCATTCCACCTGTTGAAGACAGTTTTAAATATCTGATGGCAGTGGCCATTCCACAATACACCGTTCCCGGCCACCACTTCTCTTCTCGCCAGCACCACCTCACAAGGGAATGTAGAACACCTTATTTAAGTGACCACCACATCCACCACCATAGGATAGGGCCTGTAGCACCAAGAGGCAGACTCATGGTAGATGACTATGAGTCCACACATCTCCTGGTACTAAGCGATGGGTCTTACCTATTCAAGTAAAACTGGACACGTGGCCAGAGCTTGCCCTTTATTCCTTGGAGGTGCTGGCCTGCCCTGCTGCAAGTGTTCTATCAGAACGTGTGATTAATATAGCAGGGGGTGTAATTACAGAAGGATCAACCTATCCACAGCCAAGCTGGATGAACCAGGCATGGATCCCACAGGTCTTGGATGTGCCAGCACCTGAGTGAGTGGTTAAAGTGCTCGGCATCTTCCACCTGCACCGCCACATCCACCTCCTCTAACCCTTCTGCTTACACCTCCACATCCGCCTCCACCACCTCACCCCCGGAACTCTGACACCTGTAAACTATTTAATTATTTTTTCATTTATGAATATATTGATTGATGAATTTATTTGTTTATTTGTGTATTTATTTAATTTTTTTTGTTTTCTCTGATTATTTTGAGCACCTTCTCTACCCCATTTTGTGCAGGGCAATCTCCCTGGTGTTACCCCTTGATTTGATCTCTGACACCTTTAAAAAATATTTTATTTTTTTCAATTTATTTCTGTATTTCTTGAATTTTTGTGTCTTTTGTTATTATTTTGAGTACTTTCCCTACCCCGTTTTGTGCAGGGCAACTTCCCCAATGTTACCCCCTAACTGGCCTCTGAGCCTGACACGTGAAAAAAAATAATATTTTATTTGTAATTTTTTTTTGTATGCATTTTTAAAATGTTGTTGTTTTCTGTATATTATTATTTTGAGTACATTCCTCGCTCCATTTTGGGCTAGGTAATCCCAGGTATTCCCGATTGATTTGGCCTCACACCTGTAAAAAATATTTTTTTTAATTTTTTGAAATGTATTTATTTAATTTGTTTGTTTTCTGTTATTTTTTGAGTACTTTCCAAAGCTCCTTTTTTGCAGTGCAATTGCCCTGGTGTTCCCCTCGACTTGCAGCCCTCTAGCCCTTGCTACCCCCGTTTCCCAGTCATTTTTGGGCTCCCAAGTTTGGATCCCCATAGACATCAAAAGGGTTTGGTTTCGTGTCAAGTCGGGGGACCAAAATCGAACTTCATTGGCAAGTTCAGCCGAAGTTGGCAAAAGCCAGTAACATGCCAATTCCACCACCCAGGGAGGGGGTGGAGATAGGAGTGCGGATGAGGCTTGGTAGCATTCAATTTTTAACTTCACCTGCAATCTTGACTTGGGCCCTTATTCATGAAGGGATAGCGTCAGGTAGCGCCTTGTTAATGAGAGGAAGCGACAGGTTAACGCCGGACACGGCACGCAATTACACATTTATCAAGCAGAACCTGTTGAGCGACTGGGATAACGCCATGTAGCATCTGATTCATAATTATCCCAGCCTCAGCGAACAGCGCCAGCGTTCAGCCTTGCACAGCGCCAGGTATTTCCTCTCTCTACCTGACGCTCTGCCATACATTTTAATGGACGATCCTTTTCTTCTCTTTAAACTGGGTTTTTGTTATTTTTTTTTTTTTAAATATCAAATAAGGTTGTGACCTCTTCTGGCATTGAAAATGCAGTTTTTTCAAATATTTTTCATGTTTTATATATTTCTGCAGAAATGACATTACAGGTCTGGCATTAAAGTGTTTATGTTACAATGTTGCTACAATGTAATTCCATATGTTTTCGCTTTGTTACTAGTGGATAGATGCTGAAAAACAGACTTTAAACACACAGCCTCCGGGCGCTCTGAGCTTCAGAGAAGCATTTTTCTGCGCCAGAGTTTTGTGAGGCTGTTTTTTTAATGAATATGTTGTGATTCGGTCGCACTGACCAGTCGCTAACATGCGCTCCCATACAGTGCTGTACTGGTCAAATAGCGACTCATTACAATGTATTTATCATTGCTGCATAGCGACTGAGTCGCTAAGAACTAGCGACCCACGGCCTAGTACAGTGACTACTAGCGGGCGCTCTGAAAATGCCTGCTACAGACGCTCAGCTGTCGCTACCTGGCGTTAGTGATGAATCAGCCTGTTGCTTTCAATAGGGTCGATTCAAAGAAACATGTCAAAGCTTTGATTTTGTTGCCGATCATGGTATTATTTCCGAACGATCGAGCATTCGTATGAACTTGCGAGTGATTCTATAACCTAATGAGTTTCCTATTGTAAAATTCCCGTCCGTTCGTATGTTATCTCCCGACCTTGGGCCAGTCATTTCCAAACGTAAATTTTCGGTTGAGTGATCTGTTGTTGAGACGGCAGCATGTTATTTTTCCCTTCTTCCATCGTCCACCTCTTCGTATTTCTTGCGTTTCCCGATGGTTTTGCCTGCTTTTTAACCTCTAACACTCGTGCGCTCGTAAATGTGGAAGATCTTGCGCATGCGCAATACAAGCTACACTCAACTAATGTGGCCTATATCGTACACTACCTAGCTCAACCAAACTACTTTGCGACATTCTTACACGTACCTTTATTAACCCTAAAACTTACCCAAACCCCTTAGCGCTTGCATCCTTCTTCATTTCTCGGACCCTAAAACTTACCCAAACCCCTTAGCGCTTGCATCCTTCTTCATTTGGACGCCCATAAAACTTACCCAAACCCCTTAGCGCTTGCATCCTTCTTCATTTCTCGTTCCCTAAAACTTACCCAAACCCCTTAGCGCTTGCATCCTTCTTCATTTGGACGCCCATAAAACTTACCCAAACCCCTTAGCGCTTGCATCCTTCTTCATTTCTCGGACCCTAAAACTTACCCAAACCCCTTAGCGCTTGCATCCTTCTTCATTTCTCAGACCCTAAAACTTACCCAAACCCCTTAGCGCTTGCATCCGTCTTCATTTCTCGTTCCCTAAAACTTACCCAAACCCCTTAGCGCTTGCATCCTTCTTCATTTGGACGCCCATAAAACTTACCCAAACCCCTTAGCGCTTGCATCCTTCTTCATTTCTCGGACCCTAAAACTTACCCAAACCCCTTAGCGCTTGCATCCGTCTTCATTTCTCGTTCCCTAAAACTTACCCAAACCCCTTAGCGCTTGCATCCTTCTTCATTTGGACGCCCATAAAACTTACCCAAACCCCTTAGTGCTTGCATCCTTCTTCATTTCTCGTTCCCTAAAACTTACCCAAACCCCTTAGCGCTTGCATCCTTCTTCATTTGGACGCCCATAAAACTTACCCAAACCCCTTAGCGCTTGCATCCTTCTTCATTTCTCGGACCCTAAAACTTACCCAAACCCCTTAGCGCTTGCATCCTTCTTCATTTGGACGCCCATAAAACTTACCCAAACCCCTTAGCGCTTGCATCCTTCTTCATTTCTCGGACCCTAAAACTTACCCAAACCCCTTAGCGCTTGCATCCTTCTTCATTTGGACGCCCATAAAACTTACCCAAACCCCTTAGCGCTTGCATCCTTCTTCATTTCTCGGACCCTAAAACTTACCCAAACCCCTTAGCGCTTGCATCCTTCTTCATGTTGACGACCCTAAAACTTACCCAAACCATATAATGTACATATGTCTATATGTTTAGAAGCATGTATTTTCGTGTTTGTGTAAATGTCTTTTTTGGCACATATTAGAAATGACACATTTCTAAAGTCTTAAAATATAATTTATTTGTAGAATTTTTTTTTTTTTTGGCTTTGTTTTTGGTAAAACATCTAAATTTTTTTTTTTTCTGTTTGTTTTTTAAAAACGCTAAAACTTTTTTAAATAAAAAAACATTAAAAACTATTTTACAAAATTAGCCAGGACCAAGGGCACTAATCCTCCTCCTCTTCTTCTTCTGTTGGCCCCAACGTCGCCTGTATGGCCAGCAGCTCGGCCACCAACTCCTGGATCCTTTTTTTCTTTCCAGCCAAGGTTTTGGGGATCATCCCTGTAACCAATAGAGAAAAAAAAATAAATAGTAGTACCATACCGGTTTGTATGCTGGGAATAGATTTTGGGTTAATCAAATACATGTAAATGCATGACATATGTCATTCTTCCAAGGGATAAAGTAAATGCATTTCCCACAGGTAAGTATTGAAACTCCTTAAACCGGACCTTCAACATGATTTAATGAAAATCCCAAACTCTTTCCAAATGATTCTGCACCAGATAAAAGTACATTTTGGTGGATTTTTGATTACTGCGCCGCCATCTGGACTCAGAAGCATAACACTTAATGAGGAGAGGAGAGTGGGATAAAGTACAGGGGAGTAGGTTACAGTTGTGCTTTGGTAATACAGAGCATAGCTGGGTTCAGGGAAAGGTCAGCAGTCCCACAATGCATGGCAGCACCTTACTTTTTTAAATATGTATGCCATGCTGCCTGTAAATATGGCGCATTCCATATGCCGCCATTTTGGATGTTTAAAGGCTCCTAACATGCAGTAGATGCCGGTAGCCTGTTTTGGAATGTTCGCAATCTGTATGTACAGTGTGTGGGCTAATTATTAGCTAGGCTCTTAATACGAGTTAGGGTCCGCTTTAAGCTAACGAAGTGCCCACATGAAAGTGTTAACTATACATTGGCTACGCCTTTAGTTATGTGTGTGTTCTTAGCAAAAAACACATAAATATGAATAATGGCATGGCTACTTACTTTGTTGGTGGCCGACAGATGGCTGGTTGGGGCCAACAGGATGCCCTTGGTCCTGGCTATGCTGTGAAGAAGTCCCTGGAGAAACATGTGACATTTGGTTAGTAGTTGTATAGAGTCACTATTCCCAACATGTCTGGCTCCCAGTCTAGCTGACATCACTCACCTTCGCCAGGATCAACTTCCAGCATCTCTGCTGCCTCCTCCTCCACTATCTCACCCGCTCCCGAAGCTTCTACAAATACATAATAAAGGAGCACTTAGTTTTTGGCCTGGCATGTATATCTTTGTGTATATACATGAAGAGTGACATACCAGAGCCTTCCCCATGCCTGGCCGGGCATGACTCCATGCCCACGCGGTTGGGCCCCTCCTCTGTGGTAAGGTCCAGGGGCTGGTCTGAGGAGGCCACAGAGGAGGGGTAGGTCCGTCGCCCGGGAGATCCACCACCTTCACTCACAGATGCAGAATCATGCAGCACTGGTCGGCCTGTGCGCCTCCGGGTGCGGCGAATTCTGAAATCCATTTCTAACACTAACAAAGAAAAGTCATTATAAATAAAGGCATAACTTATACATTTGGAACATATATCATGCTATCGCTTTGTACTTACTTGGGAAATGGATCCCAAAAAACCTCCGCACCCGGGGCATGTGCAGACGTTTCAGGTCCGACCAATGCTGCATTATCTGGGTGTGAGTGAAGGTGGTGCTGGTCACACGGTGGATTTCCGCGATGATCTCCCGGGCGATGTCCCTTTTTTCACACACATTGGGCGCGAAGTCATACCGGCGCTGAAGCATGATCTGAAAAACATAATGGACACAGAGCTTTTACTTTTACACACAGAGCCATATGTGTTGCATCACAAGTAGCGAATGTCATGTCATTAACACACACATTTAGAGTGAAAGCCATTTTTGGGGAGTGCCTTAAAGCGGACGTTCACTCTGATTCAGAGTCTGGTCTTATGTTATATGTTTCACACACCATGTACATACAGCTAGCCAACATTACAAATCAGGCCACCTGCATCTATGGCATGTTAGGATGGTTTGAACATCCAAGATGTCGGCTTATGCTTAGGCTTTTTGCCCACGTGTGTGGCTTGCCGTTGTGTTTGGAGGTCTTAGGCAAACAGTGGTCCGCAAACATCCGCATCAAGGTCCGAGACAGGCCAGGTTTGACAGCTAGCCACGCTACTCCACAGGTTCATTAACTGGTGCTAAGCCAGAGCAATTGCCCTAATTAGGACATCAGCATAGAGAGGTGAAAACGTGGCCTGTCTCGGCCCTTGAGGATGAAGTGTGAGGAGCCTCTTCTAAAACATTAACATCCCCAAAACTAGTTCCAACCGCATCATTTACATTTAGTACATCAGTCAGTATTAGCTTAAAAGGCAGAGAAAGGCACTTACCAGCATGATGATCTCTTCTTGTTGACGAGTGAAGATAGTGGGCGCCATGTTTATGCTTCTTCAAGGCAGCAGATAAGTCAAACCCCAGCGGTTTCCTGGTTCCGCACGAACGTACGTCCGTAAGATCGCGTAGGCGAGCGCATAGGCGTCAGACGCTGTGCGCCTTATTTAAAGGTCCCTGCACCCCAACCTAATTTCTCTTTGTCTTTTGAACGAAAATGGCTCCCAAAAAGATCCCTGCAAAACGCTCCAAGGCAAGCCAGGCCGCTGAGGGACCCAAAACCAGGTCCCAACAAGGAGCAAAGAAGGGTCGGCCAAGCAAGGTAATTAGCAGCTCGGCACCACCAAGGGACACTGTACCCGCAAGCTTCCAAAAAAGGGCCACAAAGGAATGTGCCCCTGCGGCACCCAAAACAACTAAAAGGAGCCGCAGCCCATCCAGGCGCCGAACCCCTGCACGGGCAAGCCCCAGGGCCCGCAGCCCAGCCAGCCGCAGAGCGCCAGCACGGGCAAGCCCAAGAAGCCCCAGCCCATCCAGGCGCCGAACCCCTGCACGGGCAAGCACCAGGGCCCGCAGCCCAGCCAGCCGCAGAACGTCAGCACGGGCCAGCACGGGCCAGCACCAGGGCCCGCAGCCCTTCCTGGGACAGAAGTCCACGCCCAGGGCCAAGCAGGGCACTTAGCCCCCCAAGAGGGCCAAGAAAGGCCATCTTGCAACCGCATTTGGTTGCAACATCTACACCTGGAAGTTCTGTGGCCAGCCACGCAAGAACACCCAGCCCCTTGCCCAGTCCAGCCCAGTCATTGGTAAGCCAACAATCTAGGCATTCCCCAACCCACCACGAGTCCATAATGTCCCCACATGTGTCTGCACACATGGAGGAGCCCCAAACCCAAACAGCTGGCCGCACATTGCGTCGCGGACAGTTGTGTGGCCGTTTCTCCCATAGCCAAAATATGGCATTGGCTAGTGGCCTAACATTAGTCTATGATGAGCTATATGGGAGCAAATCCAAATTCACAACCAAGCAGCGAAAAATGGAAATGTTGGAAGAACTCAAACGCCAAGTAAATGCAGCAGGGGAAGAGAAGAAAGATGTGGGCCAAATCCAACGGAAAATCTCGGATCTTAAATATGCTGTACGCCAAAAAGAAATCAAAAGGCATAATTATAGGTAAATAAATGATCAAGGAAAATGTCAGTGTTAGAATGTATGCTAATTTACAATTTGTAATATCCTACTTTTACTTTACAGCATGAAAACTGGAGGGGGCTATCCCACAAAATTGGAGTTCACACCTGCTGAGGAAATGGTGCTGGGCCTTCTCCATCCATTCGCGGTCGGTGGCCATGCAGCCCTAAGGGACACAGACTCACCGACCCGTACAGAAGGTGAGTAACCTTCATATGCATGTTTCCCTTGTGGGTTGCTTAATTAACTTTATAAAGGTAAAAGTTGACGCTATGCCCCTCTGCTGTGGCTTGTTTTGGCTAGCGCTAATGTGCATGGTTGGGTCATATTTGTGTACATTTTTGCCAAACAGATTTGGGCCGATACATTAGTTTAATTCTTCATGAGCAAAAATTTTGCTGGTAAGCAGGATTTAAATTAAGCCAAGTCATAAATGTAGACTCAAACACAAAACACACATCAATAGGGATGTGTGGGACATTGGGTGTGTGAGTTGTGATTGACGCCAAAGATCGAAAGAAGAGGCCCAAACAGATCTGAACTAAAGAATGTTAGGGCAACTCGATTTGTGGCCAATGCTAGTTGGATGCTGACTGTGTCCACTTCCTAACTTGGAACTGAGGTCACTTAGCAGTTAAACCAATCCATTGCACAGATCTCCAACTGAGGGTAATGCAATAATTTGGCACGTTGCTGTAGAAATAATTAATATTAGCCAATGTATTTGTTTTACTTTGCTAAAGCAAACATTGCTTGCGTGTGTGTTAACCTGGTTTCCCTTGTCTCTTCTTTAGCCCAGCATCAGACCACAGCAAGTGTGGACTCCCCCCCCAGTTTGAATATGCCTTTGACTTCTGTACAGCATCGGAGTCCAGATCCGAGTTTTCTGGTAAGTTTCTTGTGTTTATTAACTGAAACAAAGTGAAGAAGCATGTTTTAAAATGTTTTGGATTAAATGAAGAACCCAAACTTATTTGTTGTTCTTTTTCTGCCCCTATAGACCCACACAATCATGGAAGAGATCCAGGACATGGAGGAAGATGGAACCATGCTGGGCCCATCCGAAGACCTCCCCCTGGGTCAGAATCTGCAAAGGTCCCAAAATGTATCTCTGTCAATTCCGCAGCAGCAGAGTGAACCCACATCCATTGAGCATGCAGATGGGGCACAGCATGCTGAGACTGAGGCTACAGTCCCCAGGCTTCCCTCTGCTGTTGAGGAATTGCAAAGTATGCCTGTTGCTGTTGAGGGCCCAAGACCACGAGGCAGGGCCCACCCAAGAGCCAGGGTAATTGTGCGGCGCACTCCCTTGCGCCGCACAATTACCCTGGGGAGGCAGAATGCCCTGGTTGATTTATGGCACGAGGAGAGGAGAGCATTTGAGGCACGCCATCAACATCTGCATGAGGCAAGGCATGCCCAGATGGACACCCTCAATGCTACCTTACAGGCCATGCTGAGTGAGCTTCGGACCCACAACAGCAACATGGTCAATGCAACTAATGCAAGCCAGGCATCCATGGGTGAATTGCTCAATATGCAGAGAAACATTTTGGAGCAGTTGCAGATTACCAATGCAACCCTCGCCCAGGGTAGCTCCCAGCCACATGGCCCTCCACCCGGGTTTTTTGGGTATCCACCTTATTAAGGCAACCTCTCCTTGATTGTGTGCCACATCTTTTAGAATTCCCCCCACTGTATTTACTTGGCGTTTGAGTTTTGCCAACATACTATTTGGGTTTGAGCTGCAGGTTGTGTTAAGGATTTGGTCACATATAGCTCATTATATTTGGGAGTTAGGCCAGTAGCCAATGCCATATTGGAATGGTGAGTGTAGGTGGCCTTTAACATGGGCCACTTATGGCTTTACATTTATTTGGGGTTTTGGGACTCCTCCGGTTTGCAGACATGTTTGGGTGACATTATGGCCAGGCCAAATTAGCCATGGCCACAGGCACTATTAATGACTGGACTGGGATGGGCATGGGACTGGCTGTCCTTGTTTTGGTGTGCCACAGAGTTCCAGGTGTAGATGTTTTTATTTTTTTATGGATCCAAACCCGGTCTTGATTTGTTTATAACCACAATTGAATGCTGACTGTGTAATTTGTTGTTAAACATTTTGATATGCTTTTTGTGGTCAGACTAAAAGAAATATTTTCAAACATTCTAAAAACATGTTTGGTTTGATTACAAATAACATTGTACCCCACCTTTGACTAAAACAAACACAGTATACGTTAACATGGTTTACAAGGTGAATTAAAAGCAAAGGAAACATTAGGAACCACAGTAGAACTATTTCAAGGCATACAAATGAACATTTAATGGCACACAATTGACAACAAAGGCAAACAAAAAACCAAAAGGCAACCAACAAATAATGTTATTTAGGAAAAATGCTGCACAATCAAATTGGCACGCACAGATTGGCCAGATTCACTGGTTGTGCCCACATAATTCTCTGCTTCCTCTTCAATGGGTGTAGAGGGCAGAACATCAACATATCGGGGGACACGTTCTTGGAGGGCAAAATTATGCAGAACTGCACACGCCATTATAATGTCAATAACCTTCTTAGTGTCATATTGAAGGGCGCCCCCGGTATGGTCCAAACACCTAAAACGGGTCTTCAAAAGGCCAAAGGCCCTCTCGACCACAGCCCTGGTTTTGCGGTGCGCACGGTTATAGGCTTCTTGAGCAGCATCCTGGGTCCGCAAAACAGGCGTCATGAGCCAAGGAAGCAGAGGGTAACCTGAGTCCCCTTAAGAAGAGAAAGAGCAAAGACAATTAAGCAATGAAAGTCAGAAAAATAAGCTAATTTAATTTCAAACAAAAATCCATTAAAAGCCAAAATAACAGGGCACATTATCCAAATAATTAGGGGAAGAGATGTGGTTAAAATAAACATAATATGCTTAAAGTCCACAAAGACTGGTAACACATCTGCTAGGTCAAGGGTGCTATTAAATATGGGTATATTTAAGGGCTCCGAAATGTGTCAATTAGGATGCTGCTGAGGGGACACCCACAAATAACAATAAACACGAGTATGTCAGTTACAGAATAATATTGTTGGAAACCGCTTGTTTGTTTGGGCAAGAATAATGAAAGATGTTGCAACAGTTGCCAAATGTGGGGTCATATCTCAAGCAAACGTTCCAGATAAAAAACAAATATTATTAAAGTGGACCGTCAGCCAGTTTGGATGGGCCCGGAAATCTATAATATTCCCTGACGATCACCTCCCTCACCGCGGGACATCCGGGATCGGGATGTCCCGCGATGAGGGACCCCCCCCCAAACCCACCAAAAAACACATCATCTGCGGCGACAGCGGGCGCCGCCGCCTCCCGCGTGCACCTCTAGGCGTGCGCGCGGCCGCGCCGGCCGTTTGCGCACTGTCAGAGGGGCGCGCGGGAGGCGGCGGAGGACGCGCTGTGTTGTCCGCCGCTGTCACCCGCTTGTGTCAAGGAAAAGTCAAAGAAAAGAGCAAGTGCCAAAAATGAAACCCACTTACCAAGCATCCATGCACCAGAAAATTCACCAGCCTCAAATCGCCGATACAATCCAGAACGCCGATGAATATATGAATCGTGAGAAGAGCCAGGGTAGTCGGCAAGGACACTCAAAAAACGCATGTCAGGCCCAACCACTGCCTGGACATTAAGGGAGTGTCCCATTTTCCGATTCCTAAAGAGAAAACATAAAAAAAAGGGTCAACACATAAGGGCACAACCCATTTGGCATCAAAAACTGGCCTGCACACAAATGACAGATCTAAATTGTACGGCCAAACAAACCACAAAAATAAAGAGGAATGAAACACTATTGTCATCAGTAATAGGAGGCAAACTTGAACCGAGAATAAAAAATATAAGGGGATCAATCCACATAGGGATTACTATGAGAAGGGAAGATTGCACAGAGGGATATGTAAGCTAATGGAATAAGAAACATATGGATGAATAATCAGAGGGAATATTACACATTGGAATCAATAATAGGATGGTTTATGCTAAACAACTGTTAAACTAAAAAAGCGCCCCAAATATCTACCTGTATATGTACTCGTCGGCTGCACGAGGAACGAGGGCCACATGTGTACAATCAATTGCACCAATTACATTGGGCATGTTGGCAATATTAAAAAAAACAAGCTTAATGGCGTTTCTGGCTACCATATCATCAGGGAAATAAATATATTTCTGAGTTATGGCAGCCATGCCTTCCAAAAATTTGGATAGTGCGCGGCTCAGCGTAGGCTGGGAAAACCCCACAGAGAGGGCACCCAGCCTCTGGAACGAGCCGTTCGCCAAAAATTGCAGGCAGCCAAGCATCTTGGTCATACCTGAAATTGCTTGCCCCTTCCTTGTGGTGCGGGCTAACCATGGCCGCAGCTCACTATATAATTTATGGAGGGAAGCGCGATTAAGCCTGGTCAGCTCGAACAGCTCAATGTCATTCATGCCATCGATGTGCATGCGACGACGCAGAGGCAATCTGCCCTCAGACATCCGGATCAAATAGATGCCAAAAAGCATTAGAGCTTGATGTTCCTCGAACTCACTCCTATCCATGCTACTCCCGAGGCCAAAAAGCTGCCGGATAAATAAGAGTTCGGGAATCAACCCTTAAATGTGCCTAGAAACACTTGGCAATCAGCTCTCTGAATTGATCGCAAGCCCATGTCATTAACGGGAAAATTAGGACTGATCGCAAAAAATACGATTTGGACGGGAAATATACAATAACTAACGGAAATAATACAATTGACGGCCGAAGATCGAAAGAGTATATACGTCTAGGCCCGAACGTTCGTGCGAATACGAAATGGCCAATAAAAAGGGAAAAAATGACTAACACCCACCCAAACTTCCGATTCCCGATCCGAAATTAATTAACTTTTGCATTTAGAATCGACCCTATTATCTAGTTCTGCTCTAAAGCTGGCCTGTACCATTTTTTTCCACAACAAAATCCTAGTCTACTTTAAAATGACAGTTACAGTAAACAAAAGAGACACTAAGCGTAATACAACATCTGCAAACTCTAGAAATATAAAGTACTAATGTACCAATAGTTTATAGAATAACAAAAAAAATATATCAACACATTCCTTTTGTTGTAACACAAACAAAGCGTCGTGCATGCCTTTGATCACGTCTTGTTTGTATGACTGAAATGCATAACGTACATGTATGCCAAAGTTATATACTGATTGCTTGTGGAAATATGGTAAAAAATCAGACATTATCACAGATCTTATACCAAAACAACATCAAAAGCTGGTACTCACAGAAGGCACACTAATATAAAAGATCATACACTTTATCTGCAAAAGTTACATTACACAAATGCATCACAAACAATTGACATCACTATTTAAAATATCTAACACACATGTAACACTACACAACATAGCCAGAGGTGGAGGCAGAGGGGTGACATTCTTACTCAAATCACAAAAATTAACAGATCAAAAATTAATAACAGAACAAAAAAATATGTATATACAAAAATTAAGATTTTCTTTTCAAAAAGAAACACGCTAATCTCTAAATACAATGCAAACACTCAATGATAACATGTAACAGTTACTGATACATTTGAACAATTAGCTTTATATGCATATTATACATGTTATATCATAAAGTTAAAGGGTTATTTAGCTTTACATATAGAGGTTTTAAAGGATTTAAAATGATTTTCGTTCAATGTGAAATTCTGTAAAAGGGGTCCTCTAACATTAATTGTGAGACTTACTATAATTAAAGGTATATTTTTTGAACTTTAAAATACATTAGTTGGATAATGGTGAACTCAGACAGATTCATGGCGCCAAAACTTTTTTTTTCTACCAAAAAGACAGCTGGTCGAATTGGACCCAAATTTGGCCAATATTCTGTTTGGGCCAAACCAAACCGAATTAGCTATATTCTGGTCAAATCTACCTTTGACTTAGGCCCTTATTTATCAAGGGCTAGCGCCAGGTAGTGTCTGACGAGCGCCAGGTACCGCCAGCTATCGGCGGCTACCGAATCAAGTACGCCCGGCGGCGGTCACAATGACGCATTTATCACGCTAAATGAGGCTAGCGCGGGATTCATCATGTAGCCGACTGCAACGAACAGCGCTGCTGCTAATCCCATCACAGCGACAGGTATGACCTGGCGCTCCCTGGCGTGGTCCAATGCATTTCAATGGAGCAATCTTTAAATAATCATAATTAATTGCTATTACTGTTTTTTTGTTTGTTTTTAATGTCAAAAATTCTGTGACCACTTCTGCAATGTTAGGTTTTTTTTTAAAGTAAAAAAAAAAAAAATGTGCAGAATTGATATTACAGGTCTGAAATTCATGTATTCATATTACAAAATGTTTAGAAAAACTTGTATACTTTTTACATATAAAAAAAAGATTGTTTGGGGGTTAAAAACTACTTTACACACATCGCCGCCAGCGCTCTGGGGTTTAAACAAGGAATTCACAGCGCGAGAAATTTTTGAGCTTGATTTTTTAATGAATCTGCAGCAAGCCGTTCGCTCTGGCCATTCGCTGTCAGGCGCACCCATACAAGCGGAACCTGGGAAACAGCGACCCCTAACCCCGTATTCAACATTACCGCACACCGACTGAGTCGCTGTCAACAAGCAAACCCCGGCCAAGCACAGCGAATACTAGCTGGCGCTGTGAAAATCACGCTAGTGGCGCTCATCTGTCGCTACCTGGCGCTATTAATGAATCGGCCTCCCCGCCTAGCTGACATCTTTCAGTCTGGCAGACAGCCATGGGGTTTCACAGAGGAGATTTCCTAATGGGGTCAGAGAAGACAAGATTATTGCAATTACTGAACCCCTTCACATCAAGAACTGAAAAATGTACTGAAAAGATAAACAACATTATGGGGTTGATTCAGAGCCTTGTGAGAAAATTCACTTCTTTTTTAGGGGAGAAAACTACCATTTATTTCATTGTCTACTGGGTGTACATTTTCACCTGGCTCTTAATCAGCCCCAAGGTAGACAATGAAAGTGAATGGCAACTTTCTCTCTTTTTTCTCTTTTCTCTTAAAAAAGAAGCACGTTTTCTCACCAGGCTCTGAATTGACCCCATTATGCACAATTATATATGGATCACATTGTGCCTTCTACAACAAACGCAATATCAAACTAAATGACTCTACACTTCTAATATATTTTAGATCAGTGATTAGTATGTGTACATTCACATTTACAGGCTAATAACTCCTGCGCTCTGAAGTTGGGCAGATTTCCAAAGGTGTAACAAGAGCAAGCAGCTGAAGTTTCTCAACTTCCTTCTGTTCTGCTTAGTTAACTCTATAACACAGGGCAGTGTCTAGATTAACTTCAGTCTGCAAAGTGCTGCACTGAGCTTTCATTCCGCTCACCTCATTATGTCTCTTGAAATGAAGCATGGATTGAAGCCATCAAGACATAAAACGGGGTAACAAAATTCAAGTTTCTTTAATGAACAAATAGTATCCATTGACGTTCCTATTATATCTTTTTAACAGCAGGAAGCAGGAAACCTTAACGTAGTTCTTAACTGCAATAGCTCAGCTTGTACTAACATATACTGCTATATAACATAAGAATGATTTAGAATTCTTGCTTTTTAATTTATTGCAGCTGTTAATTGGAAATGTTACATATTATAATAATAGTTTATTAGGGTCTACTTTATAAATGCAAATAGGATTTAAATGAAACATGACATATGACTGACACACAAAGTAGTCATTACAACGCATAACATTTTTAATGTAACCATTCAGGATTTAGCTTTTGAAATATATGAAGATACATTTAATCTTGTATTGTATTGTATTGCATATGTATACGATCTAGGCAGTGTGAATTGTTTCCCTAATTCAAATGTACCTGTACTGCTAACAGGAAAAATAATTCAATGGTAATTCAAAGCCTTAAGCCACCCATGCTCAACCTGCGTCCCCGGAGCCAGAGCTTAGAGCTATTTGATGTGGCACCTGACTAACTGTGGGGAAAGTTGGAGGGGTAAATAGAACTGATGTGTAAAGGTAGTTAATTAGAGGAACAGTAAGGATGGTTGATTGCACTGAGAGCGATATAAGAGGGGCTCATTGGCAAAAACCGGGGGCAGGAGTGACTTGGAGAAACAAGGTTATATTGATGACACCACCACTGGGTGACATCTTTGGCACAGTAATTTGGTCAAATAGTTTTTCTATAGAAGTGGTATGCTTAGCATTGGTGTGAGCTTAGATGGGTTGAGTATTGGGAACATGATTATGTGGGGCTGATGGGGGGGGCTATAAATAAGGGACTCATATATTCAGAGAGGTAAGCCAACCGGCATGTGCATTGCTAGCATGTGGAGATTATTTAATTAAATATAATTGTAGAGGAATGGAGGAAAGACATACAAGTGGAGTTTGTAGAGAGAGTGGGTATCCTGATTGTTGTAGAAAATCTTCATTATGGTTTTTTAAATTAAAATATTCTGAACCTATTTATTGTGGCTCATGACCAGGTTCCAAATCAAGTGGTCCATGCTTGTTTAACTTTGTAATTAACTTAGGAGGGGGTACTAATACCCCTCTTACTTCTGAACTGGATTTACTGCTGATTTGCATCTTAATCATTTATTCATAGAATCAGATGAGCATCACCTGGAACTGACATATGCATATGAATATGAATATGCAAGCATCAAATGGACCAACCAATGCAGCACCTCTGGAAACATACTTGCAGTACTCTATTAGTTCAGAGGATTGACCGTTTGGAAAGCAGTGGGTAGGAAATCTTTCTGGCATGTGTTATAAACATGTCAGTAAAACAATATCGATGACAATGGCTTCAAGGCCTTTGTGTAGTAGCTACACTCTGCTAGCGAGTGATAGGCTCAACAGAGGCCCAGCATGCATTCAGCTAGAAAGCCCTGAATATCAGATTCCATTTCCATTTTTTAGCTACTCAAAAAAAGCTCACTGCATCAAATGCCTGATCCTGCAGGTGTTCCAGCCCCTATGCCCTTCAGAACTGGTGGTCGATTACCCAGTCACCACTGGTCACAGAGGTGGGGAAGAGCCTAGTGCCAATTAGCATGGGCCAAGGGCACCCTCGGGAGAGCATTAGATGAGTGCTGAAGGAAATAGAAGCTGGTGGAATTGCAAGGGACTGGATTACCAGCCCCCCTTGCTTGGCTAGTAACCCCAGGAGGAGGGGGCACACTTTTTTGTACAAATGTTGGCAATTAAAATAAAAAGGCTTGTACTGGCTAAGATAGTGTTCTCTTTTCACTAACTTAATCTGGCCAACAAGGTCCCCAAAACTGTGTGCACAGTCTTCCCAAGAACAGTATAAGTCTGCTTTAAAGATGACCTGTACTTATAGGCCTGGCCATGTGGCACAGGCATTCCTACTATCTCTTTAAATCCCAAATTCTGTTCATTACTGGTGTACCTGTCTTCAGACAATAGCTGTTCTGTTACTCCACAAAGCCCAGCAATTAATGCTCTGCCATCCCATAATCCCAGCATCCCAAGCTTCTATATGCGCTACCTACTGATTGTATTGGATATTCCAGTGGGTCAAGTCATCGGCCACCAGCACGACACATCTTTGGGTGCTGACATTGCAGGTAGAAGGGCTTGTACTTTTAGGTGGGGTAAAATAAAAAGTAGAACCTACACCCCCCTGGGGAAGTCTGCATTGGGTGATACTTGAAATACTTGAAAACTAATTTGAAAATGGAAAGTGAGCTAGAGCAATAATATTGTCCTTGTAGGTTATAAAATATGTTCCAAATGAAACTGTAAGGACTGGCATTACCTGCTAGCATTAATCATGCTATTGGGTTTTCTATAAATGCATGTGCCTGGCCCCGCCCCTGTGTTGGATCAATGCTTTGTCTTCTTGAAGCCTAGCCATGCTCTCCAACCCCCCTGCTTACCTCTTTGTCCTTGTGGGGCCTACTGTTTCATTTTATTGGGCATATAGCCTTCCTGTCCTTGCTGGGCCTCAAGGTCCTTCAAAGTTTATGTCTTGTTTGTGCTGGGACTTACTGCCTTTCATAGTTTGTGGCTTTGTCTGTGCTAGGGCCTACGGCCTTTCATATTTTTTGTCTGTGCTGGGACTCTGCTGGTCCTCCACAGGTTGTGTCTTTGTCTTTATTGGGCCTACTGCCCTTCCAGTGTCTTAGTCGTGTGTGTCTTGGGCCCACGGCCCTTCTTTGTCAGTTCTATAGCCTGCCCAGCTCCGCCATAGCGCACTGGGGCCCAGCTCTGCCGTTCATGTCTTGTGTATGCCTGTCTGTGTTTACCTTCCCCAAGTCAGTGACCACCAAGGGACTACCAGGGGCCTGTGCATCTCCAACTTCCAACTGGGTGGTCGGCAGCTTGTCTCTTTGGTGGCGCAAGCACGTTGTTTATCCTCTGTCTTCTATGTACCTAGTCCCCTATTCCCCTACCCACTTCCAGACTCCTGCTCCAGGGAATTCCCAGGCCTCCCGAGATGTCCGACAACTTAATTTGCCTGTGTGTGACAGAAACAAGACAGAACAGTTTGTAGATTCTAGTGTGAAAAATTAAAAAATTGGAAATCTGAATCGACCTCTAAGTAGGAAAAAAGTTACCCCCAGTGCTGTTTTTGGAGGGAAAAGTGTACTTTCCTTTCACTCATTCTAAAGTGCACTTTTTACTCCACCTGGGGCAAGCATCACCATGGCCACTTCCCTGCTCCTGTGCATAGCTGCACTAGTCATTCACTTAGATGGAAAGTAACCTGCTACTAGAATATTATAGGCCAGTGGTTGCTCCTCTTTAGGTATATTATATAGAGATGAACGAACTTCGCTTCTGTCCGAATTTATTCGCACCGAATCGATATTAAAAATGTCTATTTTTGGGCATCCGAGAGCCACCATAGGGTTGCAGAACGTTTTGCTTGGCTGTAACATGCATAGGATGCATGCTGGGTTAGTGAAATACTTTTGTAAAGAAGTATGACATGCAGATCAGAGGTGTCGCTATTAGATTCGCTGACACAGAGCGGCACAATTACAGAGCCTTGAGGTGGCATCAGCATGATGAGCCCATATATTGCCTGAACGACACACAGTGGAGTTGGCAGCAGCATAGGGAGCCCATATATTGCCTAAGAAACACACCCTGAATCTGGCAGCAGCATAGGGAGCCCAAATATTGCCTGAAAGACACACTCTGAACTTGGCAGCAGCATAGGGAGCCCATATATTGCCTGAAAAACACATTGTAGTTGGCAGCAGCAAAGGGAGCTCATATATTGCCTGAAAGACACACCCAGGAGTTGGCGGCAGCATTAGGAGCCCATAAATTGCCTGAAAGACACACCCAGGAGTTGGCAGCAGCAGCATAGGGAGCTCATATATTGCCTGAAAGACACATTGGAGTTGGCAGCAGCATTAGGAGCCCATATATTGCCTGAAAGACACACCCAGGAATTGGCAGCAGCATTAGGAGCCCATATATTGCCTGAAAGACACACCCAGGAGTTGGCAGCAGCAGCAGCATAGGGAGCTCATATATTGCCTGAAAGACACACATTGGAGTTGGCAGCAGCATTAGGAGCCCATATATTGCCTGAAAAACACATTGGAGTTGGCAGCAGCATTAGGAGCCCATATTTTGCCTGAAAAACACATTGGAGTTGGCAGCAGCATTAGAAGCCCACATATTGCCTGAAAGACACACCCAGGAGTTGGCAGCAGCAGCATTAGGAGCCCATATATTGTCTGAAAAACACATTGGAGTTGGCAGCAGCATTAGGAGCCCATATATTGCCTGAAAAACACATTAGAGTTGGCAGCAGCATTAGGAGCCCATATATTGCCGGAAAGACACACCCAGGAGTTGGCAGCAGCATAGGGAGCACATATATTGCATGAAAAACACACCCAGGAGTTGGCAGCAGCATAGGGAGCTCATATATTGCCTGAAAAACACATTGGAGTTGGCAGCAGCATTAGGAGCCCATATATTGCCTGAAAGACACACATTAGAGTTGGCAGCAGCATTAGGAGCCCATAAATTGCCTGAAAGACACACCCAGGAGTTGGCAGCAGCAGCATAGGGAGCTCATATATTGCCTGAAAGACACACTCAAGATTTGGCAGCAGCATTAGGAGCCCATATATTTCCTGAAAAACACATTGGAGTTGGCAGCAGCATTAGGAGCCCATATATGGCCCGAAAGACACACCCAGGAGTTGGCAGCAGCAGCAGCAGCATTAAGAGCCCATATATTGCCTGAAAAACAAATTGGAGTTGGCAGCAGCATTAGGAGCCCATATATTGCCTGAAAGACACACCCAGGAGTTGGCAGCAGCAGCATTAGGAGCCCATATATTGCCTGAAAGACACACTCTGGACTTGGCAGCAGCATAGAGAGCACATATATTGCATGAAAAACACACCCAGGAGTTGGCAGCAGCATAGGGAGCTCATATATTGTCTGAAAAACACATTGGAGTTGGCAACAGCATTAGGAGCCCATACATTGCCTGAAAGATGCACCCAGGAGTTGGCAGCAGCATTAGGAGCCCATAAATTGCCTGAAATACACACCCAGGAGTTGGCCGCAGCATCGGGAGCTCATATATTGCCTGACAAACACATTGGAGTTGGCAGCAGCATTAGGAGCCCATAAATTGCCTGAAAGACACACCCAGGAGTTGGCAGTAGCAGCATAGGGAGCTCATATATTGCCTGAAAAACACATTGGACTTGGCAGCAGCATTAGGAGCCCATATATTACCTGAAAGACACACCCAGGAGTTGGCAGCAGCAGCAGCATTAGAAGCCCATATATTGCCTGAAAAACACATTGGAGTTGGCAGCAGCATAGGGAGCCCATATATTGCCTGAAAAACACATTGGAGTTTGCAGAAGCATAGGGAGCTCATATATTGCCTGAAAGACACACCCAGAAGTTGTCAGTAGCAGAAGGAGCTCATATTTTGCCTGAAAGACACACCCAGAAGATGGCAGCAGCAGAAGGAGCTACCATGCATCAGCTACTCGCATGCATCAGCTATTGGTGGGTGGAAATCCTGGCTGATCCATGCCTGATTCATCTTCACAAAGGTGAGTTCTTCTTGGCGGTACTATGGCCCCCGCAGCACTAAAGACCCGCTCAGATGGCACACTATTGGCTGGGCAGGACAGCTTTCCCAGGGCAAACTCTGCCAGTTGCGGCCACAAGTCAAGTTTGGCTGCCCAGAAGTCCAGCGGATCCTCAAGGTGCGTTGGCATGGTCATTTCAAGGTATGACATGACCTGCTGGTTCAGGCCCTGCTCCAGGTCTTCCTGCTGCTCATGAGTAGCCTCACTATGTGGTAACAGAAAGCTACTCATTAGTGACTGAGGCTGCTGCTGATGGAGCTGCTGCTCCTGCCACCCAGTGGAAGGTGAGCGCAGAGGTCCCCCGAGTCAGACCTGCGAGAGTATGGACCATGGCGCAGATAGGCATCGGCCAACTGACTACGTAGTATGTCTTTGTAGTAGGTCAGTTTGTCCTCCCTCTCGGCGGGTTTAAAAGATGCCCCCATTTTGTGACGGAAGAGACAATTCTAGGGTCACTACGCAAGCACGTGAGCATGCATCATGCCATTTGTGCAAGTGACTCGGAGGGACTACCTGTCTCCATCTCCACTGCATACTGCCATGGTGTGTCTGGGTCCTCTGTCTCACCTTCCTCACAACCCTCTAGCTCCATTGGCTGCCCTTGCTCCTCCTCTCCTGTCAGATGACTATATAAACCGCCCATTTTGCCAAAACTAAACTGCGCTTCACTGTGCTGCTCCTCCTCCTCCTCCTTCTCCTCCTCCTCAGCTCCCACGGGGTTTATGTGGCCGTGAAATGTATGCGACATGTCTCCAGTGCCCTGACCAGCCATGGTTTCCAACACGTGTTGTATAACATGAAGCAGCGAAATCACGTCGTTCATGCCGTAATCCTGGCGACTGACAAATAAAGTGGATTCCTCAAAGGGCCTGAGCAAACGGCAGGTGTCACGTATGAGCTGCCACTGGTTCACATTAAAGTTACACAGGGGAGTCCCCCTATCTGTTTGGATCATCAAGAAATCAGTGATGGCTTTTCTCTGTTCCTATAGTCTATCTAACATATGTAGGGTGGAATTCCAACGTGTGGGAACACCGCAAATCAGACTATGTTGGGGGATACGGTCCTGATGCTGTAGCTCAAGAAGGGTGTGCTTGGTGGTGTAGGAGTGGCTGAAGTGCATACAAAGTTTCCTTCCCATTGTTAGGATGTCTTGCAGATGGGGGGAAGACTTCAGAAAATGCTTGACAACTAGGTTGAACACGTGTGCCATACAGGGCGCATGGCTCAGGCTTCCTTGTCTCAGCGCAGACAAGATGTTACTCCCATTGTCAGTCACCATGGTACCCATTTCCAATTGTCCCGGAGTAAGCCATGTTTTGATTTCTTGATGAATGAATTTCAGGAGCTCCTCCCCTGTGTGACTCAGTTCGCCAAGGCAAACCATGTGAAGCACAGCGTGACACCGCCGTGCCCTGCACACATGGTAGGCTGAAGGGGCATTGAGAATTGAACGTACAGTGGAGGCTGAGGAGATGGCGGAGGATGAGGAGGCAGAGTCGCACACTGTGACAGGCAAAACGGCCTGGGAGCGTGGAGGCCGAAACGGTGTGACCTGTCCAAGTTGCTGTGCAGGAACCACATTCACCCAGTGGGCCGTAAAGGGCATGTATTGTCCCTGACCGTAGTTACAGCTCCAGATGTCAGAGCTGCCGTGCACTTTGGTGCACACCGACAGGCTCAAGGACTGGCCCACCTTCTGCTCAACAAATTTGTGCAGGGCTGGTACTGCCTTCTTTGCAAAGAAATGACGGCTTGGGACTCTCCACCATCAGCTCTCTGAAAAGTGCAGAGTCCACCACCTGAAAAGGGAGGGAATGCAGCACTAGCAACTTGGACAGGAGCACATTTAGCTTCTGCACCGTAGGATGAGTGGGCGCATACTGTTGTCTCTTGGACATGGCTTCGCTGATGGATTGCTGGTGGGATGAGTGACTTTTAGTAGGAAGAGCAGAAGCATCTGGAGCGGCAGAGGATGGGTATGATGCACAGCTACCTTTGGCTGAGGTGCTGGAACCTTGGCTGGGTGAAATTGGAAGCAGCGTGGCACTGGCTGACGCAGCAGGCTGGACCCCCACTTCGGAGCCTCGGTTCTCCCAGGCTGCTTTATGGTGACGCTGCATGTGTTGCCGCTGGACTGTGGTACCAACATTGGGGCCCTGGCCACGCTTGACCTTCTGTCTACACATCTTGCATGTGGCCAGGTTACCCTCCTGTGGATGCTTGAGGAAAAAGTGCCACACTGCCGAGTAGCTAATTTTCCCTCCAACAGTCCGCACTAATTCACTGCCACTGCTGCCAACTCCAGGAACCCCTGCTCCACTACCTCCCGGGAAGGCAGCCTGCCGCACAGCAGGTGGTCTACCCTGCCCCCGGCCACTTTTGGCTCCAGACATCCCAATTCTGCCACCATGCTGACTGCCAACCCTACTGCCACCATGCTGACTGCCAACCCTACTGCCACCTTGCTGCCTAAGCTGCTGACTCTGGGGCAACCTGGGACCCTCTTCTCCTGATGATGATGAAGCCCCTTCTGCACCGGGCTCCCAAGTGTGATCGGCTTCATCATCATCATCATCGAGTTGTGCCTGCACGTCACTGATGTCCTCCTCGGTTTTCACAAGAGTGTGTGCTGCAGGAGACGGAATGCTCACCACACCACCTCCCACACCACCTCCCACGCCACTCTCCTCCTCAGTGTTTGTCTGCCTAGCGGAAGAAGCGGCGGATGTCTCCTCCATTTCTTGGCTGGGCAGTAGCTGCTGACTGTCCTCTAACACATTGTCCTCACTGAATAGTGGAGCTGAACCCAAAGCATAAGATATGGCGGCTGGAGGAGGGGGGGCGTAGGACAGAGGCAATGGAAGGAAAGGGGCTGCTCTCGGGCCATGCCAACTCAGGGTTGTGTCCGAGGAACCTACGGACTGTTGACTGGGGGTGTCAGATGTCACTTGTGATGAGGTCGATGACAGCGTTAACCAATTGATGACGGCAGATGCGTTGCTGGTTGGGACATGACCGCTAGCAGATACCGGGAGATCAGGCTTCTCACCGCGACTCCTGCTGCCACTTGCCCCTAGCCCGCTGTGACCTCTGCCTGATGAATCTTGGCCTCTCCTCGGTGCACATCCTGGCACATACACATACACTACACCTACAACAGTATTTTTGTAACAGCAGGTGTGTAGAAAAGTTAGATCAAAATAGGCACACACTGTAGCTAAAAGCTAATGCAAAAAGACACTGTCAGATGGTCTTACACAGGATGCCCTTGGTCAGAGTTAAATGCACCACAGGCAGTTTTAAAACGTGGTTTTTGTTCAAAATGTAAGAAAGGTAAAGATGCAGGTACTATTAAAAGCTAAGTGCTAGTATTCGGGATGCCCCCCCCCCCCCCCCGGAGAAAGGCAATGGATGCTTTAAACTTTAAAACCAGACTTTTTTATACAAAAGGCAAAAGGTTAGTAGGCAGGTACTCTTAAAAGATAAGTGCTAGCACTGACAATGGCCCCCGGTGAAAGCCAATGGGTGCTTTAAACTTGTAAACCAGACTTGTTTTATAAAAAAAGGCAAAAGGTTAGTAGGCAGGTACTCCTAAAAGATAAGTGCTAGCACTGACAATGGCCCCCGGTGAAAGGCAATGGGTGCTTTAAACTTGTAAACCAGACTTGTTTTTACAAAAGGTTAGTAGTTAGTGTTTAGTTAGTATTTAGTATTAGTATTTATGCTAGTGTTTGGGATGCCCACTCCTCACATACAGAGCAGGCCTCCCTTGATTGTGGTAAAGTGACGTTGATTATAAAATGCAAGCAGTTAATAGACAGGTAGTCTTGAAATATTAATACTAGTGTTTGGGATGCCCCCTCCTCACATACAGAGGAGGCCTCCCTTGATTGTGGAAAAGTGACGTTAATTATAAAATGCAAGCAGTTATTAGACAGGTAGTCTTGAAATGTTAATGCTAGCACGCTTTTTAATGAATGACACCAGGTAAAGGAAAAGCTAAATAGGCAGGAGTGTTATTAACACTAAATAGGCTTGAAAGCTAATGCAAACACTTTAAACTGTCCCTGTCTTTCTCAGTCACTGTCACAGCCTCTCTCCTTCTCTATCTGTCCCTTGCTTCTTCTGATCTATCTATCTATCTATCTATCTATCTATCTATCTATCTCTCCCTCGCTGTATCTATCTATCTATCTATCTATCTATCTATCTATCTATCTATCTATCCCTCGCTCTCTCCCTAGTAGGCTAGCAGCCTGAAACGCGTTACCTGGTCCCAATGGTGGAGGGGGGCACTTTCTGACTTGCAAGATGTTTGACGGCTGTGTTTGGAATTATCCTCATTTTAAGCTATGAAGTAAAAGCTTAAAAAGCTAAGTTTTAACCCTTCTTAAGCTGGACATTGCAATTGTAACGCCTCGCTCTCTCCCTGCCTGATCTGCTCTGGCCGCAATACAGTGTCAGAATGATCTTCCACAAGATGGCCGCTGTTTATATGGGGCTGTGACATCATCGGTAAGCCTGTCTGCTGATAGGTACCATGTGACACCTACCCAGCATTCCTTGCCCCATGGGACATGTCCTGACATGTGGATCCACCATTTTAGATGGACTGTATGGCAGTAAATGGAGTTTTAAGGAAGCGATTTGAGCGATCGAATCACGTCGATATTCGGAATCGTAACAAATCGAATATTTCATGAAATTCGTAATGAATTCGGGTTCGTCAGAATCGATTTGCTCATCTCTAATACTATATCAAAATACATTTATAATTTTTATTAAGATAGATAGATAGATAGGCCAAACAGGGTGAAAATGTAAAAAAAAAATGTTGAACAATGTGTTGAAATGAAACAATCTTTTACTTATTTGACATTCTCTGTAATACAAATGTGCCAGGACTTTTGAACTGCAGTATACTGCAAATGTGATCATGCCTCAAACCTGTCCAGCCAGTTAGAAAGGCAGCTTTTCATGACAAATAAAACCTGTTCCACAAAAGTGACTAACGTAAGAAACATATCAGTTACAGCTAATAAATATTCTTCCCACAATCACAAATGCTTAAAAGTAACATTTTAAACTCCTAAATACTTTAGCTGAAAGTAAGACTCATGAAAAAAGAATCTCTGACTAATGACTGTTTTTAAAATATAGCTCGGGGCAAAACATTTTTAATTTTTGTTGAATTAAAAAGGATTAGATACTCTTGCTTTGTTTGACTTCTCAGATGACAAGAACTCTCACTTCTAATCTGTGGTAGCAATACAGGAAGTTTGGCTAACAAAAATCCACGTGTGTCACCAGAACAAAAGTGGTACAGGAATCTAATACTTGACCCAACTTTCACATTTTTGTGTGAAGATATCCATTCTGTCCAGCTGGGTCACAGAAAACAAAAGAGTATTTCAAATTAAACAAAAGCAGCCTCAACTTTCTATCACTCTTTGTGCACAAAGATAACTCCTAGCACGTACATATGTGGAATCTGCTCTCAGGTTTGTGAAAACCAGCGCAGCTCCATTCCCCGTACAACTTACTGAGATCGGTGATTGAGCACCCAGTTGGTCCTCTCTGAATCCAAGATAAGGATTATGGACATGTCAAGTTTATTCCCCGCAAGATGCCCACTACATTCATTTCAATGAAGGCGGTGTTCCCACATGACCCTGCGTTGACACCACAATAAATGGAGTGGACATGCTGCAGGGTATAAGCCCGACATGTCCATGGCTGCTGCCACCTTGGACCAGAGAGGACCAACCATTTTTGATCTTGGTAATCATGGTAAACTGTACACCAGGGGGTCTAAATGGTGAGTAGCATCAGTTTTATTCTCTGGTTTTACAATTGCTCTAAAATGGGAGAAGCAGTAGATAAATGGTACAATAAGTGTAGGTAAAGTGATAGAATAAGTATAGGTTAGACATTCTCTTTGATGTTCACCCTCTCCTACATCAGATCGGTCACACTGATACAAATAAATCTACCATTGCTGCTCTATACATAGGGTTTGTCTGGAGCAGTTTATATGGAAGAGGAAACCTGAGTCAAAGGGGGCCAGAGAAATTTAAAAAAGTGTGTCTGCTTTTTTAATACTTGTTTGAGTCTCCCCCAAGTGAGAGCTTTGACATTAGTAACTAAAATGGATGTCATTTGTATGGTGATGCTAGGTCACATGCCTGAAAGCAAGAGGCAAGCAGCCTAAAGAAATAATCGACGGTTTTACCATTCTGGGGATGGGGTCTAGCATGGGTTTGTCACTGCAAAGTGTGATTTTATTGACATTTATTGTGCTAGGTTTATCAGATCCATTCATTCTATTTGTACATGTAAACAGTATATTGGCTAGCTTCCATGCTGTTAGTATTAGTGTGAGACACAAAACTATGAAGATGGTGCTCATAAACTTTGGTCAAATACAAAACTTGCTTCTTGAAAAAGCTGACCAAACCACACATCGTCTGTTTATTGTAGCGTATTATGATTAATTAGGGTGTCTGGGCAAGGATTAGATAAAAGAGCTCCCCATTGCTAATCCCAATTTGGGGGTAGAGATAAAGCAACCTACTTGCATGGCGCTGGGCACCCATTACCCCAGGAGGAAATTGTGCAGTGCGGCGTATGCACTGACCTCAAGGTTGTCTTTGCTGCTCAACTCAAGATCTAGCATAGTGACCCCATGGCAAATGGTTGTAAGTACATACAATGTGTAGGGGCTTTAGCCTGTAAGAGTGGTGAGCCTGTAAGCTCACAGTTGGGTTCTGGGGACAGCATTTAGAGTTGTAGACTGCATGATGTTCCTTTCCTCAAGATGCCAAGATCCTTTTGCTGGTATACAAATTGTTAGTCATTGGCACACATGCACCTGAATTTTCATTATACATTTCAGGCAGATGCATACATGACTGATTTAACCTGTGCTAACCTTTCCAACCTTTGTATGGTCATAATTACACACTCTCATTCCTTGAAAGAGAGGTCTATCCTCATCTTGTGAAGAAAGTGCCTTCCCATATAATACACACCCTAAACATCCCTGTGAACTCTACTGGGCCTGTGCCTGTCAAGTTTGCCTAGAGAGCCACCTCAGCAAATCTCACCCACCCTTCATTTTCTTGCACCTTCCACCTACCCACTCTAGATGTCATTGTGAACTGAGTGATGCAAGGCTTGCTTATTCTCCATTAGCCATCCAACAAGGTATATAATTGTGATAGGGTGACCCCATCAGTTGCATTCCCATTTGAACGTTCTTGCGTAAGGAGCCTGCTGGGCATACGCTGTATGTTGTCGGAGAACAAATATGTGTAGGGACTTCAGGGACACATAGTTCACAGATGCAATAAGTAAGATTACAATACAACAGGTCAGCAGAGTCACTGCCAGAACAATCTATAAGCTACATGAAACTACTGAATTATAGCTAGTTGAGATATCCTACTGTAGTAACAGTCATTGCTAGATCCTAGAATTCACCTGCTTTACCTTTAAGGCAGTTAAGAACAAAATCAATGAATTAATGGGTATGGAGAGATTATCTGCCATACGTTCAGATTACAGCAAGAAATTTTTGACTTGGACTTGGGCCCCATTGTCGCAGTACCAAGGCTTGACAGTGAACTACTCCTCGGTCCTGGACTTGTAGCAACCAGCATGCGCAGATGTATTTCCCCTCTCCCTCATTCTCTTTCACTCTTTACTTTCATATGCTTCTTTTCTTCCTATAATTCTGAGATATACATAGTTATACTTAGTTTGCTATAACAATTTTCTTGCAATATCATAAATACATTAAGACTGTGAGGTTGGCTATGGCACTAAATTGTTCAGGTGGCTACAGCCAGATAACTGTATGTTGCTATATGGTCTATTGCTTTAGTACTCATGAAACTAATTCAGCAATGTTGAGTTTAACTAGTCAAACTGTTGTCCACAGGCCACTAACAGGACTGGGCAGCGTCAAGGTATGTTCACAGATTCATTAGGCTTTGAGGAACTTGGATTGGGGTCTGTGTGGTCAGTACACACTCAGTTTAATGGTCTCTTTCTGCAGCTTTATTCCACACAACTCTCTGTTCAGCAACAGCAGTTTAAACATTGACAGTCTCTGCATCCACGCTCTCACTAGGGACTGGAACTATACAACTTTCAATACCTTTCTGGCGGTCTTCAGTGTATTGCTCCCGATCCCCCTATTCCACATGTATTCTCTCACAGAGTCACACAGCCCTTTTTACTGGTTTGCTAGGATCTTCTGCTTCATTTTCTGTGTGCATTAACTTATTCTAAAAGGTGCTCTCTATTCCACCCTTTCTGTCTCTGGTTGCTTCACTAAACCTTGTACTTGCTCTGTCAGGCTTAGGCCCTTATTTAACAAGGGATAGCGACAGGTAGCGACTGGTGACGGGCCCCGCCACGAGAACGCTGGCTCCCCACCACAATCACACATTTATCAAGACAATCCTGTTTAGCGACTGAGATAGCGCCAGATAGCCAGTCATTCATCATTATTCTAGCCTCAGCCCACAGCGCCAGCGTCCGACCTTGAACAGCGACAGGTATGACCTCTCCCTACCTGGCACTCTCCAATGCATTTCAATGGAACAATCTTTAAATATTCATAATTAATTGTTATTTATTTTTTTTATTTTTTTTTAAATGTGAAAAATTCTGTGACCACTTCTTCCATTTTAAATAATTTTTTTAAGGCAAAAAAAAAATAAAAAAATTGTACAGAATTGATATTACAGGTCTGATATTAATGTATTCATATTACAAAATTATTTTAAAAACTTGTTTTTTTTTGGTTTCCAAAAATATGGTTGTTTGGGGGTTAAAAAACTACTTTTAACCCATCGCCGCCAGCGCTCTGGGGTTTAAACATGCATTTTACAGCGCGAGAATTTTTTGAGCGTGATTTGTTAATGAATATGGTGGGAGCCGGTCGCTCTGACCAGTCGCTATCATGCGCTCCCATACAGCGCGGAACCTGTCAAATAGCGACTCCTCACCCAATATTCAACTACCGAACAATGGCCAAGCACAGCGACTACTAGCGGGCGCTCTGAAAATGCCGCTACAGTCGCTCAACTGTCGCTACCTGCCGCTGTTAATGAATCAGCCTCTTAGACTGGCTCACCTGCACTGTACTGTAACTCTGGTACACTCACTACACACTGCACTGTACTGTACTTTTACACTCCACAACTGAAACACTGACTATGCCATGAAGCAGCAGACATATTTACCATCTGTTTTCCACAGCTTCCGCGTATTAATTGTGTAGCTGTTGTCCCTTATTATATACAGATTTACTGTTTACTGTACAGGGATATTTGAAATGTTTTATGTGCATCCCTGTTTTCAACCGGACCACAAAACTAAATAAAGACTTGTTGTACAGGCCCTGATAAAAGGTGACCACTAAATGGACCAGAAAAGCCTCACCTGACCAGGTCAACCCCTACACATATGAACTAATTTGACCAAATTAACTCCAGACAAGACTAGAACAAGAGAGAGAAAAAAATCTTCTTTCTGAAGTCATTGAGGGTAGGGAAAGGGAAACTATAAAAATGAATTGGGTTTTGACATAAAACAGCTTGGTTGTCAAGAATAAGAATCATTGTTTCACAGCAACAAAGAACAGTATCAGAACCACACATTTTACAAATATCTCATGACTTTCAGGTACATATGGCAACATGTCTTTTCATACAAAAGAGAAACAAATCAGTTCCCTTATAATGGTGAAGAAAAGCATTAATATGCCGTAACTCTTCTTTGAGATGCCTTTGTGTAGGAGGAATGCATAGTGATCATGGCAACACAGGGCTGGGCATGAAAGTATGAGGAAGTAGTGTAAGATATGAGTAGAGCAAATAGACATTCTTCCATTGTAGACTTTTTAAACCTTTAACGTTTAATACATAAAATAAATTGATTTATTCATAGTTTTTAAACTGAGAAATAGCTTTGCAGCTTGAAAAATGTGTTTCTGCCTTAAGCAAATTTATATAGTTTCCTTTCTTTTAAAAATTGCATGGTATATTTTCCAATCCGTTAAATTGATTTAATAAAAAAAAATCAAAATTCACAATAGTGTAAATAGGCTCCTAGTAAGGGAATACCATTAAAAGGCTAACATAGTATAGCCTAAATCAATTTTAAAAAAATGTATATATTTTATGGTTGAACATTGAGGGATTTATATAATTAAATGGAGAGAGCCTATGTACCTTATTGAATTGCTATTGATATACCATGGAGGGGTGCTATTTACTAATTTGTGGTAAATATATTTACCTCCTTGGAAAATGTCTTCATCTAGAGAAATTAACTTTTAACAACCCAAGAAGGGTAGTAGAATATGTACCAGAATTTGGTGAAAGTTAGAATTGTGCAAAATATAATTTATATCTTTTTCTGCATGTTGCTGCAATGCTAATGTTTTAGCAAATGTGTTTCTTGAAATGGTACAGTGTAAAAACAAAATTTGAAATTATATTTTTTGGCACGCTAAATGGCATATTCTGGTAGATAGTGCTTGATAAATCAGACCCATTGTGTTTTAACATGCTAATGTCTGCCTGGTATCAGATTATTGTTTACAGTAAAGCTGTCACCAGAAAATCTTAGGATAAAAACTTGCGTCCCTAATGGAATCAATAGCCTTTTTATAAAAATATTTCAGGACATGTTGCAGATATATTTGCGCAGAGCCATATTTAGGCTGCTATCACATATGCGTTTAGTATAGATTTGGCTGCGCAGTTGGGTAGCATAATTTTGTGTACTACTATTGCCCTTTGTCCTGAGCACTGGGTTAGTGTGTCATGGCATGTGCTATGGTGGTGTGCAAGGCAGGAAGCTTTAATATTGTGTGCTGTGTTCATCAGAGGGAGTAGGAAGCTGCTACCTAGAAATGTGTGGGAAGGTCTCAGCATCTTTGATAGAGCATGTAACTGGAGACTTGACCAATATATAAAAAGAGGCCAGTGCTTCAAAATAATGTTTAGGCCTTTATATTCCATAAAGCAATCCAAAAAATATCAATGTTTAGGGGTTGCACGGGGGTGTTTTTTAATTACTTTGCTTGAGATGTCAGTCTTCGCTTGAACAGTGCTTCAATCGGTGGGAGAGTGGAACGAACAGTCTTATCTGCACTTGCAGTGCATGTGAACTATGGGCCTTATTTAAGAAGTGGTAATGCCACGTAGTACCACGTAGCGTCAGGTGAATGCCAGGCGCAGTATGTGAAAACCATATATATGAAAGTCAAACTGATGAGTGCCTCTAATAGCGTCATGTAGCATCACATGTATCACTAGCGGTGGCTCAGTGTAAAGCACTGTCGCTCTGTGTTCAGCAGCACCATGTAGCACCTGTCGCTCAGTTGCATTCTCCCATAGAATAAAGAATGGTCTTTAATTTGTTTGTGTATAAAGAGAGTTTGGATCCACTTTTTCCTACTATTTTATCATATGATGATTGTTTTGGCTTTCCTGGCCAGCAACCAATATATTGTCATATATTTAATTTTGTTTTATTTTTTTCAGAATTGTATGTGTTGGTCTGTCATTGCAGTGTCAGTGTTACAGCATTGAAACGATGACATTCCATGTGTTTTAACTCTGGTGCTGGTGTATATGTGTTCAGAAAAAGACATTTTTTATATTGTGTCTGGTGCTCATCGCTAGAGCGCCCGGTTTTATAGCTCCGATGCTGGCTTTGTGATTTTTTCCCTAAATATGGGCTTCAGCGCCAAGCATCGGCTGCTCCTATTCACTGCAGCATTGTCCTGCTGTTACATGTAGCCTCGCCTTGGGTGGCTTTCCCTCTGGGCACTACACATGCATTGATTTTGGGAGAAAGCTTTTACCGCACCCTCCAGACATCACATTTATCAATGCTCGACAGGATACTACAGCGTCACTTCTGCAGCGCCAAAGCTATGTTATAGCTCCAGACACCCATTTGCAGTGTACTCTTGCGGACACTCTAAGTGCCGCTACATAAACGCACAAATGGCAATACGCAATGCTAGTCTTATATCAGCCTCCACATCTCTGATTAAGGCACCACCATACCATACTGTGAAGGAAACAGTGAGGAGAGATGAATTGTAGAATGTAAACATAATCTGTATTTACTGACACATTACAAGAGACCATCCTTGTACGTGAATATATCAGCTGTGCACGTTTGAAATACAGCTTGGTGGCTAGTTAAGATTTTCTGAGAGGATTAAAAAGTCGCCTGGACTGATTGCACAATGAATAATGCCTCCTTTAGTCAAGTTAAGTACAAGTTAAGTACAAAAAAGTGTTCCTTTGGGGTGGTGGATCACAAAAACACATAAAAACAATATACTATAATAATGTGATACAGCGGGTCCCAACATGACCTGCACAGAAAGCCTCCAAAAATAACATAAACAAGCATCTACCCAGACATTGTAACAAGGGTGTATGGATTGCTTGATGCGTTTTGCCCTGTGCAGAATGGGCTCCTCGGGTATCAAGTAGTTTGTGCTATACCGCTCTGTGTGCAACCATTTTAAAAAATAGTACAGTGTAGCGTTTAATACAATCTAGGGCAGGCTGCACCTGATGCACTTACCTGTGGTAAAGTAGTGGTTTAACTTGGGACTGGTGTAGTATTCCCTGTTTGAGGAGTAACTGTCATGTCCAGGCAAATTAAGTCACAAGACATCCAGAGAGGCCTGGGGATTCTGCGGTGTGGGAGTCTGGACATGGGTAGGAGACTAGACAGTAGAACAGTAGAATACAGGACTAGGATCAAAGATGACGAAGGACAAACAACCCGGCAGCACCAAAAAGGCAAGCCACCGACCACCGAAGGCGTGGGAGGTCTGGGACTCGGAGAGCCTATAACCAACTCAGTTCTTCAGCATGACTCCTTAAGGAGAGTGGAGAGTACACAGGGCCCTACTAATCTTTGGTGGTTGCAGATTTGGGAAGGGGAAAACATAGGACAGACGTACACAAGACAAGAATGGATGGTCTGGAACCCAGCATGGAGAATGGACAGTTTGGGCTCCAAAGATGGTAATGGGGGGACTGGGCCCCAGTGCAGACAATGGTAGAACCAGACCCCAGTGCAGACAATGGCAGAACTGGGTGCCGGTGCAGACAATGGCAGGACTGGGCCCCATTGCAGACAACGGCAGAACCGGGCCTTAGTGCAGACAACGGCAGAACCGGGCCCCAGTGCAGACAACAGCAGAACCAGACCCCGGTGCAGACAATGGCAGAACCAGTTTCCAGAGCAGACAATGACCGGACTGGGCCCCAGTGTAGACAAAGGAGGATCTTGGCCCCATTGCAGACTTGGATTTGGACCCCCAGTGTAGGCAATGGAAGACAATAACACGGACAGTGAAGGACTGCAGGGACCAGCACATACAGCACAGACAATGGAAGGGCTGTCAGCCCAGCACAGACAATAGAGACAATGGAAGGGCTGTGGGTCCAGCACAGACAATAATACAAACCAAGACATAAACAATGAAAGGCCATGAGGTCCAACAAGGACAAGAAGGGCTTGAACCCAAATTAAAGATTCAGAAGGGCGGAGGGCCAATTACAAGATACCGGAAAGGCCGGGGGGCCCCACAAGGACAAGGTAAAGCAAAGAGTTAGAGAGCATTTCTATACCATGCAATGATCCAACACAGGGGTCGGACCAGGTACATGCATTTATAGGAATCACTACAGAATAATGAACACCAGGTGAGGGTAAACAAGGCACCTCTAGTACCCAGGGGAGAACACCACTCAGCAGACATACAGCAACACCACTACAGCAGATTGCACAGTGGCTAGAGCAGCGGACTCCAAGCTATGACAGATGGTGGATCACTGATTCAAGACCCCAAACAGAATCCTCGGTGGATCCACAAATTTCTGGGACACACGGTAACATTCTATTGTATCATATTGTCCACAATTGCCACTCATTGGAAATCCCAACAAAGTTTTGTTTCTCTAGTTAAGATACCACAAGTGGGCTGAAGCCCTTAGGTGCAACCATTTAAGCAGTTCAGTTGGACAACGTAGAGCTTTATCACATGAACAGGCAATCCCTACTTATGCCTCTTCTATATTTCACACAGCATAATAATCTAGTTTGTCAAGTAATATATTTAGATGCATCTGCATTCAAAATATTATATTTATTAATAAAATGAAAAACAAATAAAAAAGGATTCATGGGGCCGTGGCCTGGCGATGGCCGTGTGAGGAAGCACGCTGCGGAGCTCCTGCTGGAATAACAGAAAGGAAGCCCTAAGGAGGCAGCTGGAGAAGATTCTAAACCTACCTAGTGCGATGTCCAAGAAGAAGAGGGGCAGAGTGGCGACTGCGGGTCGAGGATCGGGCCCCATCACATTCCCTCCTGGGGAGCGCAGTGGGGGCGAGGAGGTGGGCCGCAAGATGGCATCTCCATCATCCGAGAGAGGATCCCTGCAGGCGGTGCCGCCTAAAAGAAGTCCGTCGGCTGCGGTGGAGCAGGGAGAGGCGGGCGGACGGGCCCCGTTTGTGTCACAGCTGCCGTCCAGGTCGGCTGCTACACCGGAGATGGAGCGGGCGGGCGCCTCACCGCTCACGAGTGCCGGAGGTGAGGGGGAGATGCGGCGGGAGCCGACAGAGGAAGGTGGCGGAGGGGCGCGGGATGGGGGACGTGCCCCCCCCGGCGGGAGAATCGAGCGGGCGGAGGGGAGACCGTTCCTGCGGCGTGCTGCTGCTGGGGCTGGCGGGGACAGTGACAGCTGCTGCGGCGGGTCGGGGATGAGACCCCGCCGCAGCTTGAGTGTACAGACACCTCTGCAGGCTGGATCACTCGGCGCCCCCAGAGAGGGGGACAGCAGGGACCGCTCAGCCCCCCTGCCTGATCATGAGATCTGCATTGGGGACCCACCACAGCCCTCCCAATTATCCCAGTTAAACAGACACCACCCTGATGAGGGGGATAGACAGGGGCACCTCTCCCGGTCCCAGAGGCATGGAACTGGCATGGATGAGGGGGCGCAACTAGAGGAGGAGCTGGATGATGCCCGCGGACCATCCCCCTATAATTTGTCGTCCCCTGCCCGGCGGCGGATCCCGCATGGTGGCTCACGCCCCCCCTCAGTTGACCCCCAGATGGACGCTGGATGGGGGAACACAGGCATGCCTTCCCCTCCTGAGAGAGTCTCTGAATCCGTCTCACCCGGACCGGGTTCCCCCCGTGGGGCCCTGACCCCCCAGGAGCGGCCAGAGGGGGCGAGCGATGGCCCGGCCTCCCCGTCCGGGATGTCCGCCTCTCCATGTTGGTCTCCAGGATCGGCCGGTGGGAGTGGGATGGAACCCGGCGGATCCAGGATTGCCCCCTCTGAGATTGATCAGCACTGCATCAAGGCTCTTACTTCATCTCTGCCCACGCGGAAAGATTTCGAGACCTTTATCAACAGAGTCCACCTTCCGGAGAGAAATGGACGAAGTATCAAAATCAGTGTCTGAAATAGACAACAGGGTTACATCCGTGGAGCACGCACAGGATTCGGTCCTTCAGCGGCTTTCCGCGCTGGAGAATAATCATAGCGCCTTGGAGGAGGCCCAAGTGGAGTCCGCTCGTCAGATTGCGGGCATATTGCTTTATCAAGACGACATGGAGAATCAGGGGAGGAGAAATAACATAAGGATAAGGGGCCTCCCGGAAGCCCCTGAGTTCTCCAACCTCTCAGGCCCGGTGACGCAGATCTTCAATCAAGTTTTGGACCGGCGGCCCGGGACTGACATGGAGCTGGACAGAGTGCACAGAGCTGCGGGCCCTAAAAACCCGGACCCGCGTAGGCCGAGGGACATTATTTGCCGAGTACACTTTTACAAGCTGAAAGAAGCCATCATGCGCCAGGCGTGGATCAAAAAAACCATTACGTTCAAAGGAGCGCAGATCGTCCTGCTACACGACCTGGCGCGTCGCACGCTTCAGATGCGGAAGGTCATGAAACCGTTGCTGGAGAGTGCCAGGGCCGCGGGCGCCACTTACAGATGGGGCCACCCCTTTCATTTGATCCTCCAACTACGTGGACGCAGCTTTGTCCTTCGCAGCCACGCCCAGCTTGGGGATGCCTTTGATTTCTTGGGTTCCCCGGCAGTGGAACTTGAGAACTGGTTGTCGCCCTCGTTGTACCCGCCTGGGATACCCGGGATAGGCGGCCGCCACATCGAACCTCAGCCCAGAAGAATCAGAGCGGGTAGACCGCGAGCACCCAACGCCGCTAATGATTGGGTTTGAGTGAGGTTCTTCCTTTTTTCTTCTCCTACTGCGCTGGCTCAAGTGTGCTGACTGCTTCATTTATCCGGGACTTGTCCTTCGATACATGACGTGTTCCTCATCCGATTCCATGGAATATTTTTTCTTGCTCCTTCTTCTGACTCGCATTTTCCGGTGGACTCTACAGCTTTGCATCTCGTCCCCTGTTGCGCAGGCGAGTTGTGGACTGCTGATTGGGCCCCCCAGGGGACGAAGAGGAGCTATTACGTTGCATCCTTAGCCCCCATATCGAAGGAGAGCGGGATGACTGCTGTTTACGCGGTCCCCCCTGAGAGAGGCTCAGGATGGTGTGGCATTATCGGGCGTATTGGCAATCTCGGAGACCATCTGTCTCGAGACTCTGATTAATCATCAGCGCTCCGGCTTGGGCGGCTCTCACGGGTTCTTGCCTTCCACTTCCCCCCACTTAAGTGATCCCCTACCCTCCTCGGGAAATACCTGGGGAGGCGTTAGGGGATCTGGCGCTTCAGTGCGCTAGACTTGTTGATTGTTTTACTTGCTGTGCCTAGTAGACCTTAGTTAGATTAACAACTGTAGTGACATAGTAAGTAGTGTTTTTCTTGTTATTGCCTGTTTCCCCCCTTTCCTTCCCTCTCTTCTCTGTTACTGTTCCTTGCGCCTTACCCCTCCCTTATCCTCTTTTCCTCTTACTGAGGTCCCCGCCTGCCCCCCCCCCCCCCTCACAATCTCCACTTGGCGGTTTCCCTTTCTCCCAGCCACTAAGAGTAACGAGGGGCAGGGATGGCAAATTTAACTGTCTGCTCCTTTAACGTGAAGGGGTTCAATGCCCCCGAGAAGAGATCTAAAGTTCTGTACGACTTCCATAAATGTGGTGCCAAACTGATTCTATTGCAGGAAACGCACTTTAAAGATGGTCGAATCCCGAACGTTAGGGACCGTTATTTCTCTTCTTGGGTACATGCCTCTAACCCGGACGCCAAATCCGGGGGGGTCTCGGCTGCAATCCACAGATCCCTCCCCCACGAGGTTTTAGACTCCAAGATAGACCCTAAGGGTAGATACATTTTTTTGAAACTATCAATCTGTACAAAGATTTATACAGTGGCGAACTTGTACGGCCCCAACAAGAACCAGTCCCAATTTTGTCTTGGGGTCTTGAAACAGTTAGCTGATTTTGCAACAGTGATAGTCATATTGGGAGGGGACTTGAATATGCACTTAAACCCGCAGATTGACACCTCCTCGGGCAAATCATCCATCCCCCTGTCCAGACTTAAAAAGCTAAAGTGTATGTTGTCGGACCTCCGACTGGTTGACGTGTGGAGGGTCCTGCACCCGGGTTCTAGGGATTATACGTTTTTTTCCAACGCGAACAACTCGTATAGTCGTATATCTATCTCGTATAGTCCTATCTCCTGTTAAGCCACCACGCTATGTCCTGGGATCCTCAGGCCAGCATTGGAAATTTCCTCTGGTCTGACCACGCCCCAATCTTCCTGTCCTTTGAGTTGCCCGGATTGTACCCAAGTAGATGGGACTGTCGCCTCAATGACAACTTACTGAAGGACGGGGTCTGCCTGGCAGCGGTTGAAAGAACTATAGAACACTTCCTCTCTGACCATGTAAACGACGACACGTCCCTCCCCACCCAATGGGAAGCGCTAAAATGCGTTCTGAGAGGCACTTTAATTCAGCACGGATCTAGGCTTAAAAGGGAGAGATCCACTCTGATCAAGCAGACATTAGCCCAGATCCAAAACCTAGAACGCAATCACAAGCTCTCTCCTTCCAACGCCCTATGGCTGGAGCTGGAGAGGACGAGGGGGATATTACAAAGTCTTTACAATCAGTGCTATCTACGACACAGGGATAGGCTTGAAGCTATGCTCTATGAGGGCGCCAACAAGCCGGGCAGATTGCTTGCTAAACTACTTCACCCCCGTATTCCAGCCACATACATCCCCAGCATTAAATTACAGGGGAATATTGAGACCTCTAATCCAGTGAGCATAGGGATTACTATAGTTCCTTGTATTGACAGAACCCCGCTCCCCAGGATCCCGCAGGAGGAGATCGAGACCTTGGAGGCCCCTTTTGGGGTGTCGGAGGTACTTAAAGCTATACAAAACACCCCTGGTGGGAAGAGTCCAGGCCCCGACGGATTCACCCCTAGATTTTACAAACAGTTAGGTCCACGGCTGGCCCCCTTCCTGACCAGGATCTTCAACGAGGTGGGCCCGGAGACTCTGTTTCCCAAGCAGTCATTGGCGGCAACGATTACCGTTATCCCTAAGCCCGGGAAGGACCCCGCAGTATGCGGCAGTTATCGCCCCATCTCGTTAATGAACGTCGACGTTAAGCTTTTTGCCAAATTAATAGCTAGTCGTCTTCAGGCACAGATCCCTGGCATCATTCACCCGGATCAGGTGGGGTTTGTCCCTGGCAGAGAAGCTCGAGACAATACAAACAAGCTTCTCACTCTGATCTCTTATGTGGGGACCAGAGGAATTCCCACCTGCTTGCTCTCCTGTGATGCAGAGAAGGCTTTCGATCGTGTGGGTTGGGATTTCCTCCGGGCTTTGCTTCAACAGATTGGACTTGGCCCGTCCCTACTAGGGAAAATTATGGCACTATATAAGGATCCTACGGCCTCTGTCAGGACGAACGGTATTTTGTCAGCCCCCTTCCCCATTAGTAATGGTACTCACCAGGGCTGCCCTCTGTCGCCACTTTTGTACATCATTACGATGGAACATTTGGCGACAGCGCTGAGAAACAACCCTGACATACGGGGGATAGAGGTGGGGGGTAGACAGCACAAATTATCCCTATATGCGGATGATCTTCTACTGCATTTAACCGCCCCGGTGACGTCCCTCCCCCTCGTTTTGAAGGAATTTGAGCTATTTGGAAAGGCGAGTAACTTTAAAATCAATTATGGGAAGTCAGAGGCCCTTAACCTTACCTTATCACCGACAGTAATGGCGGGTCTCAGAAGTAGCTTTTCATTCAAATGGCAACCTGTGAGCATTAAATACTTAGGAGTTCAGGTCCCAAATGACTTAACAAAAGTATACGAGCTGAACTATGCCACACTACTGAACAAAACAATTAGTGATCTTAAACAATACAACAGAAAACCTTTATCGTGGGGTGGCAGGATAAATGCGATTAAGATGGACATCCTACCTCGCTTTTTGTATATCTTTCAAACTGCCCCAATAGTCCCCCCCAGCAGTTTTTTCAAGATCCTAAAATCTGCTTTCCTCAAATTTGTTTGGTGGGTCTCAAAACCACGGATCCGTTTCAGTACCTTGTCTCGGCATAAAACGAAAGGAGGTCTTGGCATGCCAGACCTTAAGCTCTATCATGCAGTGGCGGTCCTAATGAGAATGTTGGACTGGGCCTATCAGGACACAAATAAAATTTGGGTCACCATCGAGAAGGAGCTCTCCCCATGGCCGCTGGTTTCTCTGCCGTGGACGAGCCCCCAGCCGAGGAGGCGGGTTGGGTCTCTGCCGTTTTTGACTCAGCATTTTTTTTTTTACGCTGTGGGACCGCATGACTGCTGGGGGCCAGCTCGTGAGATGTCCAGGTCCGTTGACGGCAATTCTGGGAAACCCTGGTTTTGAACCCGGGGTGGGGGTGGAGTCTTTCCTGGGCTGGAGGTTCGGGACGGCCCCGAGGTTGGGTCAGTTGCTGAGTGGGGGGGCCTCCCGTCCTTGGGCGAGCTGATTCCCGCAGATGGCGGCATTTGTGTTGGCGGTAAAGGTGGAGTGTAACATGGAGGGCCCGCTGTCGGAGATGGAGGGGCTTCTCTCCTCTGCGTCCCCCACACCTCATTCCCTCTCCAGGATTTATTGAGCCCTGGTAAACAATATTCACACGGGGCCGTTGGGTTTTATCCCGAGATGGGAGAGGGAGCTGGGTGTGTCTCGGAGGAGGATCAAGCTAAAATGTTCTACCTAACGCACAAGGCGGTGGTGGGGGGGGGGCGCGCAGGAGAGGAGCTACAAGATTGTCTCCAGGTGGTACAGATGCCCATCGGACATCAAGAGATTTGCTCCCCTCTCCTCAGACCGATGTTGGCGATGCCTAGATGCGGCGGGCGATATGACCCACATTTGGTGGGGTTGCCCAGCCATACGCTCCTTCTGGGATAGGATACTGAGCATATATATACGGGTGCCACTGGAGAACCAGTCAGCAACTCCCCTCAATTAACCGTTCACTCTTTATGGGAGGGACCAACTTCACGCTTCAGGACGGATATACTCCGACACTTCCTATCGGCTGCGAGAGCAGTGATCCCCAGACACTGGAAATCACGTGAGATTCCCTCTTTGCGGGAATGGTTGACAGAACTGGAACGGATTAGGCGGGCAGAGGAACTGATCTGTGGAGACAGGGGGCTCAGGGACAAGTATGCGCTAACCTGGTCCTGCTGGGAGAGTCTACGGGACTCGGATAGGTTTAAAGACAGGCTAAATCAGCTACGGTAACGTTATAATGTTTTCACGGGAGCTGGTGTGAGGTTTGTCAAGTTAAAAGGTGAGGCGGGCAACGGATCAAGTGGAGTTAAGATTCCCCTTCCCTCTTCTTTTCCTCTTTTCCCTCAGTCTTCTTTCCTCTCTCTATCCTTGTTTGGTACACCAAGAATATCTCTGCAGCGGAGTCCCTCTCACCCTCCTTACCCAGGCACCTGGGGAGCACTCGGACGGCGGCCGGGCAGGGGACCTTTCTGTGGGGTGATATGGCTCATATGGTTGTTGTCCGGAACCATTCTCTGTTATAAAGTCTTTGGTTTATTGTGTCTAAGATTTTTCTCTGTACCTAAGCAGGGACTGTTCCCTATGTACTGTTTCTGTTTATATGTTTCAATAAAAACAGATTATACAAAAAAAAAAAAAAAAAAAAGGATTCATATTGGTTTCCTGAAGTTGACAAAGTAAAAAGGGTACAGATTTCAAATTTCATTACAATCTAAGACAAGGCAAGCAATAACAATAGCTTTTCAATTGACTCATGTCTTTCCCACCCAAGACATGTCTGTATCTGTTGTCTTGTAAATAGTGAAAATATTTGTTCCACGAACATAATATGCGTTATCTAGGTCACGTCATTGATATAACATGAATGCAGTAATCATGATATAACATGATAAAATAAGAAAGGACAATAGAACTATCTGTCATTTGTGTCTCATACAAAATTAGGTTTAAATACACACAGCTAATTAAGTCCAAGTAGAAAACTGGCATGAAACCTACTAGGGATGTTTTATGGCAAGGGGATAGGCATAGAGAGCGGCAATATGAACAAATAATGCAATTGATTTTAATTAATACTTTGCATTGATATTAGCACAAATGATTTTGCCTAGTTTTTTGTATTATTCAGTTAACTAGACTGTTAGTTAAAAAAAATAATAATCATATATAAATCATATTTACAGTTTTACACAAGATCATAATTGAGCCTGAACTGACCGTTTTCAAGCGCATACAACATTCCCATGTTGAATTCAATTCGCTTATCCCAGTGCACCACAATTTTTTAATGTGGCAGAACGCTGGGATAAGCGCAATCAATAATGCTGCCTCTGTAGCATTTTAGTCAGTAGAACCTTATATCTCCAGGCTGAAGGTAGACACTTAAAAAATTGATGGCTTGGATGATATGAATGTTCTGTTATTCCGTCTGCTTGAGGTGTCAGCCTCAACTTGAGCAGTGCTTTGATCAATAGAAGAGAGGAACCATTCTAGAGTGTAAGTGAAATTCGAAAATAGTGGCCACATGTTTTACAAAGCTGTCCCCAAAATGAAGGACACTTGTGCTAGAACCCAAAAGTAGAAATGCCCAACAATGCAGCATCACCCATAATCCCCTGCACACAGCAATCAACAGGTAGCTAGCCCATGTGTGATGTGTGATGTCACAGATTCTTAAACTCACAACACCCCACACTCCAGCCAACACTCCAGTGAATGTGGCTGACACATTTTTAAATGCTATCTGCTACCTGCCACATACAGATTCCGTGGACCTCTCAACAAATAATTGTCACCTGCCATCCTCCACCAATGTGACTGTTCCTGTGATTGGCTATCGGGCGCTGTAACAGAGCGTCGCTGTAGTAACCTGGCTGGCATTGATGAATGAGATGTATGTTGGGCGTTCTAACACCAGTACAGCGTTGCAGGGAGCAAGCGGTAGCACCAGCTCATTGCAACTGACTCTCAGCGACTCACACCATATTCAACAAAAAAAACAGACTCACAGAGCGGCGGCGCTCTGGATCTGGTCGCTATAAAATATAGCGCCTGACACTGTGTAATTAAAGTCTGTTTTTGAACACATATCCACCAGTAACAAAGCGAAAACACATGGAATGACATTGTGACATTAATACTTTAATGCCAGACCTATAATGACAATTCTGCATAAAAATATAAATGAAAATGAAAAAAAACAAAAAACCCTGTTTAAACAGAAGAAAAGGAACATCCATTGAAATGTATGGGAGCGGTAGTGACAGGTAATACCTGGAGCTCTGGAAGCCATAGCGCAGGCGCTATACACTGAGCCACCTGTAAGGATGAATCAGGCTCTACATGGCGCTGTTAGAGTCGCTCAGCAGAATCGCTTTCATAAATGTGGTTTTGCGTTCAGCACCCAGCGTTCACCAGACGCTGCCTACCACTACGAGGCACTACCTGGCGCTATCCCTTGATGAATAAATCCCTAAATATTGTATACCTATGCAGATGCAGCTGAAGTTGCAGATGCCTTTGCTGTTTCTGTTCCAGTTGCAGCTCAGGTGCAGCATCCAGACAGGTGTGAAGGTCACCAAACTGGAACAGTAACAGCATCTGCAACCACGTCTGCACCTGATCTGCAAATGCAGCTGTATGCAATAGAAGTGAACAGAGGAAATGTGCAAAACACATTGGAGCTGATTCAACACCAGGGTGAGAAAACACGACCACCCTTTAGGAGAGAAAACTGCTATTCACATTAATTGTCTACCTTGGGAGTGATTCGGCAACTGGACGTAAATTTTCACCTGATCCTTAATCAACCCCAAGGTAGGCAATGAAAGTGAATGGCAGTTTTCTCTCTAAAAAGTATACACATTTTCTCACCTGGTGCTGAATAGTCCCTATTCTGAGCTTTGTAAGAATGTTCTCTGTAAAAGAATGTCTGAATGATTGTCGGCCACCAGCTAATTGGACAACCAGAGGGTGCCCTGCTAATTGGACAACCAGAGGGTGCCCTGTGTGACTGCACAGGTCACACACCTCAAAGACCAACAATGTGGAAAGACATATACACACCAGAGGCAGACTGGGGCCAAAATTAGCCAGGCCAGTCCATAAGCGGCTAAGTCTTGCCCTCATGTGTCTGCTTTGAAGCCGGTCAACAGTCAGCTGAGGCTATAGCACTGAAGGAGGATAGAATGAATTCTGTCCAGTTGGCCCCAAAGCTGTGCTCCCTATGCCCATTCCACCCATGACTCTACCCTACAAACATTACATACACTACTTTATGTACAAAAATACACAATGTGTTTCTATTCAGATCAAAATGGATTTCTTAGGAAAATTTGGCAAATCATCCAAAATAGACAATCTGTTTTTCCTAGGTTTCCAAAGAAAGAAAGGACATTGTTGAGTTTTCCTAAGAAAAAAATGAATATGCCTGCTCCACTTCAGAACTTGTGATATAAGAGTGTGCACTGTTATATGCTCCTTTGAGCTCTCCTTCATCAATGGCCTTAGGTTGGGGTTCCAAGAGAGATTGTGTAGATAGTGAAAAAAGCAGGATGGACAATACACAGCCTTCCAAAACAATTATACTGGTATTCATGACACTGATTGCTAGCTTTTAAGTTCAATGAATGATTTCTTCGGGGAAGCACATAGGAATTTTAGCATGGCCAATCTGGCACTCCAAATCCACTCCTACACATAGTAAGAAGGGCAGCATCCTGGTCTACCTCCCAGCCTTCCCACTTTGCTGCTTCCTCCTTTTTACCTTTTACTTTCTTCCTCTTTGCAAAGTATGCTTCCCAGGTGGATCCCCCAAAGTTCCACAAGATCTTTGTTAAATACCAACACAGTTAGCAGGAACAGATCGCAGTCTAAAAAAGTTCGGTGACTGAAAGTCAATTGATTAAAGAAAATGTACAGTATATACTTACCTCTTAAAAATGCTGTAAAGACCACAGGTGACCCCCTCTCCCCACCCCATTTGAGTACCCACTTTAGGGTCACTTTATTCTACAGAATATTGTTTACTGTCATGACTCTCTCAACAGAGAAATTCCTTTTGTAGCATGACCAGTGAGGCTGCGAAACAGAGACTGAGATGTGGCAAACCGTGTTAAATCGTGACACAGTGAACAGAGCACACACCGATCGAACTGCTATATATATATATATATATATATATATATATATATATATATGTATATATATATATACACATGGAACATAAATCTACTATACAAGAATCCAGGTAATCATGGCTGTGCAGATATACAGATAAACTGGGAAACATGAAAAACACAGATTGCTGTGAAGTCAGGAAATATACATACATAGGAATCCAAGGAAAGTCCAAAGGCAGATACTGAGCTGAAACAGGAAAAGTAAAACGCAAGGGTTATGGCAGGGATGCAGGTTTCAAGGTTCAAAGCCCAAGGTACAGAGTTCAGGGTCCAGGTCTAGGTACAGGCTTCCAGGTACAGATTTCTGGGTACAGACAATTCAACTCAATGCTGAACCCCTTGTTGAATGGGTGGATCAGCTTATATAGCCCAGGAAGTCACACAGATGCTAATTCCCAACACCTCTGCATGAGAGGGCCATCTGCTGGTGGAGCGGGATATAGCAGGGAGAAAGTCTAGAAAAAGGAGCCAGCCAACAGTACTGAACAGGTGCGGAGGAACCCCAGACCTGACATTTACATTTGAATGTCTAACAAATAAATGATTTAGATGCAAAAATAAGGTTTTAAAATATTAATCCTGGCTTTTTTCTTTACATTTTAGATCAATAAATGAAACTATGGACACTCAAGGTGAAAAGATTACCGTATGGGTTGGCCCAGAAGAAAAAATTGTTTGTGGATTAACAAAGTATACAACCAGTGCAGACGTTGTCCAAGCCCTTTTAGAAGAACAACAGAATGTAATGTGCAACAGCCGCAAGCTATTGGGTGAACTTACAGAGTACTGTATTGTTAAAGAATGGAAAGGATTTCAATGCATATTGCCACCCTCCATGAAAATCTTGCAGATTTGGAAGAAATGGGGACAAGAACAAGTTTACCTAAACTTTTTTCTAGTGAAAAAAGCACTGATACAGCCTTGTTTGATATGGACTACTAACAAATATTTGAACCATCACAGTCCAGCTTCTGCTGTAACATCATTTCCACTACATAAACAAAAAAGAATTGTAAGAAAGGTCTTTAGAAAATTAGCTAAGATGAAGAAGGGCATTGAAAATCAAGAAAAACAAAATGTAGAAAAACTTTTGCAAATAATAGCATCTCAAGATTGTACAATTATACAGCAAACTAACAGAATACAAGAGCTGGATACACTGATTGAAGAATATGAAAGAAGTCTGCAACTGGACAAGGAGGACAAGAATACACAGGGATGCAATTCTGTTGAGGAGAATGATGGTCTTAATAGAGATCCATATAATAAAGTTGAAATTAATGCTGGCTATAAATATCCAGAGACATCGCCTAGAGAAATGTATCAGGACATTTCTCCATTGGCTAATAACCGTTATCAAAGCATGAGTGTTATGGTAGAAAAAGACGTTGACATGTATATGCTGAACAGCATTATAAATGCAACTGAAGAGAGCTTTCAAGTAAGCATTAAATTACATTCACTTTACATGTTCATACAGAAGGAAATTCTTCATCGTGACTCACTACTGCGTAGACAGAAAAGAAAATATAAATTATTAAAGCATGAACTGAAATCATTGAGTACATCAGAGGACCAACTGAGTTTTCACTCTTTGCAGTCTTTGCAACTGCACACAATGCCTTTCGGCGTGGAGAATATTGAAGGACTAGAAAATATTACAGCTGATTTTTCTAACATTCATATGCAGAGCGATACAGGGTCAGACACAGGGATAAGTTCTACTCATAGCCAAGACTCTGATCCACCCCTGTAAACGAAAGAGCAGTTTCATTTGTAACGAACACTAATTGGGCAAAAGCATGTGAACATCAGCAGTATGTTTTTATTGACCACTTTAGATCCATTAAATGAGTCCAACACTAATTTTTAGGGGGATTTATTTAGACCCCTGCGCATACCTGCGCCCCCCCCCTCCGTAAACTCCAGCCCCTCAAATAGCTGCCAGAAGTTACATGGTCCATAGTCTTTTCCAATGCTGGGGGATCGTGGTAAAGGTGAGCAATCTAGATTTCCCCCCACCCAGACTGTTTTATTGAGCTCCAACACCCATTAAAAAGAAATAAGAGCATATACCTGCCAGCCTGCGGGCTATAACTCTCATATTCCTGTAGGCTGAGCCTTTCTGGTTGCAGTGCTCTTTAAGCTATATAAGCTAAGAGTGTTGCAAGAGAACTGCACTCATAGGGAATTCACTGCTGAAAAAAAGCACACTTCAGCAGTGGACGCCCCCTGCTGCCAACTAACAAGGAAATTTTCCTGCCACAGGACACTAGTGGCAGGGACACACACTGAGACATTGGAGCTGGCAGGGCAGAATCTGGGACCTCTGCAGCCTGCAGGACTCAATGGCATGGAATTTGGCCATTGGCAGGTAGAAGTGGGGGATACACCCACGGAAGGCGTGGCTCTTGGTGTTGTAGGCAGTGGGGAGACCCTTTACTGGCATACCTGTGATACCTTGAGTATATTTTGGTTGGATATATTTTTGCGCTGTATTTGGTATTTAATGGTTGATTGATACTAGCATCTATATTGGTGGGGTATTTTGTGGTCATTTTTATATTTCTTATAGGGCATTTAGGTATTGGGTAATTATGTAGGCTCTATTTGTGATTATATATTGTATTTGTTTCTATGGATTGGTTGCACTTTGCACTTTACAGTTGTTTGGTGTAGGATCCGGATCATAGGTAGGATTTGCACATCGTTATTTGCACTGATTAGATCACTTGTGTTTATGTGTTTTATATATAGATGCAGATTGATATTTGTGCATGCCAGTGCTCTCCCCATCGCCTACACACTTCCATGTTGGTTTGTCTTATATGTATTGTCTCCTTCTTTTTTAAGGGATTTTAATTGTGTAGTGGTCATGTTTGGTGATTAATTTAGTGATATGGAATAAAATATATTTTTTTTGACAAATTTTTTGAGTGCCTCCCTCTATGATTCTGTGTTTTTGAGGTGAGCTTTATGTAGCTTTGGGAGTGGCACCTTTAATGATTATAGGGTATTGTGCAGATCCCCTTGCCTTTATCTATTGGCAGGTAGAAGGGCGCATTCTTGTTACTGGACCCTGGGTCTCAGCCCCTAGTAGGTTTGAAAATAGATAACATGCCACACAGGAGCTTTGCTGTAGCAATATTGTGGCTTTGGGGGCAACACCCTATTTAGGATCCTTGGTGCTCCACTTGGCAGGTAACTTCAAACCTCACGCTACCCCAGAGGCTTGGCTGCTTTGATTGCTGTCATGGCCATTGCAAGAATGATGCAGGGATACAGTGTGACACAGGTATGAGTTAGGATAACCAAATGGATGTGGTGGATGCTGTTGGAAGTCTGAGAGATAGCAAGTCAGAAAATGCCAAGTGATTCATCCAGGCTAGCATGACGGCAGTCAAGTATTTAATCCTAACAGACCCATTCACAAGAAAATATTTTACAACCCTATGCCTGTTTGCTAGCCCCAGTAGTATTAACCAAATACATTGCCAAATAACTTAATCATAAGAGCTAGCCAAATGCTATTTTGGCATTTTAGTCTGAGAGTGGAAGATTTATATAAGATGTTATACATTTAGCATGTATTTTCTGTTTAACAAAAAGTGAGTTACTTCATCAGCAATATTTCCCTATACTGTATGATTCTTGGTTTTCATGTTTATTCTGATATTCATAATTATTAAAGGAAACCTGCTTTAACTGTTCCTCAGTTAGAACAACAGTTTGCCCTAAATTGTCGACAGCTCGTTATTTTTTGATAATAACCAAGTTGCTGCAAGTTTTCTTATTTTCTGAGCCTTGTAAATGTTAACGATTATTTTGCATGTGTAAATAACTGATTATTACAGCCTAGCTGTTAATTGTCTGCATTTAATTGTATCACTTAATATAGACAAATGAGTACAGCCACAGAAGCTTTGAATTTCAGATTCTGTAGTGTTAATATTTTTCTTTACTTATAATGTAGCTAATGTAGTATAATGGAGCTGTTTAACATGAAACATCTTTGGAGTAACTCCACTAACTTTGTTTGCATAGGAAAATACATGGATTGTCCAGCAATCTCAGATAACACTTCATGTTTATTTCCATCCAGTAAAAACATCCATGGTATCAGTCAGGCACAACCATCACAGACAGTAAAATATTGCTACTACACGTTTCTGGGGATCTCCCCCTTAATCATGCAAAGTACAAGAGTTTATTTAAAACGGAGCACTGATACCAGCAGCTGGCATATGCTCTCCACCTTCTCTGTTCATTCCTATGTCAAGGTAAAAACATTTAACTCCACCAGCAGTTTCCATGGGGAATTGTAATTCCAAAAATGAGATTTATTGTGTCACTTGCCTCGAATGCAGAAAACATTATATTAATCACACATCTAGAAAATTAAAAATAAGAATTAGGAAGCACTTATATGGAGCTCAAACTTTGTTGAACCTTTCCAAACGCATTGAAGTCCACATTATGGAAAAAGTTCATCTGGAGGAGATATAAAACAAATATTACTAGATAGAGAGGTATTTTGGATGTTTACTCTAAATATCCCATTTGGGTTTAAATGCAAGGTGGGATGTGATGTTATATACTTGAAAAAAGATATATGGAGTTATAGTCTAGGGCTTGAATATTCACTGAATACATCTGTACATTAATTTTGATATCAGGGAAGCATAGGGGAAACCCCATTGTTTCCTTATTTCTTTCCCTCGTCCCCCGCTCATATTCCCTAAATTAATGAACTGTAGATATTATACGTGTTTCCTTTGAAATGTGATAATATGATGGTGCTTTGTGATTTTAATGGAGCACTGACACAGTTTTGTGTCTGGCCAGTAGTAGTTAAATGTTTTCACCTTGACATAGGAATGAACAGAGAGGGTGGAGAGCATATGCTCGCCCCTAATCAGGTGCACAACAGGTATCAGCAATCCTTTTTAAATGTTTGTATGTGCTCTGGTGCTATACATGATTAAGGGGGTGATCCCCAGAAATGTGTAAAAGCACCATTTTACTGCTTCTGATGGTTGTGCCTAACCAGTACCATGGATGCAATTACCTGAAATTCCTGGACAATCCATATATTCCCAGAAGGCCCCCCCCCCCCCGCTTCCGAATATTCATGACACTTGGGTAACTGTCCTGTAGAGGGCGATCTTGCAGAGATGACATGAAAAAAAGGAGCCCCTCCTGGCCCATAAATACCTGGGACCTCCCACCATTCCCCAGTCTTTCGTCTCTGCAATCGGCGAGCAAGTCAGAAGATGGTTGTCTCCTCCTTGCAGGTAGCCAGTGTAACCCCCCGGCCTTTTCTTTCTATTGCTGCCTGAACCTTTTTTAATTTAAACTATAGCAGTATGCCTCCCACCCTAGGCTGAAGGTCCAGGCAATGGTAGGCTGCACCTTGTGGTGTATATGGGAGCTAGCTCCCCCGTGAGACCCCATACAAAGGGGTAGGCGGTGTCCGGGTTGGTGATCCCGGCTTGGGATGCCCCGTCCCTCTTACCCTTTTCACCTATTGGTGTGGGTTCTCCCCCCTACCGTGTCCCCTCTGTGCCCCTTGGGGGGGGGGGGAGGCCTTTTCTCCTGTGGGTTGTTTTACATTATTTGGGGGAAAAGGTGTGTGGATTGTGTGTGTGTTTGTATGTGTTTTTGCGGCCATTGTTGCTGGGCCGGTTTCCCTTTTCAACAGGTGCTCGTTGTGGCCTGTCCACCCCCACCCCCCCCTCGAGGCCGGCTTCTCTCAAGCACTCTTTCCGGCCTCGCTGCCTGCTTTGCTGCTCTCGCTCTCATTCCCTTGTTGCTGTGAGGGTTGACGGTCGCTGCTTTGCTGCGGTGAGTGGATTTTATTTATTTCACCATTTTTAACTGTCTTTTGACACTGTTCTCATGTCTTCTAGGTGGGATCCCTTCTTTTGAAGTTTAAAGAGGGAACTCTCCCGGTCCTAGGGTCCCTTAGAGTTTAATTTAGGGTTTCCAAAAAAAAAAAATCCTCCCACTTGGGACCTGAAGGGGCATCCCGGGTAGCTTAATAGCGTAAATCCCTCTGGTCATTGCAACTACTTTAAAATCACCATATGGAGGCTTCTCAGGATACCGGGCTTGGGCTCCCCTCGGGGCAACTCCGGAAGTGTGTGGGTTGTGGGGCATCCCTTGCGAGGGATAATGTACTTGTTTGCATACCTTGTGCTCAGCGGGCCATAACACAGCAGTCGGGGGCCCAGGCGTCTGGGTCCGGGGTCCCGGCCTCATCTCTTTCCCCACCCTGCCTTATCCATACCCCTAGGGATGTTGTCACAGGTGAGGAGTCGCAATCTGATGTATGTGCCAGACTGGCTAATATTGAGAAATTTATTTCTGGCTCTGTTGCCAGAAAGGCCTCGGCTAAGCGAAAGCATTTGTCTCCAGCCGCGCCGGCCTTTGAGTTTGATGATTATGATTTCCTTGACTGGTCTGATTATTCCCCGCTAGAAGAGGGGGAATTATTTGAAGATTCTGAGGGTTCTGACAATCAGCAGTTTGTTGGTGCTGATACTGAGCAAGGGCAGGGGGATGCTGTGGATACCCCGAAGGTCTTGGCTCACCTTTTTGAGGTTCTGGCAATTTCTCCTCCTGAGGAGGCCGCTCCTCAAAAAGGGGAATTCTTTGGGACTTCCAAGCCGCGCCTGGAGTTCCCAAATCAAAAGCATGTTGATGGCATTATTCTTAAGGAATGGGAGAAACCTACTCGGCTTCCAGGTATTCCTCAAGGTTGGGATAAAAAGTATCCCTTTCCGGTGGACGTGGTAAAACGATGGTCGTCCCCTCCCGAGGTGGATGCCCCGGTGCTTTGGGTTATCTAATACTTCTATTTTGCATTCGCCTGACTCCACCACTCTCAAAGATGGTGAGGATAAACGCATTGATCAGATGGATTGCCACGCGTTTGCTAGTGTCGGTTCAACCTTGCGGCCTGTTTGTGCTTCAGCTCTTTTGGCAGTGGCTACCAGGTCTGTGGTTAGAGACCTGTTGAGTACCTCCAGGCTTGACCCGGCTAGTGATGAGTTTGCCGCCCTTAACTGGTGTGAATTGTTCATGTCCTTTGTGCTTGCCGCCTTGGATGACACCATGGTCATGTGTGGTAGAACCTCGGCCTTGCTTGTAGCTATTCGGCGGTCGGTATGGTTGCGCCAGGGGGCGGCTGATTTTGTGGCCAAAAAGTCGCTTACAGCACTTCACTTTGTGGGATTGCGGCTCTTTGGAGAAAGATTAGATTCTGTCACGAAAGGAGGGAAGTTACCTCAGCGTAAGAGGCAACGTCGTCCCTTTCGGGGGGCGGCCTCCTTTAACCCTTCCTTTCGTGGTGCCAGAACTGGCAGAGTTTTGGCCTTCTCTACCCTCACAGGTGATTCCTGGAGTAGAGGCAGAGGTCGTGCCCGTCCAGGTCACAATTGGAGTTCCAAACCCAAGCCCGCTGCTAAGCCAACTCAGCAATGAGGGGGCGCCCTCACCCTTGCAGGTGGGGGGACGGCTGTGGCACTTCTTCCAGGTCTGGGACCAGGAGGTCTCAGACAAACGGATTCTGGAAGTGGTGTCTTCCGGTTACAAGCTGGAATTCGAGATCCGGCCTCCTCCCAGATTCTTTAGGTCTTGAGTGCCTTCGGATCCACTGGCCGCGCAGGGGCTCCGGGCAGCAGTAAGCTATGGCTGGACATGGCTGTCATTTGCCCAGTGCCTTCCGCGGAAAAGGGGCTTGGGATTCTATTCCAATCTATTCACAGTGCCCAAGGACGGCTCCGTCCAACCCATTTTCAATCTGAAGCTCCTCAATCGGTTTATCCGCTTCAGGAAGTTTTGCATGGAAACCTTGCGGTCAGCCGTCGATTCTCTTCGTCAGGGGGACTTCATGACATCCATAGACATCAGAGATACTTATCTGCATGTACCTATCTTCCTGGCACACCAGAGATTCCTCAGGTTCGTGGTGGAAGATCGGCATTTTCAGTTTGTGACCCTCCATTCAGGCTTACCTTGGCTCCGAGGGTGTTCACCAAGGTATTGGCGGGGGTGATGGCCCATCTCAGAGTCCAGGGAATTCGCATTGTACCATACCTGGACGACCTTCTCATTTTGGCTTCCTCTCTCAGCCAAGCGGAGCTAGACACCAGAGTTGTGGTATCCACGCTGGAGAAGTTCGGCTGGGTGATCAACTATGCCAAGTCCTCCCTCTCCCCGTCCAGGGAGGTTTCATTTCTGGGCATGACTCTGGATGCCTTTCAGGCCAGGGTGTTCCTTCCTCAGCCCAAGATTCTTCTGATTCAAGATTTGATTCAGCTTCTACTATCCAATCCTCGCCCGTCTATCCGGCTAGGGATGAGATTGGTAGGTTTGATGGTGGCTTCCTTCGAGGCAGTCCCGTTTGCCCAGTTTCACATGAGGACGCTTTAGCTCCATCTTCTAGTGACTTGGGACAGGTGTCCGCTGTCATTGGATCAGTCTTGTCTGCTGTCTCCCCAGGCTCAGCAGTCCCTTCATTGGTGGCTAGTGTCAAGCAATCTGTTGAAGGGCAGATCCTTTCTGACCCCTTGTTGGGAAACGGTCACCACGGACGCCAGCCTGTCGGGCTGGGGGGGCTTCTGGAGGGAACATCAGTTCCAGGGGTTATGGGGGCCTCGGGAGGCTCATACCCCTATCAACGTTTTGGAGCTACGGACAATTTGGTTGGTTCTGTCTCGCTTGACTCTTCTATTGCAGGGATTGCCAGTTCAAGTCCGATCAGACAATCGGACGGCGGTCGCTTACATCAATCACCAAGGAGGGACTCGCAGCAGGAGTGCCCTCAGGGAGGTATCTCTGATCCTTGTTTGGGCAGAGAGCAAGGTCCCATGCATCTCAGCCATTTACATCCCGGGAGTGGAGAACACGAAGGCGGATTCCGTGAGCAGGAGATCCTCTCGCCGAGGAGAATGGTCTCTCAGTTCCAAGGTATTCCAGTTCCTTTGTCACAAGTGGGGGACTCCGGAGGTGGATCTTTTTGCCTCTCATCACAATCACAAGCTTCCTGCCTTTGTGTCTCTGTCTCAGGATCCTCTAGCCCTGGCAGTGGATGCCATGTCCCTGGCTTGGAGGGAAATTGGGTTTCTGTACCTGTTCCCCCCTTTCTCCATGGTGGGCAAAGTGGTGCGCAAGCTGACTCTAGAAGGGGCCCCAGCAATTCTGGTGGCTCCAAGGTGGCCAACACGAGTGTGGTTCGCAGACATCGTGCGGCTGGCAGTAGACCAGTTTTATCTGCCTCTTCTTCCGGATCTTATCACCCAGGGTCAGCTACGCTACCCCAATTTACCAACGCTGGCTTTGATGGCGTGGCTGCTGAATCCTCCATCTTAAAGGAGGAAGGTCTTTCTGATGCGGTGGTTCAGACTCTTGTTAGAGCTAGGAAGAGATTTTCCTCTAACGTCTACTATAGGACTTGGAGGTCTTATATTAACTGGTGCGTGGCTAGGGCCTTGCCTTGTAGGGTGTTTTCTATTCCAAGAATGGAACAACATGGTCTGGACTCGGGGTTCCAGCTTAGTACTTTGAAGGGGCAGGTTTCTGCCCTGGTGGTTTTCTTTCAAAGGTATTTTGCCCTTCATCCCCTGGTTAAGACATTTTTCCAGGGGGTTACTCATGTGCGGCCTCCTAGAGAGCCCTTGCTGCCGGTTTGGGATTTAAACTTGATTCTGTCGGCTCTCCAGGGGCCCCTTTTGAGCCGGTGCATGATATTGCTCTTTCTCTGCTCACTCAGAAAGTTGCCTTTTTGGTGGCTATTACCTCTGTTCAGCGTGTCCCTGAGTTGGCGGCCTTGTCTATTTAGGCTCCTTACTTTGAGAGGCACCTGGACAAAGTAGTTTAAAGCCAGATTTCCTTCCTAAGGTGGTTTCGGTCTTCCACCTTAATCAGGATGCAGTTCTCCCTTCCTTGTGTCCTAAGCCTAGTAATGACAAGGAGAGGACCTTACATTCTTTGGATGTGGTTCGATGTGTGTAATATTATTTGGTGGCTACTTCTCCTTTTTGTAAGACGGACGCCTTTTTCGTGGTGCCCTCCGGGCCCAGGAAAGGTCTGGCGCCCGCAAAGTCTTCCATTAGTAAATGGATTCGACAGGCCATTGTGGGGGCCTATTCTGCCAAGGGGAAGGTTCCCCTTTTTCGTGTTACTGCTCATTCTACTCGTGCTGTTGGAGCATCTTGGGCTTTTCAGCATCAGGCTTCTGTTGAACAAGTTTGTAAGGCTGCTACTTGGTCTTCTGTTCATACTTTTTCCAAGTTTTATAAGGTTGATGTGCGGGCCTCAGCGGATGCTGTTTTTGGCCGCAAAGTTCTGCAAGCTGCAGCAGTTTAAGTTTGCATTATTGCCTTTTTGGGATCCCCACCCATTATGGGCACTGCTATTGGATGTCCCAAGTGTCATGAATATTCGGAAGCGGGGAATAATACCATTTTGTGATTACTCACCTGTAAAATGGTTATTACAAGTATGTCACACACCTCGCTTCATCCTGCCCTTTTTTGGTTTTCTGGGATCCTTTATATGGTGAACCTTTTTCTTTGCTGTTTACATTTGGCTCTTCCTGGTCCCTTTACTGCTGTCTTATACTGGGGAATGGTGGGAGGTCCCAGGTATTTATGGGCCAGGAGGGGCTCCTTTTTTTCATGTCATCTCTGCAAGATCGCCCTCTACAGGACAGTTACCCAAGTGTCATGAATATTCGGAAGCGGGGTGTGTGACATACTTGTAATAACCATTTTACAGGTGAGTAATCACAAAATGGAATTATTTTCTTATGCAAACAAGGCTGGAGTAACTTGTACTCTATTTCAAGATTTTCAGGGTTAGGTACCCCCGATTTTTACTTATATTCTCTGATTACGACCACACTATTCTGTTAAAATATTTAAAAATCTGTTAAAAAAGTACCAAAGCAAATAAATATATACATCATACACTTGATGAACAATAACCTCTTCGGGGTTATATAGAAACATGTGGGACGGTCATTGCCATTTGAAAATACCTTTCAGGTGGGCAGACATGTTTCGCCTTACAAGATAGGCTTTATCAATGCCCTTTCACCTTGTCAGGAATTTTTGTGTATTTGTCTCTTTAAGTACTGTCCATTCAATAATTTCCCCCGAGAAAAATCTGGTCAAGATGCCCTCTTGAAAGCAATACATGAATTTTTTGAGGTATGCTGGCCCTTTAAGAGATATTCAGCAGCTTCTCCAAATTTTTTGAGGAACGCTCTTATTTGTGTACAAACGTCATTCATATTATCTCCTTATATATATACTGTGCTTTTGTTGTCAAGCCATGCTTGCCACCTGCGCTGTAGATAGCAGCTGGAGCGTGTGGGGAGGAATCCTCTCCCTTACTGTGTGTGGATATGACGTCCTGCGTCCCGCTCGTTCTCTGATGGGGGCTGGTTATAAGTAAAATCGGGGGTACCTAACCCTGAAAATCTTGAAATAGAGTATTGTTAAATCTTGATTATGTACCCACTTAAAAGATAATTCAGTAGGGGTTTTTCCAGAAAGGGTCGCACAAATGGAGAAACCCGTGTAGGGCAACTCCACATTTCACAATGGAGTAACTTGTGTCCGTGCGCTGGGGATCTTCACCTGAGGCTGAGCTGCAACTTTCATTATTATTAACTCCGCTAACTTCATAATGTTCTTACTGAAAATTTAAGCACTGTTTGAAATGTCCTGATTTCTGTTCTGTTTCCTTTGTCAAAAAGGCTCTCGGATTTCCAATATGTAACGTTCTTCTATACTCTGTAATTTTAAATGTCAGCTTCTTTTAAAAAAATAGCAATTTTTCTTATATAAAATTTCCTTAGGACAGTCAGAAGAAGAAGCACTACTACTTTTCTGTTATCTACAGACTTCTCAACTGTTATTTTTTACTCTGTTGGTTAGAGTTAACACCATTGTCCCAGATTTCATAATTCTATTTTTGGTTACGTCACATGTAAATTCAATGCTACACATTTATTGCTGGAGTATCAGCAAATTAAAGTCCAGAAAAATAGACTGTTCTCTGTTCAGAGGTAATTCCTGTCTCTTCTATCATCTCCTCCTACCCTCGCCACAGATCTAATTCACATGAATGGAAGCTACTTTAATCTATCTGACCGAATGATAGGGTGACAATACTAAGTTCTGAAAAAAAATTATGTTGCTGGACAGTGGACATAAAGGCCCTGTCCCGGCAAATGTATGCTTATCTGTTTTCCCCTGCAGCAGCTTTGCCAAAATCCACATACTACTCACCTGTAATCGAGATCTGGTCCATCCACTGTGACAAAGGACGGACAGCGCCTCATCCACCAGTTGCTTGCAAAGAATCCTGGGGCATGGGCACTTCACATGGCCCTGTGTGACAGGTATGTGGGGCATCACACACTTTAGTATTCAAGTTAGATATAGTCATAGTTAACTAGATTTGTGTCTGAAGTCCTTAGGAGTTAGCAAGGTTCTGCACACCGCATGGAAATGTGCCTTGCCATGCTCAGTGTTACAATAATGTGTAACTAGAATGAGAGTTATAGTAAGCCAACAACCAGTCAGAACACAGCATTGCCACAGGACCCTGCAGGCTGCACCTAACATTGTTGCAGCACTCTGCATCAAACACACTCCTTATGGCCTTCGCACCACCAATGGGGATGCCGTGCAGAGCCACATATTTTCCAGTGAGTGTGTACGCCAAGACTGGGGGGTTACCTTGCAGGGCATTTCAAATCAGGATGCCCCTGGGCATATTTACGTGGCCCTATGCCCTATGACCAGTAGATGGCTATCCCTGGCTCTCTTACCCAGCTGCTGCCAATTAGCAGCCTTAAAATCAGCTTCACGGCCAAACATTCGTAGATCTGATGCCATGATCTAGGCCTTTCTGATCCTCCATTACCTGGCGTTCTGCTTGCTTTATCACTTTTCCTGTTCAATCTCCAGTCTCTAAATTGTGTATATATTTATTCACATTGAAGTTATCCTATTTTGGCATGCTGTTAGTTTATATATATTTCAGGTTGGTTGCTGTGTTTAGAATTAAGGGGGTGATTTACTATGTTCCCTACCTCACAAGTATGTTTGTCAGACGCGCGACAGACCGGCGAGTAAGCAAAACTTACTGAAGCAAATTGCAGTGAACACTTTCAAACGCATTTTGTTGCAATTAGCTGGAGCTGGAGAAAGTCACAGGTATTTACATTGAAAAGTGGTTTGGAAAATGGCGGCGGTATGCTGGCGAACTGCTGTGGCAGAATTCTTTAGCAAAAAACATGAAAATACAATTTTATTGCATATGTCAGTGTTGGAGGGATCTCAGAATATATGTGTCGTGGGAGGGTCTGGGTTGCTTGGAAAGCTTAAGAATAAAATTATATTTAAAAATATAAAAGTTATGTAAAAATACAATTTTGTGATTACTCACCTGTAAAATGGGTATTATAAGTATGTCTCACACCTTGCTTCAGAATAATTAATAACACGTGGGTTATGGTCCAGTAGAGGGCGAACTTCTACAGAGATGGCTAGAAAAAGAAGCCCCTCCCGGTCCATAAATACCTGGGACCTCCCACACATTCCCCAGTATAAGAAAGCAGTAAGGGGTCCAGGAAGAGCCAATAAAATCTATGAGAAAAAAGTTTCACCATATAGAGGATCCAAGATACAACTTAGGGTGGGACGAAGCAGGGTGTGAGACATACTTATAATACCCATTTTACAGGTGAGTAATCCCAAAATGGCATTATTCCAAGTATGTCTCACACCCTGCTTCGGAATGATTAATAACACGTGGGACATCCAATAGCAGTGTTCAAAAAGGGTTGCTGAGGGACCATTCCCCCCGGCGAGAGGTCCCTCTGCTCAAAGAATCCGCTTCCAGGTTCTCCACCCCTGGAATGTAGACTGCCGAGATGCACGGAACATTGCTTTCGGCCCAAGCAAGAATCATAGACACCTCCCGGAGGGCACTCCGGCTGCGAGTCCCTCCTTGGTGATTGATGTAAGCGTCCGCCGTCCGATTGTCGGAGCGAACCTGAACTGGTAAACCCCGAAGGTGATGTGTCAGATGCGACAGCACCAACCGAGCCGCCCTCAACTCCAGAATGTTGATGGGGATATGGGCCTCCTGAGGACCCCACAATCCCTGGAACTGACGTTCCCTCCAGAAGCCTCCCCAGCCTGACAGACTGGCATCCGTGGTGAACGTCTCCCAACAGGGAGCAAGAAAGGACCTGCCCCCCAGGAGATTCCTCTGGTCCATCCACCACTGGAAGGGCCGCCGGACAAGAGGGGACAGAACACAAGTCTGATCCAGACATTTGTTCCAAACCGATAGAAGATGAAGCTGAAGGGGTCTCATGTGAAACTGAGCAAATAGCACTGCCTCGATGCAAGCCACCATCAAACCTACCAGCCTCATGCATTGCCTGATGGACGGACGAGGGCTGGACAGAAGAAAACTAATTCGAGCCTGAAGAACATCCACCTTCGGCTGGGGTAGGAACACCCTAGTCTGAATGGTATCCAGAGTCATGCCCAGGAACGAAGCCACCCTTGACGGGGATAGAGAGGACTTGGGGTAATTGATTACCCACCCGAACCTCTCCAGCGTCGTCACCACCGTTCTGGTGTCCAGCTCCACCTGGTGGAGAGAGGATGACGTAATTAGAAGGTTGTCCAGGTAAGGCAAGATACGAATGCCCCGAACTCTGAGAAGGGCCATCACGCCCGCCAAAACCTTGGTGAACACCCTGGGCGCCGAAGTCAGCCCGAAGGGAAGAGCCACAAACTGGAAGTGCTGGTTGTCTACCACGAACCTGAGGAACCTCTGGTGTCCCAGGAAGACCGGCACATGAAGGTAAGCGTCCTTGATATCTATTGAGGTCATAAAGTCCCCCGGACGCAGTGAGCCGACAGCAGAGCGCAGAGTCTCCATGCAAAATTTTTTGGTTCTGATGAACCGGTGGGGGGTTTTCAAGTCCAAAATGGGTCTTATGGAACCATCTTTTTTAGGCACCATAAAGAGGTTGGAATAGCAACCCAGACCTCTCTCTGTGGGGGGAACCGGACAAACTACCCCCATATACCAAAGGTTTTGCACCGCCATAAAAAGGCCCTGTGCCGCCCGAGGGTCCGACGGAACCCGGGACCTGAGGAATCTGGGAGGAGGCCGGCATGCAAACTCCAGCATGTACCCGGAGGAAATTACCTCCCAGATCCAGACGTCTGTGACCTCTAGGGTCCGGACCTGAGCAAAGAGACGCAGCCGTCCCCCCACCCGCAAGGGTGAGGGCGCCCCTTCATTGCTGAGCGGGCTTGGCAACAGATTTGGGTTTAGTACCCCAGGAAGTCCTGGGTCGGGCATGTCCTCTGCCCCTACCCCAGGCATCCCCTCGGAACGCAGTGAAAAACGTTCCCCTGCTTGACAGAGAGCCACGAAAGGAGGGGTTAAATGAACCCGAACCCTGAGAGGGCCGGCGCTGCTTCTTGCATTGAGGTAACTTACCCCCTCTGGCAACCGAGTCTAAACGATCATCAAACAGGCGCAGACCCACGAAGGGAAGACCTGTGAGCGCCTTCTTAGCAGCGTTATCGGCCGCCCACTGGCGCAACCAGACCAACCGGCGTATAGCAACTTGCAATGCCAAGGTCCTGCTACACATACGGATAGTATCATCCAAGGCTGATAAGACAAAAGCAATGAACATCTCACAATGAGTCTAGGCTGTAAACTCCTCACTGCAAGGATCCAATTGGAAACCATCCAAAAGGCCCCTAATTAGAGCTCTAGTAGCCACGGCCGTGATCGCAGAAGCACAAACCGGGCGCAAGGCCGAACCCACACAAGCAAAGGCATGTGAAGCCAATTGATCGAGACCTCACCATCCTTCAAGGTAGTGGAATCCGGGGTATGCACGACTGAAGTATTGGACAATTCCAGGATGGGCGCGTCGACCTCTGGGGGTGTCGACCAAAGTTTCACCACATCAAGAGGAAAGGGATACTTCCTATCCCACCCGTGAGGGATATCAGGGAGCCGGCTAGGCTTTTCCCATTCCTTAAGGATCAGATTGTTAAAGTGCTTCTGATCCGGGACTCCAAACGAGGTTTGGCAGTCCCAAAAAATTCCCCCCGTTGCGGAGGGGCCTCCGCAGGAGGGGAAATGGCAAGTACCTCAAAAAATTTGAGTAAGGAGCCTATGGGTGTCGACAGTATCCCCGCGCTCTGAGCCGTCATCAACGCCAGGGTACTGCCGATCCTCAGATGAGTCAGAGTCTGGGAACAGTTCCCCTTCCTCCAGCGGGGAACAATCAGACAAGTCAAATGGTTCAAAATCACCATAATCAAAGGCCGGCGCCGCGGGCGCCAAGTGCCGTCTCTTAGCTGGGGCCTTCCTGGCCACAGAGCTAGCAATCAGTCCCTCAATGTTGGCCAGTCTTGCGCATACATCAGATTGCAACTCCCCACTGGTGACGTCACTTGGGGTCATAACTAGGCGTGGGGGTGTAGGTGATGAGGCCAGCGGGGCTGAACCATCCGCACGGGGCCCGGCTTGTCGCACAAGCACCTGTTGTGCACATGGTATACAGATTTGCACATTATCTCCCAAAAGGGATGCCCCAAATATCACACACAACCGGGGTTGTCCCGAAGGGACCCCAAGTCCAATATCCTGGGGAGCCTCCATATGGTGATAGTCGCAAAAATCAATGGGAATTACGCTATGAAGCTACCCGGGATGCCCCTTAGCGTCCGTTAGTGGGAGGATTTAATAATGACCAAAGGGAAACCCAATTTGAACAAGGGACCTAAGGACCGGGAGAACCCCCTTTTTTATTAAAGGCTTGATAGTCCCACCTGAAAGACACAATAAGGGACCCCATAAGAATCATATATGCACACAGAAAACCAAGCACCAACATATGCAGCATAAAGGCATAAAATGCAGTAATTAAGGCAGTATCCCCAGGTCTCCAGGCACTGTGATAACAGCGCAATGTACATATAAATATAACGACAATAATAAAAACCAAGGCCCCGAAGGGCACTCACAGTATCTGGCAGACAGGAATGGCATCTATTAGCCAGGAGATCCTCAGGAAAAAGGGCGGGCCAGCACGGATCGCGCACCGCCAGTGGCCCCGCCCCCTCCTGGCCCGGGAACTGACAAGCGGTTCCCAGCCAATGGCTGAGAGCCACAAAAAACGCGCCGGAGGAGAGGGGCGGGCCGTAACCAGCGCGCAGAGCGTCAGGACCCGCCCCCTCCTCTGACTGAGGAAAAAGAGAGAGAGAGAGCGAGACGCGCTCCCCAGCCATGCTGCCGAGTCGGCCATGAGACAACCGGCCCGCCGCTGCTGGACAATACAGCGAGCGTGCGGGCCGCAGATCACAGTGAAACACATGCACACACACAACACACACACACAACACCCAAACACACACGCTGGCAGTAGCCAGCACGTGAAGTAAAAACAGCACATGACAGTAACTACAATGGGACAAAATGGAGGGTCAGGCCCCCCTCCCCACTATCCGGGAACGGGGAGTAATGGAGGGGAAGCCGAAAGCTACCTATAATAATGTAGCGACGGCAACAATACGGACAGGGCATCCCACGTCAGGATCACTTAACCTGACGACCGCCTACCCCTTGGTGGGGGATTTGCGGTGGAGCATGGCTCCTGTTCAAACACCTCTAAGGTGTGCCCTACCCTCACCCGGACCGTACAGCCAAGGCTGGGAGGCATAGGGACATTAATGAAATAGTCCAGGTGAAAATAGGAAAAAAGTGGCCGGGTGTACACCCGACTTACCTGTAAAGGAAAGAGACAGCCATCTTCTTGACTTGCTTCGCCGTCTGCAGAGACTTATCTGGGGAATGTGTGGGAGGTCCCAGGTATTTATGGACCGGGAGGGGCTTCTTTTTCTAGTCATCTCTGCAGAAGTTCGCCCTCTACTGGACCATAACCCACGTGTTATTAATCATTCCCAAGCAGGGTGTGAGACATACTTGGAATAACATTATTATTAGTTGCTTTTCACATACTCTGTAACTTTTGTAATGTTCTCTCTTGAAAAATAAGTTAAAGAGGCTATAGAAACCTAAAGTGACAATCTCCCCCTAAATAACATTGATTACTATGGGGTTCACCACTGTCAGCATTTGCCGAGCCAAACTGAAGGAGAAGTAAATACAAAAAACATGAGCATCTCCAGCGGAACAGCCAAAATTTCCTATGGTAAATGCGTAAACCTGCTATTTAAAAGTGTTAGTAGTAGAGCTATGACACTGCATGTTAAAATAGAATGGCGACTTCCCGAAAAAGGAGATGTAGGTGAAATACCTTTTAGTTAGTGGTATTTTTATGGCAACAACACATGGGACACCTACAGTAGGTTTGAGTGTTCACAAACTGACGTAATTGTTGTGTTTCAAATGTTTAACATTTCATTGTGTATAGGCATAGGGTTGAATGCAGTTTACATGAATGTTAGTGCTGCAATAACTCCAATAACTCTAATAACTAAGAGTACATTTACACTTAACAAATAGTGATGGTCGATCCCGAACGTGATTTCGTACTTCGGGTCCCCAAACCCACGGACGTATTTCAATTTGAAATCCGCCCTTGGGTTTGGGGACCCGAAGTACGAAACCGTTGTGCAAGCTTGACGCTCAGCTGGAACTCAGAGGAAGGCTGCTTGGCTGCAGAGCAACCAATCTGCCTTCTTCCTTCACTACCAACCACTGGCCAGGAAGGGCATATGACTTTGGCATATAAAAGGTGAGGACAGATTTATTTTTTTACTAAAACTGTCCTTGTAGGGACATATATATATGTTTATTTTTACAGTCAGTGGAAGTGGGGGGGGGGGGGTCATTCGGGCCCTCTCCTGAAGTGCCCTCGCGGGAGAGTTTAGATGCCCCTCAGGTAAAGAAAAGATCCAGCAAGATCGATAGAGGGGTCAGGTGAGTTTCCTTTTTTTTAGTTTTTTTTGCTGTTAGCAGTGAGGAAAGCAAGGCTCTTTGAGATACTTTGAAATGGCTGATTTTACAAAGTTCCCAATGGGGGGTAAGGTGAGAGGAATTATTGTGTCCCTGGCCAGGGACTTAAACACAGCACTGGAGGACAACAGCATTGAAAATATATCAATTCAACTTCTTAGAGTGGGAAAGAGGGACAACTGTTTAATGAATTCACACCCCCCCCCCCTCATTGTGGAATAATTTTCCAAGCTCAAGAGGCTTTATTCCTAATATTCCAGTGTGCAGAGACCAAACAAGGACTGAACAAGTAACAGGAACTGTGAAGAACGCTTGTTCAGAGTAAATTCAGACAAACAAGGATAAGGTCTGTGACCAGGCACACACTAACTTTCTCCCACCTTATCTCCCTTGGAAACAGTAAGTTATGAACCATTTCAAAGCACCTGATTGTATTTAAAGACCCCATGTATTCTAGGCAAAATCGATTTCTTTGCTTCAATTTCTGGGTCTTGGCTGAGCTGGGAAGGGTGTGTCATGGTGCAGCTTTATGAGTCTTGAGCATGCTCTGCTGTGGTGCGAGACAGTTGTGGGACCACTGTGGCTTGCCATGCTTGCTTACACTAAGAGCACCAAGGGATGAGGTGGCTGTAGGACCATTTTTTAATGTGATTCTGGAGGAAAAAAAGTTGAAAAAAAGGGCACATGTTGGGTCCCTTCTACAGCTTCTACCCTGTGCTGCAGGAAATTTAGGAGAAGCACATGAGACAGTATTCAGGTTAGTGTTAGCTGTCGGGTTCAAAATCTCTTTAATTATAGGATAGTTGAACAATGTTGTTAAGAAGCCATGTTGTTTGTTCAAAACTATAGTCCAGCCATTTTGTGTGCTATTTATGTCTAATTATGATCCAGGGTAGCCAATAACCATTAACTATTTTATATCCCTGGACTGTCTAGTCTCTATTTGTACCACACCATCCTGAAACATGTCAGGCTAATAAACACAGAATACATAGAATAGTCTCCCTATACTTTTTCCAGCCCACTCTCTGCATCAGTGTTCCAATGAGTTATGTATGCGTTCAACCCTAATTAATGCCAGCGATCACACAGGGGCACATAGTGCTGCCCAGAAGCACAAAGTAGTAATACTAATTTCATGGAATATTTTGGCCCATGAAGCAGCTGAAACATGCCATTTTTGGAATTTGTCTATGGCACAGCCCTCTGTTCCAATTAATAAAGGTGTGTGCTCCATTCACCACCAATGTGCATGCAAATAGTGGAAGAATTCCCAAAGAAGATCTTTGCACAAACATGCCATTCAACCTGACCTTGGAAACTAGTATGCTTCAGAGATCTGGCGTTAGAGAAAGTATTGTAGTTGTGGACAGAAGATAAATATAGTTTTCTTCAGCACTAATTAGCCTGAGAAGTGTGTTAGCCCTTGAGAATTATTAAAGCAGAAGCAATAAACAACAAATTGGTGCGGTTGCTCACCATCGATTATTTATACCAAAAGAAATGAGTCCCCAACAGTTAAACTGCAGCAGGTCTGTATAAAGGGTAGATTAGATAGTACGACTATTAAGGATAGTCGAATGAAAGTGTGCTGGCTTTCAATGTTGTTCCATGAAGTTGTAGGATGACATAGCGTGCTGTATTTGCATGTAGTTCAGAGAACCAATAAACATGTAACCAAAAATACACATGCTAAGCAATGCCCTCACATAAAGATTAAAAGGATGTTGAGGTTTAGAAATCACAAATTGCACACTCAGACACATCCACACCTGCAGTCAATGTCACTGTGCATTCTTCAGCTTCCTTTTTGCATACTTTGACTTTTGAGTGAGTGGACATGACATTATGAAATAAAGACCTAAAGAGCATCTGTAGATACATATAAATTAGAGTACTCACCTCCAATGCAGATAATTGGTCATGGACCACTGCTTTAAAATGTCCGTTTTCAGTACTCAGGATCCTTAACCATGCCCCAGTATGACCCAGTGAACAGGAACCCATAAAACCTTAAATTAAAAGGAGGTTACTGCCCCCCCCCCCCAAGCCATACAAAATGGGTGCTTCATACCACTTTTTAAATTTCTGGCACAGATTAATATTTAATGGTCTTTTTTATAGATTTGGCAATTATGACATTTCAAACCTTGACATGAACTCAGCCACGCTTCTCATAAGTCAGGCAACACTACATATGGCATTTAAGTTTTATAATGAAAAATGTGGATAAACAACATAAATCTGTTTATGCTGTCTTAATGGCTGACTTGTCCAAATGGCCTGGGAGATTGACCTCCGGGGGGCGGGGGGTAGGTAATTTAAAAGAGTCAATAGGGCTTATGGCTGGCAGACTGTCTAAGTGATTATAGTTCAAAAGACAATATATATATATCCCCTCATAACTTTTGAAATTGGGGTCACCAAAATATGACAACCAGTTAACCTGGCCACTGATGGCATAAAATTCTGAAGGATAACAAACTTGCAGATCTTGTTGTCCCATAAACACCAGTAAATCAATACTTGAAAACTTGAACGGAAACAAGAAACTTTTTCGTAAAATATGACTTTGAACCGTGGTATAAGTGACAGTAGGTCTGCGAAAGTCTTTAACAGCAAATCATAATAAATATGGCCTAGCCACAATGGCCAAATTGGTCTCCACCCCTGGTCAACTGCCATTTGTTGGACTCAGGGGGCTGCCCTGCCACTCTCCTGTCTTTAAAACTTAGAGTGCTTGAAGAGATCAGGATAACACATCAGGGGTGCATTCACTAGCAGAATGTTATCATCTCATGGATTCCTCACAGGTGGAGTCTATTGTGGTGGCAGACCTTTGCAGACAAACTTTCAGGGGATGGCCGACGCGCGATGTAATTTCCGGTCTCTAGACCGGGATGATGTTATCAGAGTTGCACTGCCAGGAACACTGTAGATCGCACGTCGGGTGTCAGAGCACGTGGATGCGCACCCATTACTCACACAGCCTCCAGTCTTCAGTGTGAGCCATAGCGCGTATCGGCTCACACACAAGCTGCCTGCATATAGAGCGGGAGAAACGACATTAGCCGCATTCCTGGCATTCCTGAACCGCAATAGAGGGACAGCGCTGCTGCACACTTTGCCACCACTGCGGTTTAGTAAAGGTAATTTGAGTTACTAGATATCACTTATTTTTACCAGGATAGTGTTCTGTAATGATATTGATATAGAATTCTCCAACACACAGGAATTGACGTGGTTTCATCTAATGAACAATGTCTCATCCATAAACTTTCCTGCTCTGAGAGGCGGTATACATCAGCGCATTTTATAAATGAGACACAGAGGTATAGATATAAAACATATATAACCCCCTTAGTGGGCTATTTTCAATGATTAAACCCTACACATTTTTATTATCTTTGACATTAATTGAGTAACTCAATTATAGGTTGGTGCAGCAAAATTACAGTGAGCATCACATACCAGCACATTAAGGGAACTTCCCCACCTGGGACTAATCACCGCACACATACTGGTATAAATCAGGTGAGTTTGTAATTCCAGCATAATACCCTAAATATTAACGCAGATTGTGAACTGTAAATACAATGATTAACCAATATGAAAAAAATGTAAAGCCAATATCAGAAGTATTAAGTTTAGATTGTCTCTATTTACTCTTTGAGATGATGTCTGCAATGTAACATGAGCAATATTGCAAACAAATATATATTTTATATTTTTTCTGATGCATTAGGGCACTGAGGAAGCCATTACTGGTGAAACATGTCTGCCCTGATTGTACTGATCGACATACCAGTAAGATAAATAAGACTAACTGTACTGCTCTAGCGCGATATTGCTATATATAAAAAATCAGCGAATACCTTCAGCTGCTATTGTCAACCTCGTTTTATGCACCTGCATGCTTTCTAATAATGTTTGTAATAATGTTGAAACAATAGTGTGTTTGGATCAGAACGGATCCCCTTTCTTTTATCATCAGATTTAATAAAATAACTTTATATTAAAAGAACATTGGTGAGGTGTGGTGGGAAAGCTGGGTCTAGGTGACACGGGGGATTGGGCCTAATCCCCAACAATCAAATTGAATCAATTTTGATAGACCAGCAATTTCCAAACCCCCTCCCCTAAAAAAACTGTAATAACAGGGTCGCTTGTTGAACTAGGACAGGTCACCACATAGTGAGGACCTGCCCTAATAAGTAGGAGTCTATTGTGACCAGAAGTATTATTTTTTTTTGTAAAGCAATATTTGCCATATTATTTGGTACTTTATTTCTTCTGTTTTAATTCTGTACCTCAGGAGAGATGCTTGATGTGTGCTAAATCCTTGCGCCTTGTATGCTTGGTTGTGTGGGATCACTTTATCATCGTATAGTGTATATCCATGTCCCAGGACCTAACTGTGTAATCTGGCTTTCTGAGTGATCTTAGCTACAGACCTTTGTGATCCGTGTGTGCGTGAGTGAAGCACAATTTTTAACTCTGGCTGGATTGGGGTTCCAGGACCTCAATTCATGACACTTCCTCTGATGTAATTCATGACACTTCCTCTGAAGAATTACCCATGTCATTTTATTTTTTTTTATTCAAAGTTTTCCATGGCTTTGGGAAGATGAGAGGTGCATGTGGAGTGATGAGCCAGAGCAGGGCACATACAGTCAAAGCTAAAGACGTTTTTTACCACAGAGGCAGGGAATTCCACAAATGCTCCACCTCTGTGGTAAGCTCCCTCCACAGCATCCCAACATTAACTTTAATGGGATACCATGGTAGAGGGAAGAGACCTGTGTCCTCCTTTACAACAGATGTTGTCAGAGTGGCGGCAATAGCTGCCAGACAACCCAATGGACCTGAGGAGAGGACACCACCTGGTGGGGAACAGAAGGAGGAAGACATTCAGATGGTGAGCTAATTTTTTGCACAGTCTGTAAAGTCATTGGATATTGGTGGCTGGCATGTCGGTGGGTGTCATGCTGGATCTTGTCAATATCTGGGATAGGGCATCTGGGTCAAATGGCCCAGATCCAAAACCCATCAATGCATATGTGCATGTTTCTCCATTCTGCACCTGACTCTATGAAAACTGAAGCAGCAATGGGTTTTAACCATAAAAAATCATTAAAGATAAACATTTCAAAGAATTTCAAGCCAAATTCAATCTGCTCCTGATTTAATTCACTTATCATTATCTCCTTTCAAGAAAATTATATTTTATCTTAAACCTTTTATTTGCATGGGTTTTCTTTGTGGAATATAAATCTGTTTTTTCAATAATATTCTTCTGCATTCATTTTTGTCCACCAGAGTTCTGCTGAACATTAAGTTAATAAAAATTTTATAAATGACTTTTATAAAGGCTTCTTTCTTTCCTAAACAGAGCAGCAGGGTCACATATTCTTTACACCCTTGTTCCAAATTGGCTTAAAAAAACAAAGAGAATCTGACAATGAAAGAGTTGAAAGATGAACAGACACTAAAAGGGATTTGAAGAGAGATCAGCAGGATGGAAAAGAAACCTCATCCCCATAGGGAAGACATGTACTCAGCACATTTTGTTCCATCTGCTTTTACTATTAAGAACTAGACATACAACTTTTAAAAAAGTGTAGCTAGAAAAAAAATATAGAATTTTCCTTCCATAAATAACATTAGGCAAACATGCACTGACCCAAATTCATCAGTCAATTAGCTACACTTACTGTTCAGGAGACCAGGGCCCCGATGCAAGCAACAGACATTCACAATGCCTCATCATTAAATCACCCCTGTTCCCTTGGAGATTGCTCTAGTGTTGGCAGCCACCCACATAGGGGCCATGTTTATCCAAAAACTTGCCTTTGTGGTAACCATGCTAATCAAAAACATACCTAACAGCCATTCACCAGATAGTTGCCCAGTCTGAATGTTGTCATACAGTTTTGTAAAATGTCATAGTAAGGAAACCTGTAAAAGCAGTGATCTCCGTATGGGGCTAGCAACCATCTGTAGGGTAAAAAAAACGCAATTCTGTGAGGTACTCACCTGTAGAATTGTTTTTTCTGGGAATCCATTCCATACACTCCTTACTCTTGGGTTTCCTCCTCCTTGCTGATCACGTGACTGCAAGAAAGAAAACAGGCGTGGCCCTCCTGGCCCATAAGTAGCAGCTGCCCCTAATCAGATCAGTTTACTTAAAAAGCAGTAAAATAATTTAGAGACAGGCCGGGAGGCCCTAAAAAGAGTCCATGTTACTACACATCAAACTCAACCAAAAAATGCTCTCAAAATTAAGTCCTTTACTTCTTTTTTTTTCAATACTATGAATTAATAATCAAAAAATGGATTAACCCCTCAGAAAAACATTGGAAGATACCATGACCCAGAACGGGTGAGCCACAGAATTGCGTTTTTTCTTCCAATCCATTCCATACACTCCTTACTCTTGGGATCTCCAAAAGCAGTGCCATCTATGGGCGGGATCCTCTAACGCAGAACGGCAGGAAGTTCACTTCACTACTGCCTGTAGAATCTTCCGACCCACAACAGCGTCAGCTGAGGCTCTAACATCTACCTTGTAAAACTTGGTGAATGTATGCACCGAAGACCAGGTGGCAGTTTTGCAAACCTGTTCCACCGAAGTCTGATGTTGAAAAGCCCAAGCACCAATGGTCCTAGTGGAATGGGCCGTGACCTGAAAAGGGTGTTCCTTCCCCTTGGCCGAATAAGCTCTAGCTACTGCCTGCCTAATTCACTTACTGACAGTGGCTTTAGCTGGCGGAAAACCCCCTTTTTTTATTTTTATTTTTTGGTCCTTCTGAAATGACAAAGAGAAAATCCGTCTTGCGGAAGGCATCTGTAGCTGCCAAATAATACCTGATGGCTCTAACCACGTCTAGAGAATTAAGTGCCCTTTCCTTAGTATTAGCTGGAACTGGGCATAAGGAGGGTAGAATTACCTCCTGATTAAGGTGAAAGGGAGAGACAACCTTAGGTAAAAAATCAGGCTTAAAACAAAAAACTACCTTGTCTCTATGTAACTCAAAATAAGGAGACTTCATACATAAGGCGGCTAACTCCGAAATACGCCGCACAGAAGTAATTGCCACTAAAAAAATAACTTTAAGTGTCAAAATGCTCATTGGAGCGTCAATCATAGGTTCAAAGGGAGCGCCCTGTAGAGCCGTCAACACCAAATTCAAGTCCCACACCGGTAATATAGACTTGCGCGGTGGACGGACATGAGTGACTCCCTGAAAAAAAGTTTTAATGAGTCTATTACAAGCGATAGACCTCTGGAAAAAAATAGATAAGGCCGATACCTGCCCTTTTAGGGTACTTAATCGTAGGCCCATTTCTAAGCCATCCTGAAGAAATTCTAGAACTCTGGAAATTGAATACGTTCTGCATGAACATTTCCTAGCCTTACACCAGGATATGAATGACCGAGATCTGGCTCGACCGGTAGACGCCATTGGTCTACCGCCATCCTTGTTATGTCCGAGAACCAACTTCTTCTTGGCCAATGAGGAGCTACTAGAATGGTGGGTACTCGACTCGAAGTGGAAACGGGGGAAAAATGTACAGAAGCTTGAACCTTGTCCAAGGGACTGAGAGGGCATCCGTGGCTATGGCCAGAGGGTCCCTTGACAGGGATATGAATTTTGGCCGCTTGTGATTGTGTCTGGACGCAAAGAGATCCACTTCCGGGCGCCCCCAGTGCCGACAAAGGGCTTGGAAAACCTTCCGACTGAGGGACCATTCCCCCCGGCGCAGGACCTTCCTGCTCAGAGCATTGGCCTCCTGGTTTTCTATCCCCGGGATGTAAACTGCCGAGATACAGGGAACACTTTCCTCTGCCCTGATCAGAATCAGGCTTACCTCCAGTAGAGCACCCTTGCTCCGGGTACCCCCCTGATGATTGACATAGGCTACCGCCGTCCGGTTGTCCGACTGGACCTGGACTGCCTGCCCCTTCAAGCAGGGGTCAGATACAGAAGCACTAACCCGATGGCTCTAAATTCCAATACATTTATGGGAAGCTGATTCTCTTTCGGCCCCCATTGACCCTGGACTTTCTGAGATTGCCAAACGCCGCCCCATCCTGTGAGACTGGCATCCGTGGTAACGATCTGCCACTGTGGTGTCAAGAAGGATCTGCCCACAGAAAGGTGAAGAGGGTCCATCCACCACAGAAGAGATTGTCTTGCCGAGGGCGTTAGTACAAAGACTTGATCCAGCAACTGTGGGGCTCGATCCCAGCTTGCCAACAGATTCAATTGAAGGGGCCTCATGTGAAACTGGGCAAAAGGTACTGCCTCGAAGCAGGCTACAATCAGGCCTAACAACCTCATACCCAGCCGAATGGTCGGCTGCCGGCAAGCCAGGAGCACTCTGATCTTGGATTAGTTGCGCCTTCTCTCCTGGTAGATACACTTTGACTTGGACAGTGTCCAGAATCATACCTAAGAAGTTCCATACTGGCGCCGGAATGATATGAGACTTCGGGTAATTGATCACCCAGCCGAATTCCTCCAGAGTCGATCGGACCGTCTGCGTGTCCTTCAGGATCTGCTGCTGCGATCCGGCTGATATTAGAAGATCGTCCAAATAGGGGACAATACAAATCCCCTGGCTCCTGAAAATTGCCATGAGACCTGCCAAAACCTTGGTGAATACTCTTGGAGCCGAGGATATCCCAAATGGGATATCACAAACTGGAAATGCTTGTCTTCCAGGGCAAACCTCAGGAATCTTTGATGTCCCGAAAAAATTGGCACATGCAGATACGCGTCCCTTATGTCTATGGTAGTCATAAGGTCCCCGGGTCGAACTACTGTTAAAGCTGACCTCAACATCTCCATGCGGAAATGCTTCACGCGGATATATCTGTTGAGATCCTTCAGATCTAAAATGGGATGAATCGACCCGTCCTTTTTGGGGATTGTAAAAAGGTTGGAATAAAACCCCTGACCTTCTTCCTGAAGGGGTACTCGACAAATCACCCCTTTTTGAAGGAGGTGCCGAACAGCGGACTTCAGGGCATCAAACTTTGACTGGTTCCGGGATGCCCCTGACCGAAGGAACCTTGCGGGTGGTCTGGCTGCAAACTCGATTTTGTAACCTGAGGACACTACATCTTGGATCCACAGATCCCTTACGCGGCGCCTCCAGATATGAGCAAAATGCAAAAGCCGTCCCCTCACCCGCTCGGGTGAGGGCGCTCCCTCATGCGTGGGCTTGGCTGGAGGATTAGGCCCACTTCTCCAGGCCCCTCCTGCCCTAATACGCGGTCTGCCTCTACCTCAAAAAACTCTACGGGAGCAAGGACGAAAGGCCCCTCTGCCAGTCCAAAAGAGTCGATATGATGAAGTCCTCTGAAAAGGCCAAGTCGTCCTCTTCCTTTGAGGCAGTTTGCCATCCTTCACCATACCTTCCAGTTTTTCTCCAAAAAATCTGCTCCCTAAAAAAGGTAGACCTATAAGAGCTTTCTTAGTGGCGGCAACCGCCAACCATTGTCTTAGCCATAAGGAACAGCGCAAGGCCACAAGCAGAGCAGAAATTCTAGCAGCTAGCCTGACTGCATCATCCATCGCAGTGATAGCGAACGAGTTAAAGTCCAAACAATCCTTAAAATATTTGGACTCTTGAATAAGCCTGCGAGACTTAGCCCTGGCTAAACTTTTTCTTCATCTTCTTCCAAGAAAGAAAACAGGCGTGGCTTGAAGCCAGGGACACAATGGCCATTGCACAAACAGGACGTAGAAAGGATCCTTTCATAGCAAAAGCATGGCGGGCAAATTGATCCATTCGTCTCTTCCTGGGATCTCTTAAAGATCCCATAGTAGCAGACGGCATGATGGAAGTATTAGACAAGCCTGCTACTGGAGAATCCACCTCAGGTGGGTAAGACCAATGCTTAATCATGTCCGCCGGAAAGCGATACCTAGAGCCTAGTATCCTGGGAACAGCTGGTAATTTGTTAGGATTTTCCCATTCCTTTAACGCCATTTTAGAACACCTGCCTCTGCCTTACTGGCTTAAACAGATCATCCTTCCCTCTTCTTGCCCCCTCAGGAGGGGTGATATTATTATTATTATTCATTTATATAGCGCCATCATCCTCCGTAGCGCTCCACAAAGCAGTAACTACAGACAGGGTAGAACATACAGCACATACACTATTTCAAACGCAGTTTTACAGATTTGACAGTGGATATTCTGAGTACAAGATACAATATGGGAGAGAGTGATATTCAAAGTTTCAAAACCGAAAAGAGCAGACTCTGTGTTTCGCCTGCAAGGAGGGGGTCCTCATCAGAAGAGAAAAAAAAAATAGAGTTACTATCTTCCTCACCAGAGCGTAACTCGCCTTCTGAGAGCTGCTCATCTATATACTCTTCTTCCTCCCACTCTCCAAAAGAGGCAAATAAATCTCTTTCCTCCGCAACAGGTTCCAATGCCTCCTCTTATAGGTGGCCTTCTTTGGAATAACCAAGGATAACTGTCTCTCCAGGTTATCCAACCTGTGCACCACATCTGACTGTGCCTGGCTGCCCTCCCCCTCTCCAGGGGAAGGAAGGGATGGGTGAGCCGTTGTGCTCACACCAGTAATAACTGGACTAAAGACCTGAGCCGCCGCTCAATTATGGTCTAACCAATTCTCATGGCGCAAGCGGAACAAACCGTGCTGAAACTACCCAGGGCATCCTGCTTACATAAGGGGCAGAGCCCTCCCTGCTCAAATGGGATGCCCGAATCACTATCCCCTGATGCCTCCCTTATGGTTTTTTGTTTTTTTTTTTAATTTGGCAATCAGACCTAAAAGGCCCTAAGCCTAAAACCAATCCCAAAAGGGACCGGAAGGAACCACAACCCTTTTCTATCCTTCTTCTAAATTCTAAAAAATAAAACAGGAGAAAAAAAGAGCATTAATAATCTCCCCCTTTTTTTTTTTGTTTTGTTAACTGATAAAAAGATAAAACTGACAATCATTATAATAGTAAAATATATTCATACAGATAGTAAAATATTAAAAAAAAAACAAAACAAAAAAAAAAAATTATATATATATATATATATATATATATATATATATATATTGTGGTAAGGTGCAAGGGGCCGTTATTGACGGCAGGTATGTAGCACCAATGTACCTGGCATTGGTGCAGTAAAGCCGTGTAGTCTGATTTCCAGAATCAGCTGCTGGTGGCAGTTTGCTGCTGTTGCTTTAGAATAGCCGAAAGGCTAACCTGGGACGGCTTTACTGGGATGGAGTAGAGCAGGGTGGGACTCCATCCCACTACCCAGGTCCGGGTTTTGCGGGCTGTTTAAATAGCCTGGGGAATCAGCTGTGGCCTGTCCTTTGTCTAGAGCTCACATGGGAGTGAGACTCTGTGAGCCTGGCTGAAATCTCCTGTGGAAGCTGTTTCATGCGGACCTGAGACATATTTGACTGTGAACAGAACCTTTGCTCAAGGTCTAAAAGCTGTTTGCCTGACTGAATCATTTATGCTGCGGGTTCCTGAAAAGGTGATGTAACCTGTATGGACATATGCTTTTGTGGATTTTTGTGTGAAATAAACACAGACTTTACTTTGAACTGTTTGCCTCCGCCTCTATACTGCTGACACCCGGTCGCCTACCAGAGCTAATCTCCACATTTGGTGTCGGATGCGGGCACAGCAGTGAGGCCGTTGCTAGGAGCAACCGACGAAAAAGTTTTTTTTTTGTTGTGCATGTCCTATATTAAACCTGCCAGGCTGCTACCTGGGACTGCAGACAAAATAGAGGCGGTCGTGAAAGAGCTCATGGAGGCCAACAGGCAGCAGCATGAGACCAACAGGCAGCAGCAGGAGACCAACCAGCTGTTTTTGCAACATGTGATGGTGCTGCAAGCTGCAGGTGCGCCCAAAATTATTCCTGATGCCCGGAAAGCTGTCCGCTCGGCGCTCACAAAAATGACCCCTTCAGATGACGTTGAGACTTACCTGGCGGTGTTTGAAAAGGTGGCTGCAAGGGAGAAGTTGCCGCATGACCAGTGGGCTGATGTCATCGCTCCATTTCTGGCGTCTGGACCCCAGCAGGTGTTGTTTGATCTCCCAGAGGACCAAGCCGCTGACTACCCGACTCTGAAGGGTGAGATACTGGCCAGACTGGGGGTGAATGTGTGGGTTCGGGCTCAGCGGGTGCATCAGTGGAGCTACCAGTCGGCAGAGCCCGCCCGACCCCAGTATTATAAACTGCTGCACCTGCTGCAAAAATGGCTGCAGCCGGAGTTGTTAAGCCCCACTGCCATGTTGGACCGCTTGCTGGTGGACATTTTTTGGAGGGCTTTACCGCACCCTCTTCAGCACTGGGTTGGCCAGGTATCCCCCGACAACGCACTAGGGATGGTGGACCTAGTGGAGCGATATGAGGCCACCAGGAACGTGCAAGGCGGCTCCATGAGGAGGGATTTGGGGAAACCCCGGAGGTCCCCGCCCCAGCTCAGGCGAGTGGCGTCCCCTAAACCCTCTCAGGACCTACCCCCCAAAGTCCCTGCCCAAGTGTTGTGTTGGGGATGTAAGGAGCCGGGACATATCAGAGCCAACTGTCCCCACCAGGGGGAGCCCATGGACGTGAACTTTGGTTACCACCCTTCCATGTATGCCAGGAGGCTGTGTGCTGCCGATGTCCCTGAGCTTGTGGGGCAAAGTCACCTCTGTCAGGTGAAAGTGGGAGACACCCTGGCTGTGGCCCTTTTGGACTCGGGGAGTATGGTTACCCTCGCAAGACCCGCCTTAGTACTGCCCGATGAGTACACTGGGCGGAAAACCGGGGTTTTGTGCATTCATGGGGACTTGAGAGACTATGCCACAGCACAAGTGTCTCTCACCACCGTCTCCGGCAGCTGGAAACATGAAGTCGCTGTCGCCGCTAAACTCCCGTATGAACTGATTAATGGGAGAGACTTTCCAGGGTTCAGGTCACTGTGGGCCAAGTTGGCAGTTCCGGAAACCCGCGAGGCGGGTGTGTCCCCAATAGACTGGCCCTACTCAGGGGAGACCCCGGTGCCCTGGGAACCGGAATCAGGAGGCACCGTGGAAGAGGTGCCCATCCCTATAATGGAAGAGGGGGAGTCAACCCCACTAAATGTTATGGTTGGAGATGTGGAAGAGTTGGCAACAGGTCCAGAGTTGGCAGATCTCCATGTCTCCACAATTAACTTTGGTACCGCTCAACCCCAGGACCCGACCCTGTCTCGGGCCTGGGAGAATGTTCTTGAGGTGGAAGGTGAACCACAACAGCCAGGGGCGGAGTTACAGTTTCCTCGCTTTGTGGTTCACCAGGAAATGTTGTACCGAGTAAACAAGGTACGTGAAGAGGTGGTGGAACAATTGGTGGTACCCAATCCATATCGCAAGTTGGTGTTGGATTTGGCCCACCAACATGTTCTGGGTGGACACCTAGGCCAGCAGAAAACTCTGGACCGCGTTTTACAACGATTCTACTGGCCCAGTGTGTACAAGGAAGTGGAGAGATATTGTGAGTCCTGCCCAACATGTCAGATGACCAGCCCTCAGCCTCATTACCGTGGTCCCTTAGTTCCTCTCCCAGTTATTGAGGTACCCTTTGAGCGGATTGCCATGGATCTAGTGGGTCCAGTGCCAAAGTCTGCTAGAGGGCACCAACATATTCTGTTGATCTTGGATTATGCCACGCGGTACCCTGAGGCAGTGCCCCTGCGTCACACCTCTGCCAAGCTCATTGCTAAGGAGCTTATGGAAATGTTTTCCAGAGTAGGTCTGCCTAAAGAGGTCCTGACCGATCAAGGTACCCCGTTTATGTCGAAAGTAATGAAAGAGCTCTGTAAACTGCTGCAGGTGAAACAGTTGCGGACATCCGTTTACCACCCGCAAACAGACGGCCTAGTAGAACGGTTTAATCAAACTTTAAAGACCATGTTAAAAAGGGTGGTCGCCAAGGATGGGAAGAATTGGGACTTGCTGCTGCCCTATCTGATGTTCGCAGTGCGAGAGGTGCCCCAGGCCTCTACGGGGTTCTCGCCCTTCGAACTCTTATACGGTCGACATCCACGGGGCCTGTTGGATATAGCCAAGGAGGCCTGGGAACAGCAACCCACACCCCACAAAAGTGTGGTAGAATACGTGACTCACCTACAGGAACGGATAGAGACCGTCTTGCCGCTTGTCAGAGAACACATGGAGGCAGCGCAGCGGGCCCAAAGCAGGATTTATAATCGGCAAGCCAGGGTACGGAACTTTAACCCCGGTGACAGAGTTGTGGTTCTGGTACCCACGGTGGACAGTAAATTTCTAGCTAGGTGGCAGGGTCCCTATGAGGTCATTGAAAAAGTTGGGGAAGTGACTTACAAGGTACATCAGCCTGGGCGGAGGAAGCCAGAGCAGGTGTACCATGTAAACCTGCTGAAACTATGGAAAGACAGGGAGACCCCTGGGGGTGACAGTCCCCGACCAGGTATGGTGGGGGTGGAGCTTCCCATCCCTCGGTCTGTTATTAGAGAAGCAGTAGTCGAGGTGAAAACTGGCGACAACCTCTCCTCTAAACAGACTCAGGAAGCCAGGGAGTTTATTAGCAGAAACACAGACGTGTTTTCAGAACTCCCTGGGCGCACTTCGGTCATCCAACATGATGTTGTCACGGAACCTCAGGTCAAGATCCGGTTGAGGCCTTACCGGGTACCTTAGTCCCGGCGACAAGCTATCGCGGAGGAAGTGCAGCAAATGCTCCGGTTAGATGTGATTGAAGAATCAAAGAGTGAGTGGGCCAGCCCCATAGTCTTGATTCCCAAGACCGATGGTACGTTGCGGTTCTGTAACGATTTCCGCAAACTTAATGAAGTTTCCAAGTTTGATGCCTACCCTATGCCCCGGGTAGATGAACTCATTGAGAAACTAGGCCAAGCCAGGTACTTTTCGGTTTTGGACCTCACAAAAGGGTACTGGCAGGTGCCCTTGACTGAGGCTGCCAAGGAGAAAACAGCCTTTATCACACCAGAGGGACTGTTCCAATACAAGGTATCACCCTTTGGGTTACACGGCGCTCCCGCTACGTTCCAAAGGTTAATGGATATTGTCCTCAGGCCACATCGTCGGTATGCTTCGGCATATCTGGACGATATAATTATCCATAGCACGGATTGGGAAAGTCACCTACCCAAAGTCCAGGCCGTAGTGGATTCCCTCAGGAAGGCTGGGTTGACGACAAACCCGAAAAAATGTGCTTTAGGCCTAGAAGAGACAAAATACCTGGGCTATGTGATTGGGCGAGGAGTGGTCAAGCCCCAGGTCAACAAACTAGAAGCCATCCGTAACTGGCCACGTCCTAACACCACCCGCCAAGTAAAGTCATTTCTGGGGTTGGTGGGATATTATATGCGGTTCATTCCCAATTTTGCCACCCTAGCGGCACCATTGACAGACCTGTTAAAGGGACGCAAGTCTGTCATGGTGAAGTGGAATGAACAGGCCGAAAAAGCGTTCTCCGCTTTGAAGTCTGCCCTGTGTGGGTCTCCGGTGTTGGTGACACCCGACTTTAAGAGGGAGTTCATAGTGCAGACCGATGCCTCCGAGGTAGGTCTCGGTGCTGTACTGTCTCAGGAAGTCAACGGGGAGGAGCACCCCGTTGTCTACATGAGTCGCAAATTAACACCCGCGGAGACCCGGTATAGTATAGTGGAGAGGGAGTGTTTGGCCATTAAATGGGCCCTGGAGTCTCTTCGCTACTACTTGCTGGGGAGAAGGTTCCGGCTGATTACGGACCACTCTCCCCTCAAGTGGATGTGCCAGGCTAAGGACAGGAATGCCAGGGTCACCCGATGGTTCTTGTCATTACAAAACTTCAAGTTTACAGTAGAGCACAGAGCGGGACGATTATTGGGTAACGCGGATGCCCTGTCCCGAGCACATTGTTTGGCATGTGTCCACCCCCTCAGGGTTGAACAAAGGGGGGGGGTATGTGGTAAGGTGCAAGGGGCCGTTATTGACGGCAGGTATGTAGCACCAATGTACCTGGCATTGGTGCAGTAAAGCCGTGTAGTCTGATTTCCAGCATCAGCTGCTGGTGGCAGTTTGCTGCTGTTGCTTTAGAATAGCCGAAAGGCTAACCTGGGACGGCTTTACTGGGATGGAGTAGAGCAGGGTGGGACTCCATCCCACTACCCAGGTCCGGGTTTTGCGGGCTGTTTAAATAGCCTGGGGAATCAGCTGTGGCCTGTCCTTTGTCTAGAGCTCACATGGGAGTGAGACTCTGTGAGCCTGGCTGAAATCTCCTGTGGAAGCTGTTTCATGCGGACCTGAGACATATTTGACTGTGAACAGAACCTTTGCTCAAGGTCTAAAAGCTGTTTGCCTGACTGAATCATTTATGCTGCGGGTTCCTGAAAAGGTGATGTAACCTGTATGGACATATGCTTTTGTGGATTTTTGTGTGAAATAAACACAGACTTTACTTTGAACTGTTTGCCTCCGCCTCTATACTGCTGACACCCGGTCGCCTACCACAGCTAATCTCCACAATATATATATATATAAAATATATATAATAACAATATAAATAATATAAATAATATAACTACTGAAATATGAAATTGATAATGCAATTAATCAAAAAAATTGTGGCGATGTCCACTCACCACCACCGCTCTTCTCTTTACCGCTATACAAGAGAAATGATCAAACACATAATATATTTATCATAGCTTAGTGCAAACAACGGCAAAATCAGCTTGCCCTGAGGCAGCAATATGAATAAACCAGTGGAACCGCCGAAAGCCATTCTAATCACAAGGCATTTCTAGGCCAGCACCTTGGCCCAACTGGCCACCGCCGCAATCGCACTGCTATCTGGCCGCAATATATATATATATATATATACACACACCTAGCAATATGCGATTTCCTTGCCCGGGGAGAGAGACAACTGAATACACGGCCTTGTGGTTCCGGATTAAACTCTGCCCCTTGTGTGACGTCAGCCACGTCCCTTAAAGGCATACATACATTTTTTTTTTTTTTTATATTTTTTTTTATTATTATTTTCTTTTTTTTTTTTAATGATAAAAAACCTACCTAACTGGAAGAAGGAAGGGTTGGGTAAAAAAACCTGCGGCTGACTTACTTTTCAAAAAAGCCTGCAGCCCAGAGCATATACACTCTGTAAGCGCCCCAAGACCCTGGCGCTTCCACCTTACCTTCACGGACCCCAAAACAGCCAACGCTGTGGAGGCATAAACTTGGGTCTTGAGGGATCCGTGGGAATAAGGCTCTGCAGAGAGCCGACAGGGTTCAGTCCCCCGCTTGCTGCCAAAACCTTGAGAGCTACCTGAAACTTCAGTCAGTCATCTTGCCACTGCAAGAAAGAAAACTGATCTGATTAGGGGCAGCTGCTACTTATGGGCCGGGAGGGCCACACCTGTTTTCTTTCTTGCAGTCACGTGATCAGCAAGGAGGAGGAAACCCAAGAGTAAGGAGTGTATGGAATGGATTGGAAGAAAAAGCCCATCTTCCAACTGTCATATATGTATTCCTCATCTCTGGGGGGCGTTAAGGCAATATGGGTATAGTCAATTGCCCCTATTACATTGGGCAATCCACCTTTTCTGTGAAAGGGCAATTTAAGGGAATTCCACTGTTGTTCAGTAGTGGGCATCATAAAATACTTCTGCTAAATAGATTTCATTCTCAGCAAAAACGTCTCCAGTGAACGACTTTTAAGCTGATTGGGACATACCAGCGACTACACTACTCTCTGGTTGGACCCTCTTGCCAGAAAAATGTCCTTGTATATATGAAAATATATACTTGGTGACCAATAAAAATGGTTTGGATTCCGATTCTGACCCATTAGCTAAAAATTGAAGACATCCCACAAGCTCTGACATGTTTTAAATGTTCATTCTGATTACATGGGCCTAACACCAAGATTCAACTTGCTCTTGCAAATCTCTGAAGTCTTACAATACTTCCAGAAATTGCTCCATCATTCAGGATAATGAGGCTATGCGATCTGATCCCCTGCGTTTTGCACCTTGTAGAAGCACCTGTAACGCTCAGAACTTGCCTATTTGTAGTGTTGGGTAAATGTCAGTTTTTCAATTGCATCACACACTTTTTGAAGCATACGGAATTTTCTGTATGCAAACCCTGCAAGCGGCAATAGCTTTACTGCATCACTTGATTTTTTTGCCTCTAAAATAGGCATTAATGCAAAAACGTTTTTGTTGCATCAAGGTCCAGATCACAATACTTAATTTAAAGTAAATATCCATTCTAAAAATAAAAAATAAAATAAATTAAGTGCTCAACTGTTTGGCTACCTTTGCACGCACCTGTCTAGATTCTGCACTTAAAGTAGACAAACACCCAGCAAGATCGGCCGGGGATCTAATAGATCCAATCCCTCCCCACGGGGCATCCAAAACCGGGATGCCCTGCTGTGTAAAACCCCCCATTACGCCCGCAAACCTTACCTGACTCCCGGTCCAACTTCGCATCTCTAGCAAATGGCCGGCGCGGGCGCGCTTCCTGTTAGAGGGAAGCACAAGATGCAGCCACCAGCGTGCTCAGAGCCGCTGATCTAAGACGTCGCTTAGACGTGCATACCACAGCGGCTCCGAGCGCGCTAATTGGACGAGCGGTCGCGCATGCACCGTAGGAGCAGGGTGAAGTGAGTTGAAACTAGCAATCTGGGGGGTTCCACATAGCGGGGCACTCCCGATTGGGGTGCCCTGGGGAAGTGGACCAAAACCCAGGATAGTCAAAATCCTGGGTGTTAGTCCAATTTAAACTGGAAATAAAACAAAAGCTGCATCAGTATAGGTGTGAACACTGGATAAGAGTTCAAACCATCTTCTGCAATGTCTGATAAGACACCTTAACCTTGCAGCTGGAGGGAGGGGATTTACAGAAATGTATAATTTCAATAAGTTTTATTAAGCAGTTAAGAAGGATAATGCAGGATCAATAAACAGCTAAACATTGACACACACTTACATTATGCAATTGCAGTATATATGGTACCAAAGGCTAAACAGTGGATTGAATAAAAAAGGGGGAACGTTGTTATTATGTCACCTGATCACAAAAGGTGAAAGGTACAGGTAATGTTGCATTATGGGAGCTGGGGAAGGGGCACTGAGCTTGTGAGACCAGCTGAGGGGGGTTGCAGTACAAAGGGGTTAACTGAGATGTCTTGATTGGGGGCCAAGACTTCCCTGATCAATGGAGGCATCCACACCTCTATGCACATAAGTGGTGAATAATGGGGAACAGCAGCGCTGGAGGAAGGAAAGAAATAGGGAATAGAATGGAAAGATGAACTGGGATAAGACCCAGACATAGGAGTAGTTAATTACACCACTTTATGGTGTATTTATCTTACCACAGAAGAGGCCTGGAATGGATTGGAGCTTCCTGGGTTAGCCTGGTGATGTCCCTTGAGATACCCAGCTGGGTTCTGGGCACCCCCTCCAACATCTTGGGTGTTCTCAGCCATACCTAAATACAAGGTAGAAAACCAAAGATTAGTCCCACAGGACGCATGGCGTGCCCCCCTCAATCTTTCCCCCAGAATTGCAGAATTGGTAAATACTAGAGATGAGCGAGTAGTATTCGACCGAGTCGGTATTCGATCGAATACTACGCTATTCGTCATACTCGATTTCGAGTACAGCGGCGATGGCGCACTCACAATTCGTTTCCCCTCCCACCTTCTCTGGCGCGTTTTTTACACCAATCACCATGCAGGGGGGGTGGGACAGGTCCTGGGAGGACGCTGGCATCGCGAGAACGGCGTCTACACGCATTGGCTGGAAAAACCATGTGACCTCGAATCTACAAAACTCAGCACTTCCTCTTCGTCAGCATTAGCAGCTTGAACTTAGTGAGGGATAGACGCTCACAGCAGGGAAAGACAGGCTGTAGCTGGCAGGGCCCCAGAAGCTCAGGATATCGCATTTACCACCATATATACCAGCTACCAGAAGACAAGAGAGTCATTAAGAGCCCTTATTAGGGCTACTATGCTGAACGGTATATAGCTCATATGTAGGCAGGCAGGGCCCCAGAAGCTCAGAATATCGCTTTTACCACCATATATACCAGCTACCAGAAGACAAGAGAGTCATTAAGAGCCCTTATTAGGGCTACTATGCTGAACGGTATATAGCTCCTATGTAGGCAGGCAGGGCCCCAGAAGCTCAGAATATCGCTTTTACCACCATATATACCAGCTACCAGAAGACAAGAGAGTCATTGAGAGCCCTTATTAGGGCTACTATGCTGAACAGTATATAGCTCATATGTAGGCAGGCAGGGCCCCAGAAGCTCAGAATATCGCTTTTACCACCATATATACCAGCTACCAGAAGACAAGAGAGTCATTGAGAGCCCTTATTAGGGCTACTATGTTGAACAGTATATAGCTTTTATGTAGGCAGGCAGGGCCCCAGAAGCTCAGAATATCGCTTTTACCACCATATATACCAGCTACCAGAAGACAAGAGAGTCATTGAGAGCCCTTATTAGGGCTACTATGTTGAACAGTATATAGCTTTTATGTAGGCAGGCAGGGCCCCAGAAGCTCAGAATATCGCTTTTACCACCATATATACCAGCTACCAGAAGACAGGAGAGTCATTGAGAGCCCTTATTAGGGCTACTATGTTGAACAGTATATAGCTTTTATGTAGGCAGGCAGGGCCCCAGAAGCTCAGAATATCGCTTTTACCACCATATATACCAGCTACCAGAAGACAAGAGAGTCATTGAGAGCCCTTATTAGGGCTACTATGCTGAACAGTATATAGCTCATATGTAGGCAGGCAGGGCCCCAGAAGCTTAGAATATCGCTTTTACCACCATATATACCAGCTACCAGAAGACAAGAGAGTCATTGAGAGCCCTTATTAGGGCTACTATGCTGAACGGTATATAGCTCCTATGTAGGCAGGCAGGGCCCCAGAAGCTCAGAATATCGCATTTACCACCATATATACCAGCTACCAGAAGACAAGAGAGTCATTGAGAGTCCTTATTATTAGGGCTACTATGCTGAACAGTATATAGCCCATATGTAGGCAGGCAGGGCCCCAGAAGCTCAAAATATCGCTTTTACCACCATATATACCAGCTACCAGAAGACAAGAGAGTCATTGAGAGCCCTTATTAGGGCTACTATGCTGAACGGTATATAGCTCCTATGTAGGCAGGCAGGGCCCCAGAAGCTCAGAATATCGCATTTACCACCATATATACCAGCTACCAGAAGACAAGAGAGTCATTGAGAGCCCTTATTAGGGCTACTATGCTGAACAGTATATAGCTCATATGTAGGCAGGCAGGGCCCCAGAAGCTCAGAATATCGCTTTTACCACCATATATACCAGCTACCAGAAGACAAGAGAGTCATTGAGAGCCCTTATTAGGGCTACTATGTTGAACAGTATATAGCTCTTATGTAGGCAGGCAGGGCCCCAGAAGCTCAGAATATAGCTTTTACCACCATATATACCAGCTACCAGAAGACAAGAGAGTCATTGAGAGCCCTTATTAGGGCTACTATGTTGAACAGAATATAGCTCTTATGTAGGCAGGCAGGGCCCCAGAAGCTCAGAATATCGCTTTTACCACCATATATACCAGCTACCAGAAGACAAGAGAGTCATTGAGAGCCCTTATTAGGGCTACTATGTTGAACAGTATATAGCTCATATGTAGGCAGGCAGGGCCCCAGAAGCTCAGAATATCGCTTTTACACCATATATACCAGCTACCAGAAGACAAGAGAGTCATTGAGAGCCCTTATTCGGGCTACTATGCTGAACAGTATATAGCTCATATGTAGGCAGGCAGGGCCCCAGAAGCTCAGAATATCGCTTTTACCACCATATATACCAGCTACCAGAAGACAAGAGAGTCATTGAGAGCCCTTATTAGGGCTACTATGTTGAACAGTATATAGCTTTTATGTAGGCAGGCAGGGCCCCAGAAGCTCAGAATATCGCTTTTACCACCATATATACCAGCTACCAGAAGACAAGAGAGTCATTGAGAGCCCTTATTAGGGCTACTATGCTGAACAGTATATAGCTCATATGTAGGCAGGCAGGGCCCCAGAAGCTCAGAATATCGCTTTTACCACCATATATACCAGCTACCAGAAGACAAGAGAGTCATTGAGAGCCCTTATTAGGGCTACTATGCTGAACAGTATATAGCTCATATGTAGGCAGGCAGGGCCCCAGAAGCTCAGAATATCGCTTTTACCACCATATATACCAGCTACCAGAAGACAAGAGAGTCATTGAGAGCCCTTATTAGGGCTACTATGTTGAACAGTATATAGCTCTTATGTAGGCAGGCAGGGCCCCAGAAGCTCAGAATATCGCTTTTACCACCATATATACCAGCTACCAGAAGACAAGAGAGTCATTGAGAGCCCTTATTAGGGCTACTATGCTGAACAGTATATAGCTCATATGTAGGCAGGCAGGGCCCCAGAAGCTCAGAATATCGCATTTACCACCATATATACCAGCTTCCAGAAGACAAGAGAGTCATTGAGAGTCCTTATTATTAGGGCTACTATGCTGAACAGTATATAGCTCATATGTAGGCAGGCAGGGCCCCAGAAGCTCAGAATATCACATTTACCACCATATATACCAGCTACCAGAAGACAAGAGAGTCATTGAGAGCCCTTATTAGGGCTACTATGTTGAACAGTATATAGCTTTTATGTAGGCAGGCAGGGCCCCAGAAGCTCAGAATATCGCTTTTACCACCATATATACCAGCTACCAGAAGACAAGAGAGTCATTGAGAGCCCTTATTAGGGCTACTATGTTGAACAGTATATAGCTTTTATGTAGGCAGGCAGGGCCCCAGAAGCTCAGAATATCGCTTTTACCACCATATATACCAGCTACCAGAAGACAGGAGAGTCATTGAGAGCCCTTATTAGGGCTACTATGTTGAACAGTATATAGCTTTTATGTAGGCAGGCAGGGCCCCAGAAGCTCAGAATATCGCTTTTACCACCATATATACCAGCTACCAGAAGACAAGAGAGTCATTGAGAGCCCTTATTAGGGCTACTATGCTGAACAGTATATAGCTCATATGTAGGCAGGCAGGGCCCCAGAAGCTTAGAATATCGCTTTTACCACCATATATACCAGCTACCAGAAGACAAGAGAGTCATTGAGAGCCCTTATTAGGGCTACTATGCTGAACAGTATATAGCTCATATGTAGGCAGGCAGGGCCCCAGAAGCTCAGAATATCGCATTTACCACCATATATACCAGCTACCAGAAGACAAGAGAGTCATTGAGAGTCCTTATTATTAGGGCTACTATGCTGAACAGTATATAGCCCATATGTAGGCAGGCAGGGCCCCAGAAGCTCAAAATATCGCTTTTACCACCATATATACCAGCTACCAGAAGACAAGAGAGTCATTGAGAGCCCTTATTAGGGCTACTATGCTGAACGGTATATAGCTCCTATGTAGGCAGGCAGGGCCCCAGAAGCTCAGAATATCGCATTTACCACCATATATACCAGCTACCAGAAGACAAGAGAGTCATTGAGAGCCCTTATTAGGGCTACTATGCTGAACAGTATATAGCTCATATGTAGGCAGGCAGGGCCCCAGAAGCTCAGAATATCGCTTTTACCACCATATATACCAGCTACCAGAAGACAAGAGAGTCATTGAGAGCCCTTATTAGGGCTACTATGTTGAACAGTATATAGCTCTTATGTAGGCAGGCAGGGCCCCAGAAGCTCAGAATATAGCTTTTACCACCATATATACCAGCTACCAGAAGACAAGAGAGTCATTGAGAGCCCTTATTAGGGCTACTATGTTGAACAGAATATAGCTCTTATGTAGGCAGGCAGGGCCCCAGAAGCTCAGAATATCGCTTTTACCACCATATATACCAGCTACCAGAAGACAAGAGAGTCATTGAGAGCCCTTATTAGGGCTACTATGTTGAACAGTATATAGCTCATATGTAGGCAGGCAGGGCCCCAGAAGCTCAGAATATCGCTTTTACACCATATATACCAGCTACCAGAAGACAAGAGAGTCATTGAGAGCCCTTATTCGGGCTACTATGCTGAACAGTATATAGCTCATATGTAGGCAGGCAGGGCCCCAGAAGCTCAGAATATCGCTTTTACCACCATATATACCAGCTACCAGAAGACAAGAGAGTCATTGAGAGCCCTTATTAGGGCTACTATGTTGAACAGTATATAGCTTTTATGTAGGCAGGCAGGGCCCCAGAAGCTCAGAATATCGCTTTTACCACCATATATACCAGCTACCAGAAGACAAGAGAGTCATTGAGAGCCCTTATTAGGGCTACTATGCTGAACAGTATATAGCTCATATGTAGGCAGGCAGGGCCCCAGAAGCTCAGAATATCGCTTTTACCACCATATATACCAGCTACCAGAAGACAAGAGAGTCATTGAGAGCCCTTATTAGGGCTACTATGCTGAACAGTATATAGCTCATATGTAGGCAGGCAGGGCCCCAGAAGCTCAGAATATCGCTTTTACCACCATATATACCAGCTACCAGAAGACAAGAGAGTCATTGAGAGCCCTTATTAGGGCTACTATGTTGAACAGTATATAGCTCTTATGTAGGCAGGCAGGGCCCCAGAAGCTCAGAATATCGCTTTTACCACCATATATACCAGCTACCAGAAGACAAGAGAGTCATTGAGAGCCCTTATTAGGGCTACTATGCTGAACAGTATATAGCTCATATGTAGGCAGGCAGGGCCCCAGAAGCTCAGAATATCGCATTTACCACCATATATACCAGCTTCCAGAAGACAAGAGAGTCATTGAGAGTCCTTATTATTAGGGCTACTATGCTGAACAGTATATAGCTCATATGTAGGCAGGCAGGGCCCCAGAAGCTCAGAATATCACATTTACCACCATATATACCAGCTACCAGAAGACAAGAGAGTCATTGAGAGCCCTTATTAGGGCTACTATGCTGAACAGTATATAGCTCATATGTAGGCAGGCAGGGCCCCAGAAGCTCAGAATATCGCATTTACCACCATATATACCAGCTACCAGAAGACAAGAGAGTCATTGAGAGCCCTTATTAGGGCTACTATGCTGAACAGTATATAGCTCATATGTAGGCAGGCAGGGCCCCAGAAGCTCAGAATATCGCATTTACCACCATATATACCAGCTACCAGAAGATAAGAGAGTCATTGAGAGTCCTTATTAGGGCTACTATGCTGAATGGTATATAGCTCATTCTAGCTATATACACACTGCACACAACGGCTGCTTTAGTGAGGGGTAGCTGCTGCTGGAATAGGGACAGAAAGACTTCAGTGGTGTATTAGCACCTATATACAAAACTATATACACTCTGCACAAAACGGCTGCTTTAGTGAGGGGTAGCTGCTGCTCCTGGAATAGGGACAGAAAGACTTCAGTGGTGTATTAGCACCTATATACAAAACTATATTTTGCACTACTGTTTTGTGTCCTCTGTGCCAACAAAACACTGTTTTATACCCGTTGCGTATAGGCACCATTTCACCTTCTGGCAGTATACGGCTGTATAGCCAGGTGTTCTCCTAAAAAATATATTTATATTTGGCACTACTGTTTTGTGTCCTCTTTACCAACAAAACCCTGTTATATACCCCGTTGCGTATAGGCACCATTTCACCTTCTGGCAGTATACGGCTGTATAGCCAGGTGTTCTCCTAAAAAATATATTTATATTTGGCACTACTGTTTTGTGTCCTCTTTACCAACAAAACCCTGTTATATACCCCGTTGCGTATAGGCACCATTTCACCTTCTGGCAGTATACGGCTGTATAGCCAGGTGTTCTCCTAAAAAATATATTTATATTTGGCACTACTGTTTTGTGTCCTCTTTACCAACAAAACCCTGTTATATACCCAGTGCGTATTAGGCACCATTTCACCTTCTGGCAGTATACGGCTGTATAGCCAGGTGTTCTCCTTAAAAATATATTTATATTTGGCTCTACTGTTTTGTGTCCTCTGTGCCAACAAAACCCTGTTATATACCCGGTGCGTATAGGCACCATTTCACCTTCTGGCAGTATACGGCTGTATAGCCAGGTGTTCTCCTTAAAAATATATTTATATTTGGCTCTACTGTTTTGTGTCCTCTGTGCCAACAAAACACTGTTATATACCCAGTGTGTATTAGGCACCATTTCACCTTCTGGCAGTATACGGCTGTATAGCCAGGTGTTCTCCTAAACAATATATTTATATTTGGCTCTACTGTTTTGTGTCCTCTGTGCCAACAAAACCCTGTTATATACCTGGTGCGTATAGGCACCATTTCACCTTCTGGCAGTATACGGCTGTATAGCCAGGTGTTCTCCTAAAAAATATATTTATATTTGGCATAACGCGTGGCCAAAAAAGTAAAACGTGTGAAATGCGGAGGGCTAGCGCAAAGGGACGTGGACGAGGACGGGGGCGCGGAAATGCTGGTGGGGGCACAAACCGCATTGAAGCCAGTGGGGATACAATGCGTGCTGGTGAGGGGCAGCCAGCATTACGCTCATCCAGCTTCCCTGCCTTTATGGGACAGTTATGCGGGGGGCGGGGTACACCTCTGTTGAGGCCTGAGCAGCGTGAACAGGTGGTGCAATGGATGGCCGATAACGCTTCCAGTCACTTGTCCACCACCCAGTCATCCACACAGTCTCACTCTGACCCTCCTTCCTCCCAACCTGGCCAACAGAGTCAGCCCACCCTTGACCCCTCCCAGGACCTCTTTTCGGGTCCTTTTCCAGATGTGCTGCAAGAATCCCAGGAGCTAGCAGAGGAATTTGTTTGTAGTGATGCCCAAACACTTGAGTATCCGCCATCTCCTAGTGATGTGGACCCGGAACCAGCATCTGCTATCATGAGCGATGATGATGAGACGCAGTTGCCATCAAGGGAGGCTGTTGGAATGTCCAGTGGGCAGGAGGAGGAGCAGAGAGAGGAAGTGGAAGAGGAGGTGGTGAACGACGAAATGACCGACCCCACTTGGACAGGGGTGATGTCCAGCGGGGAAAGCAGTGGAGATGCGGTCTGCGCATCACCGAATAAGGCAGCAAGAGGCAGAGGACAATCCAGAGGCAGAGGACAGTCCAGACAGAGAAGGCAGGCCACAGCCAGCAGGGCCGAAGCTCTTCCCGGCAGCAGGCAGTCGCGCGAAGCTCCCCCATCGAGGCCTCGTACTTCTGTGGTGTGGAGATTTTTTAATGTTTGCGCGGACGACAAACTGAGCGCGGTTTGCGCAATCTGCCACTCAAAACTGAGTAGGGGCTCTGAGAAGAGCAATCTGACCACCTCAGGCATGCGCCGTCACTTGGAAGTCAAGCACTGGGCTGAGTGGGAGAGAGCAAACGCAATACAACCTGCGCCCGGTCTTGCTGCCACTGCCTCTTCCCCTTTGTTGTGTGCTGCCACTGCGGTCCAGACCTCCAGCCAGGACACCTCCACATCTGCCTCTGCCTCGGCTACTTTGGGGCCTTCTCCTTCAGCCCCCCCTTCCCCCGCATCTTCGTCTGCACCTTCCATCTCCTCGTCCCATCAACTGTCCATCTCGCAGGCGTTCAACCGCAGGCGGAAGTACGCCTCCAGTCACCCCCAAGCCCAAGCCTTAACCTGCCTCATCTCCAAACTGCTGGCCCTGGAGATGTTGCCGTTTAGGCTTGTGGAGACGCAGGCCTTCCGCGACCTGATGGCGGCTGCCGCACCTCGCTGTTCCGTCCCTAGCCGCCACTATCTTTCCCGGTGTGGCGTCCCCGCCCTGCACCAGCACGTGTCGCGTAACATCAGGCGGGCCCTGAGGTACGCAGTCAGCGCAAAGGTCCACTTGACCACCGACTCGTGGACAAGCGCTTGCGGCCAAGGACGCTACATCTCTTTGACGGCACACTGGGTGAATGTTGTGGAAGCGGGGACGGGGTCGCAAACAGGGACGGCCTACATACCACCCCCGCCCAAGATTGCCAGCACGGGTTCTGATAGACCCCCCTCCTCTTCCTCCTCCTCCTCCTCCTCCTCCTCTGCCTTAACATCGCCCTCAGCCCCTAGCTGGAAGCGTTGCAGCACTGGCGCGGGGAGACGTCAGCAGGCAGTGCTTAAGCTCATCAGCTTGGGCGACAGGAAGCACAGCGCCGCAGAGGTGAGGCACGCCATATTGCAGCAGACAGAGATGTGGCTGTCGCCGCTGCAGCTAGGACCAGGCATGGTCGTGTGCGATAACGGCCGTAACCTGGTGGCGGCTCTGGAGCTTGCAGAACTCAATCACGTACCATGCCTGGCCCACGTTTTTAATTTGGTAGTACAAAAGTTTCTAAAGACTTACCCCAACCTGGCAGAGCTACTGGTCAAAGTGCGGTGCTTGTGCGCTTACTTTCGGAAGTCAACTGTAGCTGCTGCTAGCTTAAAAAAAATCAAGCAACGCCTCCATTTGCCTCAACATCGGCTGTTGTGTGACCTGCCCACTCGCTGGAATTCCACCTATTGCATGTTGGCCAGGGTGTGTGAGCAGCAGAGAGCATTGATGGAGTACCAGATGATGCATCCACGCGTGCATCCAACTCAGCTCCCTCAGTTTGCCAACCACGAGTGGCCATGGATGGCAGACATATGCGATGTATTGCGTATCTTTGAGGAGTCCACTAAGAAGGTCAGCAGCGAGGACGCTATAGTGAGCGTAACCATCCCGCTCCTATGCGTTCTTCAAAGAATCGCTCATCGCAATAAGGGAGAACGCATTGCACACAGAGGAGACGGGGGTAGGAGGAGACGCAACGCAGGTAGACAGTCAGACCACACTTTTGTCTGCTGCTCGGTGGCAGTTGCAGGAGGAGGAGGATGAGGAGGAAGAGGACAACGTGGAGGTGGCTGTGGAAGAGGATGCTGGCGGCGAGGGTAGCATTCACGCTGTGTGCGTCCCATTGGTTCAGCGCGGATGGGGCGGAGAGGAGGAGGAAGAGGAGGAAATGGAAAATGATCCTTCTGGTGGGGGCAGTGACGTCATGCCTACTCAGAGTCTGGCACACATGGCTGACTTCATGCTGGGCTGCTTTTCCCGGGACATACGTGTTGTCCGGATATTGGAGAACAAACTATACTGGGTCTTCGCACTCCTGGACCCCCGGTATAAAGATAACTTCTCCTCTTTTATTCCGGTAGAGGAGAGGACGAATCGATTACTGGAATACCAGAGGGAACTCTTGCAGAACATGATGCAGATTTTCCCACCCAGCATCGCTGGCGGCAGAGAGGAGAGTGTCTCCCAGAGTCTGACAACATCGATCAGGCCCACAGCCACCAGGGGAACACTCTCCAAGGTGTGGGACACGTTCATGTCACCCCCTCGTGCAACTTCCATCACTGCGGGGCCCACTATCAGCAGGAGGGACAAGTATCGGCGGATGTTGCGGGACTACCTGGCAGACCACACCCCTGTCCTCCCCGATCCCTCGGCACCCTTCACTTACTGGGTCTCCAAGTTGGACACGTGGCTGGAACTGTCCCTGTACGCCTTGGAGGTGCTTGCCTGCCCTGCCGCCAGCGTGCTATCAGAAAGGGTGTTCAGCGCAGCCGGGGGCATTATAACCGATAAGCGCAGCCGCCTGTCAACCGACAGTACCGACAGGCTGACGCTAATCAAAATGAACAGCAAGTGGATTGACCCGGACTTTGCTTGTACAACAGTGGAAAGCAGCCAAGAGTGAAGTGCCATCTATATGAAGTGCCATTTCCTCCTCCTCCTCCTCCTCCTCCTCCTCCTCCTCCTTAACCGCCGTAGAATTGCTGTATTAATAAAAAAAATTATGGCTCACCTCTTGGGCTTAATACAATCAATTTTTAAGAGGTCTCAGCTCTTGGGCCTCCACACAATGTTTGAGAGGTCTCAGCTCTTGGGACTCCACACAATTTTTAAAAGGTCTCAGCTCTTGGGCCTCCACACAATTTTTAAGAGGTCTCAGCTCTTGGGACTCCACACAATTTTTAAAAGGTCTCAGCTCTTGGGCCTCCACACAATTTTTAAGAGGTCTCAGCTCTTGGGCCTCCACACAATTTTTAAGAGGTCTCAGCTCTTGGGACTCCACATAATTTTTAAGAGGTCTCAGCTCTTGGGCCTCCACACAATTTTTAAGAGGTCTCAGCTCTTGGGCCTCCACACAATTTTTAAGAGGTCTCAGCTCTTGGGACTCCACACAATTTTTAAAAGGTCTCAGCTCTTGGGCCTCCACACAATTTTTAAGAGGTCTCAGCTCTTGGGCCTCCACACAATTTTTAAGAGGTCTCAGCTCTTGGGACTCCACATAATTTTTAAGAGGTCTCAGCTCTTGGGCCTCCACACAATTTTGAAGAGGTCTCAGCTCTTGGGCCTCCACACAATTTTTAAGAGGTCTCAGCTCTTGGGCCTCCACACAATTTTTAAGAGGTCTCAGCTCTTGGGACTCCACACAATTTTTAAGAGGTCTCAGCTCTTGGGCCTCCACACAATTTTGAAGAGGTCTCAGCTCTTGGGCCTCCACACAATTTTTAAGAGGTCTCAGCTCTTGGGCCTCCACACAATTTTTAAGAGGTCTCAGCTCTTGGGACTCCACACAATTTTTAAGAGGTCTCAGCTCTAAGCTTCCCTTACTGCTGGGGTGACACACTGTAACAAACCTCCTCCTGTAAGCTTCACTGACTGCTGGGGTGACACAATGTAACAAACCTCCTCCTTTAAGCTTCCCTTACTGCTGGGGTAACACACTGTAACAAACCTCCTCCTGTAAGCTTCCCTTACTGCTGGGGTAACACACTGTAACAAACCTCCTCCTGTAAGCTTCCCTGACTGCTGGGGTGACACACTGAAACAAACCTCCTCCTGTAAGCTTCCCTGACTGCTGGGGTGACACACTGTAACAAACCTCCTCCTGTAAGCTTCCCTTACTGCTGGGGTAACACACTGTAACAAACCTCCTCCTTTAAGCTTCCCCGACTGCTGGGGTGACACACTGTAACAAACCTCCTCCTGTAAGCTTCCCTGACTGCTGGGGTGACACACTGTAACAAACCTCCTCCTGTAAGCTTCCCTGACTGCTGGGGTGACACACTGTAACAAACCTCCTCCTTTAAGCTTCCCCGACTGCTGGGGTGACACACTGTAACAAACCTCCTCCTGTAAGCTTCCCTGACTGCTGGGGTGACACACTGTAACAAACCTCCTCCTGTAAGCTTCCCTTACTGCTGAGGTGACACACTGTAACAAACCTCCTCCTGTAAGCTTCACTGACTGCTGGGGTGACACAATGTAACAAACCTCCTCCTTTAAGCTTCCCTTACTGCTGGGGTAACACACTGTAACAAACCTCCTCCTGTAAGCTTCCCTTACTGCTGGGGTAACACACTGTAACAAACCTCCTCCTGTAAGCTTCCCTGACTGCTGGGGTGACACACTGAAACAAACCTCCTCCTGTAAGCTTCCCTGACTGCTGGGGTGACACACTGTAACAAACCTCCTCCTGTAAGCTTCCCTTACTGCTGGGGTAACACACTGTAACAAACCTCCTCCTTTAAGCTTCCCCGACTGCTGGGGTGACACACTGTAACAAACCTCCTCCTGTAAGCTTCCCTGACTGCTGGGGTGACACACTGTAACAAACCTCCTCCTGTAAGCTTCCCTGACTGCTGGGGTGACACACTGTAACAAACCTCCTCCTTTAAGCTTCCCCGACTGCTGGGGTGACACACTGTAACAAACCTCCTCCTGTAAGCTTCCCTGACTGCTGGGGTGACACACTGTAACAAACCTCCTCCTGTAAGCTTCCCTTACTGCTGAGGTGACACACTGTAACAAACCTCCTCCTTTAAGCTTCCCTTACTGCTGGGGTGACACAATGACACAAGAGGACATGTCTGACCACATCTCACACACACACACACACACAATGACAATTAGGGGTGGGGTCTATTTATTTTCCCCCTTGCCTATGCCATCTGTGGTTGTCATTAGACAACGTGATTTTAAGGGGTGCAGAATTTTGTTCTTCTTTTTTGCACAGTTTGGCTTGGGGTCCATGGCAATGTAGAGGAAAGAAGGTTTCCTTGTCTTGTCTCACTTTACGTAGAAGTTATATTGTGTTTGGAGTGTATTGTTGAGTGGCTGTGATAGTGGCGTAATAGTGCGACTTGGGCGCGTTATATGCACCCAGACATGCTTCCCCTGCTGTCCCAGTTGCATTCCAGCAGTGTTGGCATCATTTTCTGATGTTTCAGGGTGGACTTGGTGACCTCCAAGTGGTCGAATTGAGATTTCCAAGTGGCGAGCATTTTTTTCCCATAGACTATAATGGGATTCGATAATCGGTCGAGTAGTCGAGTAACGCGGTCTATTCGAATCGAAATTCGAAATTTCGAATATTTCACTACTCGCTCATCTCTAGTTAATACTTACCTAAAATCTGGGTATTCCTACCAGGGTCCACTGAGGGGGAATTGGTACCCAGATAAGGGGTCCTACAGACAGCTGTAGTCTCCAGAGATTGTAACATGTGATATTGAAGCTCTATAAAGCAACATAGAGCAGATGCGATGAGGGCAATAAAGTATTTTTTGAGTCCAAGTTCATAGGTAGTTGATAACACAGGACTTTTTTACATTTCAGCCTCTGCCAGAACTTATTCATCTTTGACAAGAAATATTTTCTCCAGAACAAAGTATTGTAATAGGGGCCAATGGTGCTTGGTCTGCAGACAACTTGTTTTGGGAACTATGGGAGAAGCAGGTTGTCTTTGATGTGTTGATGCAGTGTTAGTATTATTATTATTTTATTATTATTGTTTATTTATAAAGTGCCATCCTCTTCCATGGCACTGTACAATGTGGAATTGCAAACAAGTTAAAACAACTTACAATACATGACAGATAAGCACAAATGCAGTCAATTTGAAATACACTAGGAGAGAGGACCATGTCTCTGGTAGTATCATGAGAGGGTGACATTTCTAACCTCACCTTTTAGAAGGAGATAGTAGTGAATAGCCTCCCAGCCTCTCCAGGTTTGATAGACGTGTGGCATACCAACAGGTCAATTCTTTTCAATAGGAAGTGCAAGAAAAATTATGCAATTGTCTGAGCTGTTTCATTTTTTAGTTGTCTAGTTGTATCCAAGTGAGTTAAACTTACAGGGAAAAGGGGTCCCATTTAATGTTCGCACCAGGGCCCTTATTATTATATTATTATTTTGTATTATTTTGGTTAGGAGTACTACAAATATTTACTGCCACTCAGGAGTCCCTGATATTATCTTTATTGGATATTTAAAGGCTTATTCAGAGCCTGCGAGTAAAAGCTTGAACCGGACTTTCAGCATGATTTAATGAAAAGCCCAAACCCTTAAAAACTATTCCCCAGCGTCTAAAATTAATATATTTTAAGTTTTATGTCACTTACTTACTTATTCTTTCCCCCTACCTGGCTGCAACTCTGTTCAGTACTCTAGGATACGGGCGCCGTCATCGTCGTCTCAATAGCATCACACATACTGAGGAGAGCGGGATAAAGTACAGGGGCGGGGCTATAGCTGTACTTTGCACAGGCAGAGCAGAGCTGAGGTCAGGGAAAGGAGAGCAATCCCATAATGCAGAGTGACACAGTCAGAAGACTGAGCAATCTGTATGTACAGGGTGTGGGAAAGATAAACTTTTTTTCAGGGTGAAGGTCCGCTTTAATCTGGTGCGAAAGCAAACTTTCACAGCTGCCTGCGAGCTGCTCAGTGTTTGGTTTATGCTTTCATTTGGTCCAAGCATTTATGTTGTTGGCCTGCAAAAGTGCCACATTATGCGCAAATGTACCTTTTTCCAGACGTTGCCGTGGAGCCCACCCATTGCTGAAGGGTGGCAACTGCATGCAGCCATTCCGCAGTAGTTGTGCTGTCCATTCCTGTCCTCGTCCTCCTTTGGGGCATTCCATGTTGTGTGTGCTCCCCCAGTGTCACTCACCTTCTTCCTCCTTGTTGATCCTTGTGTGTTATTTACATTGCTGGCCCCCCACACTTTCCCATGCAGGCTGCATTTTTTTTCCCAAAAGACCACGCACACTGGCAATGTTATAAATAGAGATGAGCGAACTGAAATGTTAGAACTCGGTTCAACCCAAATTTCAGGAAAAGTTCAAGTGCCCAGGCCCAGTAAAAGGGCCCAGCCATAGTACTGGCAGCACCAGCAATGTACACGGTAGTAGTAGTAGTAGCAGCAGCAGCAGCAATGTATGCGGGAGTAGAAGCAACATCAGCAAATTAGTCCATTTCCTCCAAATGGAGTGTTATTTCAGACAATGCATCAATTCTAGACTGACTGACTCGCTCTTGCTGATCTCAGGAGAAAGACTCTAAAGCAATGACTTTGAGCAGGGTTTCAGTGGATTCTTCCTCCACTACAGCTACACATCACAGTGAAAGTAGCCTTTCGTCTTCCATCATCTCTCTTTATACTGCCCCCTCCTAGTGGGGTGCCAGGTTTTCCCAAAACCTGGTTGCTATAGATAGTGATGAGGAGAATTTGTTTGACGACAGTCGGCCTTTCGAGTGTGTTGCGGAGATGCATAGCTGTGGCAGTGGGGGTAGACATGGACATACTGGTCATTATGAAGGTGGTTGTGGGGTGGGGGGGGCAAGAAGACTATGATGAAACATCATAACAGAGATGTGGTGGGGATCAGGAGGAGGAATCTTATGATCTAATTTTAGACAGGACCTGTGAACCGGGCAACAAGTAAGGGACAATGTCAGAGCAGGAGGGTACTTCTGGAACTGGCAGTGACAAAATAGCTAAGCAAAGGTAGGGCCAGATCATCTGCAAAATGGCACAGGGCTAGGTCTGCTGGCATGGTCCACTCAGGAGCAGGTGACAGCAACACTGATGCTGCTTTTGCCGACTCCAGAAAAAAAGCCTGCCAGAGGAGGAGCAAAATCAGGTGTTGGTGGTGAACATTCTAGATCTTCTAAACTACGTTATGCTGCCGTGTGGCAATTCTTTCGTACCTTCCCTGTAGAACAAAACCTAGCACAGTGCCAGATCTGCAAGCACAAAGTTAGCCGTAGCCAGGGCATAAATCTAGGATTAGGAACTACGGCACTACACAGACACCTGGAGCGGCATCACAAAGCTGCGTGGGACAATCGAAATGCCCTTCTTCATTGGTACCATTTTTTGAGTGCTTGTTAGCTACTCCCAGTGGCAGGTCTACACAAGGCCAACACAACCCCCTCAGGTCTCCTGTCCCTCTGTCTAGTCTTTAAGTACTGCTAATGCCACTACTACCACCAACAGCACCTCCGCTGCCACCCTATTACTAGTCCTACACAACTGCAGGTCTACACTGTGATGCACAAATTGAGTACATTTATCAAGACTTGTAAAAAAAGCCATTGTTTGGTCTTTTTCAACTAAATTGTCAAGATGTAATCCCCCTGCTACCCCCTTTACAAATGGGCTCATTTTTGAGGGCTTGCCCACTACTGTCAGCCCTAAATAACCACTACAGGTCTCCTGTCCCTCTGTCTAGTCTTTCAGTACTGCTAATGCCACTACTACCGCCAACAGCACCTCCGCTGCCACCCTTTGCCACTACTAAGCCTACACAAATGCAGATCTATGTCGTGATGCACAAAATGGGTAAATTTATCAAGGCTTGTAAAATAAAAAGCCATTGTTTGGTCTTCTTCAACTAAATTGTCAAGATGCCAATCCCACAGCTACCACGGTAAAAATGGGATCATTTTTTGAGGGCTTGCCCGCTACTGCCAGCCCTACACAACCACCACAGGTCTCCTATCCCTTTGCTTAGTCTTTCAGTACTGCTAATGCCACTGCTATCACCAACAGCGCCTCCACTGCCAGCCTGCTACCCTGGCTACTGCCAGGCCAACACACACAGGTCAACCCTGTGATATCCTAAATGGGCAAATTGTTTAGCGCTTGTAAAAAGCCGTTGCTTCTTCAGCTAAAATTCAGCTAAAACGTGTGCTAATCCCACTGCTACCTCCCGTTACAAGTGGAACAATTTTTTGAGGGCTTACCCGCTACTGCCAGGCCTACACAACCACTACAGGTTTCCTGTGCCAGTCTGTCTTCAACAGCTGCAGTCTCTGCAAATGCTACTACTACTTCTACCACAAACAGCACCTTCGCTGCCACCCTCTGCTATTACTAGGCCTAGACAATAGCAGGTCTACACCGTGATGCACAAAATGGGTACACTTATCAAGGCTTGTAAAAATAAAAGCCATTGTTGGTTATTCTTCAACTAAATTGTCAAGATGCCAATCCTGCTGCTACCCCCTTTACAAATGGGACAAATTTCTCAGGGCTTGCTTGCTACTGCCAGGCCTACGCTACTGCAGGTCTACCCCCTGTGATGCCCAACATGGGTACATTTTTTAAACTTATAAAAAGCCATTACTCCTTCTTCTTTTCACTTTGCAGGAACGCCAACCCTGATGCATTTTTGATGCGCTTTAAACTATCAAAGACAACAGTGTGCTATTAAAATGCTAATTAGGTAAGAGGTGATTCATATGCACAACCTTTATTTGTTTATTTGGTTTTGAACCTTTTTTTTGTAATGTCTTCTTTTATGTTATACATTAGTTTGGAATCCTTTAAACATTTTTAAATTAGTTTGTATGTGTATAATATATAAAAACTTTGGTAAAACTTTTAAAATGTCTTAAATTTCAAAAAGAGGCCTGGGCAGCTTCTGGGGCATCAGCTTGCGGTGCCCTGTAAAGACCAAAGTAATACATGTCAACATATCATTTTACACATTTCTTTAACGTCTCACTTACAATTGTCCACACTGCACTGGTCATTACTTATGTGCCAGATACTGGGCTGCTCCTTTTGGTCCCATCCTGTGCCTTGGGGCCATGCCTTCATTGGGGTCTGTGTGTACATGAGACCATTTGGTCTCAGGTGTAAGTGCCTCCCCTTCAGGCACAGGCACTCCTGGCCTAGATAGCAAACAGATGTCACAAATTGAAGAGAGACAGGACTGATTACCAAAATCAGAGGGTCTACAGGTGGCGCCATTTTGGCAATCAACAGGGCCCTTTTAATCTCAGAAATGGGACATGCCCAGCTAGTAGCCATTCTTCTAGAATGTATGACCCTGACAACCAGCATGTTTTTTTTTTATCCAAAAGCAAACATAGTGAGGAAAGAGAAATAAGAACCAGAGGACCCATAAACTAGGGGGGACGCAACAGCAGGAGTGGTACCAATCTCAGAAACGACGGAGAATGGAAGCACTGAGGATCGTCAGGAGTTAACAAAAATTAATTTATCAAATCACCCTCTGACAGAAACAGAGAGTTTTGTGCTCTTAAGAGGGTACTCTTTTTCACCTATTCTGTATTGGATACATTTAAATTAATGAAAGATGTTCTGCAGACGTCTTGCTTGAAAGAAACATTTTAAGCGACCACTTGATGCTCCGACCTTTTTTAGACCTATACGCCCTTTGGGAGGAAAATTAAGCGAACTGTGAGAGGGAGGGAGCTCATCAATTGTAGAAGAAGTCCACCTTTAACCCTTCCTTTTCTCGTTTTCCAGTTATTCAAATGTTTTGGGATATGGGGAGTAAACAAATCATGGAACTTAAGACATTATCATTTGTCATGGACTGCCATAAAATCTCTATAGGCTGACCCTGATAAAATAATCAGGGAAGCCGACAAAGGTGGTCATTATGACCTTGGAGTTTTATGCTTCAGAACTTCATAAACATTTGGCACAAGGCAGGTATTATCAAAAACTCTCTTCAAAAACTCTCTGCTCTCTTGGAGAGCATTGTTACATTGGATATGTGTTTGTTATATGTGCACAGTGTGCCAGCCCTTATTTCGCCCACAAAAAACACATAACTAACTAAAATGAGAAGCAACCAGGTGCTGCCACACTGACTGACCTGCCGCACTCTGTGTACCACTATAAAGGTTATCCAACACCTCCTCAGCAGCGGTTAAATGCAGATAAAGGTAGGAGGGCAACCTTTGGAGCAGCGCAAGATTATGCAGCACCACACAGGCCACAATAATCTTCAGGACCTTGGCCAGCTGGTACTGCAGTGCCCCACCTGTCTGATCCAGGCACCAAAACCAGGACTTCAGGAGGCCAAAAGCTCCCTCCACCATGAACGAGTCTTCCTGGTTGCCCGGTTGTAGGCATCCTGGGGCGGTGACTGGAAGCGAAGCAACGGTATCATCAGCCAGGGAATAAGTGGGTAGCCAGAGTCCCCTAAAAAGAAGGAAAAGAACCAAATCAAAAACACCAAACAAAAATAGAAAGAGGAACAAAATGGAACAGGAGGACAGTGGGCTTCCAAGAAGAACAAAACATACTTTGGAACTGGGGTCAGGTAGGCAAACAGGAACCACAAAGCAAGGCTACACACAGATTAATGTAATGGGGACTACCTCCAAACAAGGCAGAAACACACAAAAAAAATCAAAGGCCTAAAAGAGGAAAAAGGGAAGACACTTACCAAGTAGCCACCTGCCACTCGGCTCTCCCAGGGGAGGCATTAAAGAGGGAACAGTGGGCCACAGCAGCAGCAAACCAGGGAAACAATCAGCCTTAGTATTGCAGGGGACCCCTTGGGTCATTAAAGAGGGAACAGAGGACCACAGGAGCAACTAAATATACTAATACATATACTCCCGGGCAAGCGGAGGCACCAATGTAACATGCATAGAGTCTATTACACCCATCACATTGGGCATGGACACTACCTTGTAGAAACGCGACTTTATCATATTCAAGCCTGCCAGGGAAGCAGATGTACTTCACCTGCAGGGCAGCCATGCCATTAAGAAATTTAGGCTGGGACATGCCAACAGCAAGTGTCTTCAGTGTCTCTGGAAGGGGCCATTCCTGCAGGCAGCCAAACAATTTGGCCATGCCAGAAATCACACGCCAATTGCTTGTGGTGTGGGTCAACCTTGGCCGCAGCCCTAAATACAGTTTCTTGACACACTAGTATCCCGTTTTTCCTGCAAAAACAGGGCTCTGAATCATGCGCAAGCCATGTATTCCTGGAAACAAATGCCTGCTACTAAAGGTAAACACTTGTATTCCCATACGCCAAACGAAAAGTCTTGCAAGATTAAATACGCTGCTGAAAAAGCAGTGTAATGAATGGCACAGAAAATTAAGAAAAAAAAACATTTGCAGTGAAAATGCGTTCGCGAGAGGCTCTGAATCAGCCTTAAAATCCTTTACATTGTATTGCATATACAACATCCTAGTTTCATGCTGTCCACTTGCCCCTTATTTCTAGTTTTTCTTAAGGGTTTAGTGTCTTTCTACTTACCTTTTTCATATGTACACAGGAGTGGACTGGCCATCAGGCATACAGGGACAATTCCCCCTAGGCCGCCACCTCCCCGGCACTCGCCGGCTGATTGTCCCCCAGTTTAATGCTGGCACTAGCTCTGGCAATGCTTCTTGCGGGGGCTGGGTGAATGGGAGCAGCTGTGGGCCCCCCAGAGCGACACGAAAGAACACACTGAACCCAACAAAACTAGCTAAATTTTGAGACATAAAGTTTTATGTAATGTATTATGTGGATAAATGTGCAATAATATATTGTTTTGTATATGTATTATTTTGATACAGAAAAAATCAATTTGAAAACTTTTGATGCGATATTTGGTTGAAGGAGGGTATTACTCTGGCTAGTGCTGTCCAAGTGGGTTATTCCACTTTTCAATTAAACTCACAGCATGTTATAAGGGGATTCTGCCACTCACCCTGTTATAAGGGGGGTTCTGTCTCATAGACAGGTATGGTGGAATTCTGTCTCCCAGCATGTCATTTGGGGGATTCTGACACTCAGTCTGTTTTTTTTTTTGGGGGGGGGGGGTTCTGCCTCACAGCCTATTATGGGGGGTCCTGCCTCACAGTATGTTATTATTATTATTATTATTATTATTAATAATAATAATAATAATAATGCTTAGTTATATAGCATCATCATCTTCCGTAGTGCTTTACAGTGCTGCGGTGCCAGCATATACAGAGTGAACACCCGTTTTGGTATAGCGGTGGACGTGGATGACGCTTGAACATCGGCCATGCCCACAGCTGTGTAAGGCCGGGTGTCTCTGTGTGCTGGTGCCGTGGAGAAGTGGCAGGGATAGTGCGAGCAGCTGAGGCAGCTGTATCTGTCACTCGCACTGTCCCTGCCACGTGTCCACTGCGCCAGCACACACCCGGCCTTACACAGCAGTGGGCATGGCTGACGCTCGAGCATCAGCCATGCCCACCACTATACCAAGCCAGGTGTGTGTGTGAAGACACCCGGGACAGTGGGAAGGATGGAAAGGTGGGTTTACTTTTTTACTTTTGCCTATATGGGGAATGAGAGGGGGGGATTCCACACTGCCTATATGGGAATAGGAGGGGGGGAATGCCACACTGCTTATATGGGGAATGGGAGGGGGGGGGAATGCCGCACTGCCTATATGGGGAATGGGAGGGGGGGAATGCGGCACTGCCTATATGGGGAATGGGAGGGGGGGATGCCGCACTGCCTATATGGGGAATTGGACGGGGGAATGCCACACTGCCTATATGGGGAATGGGTGGAATCCCACACTGCCTATATGGGAAATGGGAGGGGAAGGGGAAGGGGGGAATGCCATACTGCATATATGGGGAATGGGAGGGGGAATGCCACACTGCCTATATGGGGAATGGTGGAAGGGGGGGATGCCACACTGCCTATATGGGAATGGGAGGGGGAAATGCCACACTGCCTATGAGGAATGGGAAAGGGGAATGCCACACTGCCTGTATGGGGACTGGGAGGGGGCAATGCCACTTTGTCTGTAATGGGAGGATTCTGCACATTGCCTATTATTTGGTTCTTAGGGGCATGGAGTTTTAGCACAACATTTGGTTCGGAATATTTATTTTTTTATTTTTCTCGATATCCTAGGTGCGCCCTATTGGCAGGTGCATCTTATAGGGCGAAAAATATGGTAACGTATTTTACAGAGAGGAGAGGAGCGCAGCTAATCTACTCCTGATAGGGGAGGTTTCTGTTTTGTTTCCTTGTAAACATTATTTATTTAATACCTTTTATATATCCGCCCTGCACCATGTACAGTGGGGAAAATAAGTATTCGATACCCTGCAGATTTTCGATACCTACATAGAATGTAAATGTTTATTGTAGATACACTTCAACTGTTAGAGACAGGATCTAAAAGAAAAAAACAGAAAATCACATTGTATAATTTTATTTTTTTTTGCATTTTATTGCATGAAATAAGTATTTGATCACCTTCCAACTAGCAAGAATTCTTTAGGAAGCCCTTCTACTTCACACTCATTCACAGTATTAATTGCACCTGTTTGAACTCATTTTATAAAAACAACTCCTGTCCACACACTAAATCACACTTCAAACTCTCCACCTCCACCTTGGCCAATACCAAACAGCTGTCTGTGGACACCAGAGAAAAAACTGTGGACTCGTAAAAGGCTGGGCCTGGCTACAAGACAATAGGCAAGCAGCTTGGTGACAAGGCAACAACCGTTGGCTTTAAAATGGAAGCACCACACGCTTTCTTTTCTGGGGCTCCATGCATGATATTGTTTCCAGGGGTAAGGATGATTCTGAAAAAGATCATGAACTACACTGGGGGAATCTGTTAGATGACCAGAGAGCTGCGATCATTATCTCTAAGATTATCAATTTGGTGTCATGGATTAAAATCTGGCAGGACACAAAAAATCCCCTGCTCATGCCAGCACATGTCCAGGGCAATTTGAAGTATGCCAATAACATCTGGATGATCCAGAGGAGGCATAAGTGTCATGAGGTTAGATGAGAAGAAAATAAACTTCTTGGTATCAACTCCACTTGCCATGTTTGATGGAAGAAGAAGGATGAGTACACAACCCCAACAACACAGTCCCAACCGTGAAGCATGGGGTTGGAAGCATCATACTTTGGGGGCAGGATGATTGCACTGTATTGATGGGGCCATGAACTGCAAGATTTTGGCCAACAACCTCCTTTCCTCAGTAAGAGCATTGAAGATGGGTTGTGGCTGGGTCTTCCAGTATGACAATGACCCGAAACACTGCACCAAATAAATTTTTTCTAGTTTATCAAATACTTCATGCAAAAAAAATAAAATTAAAAATCATGCAATGTGATTTTCTGGCATATTTTATGTATCTATAATAAGAATTACAGACTTCTGTATTCTTTGTAGGTGGGAAAACTTGCAAAATCAACAGTGTATCGACTTATTTTCCCTACTGTATAACTCATGTATAGCTAATTTAAATGAAGTAATAGAAAATATTTATTTCTCAAAAGCCTGCGAAAAAGACACCCCCACCACGCCCATCACCCTTCGAGCCCCCCAAAAATATTCAATTTATATACAGGGCTAAAAAATGTTTATCAATATAAGTTACTGGGATATCTGCTCATCTGCCTATAATATATATAGGGAACCCCTGCTGTGAAATGTGTGCAGATCAAGTGTTTCTTTTTTTATTGATAGCTTTAGTGGCCCATACCAGGTCAATGGCGGTAAACTGCCAAGCATGGCACAAATCGATAATGGTAGCCCTTCAATGTTTTTTAAAGGCTGCTATTTAACATAATGTGTGTCCTTTGTGTGCCAATAATACAATGAGAGGGCAAAGGGAGGTTAATTACAGTTTGATCTTTATTTAAAAGTGTTATCTGTTTTGCAAAATACCCAGGAGTGGTTAAGTGAGGTTATTTCTATCGTAAAGTTTGCTTCCATGACCAAAAAAAATATATATATATTTCTGTTGAAATATGTTATGTAACTATGTTCAGTTGACATTTTTAAGAACCTCAGATAAATGTTCTGTATTTGCATCCATATAGAGATTCATTTACATGTGTGCCCTTATGCCTTGGTACAACACTAATTGCTCCCAATGTTCTACAAAAAACCTAAGGGTTTCATGTTTTCTCTAATATAAACTTTTAAATTTTTTGAATTACAATACTGTATGGCATATCTAGGACAGCTAAACAGGTCATTGCATAATTTATATTCCACCAAACATTACATAAATATCTTATTAAAGGATACGTCTCATTTGTAAAGAAGAATTAGCCCTTATTGCAATATAGATATCCCCCCAAATTTCATATGCCAGATGATTGCAACATAGTTTAGGAATTTCTCGTTTGGAGGGACAGTACTATTAATCTACAATAAGTTGTTTGCCCTAAATGTATTCTAATATATATTTAAAAATGTAAAAAATAAGTGTGGCACCCTCCAACACTGCCATCTTAAAGCGGTCCCACAACCATTTCCTTCATAATGGGCATATGTGTGTAAGGCCACATAGATCCCGCAAGCGAAATTCCAAGCCCAGTGCCTGGCTGCTGGCAATCATGTGGGCCGCCCTGAATCCGCAGATAGGAAAGAGAATGTGACCCTGGGCCACGTGAACGCTGGTGGGATTGAGGTTTAGGTAATGATTGTGGATGCCCCTCTGAGGCACAATGTGGGCACACTACCCACAGGAAATGAGTAGGGGTCGCTTTTAAGATGTGTGTGAAATCTTCCACTCTGCCTGTTATTTCTCGAAGGGTTTGAGGGCCCCTAGGCAAATACTTCCCATTCATTGTAGGGCTTGTGCTGGGAGGATTTGGCCTTTAACACTGATCCAGAATACAAATGATCCATAAACCTCCCAATTAAGTGCAAGGCTTTAATAAATATACCCACCACTTTTAAAGGTTATGAATCTTAATTGTGAGGGTCATGGCAATGGTGGGGCACTTTCAGTTCATTAATTGTGGGTTCTGTTGGAAGGGGGCCTTCCCTGATTCCCTGATCAGGCCCTATAACTGAAGCAATACACTGTTCTTCGTGTTGTCTATGGCAATGTTTCTCAAACCTGCCCTCAAGTAACCATTGACAGCCACAAAACATGGCCTATCTGGACTGATCTGGACTGATACACAGGTGATCTAAATAAGAGCAGTGCTGCACAGATGAGTGGAGATTCACAAAACATGACCTGTTGGGGATACTTGAGTACATGGTTGAGAAACCCTGGTCTATAGTTTGTGGGGTGTGGGGTATCCATGGCCCTCAGTCTGTTAGTTTGTGGTCTGGGAAGATAAATTGACTCAATTGGGTTTAGAGAACTGATTCATTGTGGATTTCTCCCAGAAGAAGATTGTGTATTCTGTTGGCAGCAGTTACCCAATGGTCAATATGTGCAACTGGACTACATTTCTCAGTTTAAAATCTGAACTCCTTGTGTTCAGTTCATTCTTCAGTATCTGTGTACAACTTTATGTTTAATCTGTCTGCCTGTTTCATTTTTTAGTCACAAATTGCTGCTTCACACTGTAATTCCTATTATGGCAAAAGTTTACACAATACCATTTGACTGGAGTAGTTTCCTTAATGTTTCAACCTCTACTGCATCAACCTGGCAATACACCCACGATGAGCAGAGGAGCCATAATATGTGATAGATAATCCGTTAAATTGATTTCTCATAACTATTTTTATTGTTTGTTTTTTATTTGTATTACTGCTGAATTGAATAAAAACATTGTTTCCTGATGGACGTATCTGATCAGTATATCTCATTAGAATAGTTGAATTTAGTAAACTATGTTCCCTTCGGCTTATTCACACACTAAAGGAATTTGTATTTACTACTCTGTGTTGAGCAGTTATGCTGGCACAGAGAGATTCACACCCATAGAACACAATAGGAATATGAAATGATCTGATAGTCTGCTGTAAAGTTTTTAACCAAAATTATAACACATTGTATTATAGTGAGCATATAATATTTATTATTACTATTGTATTTTATTATAAAGGGAAACCCCGCAAAAGTCATGTCCCCTGGCTAGTGATGAGCTGGGGCAGTATATCCCTCAAAATACAATTTCTCCAGCTACCACTACCCTGTGAGCTGGTATAGGGGTTAAAAAAACATCTCAGAGTCTTCCTTCCTCTGTCTTCCCCTTCCCCCCGAGCAATGTCCTCTCTTCAGATCTGGTCCTGTTGCAGCAGACTGGTCTTCTGATGCCAGCAATGCCATCTGTAGTGAAGGGGGAGACAGGGTCACCCCCTCTTACCTCGTAGACATCCTGCATCCTGAAAAGGGTAATGGTGGGCTTGTATACCCTTTTATACCATAGAAGCAGAGTCTACTATCTACTTCACTGGGGGCGGCAAGCCACCTGTCCGACATGCTGGGCATGAGCCTTGTGTTCTTAGTACTGAGGAGAGCACCTGACCTGTGCCAAAGGCATAGGGGTTGTTAACGCTAGGGCCTATCAGTCCAGACCTTGAGCCCTGGCTTACCAAAACCTTTGCTTGGTGAATCAGGGGGGAGGCAAGCTATTTTTATTTGTGAACTGTTGTGTGTATGTATTTAGTTCTATAACAGTGGTCATTTCAGAGCTTCACGTGAACCTTATATACTAATATGATATATGAAGAGCACATGGCATAGTATTAGCTCAAGCAAGTAAAACATATCAAAACCTTAATTACATTGTTTACTTTAAGTGTTGTATAGTATTTACTATGAGCTGCCCGAGGTAACATGTGTGACAACCTAAGCCTCATATCTGAACAAGATTTTATCAGCTTTATCTGCTTGTACTGGCACACATGCTGTAGCTTTTTGAACTATCGAATAATGATGATACATTTGTACTGTGTAGATTAATAGATGGAGTTTTCTCTAATATGTTCATACAGTGAAAATCTTCAGTACTGTGTCCCTTCTAAAAAAGGTTTTCAAGAAGATTGGAAGCTCTACCTATTTAATGAGGTAAACTCCAAAGTTTCAAAGCTGAAGTCCAGTCTAAAACTGGACACCAGCACTGATCCCCTTACCTGGGGACCAGCCAAGTTGGGCTTTTAATAACATAAAGCTTACACCAGTTCCCACAGCTTCTCTCTCAGGGCTCTCTGCACTGCTGATTGGATGACTTAGCAGTTATTCGTGGCTAGGACAGCCATTCTATTAATAAGGGTTAGAGAGCTTGTTTTTTAGTGCCATATTGTGACTTAACAACAGGAACAAATAAATGGGGAATAGGGGGCTGAGCAGTGTACGGGTGGCCATACATCCACTTTAATACTTTGTTTCAGTCTGCAGTTTTTTCCAGTCACTGACAGATGCTTGTAGAAGGAAAATACATTATTTCTGTGATCAAGGAACTTTTGTACACAACCAACTAGCTGACACTGGCAGATTCTTGCAAAAGGAAAATATATCATTTCTATAATCCAAAAATCCATGACACCCTACAGAGCCAACTAGGTGACAACAATGTCTTCTCTTGCATTTTGACAGATGCTTGGTGCCACCTCCTGGGCATTTCTGTAGGTCATCACAGTGATCATTTGAACTTTTGTCCAGTGAGTGGAAGTTGACAACAAGTGTGTTACCTAGGCCCTTATTCATCAAGCGATAGCGCCAGGTAGTGTCTGACGAGCGCCAGGTAGCGGCAGCTAACGGCGACTACCGACTCAAGTACGCCCGGCGGCGGTCACAATGACGCATTTATCAAGCAAAATGAGGCTAGCGCCGGCGAGAGCGACGGCTAGCGCGGCATTCATCATGAAGCCGGCTGGCCCGAACAGCGCCGCTGCAAATTCCTTCACAGCGACACGTATTACCTGGCGGATGGCAGACGCTGCAATGATTGTTTTTAGTGGTTTTTGGGTTTTTTTCTTTGGTACAAAATTCAACACATGTTTATATTGATATGTTTTATTAATCTGGCTGGTTATTTCTATGTATTTGAAGTTTTTATTATTTTTCACAATGTAATGTTGTGAGTGACATGGGAATTGCATCTCCTCCACCCAAACTCATTGGCATCAAAATCGCTTGTTTTCCACACAAACGGGGCTTGTAAAGCTATTTTGTAGCCTGTCAGGTTGGGCGGTCACGTTCGCTCTTCGAAATTGTCAGCGCCCAAGCTATTCGGCAGCCCTGTCCTTGATGAATCTGTGTTGGTCAGTGTTTGTGCAGTCGCTGTTTTAATTCGCTATGTGGCGGCGCGAGCGGCGCTGTGCCTCGCTGTGCTGCGTTGTGCGGCGCTGTGCTGTTCATACATGTGCCCTTCTGCCATTTGCAAGGAATTCACTTCCCGCGACCCCAGTCGTTGTTAATGAATACACTGTAGTTGTGAGCGTGCCTGGCCACATATTGCAGGATTAACATTCAGTCGTACCAGCTCATAACAACCCGTTATGCATTCTCATGTGTGCCACATTTTCATGTAGTTGTCTAGTTTGATTGTGTGATGACTTTGGGAAGGAATAAGATTTGTATATTTAAGCACAACGGTGTATGCTTTATAAGGACCTATGCATTACAGTATGTAGAACCCCCTGCTAAATCAAGCTAATAATTCGTGGCGCCTTGGGCCCTAGCTTGTTTTCAAGCGTCATTTTAATTTTTTGCCACCACTTAGCTTGCACATAGCTGATATTAGCTTGTCCCTGTTGCGCGCATATTTGTTTTTGAATTTTGAAGCACAGTTGCTTGCGTCATATCCGGTTCCGGTATCCTCCTTTGCGTTTCAACGCCACCTTAAGGTAAAAATGTCTTGCGCTTATGCCAATAGCTTGTTTTCCAGCGTCATTTTAATTTTTTGCCGCCACTTAGCTTGCACATAGCTGATATTAGCTTGTCCCTGTTGCGCGCATGTTTGTTTTTGAATTTGGAATCACAGTTGCTAGCGTCATATCCGGTTCCGGTATCCTCCTTTGCGTTTCAACGCCACCTTAAGGTAAAAATGTCTTGCGCTTATGCCAATAGCTTGTTTTCAAGCGTCATTTTAGTTTTTCCGCCACTTAGCTTGCACATAGCTGAGAATAGCTTGTTGCTGGTGCGCGGAGCGTTTTTTTTTTTTTAACTTTTTTCCAATGTCGCTTTGGTCATTTCCGGTTCCTGTTTCCTCCTTAGCGTTTCCACAATGCTGCCCAGACGGCGAGTTATGCGCCTCCCCAGCTCCTCCTCCGACTCTGACCCCACCACCCCTCCCCCACCTCCCCCACCTACCTCACCTTCCCCAACTAGCACCCCTCCCACCCCTTCCCCTCCTGGGCCTCCAAAGAAAAGGCGCAACCGGGTGGATAGCCGCGTTAATGGCCAGGTGGTCAAAGTGAGTATTTGGTTTGTGTATTTTTAGCTTTAAAGTTGCAGAACACACAGGGGGGATTGGCCCAGAAATTTCTTTGTTTTCTGCCAAAATTGGATCACTCCCCGTGGGGCATCCCCATTCTGGATGTCCTGCTGGGATGCCCCCCCCTGGAGGGCCCTAAAAATTACCTCAGCCCCGTCCCATCTGTGCATGCGTGAGCTGCGGATGCCTATTGCGCTTACCTCTAGCAGGGTGTACCCCTGCGCCAGACATATTTTAATTTTGTGTGCAGGCGCACTCCCTGTTAGAGTCAAACGCCACATGCGTACTTTGCCGTGCAGACCCAGCTGAGCTGGTATGCACGTCCCAACGGCCTTGTATGCGCATACCACAGCGGCGCTGAGCGCTGTGCTTGGCTGGCGCAGTCACGTGGGAGCGTCCTCAGTGGTGTATTTGTGGCCTTCCAAGGGGGTTGCAGACAGCGGACCACCCACAATTGGTGTGGCCCACCAAAGTGCACACAAACCCAGAATAGTGATAATCCTGGGTGTGGGTCCACTTTGATCTGGTCTCTGTATAACTGTTGATGCCATTGTTCTGATGTCATGTATTGATTTTTGTTTGTTTGATCATTTTTCATAGGACTTCTGCGTGGCCGAATACGACTATGCCCGTGGAGGAAAAAAACGCATTGCCATGGAGGTGAAGGCCACAGTGTCCCGGCGCTTCCACACCGAGCTGTCCATCAGAGCCATTCAGCAGAAGTGGTCAGATTTCAAGCGCCGGGACCCTGAAGGCGTGTACCGCCTATATGATGCCTACGCATCAGGTAAGTTAAAGCTTATGCTCTGTTTATACTTTTTGCAGAATCATCTGCTAAGCTGTGTCCATTTGTGCTCTTTATATTAATTATATTCTTTCACCCCCTCCACACAGATAAGCGTCCTCCCCTGGGGAAACGTGGGAAGGGATTCCTCCCCCGAACCAGGCAGGCGGACTCGGGGGAGTCATCGGGGGAGGGTCCCTCCCGCGGGTCCTATTTAGAGGACCCAGGGGAGGAAGGGGATGATGCCCCAGAGGAGTGTGCTGCTGGGGGGCTGGCAGGATCAAGCCTCAGCTCCTCACACTCTGAGTCTGAGGACTCTCACCAGGCAAGGGGCCACTCTCAAGTGGGGAGTCCAAGTGGGGTGGTAGAAATGGACTCGCCCACACTCCCTGAAGGAGCAGGGAGTGAGAGGGAGGAGGGTGGCCCTTTGCCTGGTGGATCTTCTGACCAGAGTGTGAGGAGCCGAGGCTCCCCGCCTCCTCCTCAGAGCCCTCCCTGGGCTTCAAGTGGCGGTTCATCCCCTGGTGAGTGTCCTTTTTTTAATTGTTAGTCTGTGACAGGTTTCATCTTGCAATTTGTACTTAGCCCTTGCCATTCCTCTCTAATTTGCAGGGCATCATATAGGCGGCACCTCCATGGCCTTTTGGCGAAGCATTCTCCACGGGCATAGTCGTGGTAAGTGTTTGTTGTTATCCATCACATTCCCTATGTTATGACATTCATTAAAGTGGACCCACAAACATTGATAGTGCTTGGATTCTCGAAGGTTCCCTGAAAAATCACATCCCTCATCCAGGGCACCCCCCCCAAAAAATACCCCACAAACTCCTTACCTCTTTGGGGGTTGCCAAAGCCACCGTCCCAGCCTCCTGTGTGACACTCTAGATGTGTGTGCGCCTGCGCTCTGTTTCCTAATGGGCTGCGCGTGCGCACACACTGGAGGAGTGATGTGTGGAAGGCAGCGGCCGCGGAGTACGTTGTCTCACTCAAATTGTGGTGCTCTGCCAAAGCGGACCCAAACCCAGATTTGCAGCAATCCTGTGTATTGGCCCACTTTTAACAGACACATGTTTCCTGGTCCATTGTCACAGCTGGTTTGATAAGGTACCTTAACCTCACAAACCCCACTACAGTGCTAGCCAACTGGCAACCACCCCTATGTTTCTGCCCACACCATGATGGTTGTTCTCATTTCTTTTCTTGGGTTAAGTTGTTCCCGCTCAAACATGTGGCCCACTAGTAACATTAGCCAATCAACTGCTAATGAGTCCTTTACATAGCACTGTCTATGTTATTTGCACATTATCTTTAGGGATACATGTTGCAACCCTAACTAATTGACATTAACTCATGGACCAGGAAATATGCTAATTGTGGACAACCTGTATGTAACCATGCAAGCCTTTGATTTTTCAGACTCAATAACCAGATGGATGTCAAATAGTCAGGTGTCATTGGCCCACTAATTGTGTTTTTGTCTTTTTCTTTCTGTTGACAGATGTTGCTACGCAGACGGAGCCAGAGAACCTCCTCCCCACCCCAGCTCCAGGGACGGCCAGCAGCATGGGCCCCCGCCACAGCTGCGATGGTGAGTACATCCCACTTCATATGCCTAAAGACTTGTGAAACCTATGTCTTCTAGTCACATCTGCAGACATTTAAAATGTACCTATGTGTTAATTTCACACACATCTAGATTCAATGTGTTTGTACAATAATCCAACATGCCTGTTTGCATGCTTGATTGTTGCCTCACATTCTTCATTTGGCCACATTGAGACTATTTTTTCCTTAGACACAACCAAATGGGCCGTATTAGGTCTTGACCTCTAACATTATAGGGCAAACTCGTGTACTCGTTAGGACTTCGGCCCTGAGGTTTGGCTGTGACTAAACACAAAAATGGACACACTGGGACTTATACCTTCTTTGCTTCCCTAGAGTTAAAGTGGAACAACAACCAGGAATTTGACTTTCCTGGGTCTTGGTCCACTACGGTGGGGCACCCCTGATCGTCACCGCTGTGTGACAACCCCCTGAACTCACTTTTACTCCAGCAAACGTACAAGCCGCGGCAAAGTGGCTCCGCCTCCCCCGCGCCCCTATTTACGCGCGCGTGCCTGCGCCGGCCATTCACACACGGCCGGCGCAGGCACACACACGTCTAGAGGGGCGCAAGGGAGGGCCCGGCGGCCGTGCCACAACGAAACTGAGTTAGGGATTTTGGGGTGTTGGGGGGGTTTCACCCCGAGGGACATCCCGATCTCGGATGTCCCGCGGGGAGGGAGGTGATCGGGCCGGGAATCTGATAGATTCCAGGGCTGATCACCGGTGGGTGTTGGTACACTTTAAGAGTAAATGTATGCTTGGGATGTGTTGTTCACATTCCTGCCAGTCAATAGTACTCATATCATGTTAAACAATAAGCGCACAGTGGTCAACAATGTTAATGTGAGTGTCACCTAATTGGACACACTGACATTACATTGCTACATCTGTGTCTGTTGAGGTCACATTCAATTTATTAATAAATTGTTGTTTCTACATCTCTACAGCTTGTGAAAACCAGCATCGCGGACTGTGGCGGGAGATCAGGCTCCTGAAGCTGATGCTGCTGGCCAAGAAGAGGCGCCGGCGGCGTTGTTAGGGTGGGGGGAAGGCTGGCCTGTTTACGCCCTTTGTTGGGCAATGTTGGCCCTGTTGGCCCTGTGTTTTAATTAAATATTTTCATGAACATCATTACAGTGTGGTGCCTTGCAAAGCATAGTTTAACTGTCTCAAAACCCATTTGTGTGTAAATTTAGCCATACCTTTGGAGCCATTTCATGTGGTAACCATAGTAAGCTATGGTCTCAAATTACCAATACATTGACATATCTAGATCAAGATACTCATCCCTGACTGTGTTATTATCTAGGTCTTAGGACAAACACAATTTAGAGGTGGGTTAAGCAAATATATTTACACAAACCAAAACAAACAAAATTAATATTCTTGGCTGGGTGGCCGGGGAGGTTGGGAGTCATTGCTAGGGGCGGTGTTGGGGGACAACAGTGCAGTAAAAAATATAGACTGCTGTTGTATGAGCTGTTGTATCAACAACAAATTTTGTTCCTGTCGCTGGAGAGATTGCTCCATTAGATTGCCCAGGCGACCAAGTTCCTGGTTCTGCTGTTTAGGAGCAACTGGTCGATCTGGCGCTGCTGGGCCTCATTTTGTTGCTGACACATCAGCACCTGATTTTCCAACGCCGCAATGCGCTCATTAGTTCCATCACGCGGCTGTTGGCGACTGTAGTCCTCCAGCATCCGGACCCCTAGCTCATAAAAATCAGCACTGGTTGGTGCCACACCTCCTCTTGCTGTGGTTTGAGCCTAACAAAATAGAAAACAACATTTTAGTCAAACCGAACCAATGCAGGTATGCCCCTCAAAAGAATTCTCCAAAACAGTCACTATACAACTTACCCTTGTCTGAGCCTCGGAAGCTTGGCCACATGGGACTTGGGAAGAGGTCCCAGCTTGGGGTTCTGGTTCCGCCTCCTGCAAAAACAACAAAGAAAGGAAATGTGACATGTTGCTTCATCCACTACCCACGAACATGCCAATGTGGTTCTAGGTCGTCTACATCAGCCATGTTACCTGCGTGTCCTCCGGCACAGGTAGGCTCGAGGTATCGCTGCCAGAGAGTGGCAATTCCACATCCGAGATGTCCGGCAAGTTGGCATATGCTAAACAGGAAAGTCAGGTTAGTAGGTCAGTGGCCCAAACTCAAATGTAACCTGGCTAGGCTATCGAGGCCATACCTCAACAAAGTGCAAAATTACACACTAGACCAAAGGTATCTGTTAAACTCAGATTGTTAACATGTATGTTACAGGACTAAGAGGCAATAATTTTGGCAAAGAAGATCAGACACATTGCTTAAATTACACATACCCGCAATCTCCCAGATGTCTTGAGTGGGGCCCTCACTCGAGCTTGGACCTTGAAAATACATGTGGACACACAAGTTGCCAGAAGCAAGTGCAACAAAAGTAGAGCCAAAATACAGACTAGAGCAAGGCAAAACAACTTACCCTCATCTCTGGCAGCCTGAACTTGAGGGGCCCTTTCTGGACAGCCACTTCAGATATTCGGGTCAACAAAAAAACACAAGTAATGGCTCTAAATATTCCTCAAACTACTACGGGGAATGTTTGGCCAAAAATATGTCCTCCAAAATACATTGCTATCACTCCTATAACTATTAGACTGACCCTGGGGAGGCAACAAGCACTCCCAAGAGGCATCTTCAAGTTGACAAAGCAAACATGTAGATTAGTAGACTAACCAAATTGAACCAGTGTAACAGAAACAGCATAAAGGATACATTAGGTATTGCTATACACACCAACAGGGTCCTGTTGACCTGCAACATCGGAAGTGGGGTCCAAAGATGAACCAGTCACTTGGCCTACCAAGAAAAAAGAGGAATGAGACACATGCACTTGGGTAAAAGTGGATAAAGCAAGGTGGACACATGCACTTACCGACATCCAAAGAGTAGCTTGGATCCGGAGGAGATGCTGGGGCCAATGGCATGGGAGCTATGCAAAAATCAAGCAAACATTGAGCCATAGTTAATGTGCGTGCAAAAATACAACATGCATTAAGGTGTGTGTGAGCAGCTCTTTCACTAATATTCACTAATCCAGGCCAGTGTGGCTTCCACATTTATATGCCGATATATGGCCACACATCTCTGGCTTCAAACATATCTACACATGTTAGGGCCTTGTTAGTTAGTTGCTGTGAGTGTTACAGTGGGCGTGAAATTAGGCCGCAGGCCCATATTATTAATACTCAACAGTGCAACACTCGATTGTTTGAGCTGCTCCCACACCCATTTGTTCCCCAAACAACCAGCACCAAAATTAGGGGTAAATACCTTCAATGGCAGACTGGGGTAGCCTTGAGGTTGCTGGAAGGGCAGGAGTTTGGGTGTCCTGAGGCACATCCCGGACAGCAGCATGTGCACCTATGCAGAAAGCAACAGACAGAAAATTTAAAAATTTTGGAGCTCTAATGTACTACTTCACAGGTCCTACTGTTAGTTGGTCAGAAAGAAAAAATGCTAATCACATACATTAACAGTAGCTTTTGAAAAAAGGCAGAAAATATGTACCTTCAGTCCAACCTGTGGTGTCATCCCCAGGATCCACACCCTGCAGCCGAGCCAGTGGGATTTTGGCCTTCAGCATCTCCTCATACGGCCTGTAGGTACTCTTTGGAGCCTGGATGGTCCCACTGTCCACATCAAGATCGTGATTCATCTTTTTCATAAGGGCCCCTCTCAAAGTGTAGAAGCGTTTCCTGCAGGATGGGCCACTACGTGGGTGTTGAGCAGTGCTACTAAGCTCCACACCAATGGCATCCCACAGTTTGCTTCTTTCTTGTTTGCCTATGGACTTGCTTTGGGAGCCAAATATCAGCTCCCATTTAGCAAGTGTAAGGCGCACAAGATGATTATTCTCCGCCAAATTAAATTCAGGCTCCCTCTTGGCACCTGGGCGCTTAGCCTGGGGTGCTGCCCCACCTTCAGGCTGGGCCCTTTTCCGTAAGGGAGGTCTGCGCACAGCACCCACCAAACTCCTACTTGGGCCTGCTGTGGCCGGCAGATGTCCTGAATTTGGCTCCATCCTGTAGCTGCACACACACACAAATACACACCCAACAAGCACGCATGCAGACTACAGAATGGCATCGCAATCTGTTAGGGTTGGGCAGGTTTTATGTGCTATAACAGCCAATCAAAAACCAGGCCACTTAATTGATTCACACATACAGCCCAGTTCCTTCTAGCCACACCTCCACTGCACTGACTGAAGCATGTGTGTTAGCCAATTAACTCATTACAGACCCCATTAACCAAACAACACACACCCAAATACAACAATGGACTGATGTATCTCAACCCCTTGTGACATGTGGCTAGCCTAACGGCTATTTAAATAAACAGCAGCTTACCTTTCATTGGGCCACCACTGATTTTTGGGCCATGTCCGTTATTTCACGCAAGTTTCGGCTCACGTACGCTAGTAGCGCTACTAGCGTGCGCGTGCGCACTCCGTTTTACGCACACCTGGGTCGGCTAATTGGCGCCCGGAAATAGCAGAGCAACGCAAAAGGCGGCAAAGCGGACCTGTCCGTTTAGAAAGAGAAGTATAAATGGAAGGAATTTTCAAGCTTCTGGTATTCTTACACTGTGGCAAAGGCTGTGGTGTGGTGCGGTGCTCGCTTGCTTCCCTTAGCTCATTTGAGCCTCTGTCTGGTTTCTGTCCTCACTCTCTGTGGCTTGTTGGGTGATTTCTGACATCAGTGCTGTTTCTTTAGGAGCTTGTTTTTGGTGGCATCTGCAAATATTGTGTAGCATACAGCAAGTGAGGCTTGATTTTGGGGCCTTTTGTGGGCTGTGCAGCAACTCCCCTCTTGGTTGTGCCTAACTTAGAAAGCTGGTTTTCAGCAGGCTGGTGGTTTGGACCACTATAGTTCTGGTTTTGTGGTGAGCTGCATTGTAGCGGGTGTGTGTGGAGTGTGATTGTTTGTGTGTGTGTGGTGTGTTTGTGTTTTTTTTTTTTTTTGTTTATTTTGTATATATCTTGAGTGTGTGTGATGGATAAGAGGGTGATGTATGGTGTCTGGGTGAATGGATGTATGTGTATGCTGAAAGAGCAGGAGGAAAGGGAGCGGGGTGTTGTGAGGCTTAGGGCACCCCGCTCCTTTGCAATCCGCCTTTCAGTATGGGACTTAAGTGACGAGCAGATCAGGAGCCGCTTCCGTCTGAATCGTGCTGCACTACAGTCCCTATATGATCAGATTAAGCACAAAATCGAGCCATCCACCAAACGCACTCAATCCATTCCAGGCATAGTACGCCTGTGTGCCACTCTTAATATTTTGGCACGAGGGACCTTCCAGGCAACCTCCGCCCTCCTCAGCGGGATAAGCCAGGCTACTATGAGCCGCATACTAATCCAGGTAGTTCTGGCGATTTGTGATTTAATCCCAATTTACATCAAGTTTCCTGAGGATGAGGAAGAGGTTGCCAAAATAAAACATGCTTTCTATCTGATGGAAGGGATCCCGAATGTGCTAGGGTGCGTTGATGGTACACATATCCCTTTCCGCCCTCCCCATGCACAGGAGCTGTCTTACAGAAACCGGAAGCATTTCCATTCGCTCAATATAATGGTTGTCTGTGACCCAGACATGAGGCTGCGGGCGGTGAGATCGGGGTTCCCCGGCTCATGCCACGATTCTTACGTCTTGCAGCGGACAGTCCTGTGCCGGAAGTTTGATAACAACGAAATGCCAACTGGCTGGCTACTGGGTAATAAATTAACCATGTCAATGTATTTAGCAAATATGTGGCCTAGTAAGCCAAATTTATCAAAACCCCCCAAAAAAAACATGTACTAGTACTAATTGCTGTCTCTCTCCTTGTGTTTTTTCTACAGCGGACAAGGGATATGGGCAGAGAACGTGGGTCATGACTCCGGTCAGGAACCCACGGACCTCTGCCCATGAACGCTACAATGCAGCGCATCGCAAGACCAGAAGCATTGTGGAAAGAACCATCGGCCTGCTGAAAGCACGCTTTCTCTGTTTGGCACGGCCAGGAGGAGAGATGCTCTACAGCCCACAGAAGGTCTCCAAGATCATCCTTGCCTGCTGTGTGCTACACAACATTTGTATTTGCCGCCGAATTCAAGCCCCCGAGGAGACAGCACTGGTGCCAGAAATCCCCAACATGCCCGCAGCAAGAAGTGAGGACACCCAGACTGGCGATGAGCTAAGGGAAAGGATGATCACTTCTTTTTTTGCGGTAAACTAACTACCCTTCCCTCTAATGCAAGTACTGCACTACTGGCTAAATGTATTTGACCTCCCATCAAAATGAGCCCCAAAAAACACTAAGGGGGGTGTAAGATGACCCAAACCACTCTAAGGGGGGTGTAAGATGACCCAAACCACTCTAAGGGGGGGTGTAAGATGACCCAAACCACTCTAAGGGGGGGTGTAAGATGACCCAAACCACTCTAAGGGGGGTGTAAGATGACCCAAACCACTCTAAGGGGGGGTGTAAGATGACCCAAACCACTCTAAGGGGGGTGTAAGATGACCCAAACCACTCTAAGGGGGGGTGTAAGATGACCCAAACCACTCTAAGGGGGGTGTAAGATGACCCAAACCACTCTAAGGGGGGTGTAAGATGACCCAAACCACTCTAAGGGGGGTGTAAGATGACCCAAACCACTCTAAGGGGGGGTGTAAGATGACCCAAACCACTCTAAGGGGGGTGTAAGATGACCCAAACTACTCTAAGGGGGGTGTAAGATGACCCAAACCACTCTAAGGGGGGTGTAAGATGACCCAAACCACTCTAAGGGGGGGTGTAAGATGACCCAAACCACTCTAAGGGGGGTGTAAGATGACCCAAACCACTCTAAGGGGGGTGTAAGATGACCCAAACCACTCTAAGGGGGGGTGTAAGATGACCCAAACCACTCTAAGGGGGGGGTGTAAGATGACCCAAACCACTCTAAGGGGGGTGTAAGATGACCCAAACCACTCTAAGGGGGGGGTGTAAGATGACCCAAACCACTTTAAGGGGGTGTAAGATGACCCAAACCACTCTAAGGGGGGGTGTAAGATGACCCAAACCACTCTAAGGGGGGTGTAAGATGACCCAAACCACTCTAAGGGGGGTGTAAGATGACCCAAACCACTCTAAGGGGGGTGTAAGATGACCCAAACCACTCTAAGGGGGGTGTAAGATGACCCAAACCACTCTAAGGGGGGGTGTAAGATGACCCAAACCACTCTAAGGGGGGTGTAAGATGACCCAAACCACTCTAAGGGGGGGTGTAAGATGACCCAAACCACTCTAAGGGGGGTGTAAGATGACCCAAACCACTCTAAGGGGGGTGTAAGATGACCCAAACCACTCTAAGGGGGGGTGTAAGATGACCCAAACCACTCTAAGGGGGGGTGTAAGATGACCCAAACCACTCTAAGGGGGGTGTAAGATGACCCAAACCACTCTAAGGGGGGTGTAAGATGACCCAAACCACTCTAAGGGGGGGGTGTAAGATGACCCAAACCACTCTAAGGGGGGGTGTAAGATGACCCAAACCACTCTAAGGGGGGTGTAAGACGCCAATGTTGGTTATCAAGTAATGCATTTTTTTATTTTCTACAACAAAACTACTTTAAAGATATATACTAACTGCACTTTTCTTATTTTTTCAGGCACCAAGAGATGCACCCTGATCCCTATTTTCAATTTTCCTAACTTTCATGCACTTTACTTTGCTTTATCATTTCTGTTGGACTTTTGAATTTCAATTTCTTTTCTGTTATTTTTTTTATTGTTTTTTAGTGTTAAAATAAAAACAACAATATATAGATACATGTGGCTATGTGTTTAATTCTGTTGTAAGTTTCCTTTGCATTCTAATTCCTATTTTAATTTTCCTTTTCTTTCTCAGTTCTGTTTTTATTTTCCTTTTCTTTCTCATTTCTCTTTTTATTTTCCTTTTCTATTTTCCTTTTCTTTCTCAGTTCTGTTTTTATTTTCCTTTTCTATTTTCCTTTTCTTTCTCAGTTCTGTTTTTATTTTCCTTTTCTTTCTCATTTCTGTTTTTATTTTCCTTTTCTATTTTCCTTTTCTTTCTCAGTTCTGTTTTTATTTTCCTTTTCTTTCTCAGTTCTGTTTTTATTTTCATTTTCTATTTTCCTTTTCTTTCTCAGTTCTGTTTTTATTTTCCTTTTCTATTTTCCTTTTCTTTCTCAGTTCTGTTTTTATTTTCCTTTTGTTTCTCATTTCTGTTTTTATTTTCCTTTTCTATTTTCCTTTTCTTTCTCAGTTCTGTTTTTATTTTCATTTTCTTTCTCATTGGTGGTTTAATTGTATTTCCTTTTTCTTTAAAAAAAAAAAAATGTGGCTATGTGTTTAATTATGTTTTATTTTGCATTTACATTCTAATATCTGTTTTAATTTAATTTCCTTTTCAACACAAAATAAAAACTACAAAAAGTAAAGAAACATGTTGCAATGTGTTTTATTCTGAAGGTACTTGATTCCCAGCCCACAGCAAAGCAAAGCGCAGGCGCTGTGTTGAATAGCGTGGTCACACTGACTGACAGCGCCTACAAAGCTGAGGTCCAACATCATATTCAGCAATGTAGGCGTTGTTCCCAACAACGCCAGGTAGCGACTGAGGAGGCCTGCTATAGCGAATCGCTACCGCCCACGGCTGACGCTAGCGGCGCTCATAGCGCCATACTTCAGTCGCTCATCTGTCGCTACCTGGCGCTATTGATGAATCGGCCTCCCCGTTGACTGTGAAGAGTATACCAGTTTCTGGATCACAGTTATTTTTGAATATAAATAGTTGCCAAGGTAAAGGTTTAACATGTTTGCTATTTAAAGCAATCCTATACCAAGAAAAGTTGCTTATGTTGTCACCCCCTATACCCAGTCCAGTGCCCGAACCCACCTGTGTCTTTTTTTACTAAAATATTTGCACAAAGTTCATTAGTATACTAAAGATGCTGTCCAATGTTCTAATGGTGGCCATATGGCTCCCTGGCACCCTGGCCATACAGCAGTGCCAAATAAATAATATACACTTTCAAAAATGCCATTGAAATTATTCAAAATCAGAATGTGACTATTTCAGTATAATTTGACCTAAAGTGGGCCAATTACCCAGTGCAATTCCAGAACTGACTGCTAGCCTGCTCCCGGGGCATCCTATAACAGATGCTCCGCTGTGTGAAACCCCCAGGAGTGCCAGTAATCTTATTTGATACTGGCAGATCCCATGGTGTCTTCGTCAACGGTCAAATCCCCGGCTTCCTTGTAGCTGTGCGCGCTCCCAATGCCCAGCCATGCAGGCAGGCCAGGCGCGCACTCCACAAGGAAGCCAGAGATGTGGCCACTGGCGTACCTATGATGAACACAAACTTCAAATTGGCGGCTTTATGCTGTGCGTTAGTGTGAGCACATAAAGCGCTGATTAGACGAGTACCCACACATGCACCAAGGGTACGGCAAAAAGGTGAGTGAGACTGGGTTATCTAGGGGGTTTCCCACAGGGGGGCAGCCTACAACTGAATGCCCCTGGGGCAAGAGTCCGTCACCAGGATAGTTAAAATCTTGGTGATTAGTCCACTTTAATATATAATTGGGAAAATATTATAAAGTATTATGAAATTATAGTTTTATATACGTTATCACATTTAGTGATCAAAGGCTACAACTCAGATCAGTACAATTAATTTGTTGCTGTTAGGTAAACTGCATTTTGAAGCATAGTTCTAAAATTATGTTCATATAATCAGTTCATAAAGAAGACAATTGAGTTGATTGGCCTTTATGTTTTGTAAAATTCATTGCCCTATTTTTAGATTTGCCATTTTCTTGGCTTTTCAAGGCATAATTGTTGAAAATGAAATGTCTCTAATAGTTTGTCAGTTAATTTAGCTTGGCTTGAAAACACAGTTAAATTTTGTTTTTCTAAACTTATAATGGTTTGCCAAATCTCTATTTTGTATCTTTTAATAATTATGAAGACCAATACTAATTTGGAAACTGATTTTTTTTAAATAAAATCTGATGTCATACTTTAATATTTTCAGAACTGTTTTGAACCATATTTCAAGCATTTACTAAGTGAAATCAAAATCTGAAACATACCATGTGTCAGGCAAAGCTTACATAAATTACCCTAAATTACCTGCTATATTTAAACCATGTCTGTGATCCATGTCAAAATTCTCACGATTAATTATTTTTCGGATTCTTAGTATATAGAGAAAGGAGGCATATTTGGAGATTCTGTATTTGCCTCTTGAGTTTTTGATTTTATAGAAATATAATAAGACTGTACTAAAGGTGATTTTATACATAGAAAAAATGGCATTTCATTCTCCAGTAATAAATACAGTTTTAAATTGTACAAGCCTAGTAGGTAGTGGGTAAAAATGCTTAAATGGCCACCAAATACTCGTTAGCATTGTATGTTCCCAAATAGTCTTGTAACATAACAAATACCAAGCTTGAATAGAGGCAGGGAAATCCAAAATATACCAAGGCAGCTCCAATTTTGCAAACCCAATCAACACCTCACCACCATTAGGTAGTAAATTGAACCATTAAGGATCATTCCCTGTAATGTTTTCACAATAGGAACTTATTGATGAATCTCATTCTGATCAGTAAGTGAGTATTCTACAGTGTTGTACTGCTGTGGCCATCTTGGTGTTACAAGGCTACCACCACGCCCGGCACATGGGCACATCTTCCCAGAGGTACAGGAGCAGCTGTACTGCCACCACTGCCACCTTCACTTTGCAGGGCTGCTGTCATTCGCCAGACACATGCCTGCATCTCCCCACTGCCAGCCAGCTATACACCATCCCCTGAAAATAGCACCTATTGTTAGAGAAAAAACTAATACTTTCAGAGAAAAACAGTAGGACAAAAGGGAGACCAGTCTATTTATGTTGTCCTATAATCACCAAATGGCTTTGGCCCAGAAATAGGCTGCAGGCCAGAACCAGGAGAGTAAACCATGTAAATCACAAACACTTGCTAGCCTTTGCTTAAAGGTTTGGAGGTTTAACAGGTAAGTATGTAGGTTTCAGGCGGCGCTTGAAAGTTTGATCTAGGGCAAACAAAAATATTCAAAAGAATGCCACCCCCCCCCCCCTTTCCCCAGAATACCATCTAAAAGCAAAGAAAAATTACACAGTGAACAGTGGTGGTGGAGAGTTGTCAGTTGTCAATAATTTACAGGTGCAAATCAACATCAAAATGCAATCTGGTACATCAGTAAAAAAAAAAGGAAAAAGTGGGGACTTGGCTTGTTAATGGCATGGCAAACACACTCCCTAGGGGCTCCACTCTGAGCCTCTAATTAATTGTTGTTTCTGACCCAGTCAGCCTAGCCTTTGCCCATGGCTTAATAAAGAAAATGCCGCTCTGGCTCCTTATCACCTCAGGAACCAGCCATCACCTCACGTGTCACCTTTGGGCAAGGAGAGAGTGAAGGTTGCACTACCTTTAAGATTGCGTTGTGCATGACGCAAAGGCAAGTGAAGCACACAAAGGCAAGTGAAAATGCAGATTTGGGGTTTTAACATAACATTTCTTGTTTGTCATTTTTATAGTGTATTCTCAATATATTTGGGTGAAATATGTGTAAAAAAAAAATGTAAAAATCAACTTTTTACAATTTGTATTGTTTTTTTGTAATAATAAAATTTAAGTTTTTCAATAAAATCATATTGCAGGTAAAAGCCTTATTTCTCTTAGTTAAAACGGTACCATATATGTATTAGTAGACACCCTTTCCTGCCCAGAAGACTCCCCCAAACTGAAACAGCGCTTTAGATTTTTAGATAAAATACAACTGCTATATGCACCTTGCAGTTTTTCAAGAAAAACAACCTTTACATTTGAAGACCCCCCCCACAAAATATATATATTCCCTGGAGGTACATACCTAAAGCTTTCTAGGCGTACCATGCTTGTTGACGTAGAAGTAGGGACCCTTCTCTTTTTTAAATGTTTAAGGGTTAAAAATAGCCTGGGCACCAGCTATGGAGGCTATTAGAACAGGGCACAGGGGCCAGCGGTGACCCCTGGTCCTGAAGGCTAGGCTACAAGCCCACACAGCCTTTGTGGCCCCCAGTTCTTCTGCCCCTCCAGGGCTTTGACAGGTAATGGGGGCTGGGGGTTAATGCCAAGTCACCCACTAACCACAGGGTTAAAAACCCTTAAAAATAAAAAAAATAGTGTGAGCCCCCCATCCCAGCATAACCAGCCCAGGGACCGGCTATGCAGAGCTTGTAGAGTATGGTGCGGAGGCCAGCTATAAGCCTGTGTAGTCTTCACAGCCACCAGACTCTTCTGCTCTCTCCTGGGCTTTGGAAAGGCAGGTAATGGGGGGCTGGGGTTAAATGGCAAGTCACCAGCTAGCAGCAACTGACTTGCCAGAACCCCAAGCCTTGTGAACTATATAAGGGTACCATTGATCCCTTACCAGTTCACAAAAGGTAAACAGTGAAACTACACACACCACACAACAGAGAAAAAAATGAATGACATGTATTCATTTTATTTTTTTACTTACCTCATGGTGGATGAGCCCCAGGAGGCACAGAGGCCCCTCAGGTGAAGAGTAGACCCGGCAGGGGGAATTGTGGGTGCAGGTGAGTGAATGTCACCCCCCCAGGTGAAGAGAAGACCTGGTGGGTTTGATCGAGGGTTCAATTGAGTATTTAACTTTTGCCTGTCACTAATAGGATTAATACCAATTTTTAGTGGGGTATCCATTGGTTCAGTGCATTTAAGGCCCTCTTGAAAAAAAAGTTTTGTTTAGTGTCCACTGGTTCAGGGCTCTTCTGTGTCAGTACTATTTCATACCAATTGTTCAGGGCACTTGTGTGTCAGTACTCTTTAATACCAATTGTTTCAGAAACTTGTGTTTTACTACAGTTTAATACTAATTGTTCAGGGCACTTGTGTGTCACTACTCTTTAATATCAATTGTTAGTGGCGTATCCACTAGTTCAGGACAGTTGTGTGTCAGTACTCTTTGATACAGCTTGCTCAAACCACTTTAATTCAACTTTCTCAAACCACTTGGGTGTCAGTACTCTTTAATACCAATTGTTCAGGACACCTGTGTGTCACTGCACTTTTATACCAATTGTTAGGGAAGTATCCACTCAGTCAGGGGACTTAAGGCCTTCTTGAATATAAAACGGGCTTGTTTAGTGCTTGTTTAGTGTCCACTGGCTCAGGGCCCTTGAGTGCTCTTTAAAATAAATTGATAACACCGATAACGAGGACACAATGTTCCAGTATGACAATCTTGCAGCCTCTCCTGCCCATCATGGCTGCTTGGACCTTTATTATTAGAATGACATTTACAGGATATATGGCATATACAAGTTAACCACAAGTCTTTAGTTGAAGACACACTAGTTACAAGAAAATGAACATATGTACTTATAAGGTAAATAAGCACTCCATATGTTAAAAAGGGAAACAGGTTCTGGTCTTTACGAGAATCAGCCTGACCACAAACCAAAAAAAGTCATTCACAGGAACAAATGGTGGGGGGCAAAAGTTCCTGCAAAGTTTTCAGAGTTTAAACAAACAATAATATGGTGATTAAATGGATAATTAATATTGAGGAAAAGATATCAACTTATACCCCACACTGCTCTTCAATATCAATTGTTGTATCCACTGGTTCAGAGCACTTGGGGGCCACTGCTCTTAAATACCAATAGTTCAGGGCACTTGTGTGTCACTGCTCTTTAATACCAATTGTTAGTGGAGTATCCACTGGTTCAGAGCACTTGTGTGTCACTGCTCTTTAACCCTTTAGCTTCTACGTGTTTGTTCTCCTATGGTTGGAAACTATGGGCTTGGCATTTACCCTGCTACTGTAAAAGAAATACTTACCTCCTGCCTGGATTCAACGCTGATGGTCCTCTCATCCAATCCCCCTGGGGTCTCCTGGCTTCAGAAGAGGGCCTGAAACTGAACCCCACCACTTCCACTGATACTTGGGATGAAAAATTAAGACATTTGCTTGCCTTCTCCTCTTCACCTGGGGCCTCCGATTCCCCCTCCCCGGGCACTTCCACAGTGAGGAGAGGACCCAAAACAGGCCCCTCCCCCATTTCTGGCATCTCTGTCACCCAGTGAAGTCATCCCGCTCCCAGCACCGGAGACTTCATTCAAATGCCTGTGTTCAGAGGAGAGAGGTGGAGAGGCAGGATGACTCTGATCTCCTGCTTCACCACCCACCTCCCCAATCACTGGCATCTGTCATTAGAAACATAGAAACATAGAAGGTTGACGGCAGAAGGAGACCATACGGTCCATCTAGTCTGCCCTTATGTGTATACTGTATGTTCTCTTTATCTTAGGATAGATGTGTGCTTATCCCAGGCATGTTTAAATTCAGTGACTGTTGATGTTTCAACTACCTCTGCTGGAAGTTTGTTCCAAGCACCTACTACTCTTTCTGTAAAATAATATTTTCTAACATTGCTCCTGATCTTCCCCCCGACTAGCTTCAGGTTGTGCCCCCTTGTTCTATCGTTAAGTTTCTTTGGAACAGTGGAACTGAGGATTGGAGGTGAGCAAAGAAAACGAATGCCATTTTATTTTCAATAAATTTCATTTTACTCCACAATGTGTGTGTTTTTCACAATTAACCCTTTGTGAATAGGTAAGGGATCCATGAGACTCCTAAATCCATTCACAAGATTTGGGGTCTGGCAACACACCTGCGGATAGTGGGTGACTTTAATTAACCCCCACCAAAGCTGACCCCTGTGCCCTGTTCTACAAGTCCTGCATAGCTGGTCCCGGAGCTGTTTTTGCTGGGTAGGGGGACCCTGTGCCATTTTAAAGCTTTTTTACCGCTTAAAAAATTAAAAAATGACTCCCATGTCATCTTTTACTTAACTTTTTATGTGCCATCAGCAGGAATAAAAGGCAGAAGAGCATGGGGCCAGAAAGGCTATGCAGGCTTGTAGCCTTCAGGGTGGGGGGCCACTGAAGCTGGCTTCTGTGCCCCGTTCTACATGCCCTCATAGCTGGTCCCCTCGCTGGTTATGCTGGGTAGGGGGGACCCCTCGTCATTTTTTGGGGGAATTTTTAGGGCTTTTAACCCTTAAAAATCGCCCCAAAATTGGTGTTTCCCCTCCCCCACGAGAGGGAGGACCCTAGTGCTGATAGTAGTTGTATTTTATTTGTAAATGTTATAAACTGCTCTTTTTGGTCTCCTGGGCAGGAACGGAGGGCTAGCGATACATTTGTGGTACCATTGTAATTGGCAGAAATAGGGCTTCCACATGCAATATGATTGTTTTGACTAAAACAAATGTTTTATTTAAAATAAATGAAAATTTTTAAAACATATTGTTTAATTTTTTATTACATGTTTCAATCAAAAACAAGATATTTCTGGTAAAGCCTAAACTTTGCCAAAAAGAGCCCCAATATATAATTTTAGAGGAAATTCCTGAAAAAATCACAAACATATCACAAAATAGTGAAAAATGACCTGTCAACAGAGGGTGACAAAATCTGGCAGATAAAAGGGTTAAAAGTAGATATGCAAGTTGGGTATTGTTTTGTTCGGGGAAATTTGCTCTTTCAGATTTTTCTTGTTTGCATAATGATATTTTAGAAAAATTTGTTTTTTTATTCTGCCTTTGTATACATTTTTTTAGGAAACTCCTGTGTAACCAAAGAATTATTCAAGAGAAAGATGAGCTTGTTATTTCAAACTGCGTATACCGTTAGAAAGCTTAATGTGTTCACTTTCAGGCTTTGTATGGTTTGTGGGGGGTATTTTAAATGTAAAGGGTTGTTTTGGTTGAAAAGGCGCAAGGTGCGTACTTTGCAGAGCTTAAATGTTCAAATAAAATTATCCATACATGTATGCTTTACTTTGCTTTACTTTTGAGTGTTTGGCAACCCTCCCCTTGAAATTAACTATACATGTTGGGTATTGTTCTGTTCGGAGGACTCGGGGGAAAATGTGGCTTTGATTCTCAAAATGTGGCTTTGATTCTGCTTTTTTTTTCAGGGAAATCCTGTGCAACCATATATTTCATCAAGGGATTACTTCCAGAAAACTGTGTCCATGTCAACAAACCTGGTTCACCTAGAAAGCTAAGAAGAGGTATGTACTTCCAAAAAATATATAGGTTGTATGTGGTATTTCAAATGTAAAGGGTTGTTTGTCTTGAAAAACTGCAAGGTGTGCATAACAGTTGTATTTCATCTGAAAATCTCCTAAAGCGCTGTGTGGTAAAGTGTATAGAAAAGTGGTTGATGGGGTCTATATTTCCCATGAGTTTTTCAGGCAGGCACGATCCATGCCAGGATATCAGAGATCCAATCCACATCCCAGGTCCTCTACGGGTTTTTCCTCTACTCACAGGTTTTCCCAGGTGATGAGACTAATGAAAGGAAGGAAGACCTATAAAAGGAGCCGCTGAGGTTTCCAGTGTGGAGATGCAGAGACTGGGATGAGGAGCTTGTGCCTTGCTGCTCCCAATACTGACAGTGCTGAATTGCATCCGAAGGGCTTTATGTGTTATCTGTTCTTGGAACCTGTGGATTAAGAGCCTGGACCTGTATGCCCTGAAAGAGGACCTGTGATATCAAGGACTTGCAATACGCTGTCATTATCATACCCTGGACATTGCTAAAGTTGGTGAGGTAACCACTTGCTGTACTGCATTGTACCCTGCATTATATTCTGAAGTTAAGAGATTTTGCCTGTTGGACTTTGTTTTCAAAAAATCGCTTATTATTTGACTAAGATCTGTCTTCAGAGTCATTGCCGTTGGCCCCAGATCCAGACAGCTATTTCAGTTTGGGGAGTCTCCTGGGCAGGAAAGGGTGTCTACCAATACATATGTGGTACCATTGTAACTAGGGGTAATGGGGCTCTTACACACAATATGAATTTATTGAAAAACTGATATTTCTTATTACAAAAAAACACTACAAATTGTAAAAATAGATTTTAACATATCTCACCCGAAAATATTGAGAATACACTAAAAGAATAACAAACAATACATATCAATGTTAAATCCCAGCCTCTGCCGAAAAAACAATATATAATTTTCCTGGGAAATCCCTTCAAAAATCACAGTTTAGCATGTACAGCACAAAATATTTAAAAATGGTCTGGCAACAAAGGGTGACACAATCTCAAGGTAGGCTGGTAAGTAAAGGGTTAATACCATTTGTTCAGGGCACCTGTGTCACTACTTGTTATTACCAATATTCAGGCCACTTGGAGGTACTACGTGAGTCTCAAGTAAGGTTGGGGGCCTCTGATCTCTGCCCCCCCAGCCCTCCTTCACCGATCACCCAAGAGCTGTCATCAGAGCTTCGTGGGACAGGATCGGGACATCTGAGGTGAGTAGAGAAAATAAAAATAATAAATGTCATTTTTTTTTTTAATTAACCCCTTATGCTCTGTCGCCCAGCAGCTATAAAAGGCTTCCAGCAGCAGCAGGAGAGCAAAAGCCAGAGTGATCTGAGAGGGACACAGTACCCAGGGATGGATGGGGAGGTAAGTATTAAAAAAAATAATAACTAAAATATTTTTTCTCATTGTCTCTGTGTGTTTTTTTACACTTAACCCTTTTTGAACTGGTAAGGGATTCATGAGACCCCTATACCAGTTCACAAGACTGGGGGCTAGCAAGTCACCTGCGGCTAGTGGGTGACTTGCCATTAACCCCCGGCACCCGCAATTACCTGCCTCCCCAAAACCCGGGGGGGCAGAAGAGCCCGGCCCACGGAGCTGGCCCCTGCGCCCTGTTCCTACAAGCCCCCATAGCTGGTCCAGGGCTGGTTATGATGGGTAAGGGGGACCCCATGTCATTTTGGGGGATTTTTAAGGGTTTTTAACCTTTAAAAGTTCTCAAAAAATTAGCCCCTTATGTTTATAGTGTGAATAGTAGTTGTATTTTAAAGTGCTTTTTACAGCTACAGATACATATGTGGTACCGTTGTAATTGGGAGAAATGGCGCTTTCACATGCAATATGGTTTTCATTAATAAAACAAATGTTTTATTTAAAATAAAGGAGACAATTGTCTAAATATATATATATATATATATATATATATATATATATATATATATATATTTTGTTTTTTTACGCAGAAATATTTTTAAAAAACGTAGAAAAGTAGAAAAATTACAAACAAGACATTTCATGTTAAAGTCTAAACTCTGCTGCAAAAATATATATAAATAATTTTCCTGGAAATCCCGGCAAAAATTATGGTAAAACATGGCGCAAAATGAGGAAAAATGATCTGTCAACAGAGGGTGACAAAATTTCAAGTAGGCGGGCATGTTGGGTATTGTTCTGCTCGGGGGACCTTGCGCTTTCAGATTTAGCTTGTTTTTTCTTGTTTGCATATAGGTTTTTTTTAGGAAAATGTGGCTTTGATTCTTTCTTTTTATTCTTTTGTGCAACCAAAGAATTGATTGAGGGATTACTTCCAGAAAACTACGCCCACATAAACAAGCCTGGTATGCCTAGAAAGCTTGAGGCGTGTACTTCCAGAGAATATATTAGTTTTTGGGGGGTATTTCAAATGTAAAGGGTTTTTTTCCGGAAAAACTGCAAATAGATTTTTTTAAATTTTCTTACAAATATTTCACCAAAAAGTATTGAGAATACACAAAAAAAAGCCATACAAGGCATTTATTGTTGAAGCCCAGACTCTGCTGAAAAAAAAATCCCTGGAAATCCCTTCAAAAATCAAGGTTGAACATGTGTAGCGCAAAATAATGAAATGTGGTCTGGCACTTAAAGGGTAAATATCAATTGTTCAGGGCACCTGTGTGTCACTACAGTTTAACACCAATTATTATGGCACTTCTGTGTCAGTACTCCTTAATACCAATTGTTAAGAGAGTATCCACTGGTTCAGGGCACTTAGGGGGCATTTCTGTTTTTAATTGTCCATCTCAGGCGGCTGTAACTACAGGTGATTAACAATGCAGAAAGCAGCAAATACGAGACAGGGATGTGGTGGTGCTGCTACTGATGGTAGAGTTCCACAGAGAGAGGACATGTTTCATCCTTGTCTGCTACACCTTCCTCTATGCAACAAGGCGCCAGGGTTTGGAGCACATTTTTTCTGGCAGAGTGTTGAGGCCAAATCCAGTTGAGGCAGTCATAGATTCTATGACACGCAGTGCTACCAGTTCCACGTGATTGACTTCCACCCACTCCACTTCTGCTGAGAGTGCAAAGCCCTCCACCTCACCCACCTTAAAATCAGCGAGGCCATCCCAACCACAAGTCAGTAACACTCTATTATGACACTCCAAGCTGGGATACCATGGGCCATCCACCTACCCCCCTGCCCCAGTTGCAGACCTAGGGTTATGCCCAACAACTTATGCTGGGGGATGAGGACATGGACAGCAAACCAGCACAGGACACTATGTTAGGGCAGTGCACGCATGGCTCACAGACTTGCCAACATAGTCACAAGTGCCGATTTCTGGATGGCCACCCTGCTGGATCCCCGAAGGCTATCCACAGCCAACGTGGACATGCTTACATTCCTTAAGATGAACAAGACGTGGATCCCACAGTACTTGGCTGTGCCAGCACCTGAGTGAGTAAACTGTTTGCTAACCCCCCCCCCCCTCCCACCTCCGCCAAATCCATCTCCTTCTGTGTTCTCCATTTTTTGTGGGGTGTTTTTTTGGGGGATACTCTGATTCCAGTTAACCCTTAGCTTTTTTTGCCCAATGTTTTGTCCCAGGTGTTCTCTTCAATCCTCCCTCCCCTGTTTGCTTTGCATATTAATGCTTAATAATTTAACTATTATTATTATTAGGTGTTGTTTTATGTTAAACTATGAGACCCAAAATCCACATTTTTGGTGCTTTACCCTTAATTTTTGTGATTTTTGACAACTTCTAGTAACATATTTTTTTCTACCCAAAACATTCGGAATGAGATAAGCCTGTTACGAATTGGAATCGTCAGTTTCCTCCACCTATTTGCTGGAGGAAATTCACTATTCAAATTGCCACATTTGCGCACACTTTTCTGCCCTCTAAACATACCATAAAACAGGCGCCGGAGACAGTTTGGGGTGCCAAATTTGCGCTTGTGGAATTTTCGAGGTGCAAGTTTGTGCTTTGATGGACGCGCATGTGCAAACTGGCGCACAAAAATAGGCACATTCCATTTTGTCCACCATGAATCAGGCAGAAGCCCCAGCATGACTTGGCACTCCTAAAAATGTGTGCAAATTTGTTAGTGCACGACAATTAATAGACCCTTCTGTTTTCAACCAGGGCAGGGGCAGGTGGATGGCCCACAGTATACTAGCTAGGAGTGTAATCATAGAGCATTAGTGATGGGTCCATGACTTGTGGCTGAGATGGCCTTGCTTCAAGATGGGTGACGTGCATCCCATTTTGCCCACCATAAATCAGACGAAAGCCCTAGCACGACTTGGCCCTCCTAAAAACGTGCGTAAATTTGTTGGCGCACAACCATGAATCGACCTTATATAAGGGATTAGGTGTCTTGCACTAGAGAACCATTTGTGTCTTGACCTGGCCACCCTCTGGTCACATGACTTTTCCTTACCTTGTTGCCACCGTTGTGGCCTTGCCTTGTGGTGGCTGCTCATTTACAGGTCAGCATATTGGCATGTGCCCATCTTTCCAAATGTTAGTGTCAGGCTGTATTCATAGACCCATATATAACTGCGGACCAAAACGCAGTGAGACACAGGTGGCACACCCAAAGCTAGAAACAGGAATACACAGAGGGGTTTCATCTAAACCTTTGTTACTTCTAGATCCCAGTAGCAGTAGTATAATTCTGGCACACATAACAGTGAGCGAAGCACAGGCTGACTCCCTAAAAAAAAAAAGATACTCAGAGTTGTTTAATTTATTTCCTAAAGTGTTACTGGATCTCCAGAACCAGTACCAATATTTAGGCCCACATAACAACATGAGTAGGACAGCTGCATTACCATTATCCAAAAGCAGAACCAACTATAAAGCTGAGCATTCTGTCCAAGTGCATTTTTAACATTTTAGTTACCAATAACCAATAGTACTGCTGAGGCCCACCAAAGACTGCGAGTGAGGGGTAGCTATGTAGGCAAAAACTGTTCAACCCCATAATAAATTTGAGAGATTTGCTTAATAACATATTCTATATCCGATATAAATTCAACTTTACTGTTACTGGTCACCACAAAAACAAGCAGTAATATTGAGGCCCACCTCAGACTGAGTGAGAGGTAGCTAGGTAAAAACTGTCTAAACCCGGACCAATGTATAGGGTTGAGAGATACCTTTTTGTTTCAAAGAAGACAACTCTTTGTATTAAAGAAGACAACTCTTACTGCCTTCCCAGAGACTGTGAGTGAGGACAAAATAGTAGATTATGAACAGTATAAAACCCAGACCTCAGTATAAGGTTGGGAGTTTAGCTTAAAAAAATATTGTAACAAAGACTATTGTTACTGGAGCACCCTAGTACCAGTAGTTCTCTTTAGTCCCACTAAAAAGTGTGTGGGAGTTAGGTAGGTAAGTTACCGCCATAAAAAACACAGAGATACTCAGGATGTGCTCTATTAAAAGAAACCACATATCCCCATGTGCTCCCCTTCAGTGCAGCACAGGCTGTGAGTAAGCTTTATTTTAATTTTCTGCAATAAAGACAACTCTTACTGCCTTCCTAGATACTTTGAGTGGGGATAAGGTAGTGGATTATGAACCGTAAGATAGGTGAGAGTTTGGCTTAAAAATAAAATCCTTTAATAAAGGCAATTGTTACTGGAGCACCCCAGAACCAGTAGTTCTATTGAGGGCCGCTAAAGAGTGTGCGAGAGGTAGGTAGTCAGTAGTCAGGTGACCCCCTAAAAAAACATGGAAACTCTGGAAGTACTCTCTTAAAAGAAATCACACAGCTGAGAAAATCCCCAAGTAGCCCACTTCAGTGTAGTGCTGGCAGCCGCAGGCGATCTGTGGAAAAAATAAGAATAGAATCCCCCCCACACTACTGTTGCTATCTCTGTCCACTAGCAATCAAAGTACAGCTTTCCCTATCTGTAGCTATCAGGTAGCAGCAAAGGTGCTCATTTGAGTGGGCAGGGAGTTAACTTGCGTTTGTTATTGGCTGATTAACGTCGATTTGGGTGCCAGAAAGTGACAAGAATGGTACAGAAAGCAGAGGACTCAGGTGTCACAGATGATGTAAGGCAGCTGGCCTACTGGCTCCTAGCCCCCACAAGTCACCCCCTATTTGATGTCACACCATGCCTTGCCAGTATAAAACTGAGATCATGCACAAGCACCCATATGAAAAGCTGTGATCTGATTGCTAGGGACAGTTAGGAATAGTTAGTGTAGGGGGGGGGGGGAATCCTTTCTTTTTTTTCTTTTTGCACAGGTTGACAGCTGCTTCCAGCACTACTCTGAAAGAGGACACTTGGGGATAACTTGGCTGTGTGTTTGTTTCAGAGAGTATAGCCTGAGTATCACTGGGTTTTTAAAGGAGTTCACCTACCTACCTACTGCTCACTTTTATGTTTTGCAATATCATGCTTGACAATGAGCTATCTACCTGCCATTTACACTCTCCGTAGTTTTGTGGCATCAAGGTTTTTTTTTTGTTAAATTAACTGTCCTTAAGCTAACTGTTACCCTACACCTCTTACTGAGATCTGCAGATTGTACTCTTGACTTGAGCTACCTACCAGTCATGTACACTACCTTGGGCATTGTGGCAATAAACCATCATCTAACCCTCATCTAACCCTACACCTTTTATTGGGGTCTTTAGATTGCACTTTTGACACTGAACTACCTACCTGTCGTTTACATTCTCTGGAGTTTTGTGGCAACAAGGGTGTTTTGAGAAGAAAAGTTTTTAATTTAACTGTTACCTAATCCTATGCCTTTTATTGGGTCTTCAGATTGCGCTCTTAAAACTGAGATGCCTACCCGTCCCTCTGGGATTTTGTTACATTTTTCAAGTAGCCAGAAATTTATACTTGGGGCTCGGCCATCACATAACAGGTTATAGGGATGGGGCGGACACAAAATAGACTGTATAGGGCCATTTTATAACCTATGTGTGATGGTTGGAGCCTTACTGCATTTTGACCTGGACCTCTGTCCCCATAGCAGCCAGGCTTACCTTCTTATTCAGGCCATAAACAAAACTGAAATTCACACTAGGGTTTTCATCACATTATAGGTTATGGGGGGTGGGGCAAACACAATATAAGGACTAGCTGGGTCATTCTAAAAACCTATGTGTGATGGCTTGAGCTGCAGGTCCTCCCTAGGTGCCTCTTCAGGGGGGGGGGGGGCAGGTCTTTCTAGACAAAAGGGGAAGAAACGTTAGGAGAAGTATATGAAATAAAGGGAAAACAGGCTTAGTGCCTCCTCACTTTCTCTACATTCAGTCAAACATTTGCCTCCTAAACCTTGCTCACGTCTATTTACACAAGCTAGCATATGTAAAGCTCCAACTGCCCTCAAATGTACATCTATTAGATTTTGGGATATGGGGCCTTTGAAAACAGATCAGCAGGCGTTGGATTTGGGATCAGATTTTTGAACATCACACATTGGTTTTAAACAGGCAAGCATTTAGAACTCTAAAATACAACCCTAGCTATAAATAGTACTGTTTATCTATGGTAATATATTGCGGGGCTCATGTGAGTAGAATAGACACACAGACATATAGATAAATAGCGCACAAAAACTTCATGAAAGTATTCTTTGACATCAGGTGTCAAGGTGTAGTCATCTATTCAAGCAAAGATGGCTGAAAGCTTTGTTCTTCAACATGATTCTGTTTTGAGTTTCACTTATGGGATATTGAGTGTTTTCTGTGACATGGTATAGTGCTCACTAATATTGGCAGCGGCACTTGTGATCAAAGACCCTAAACATCAAGGAGATTGTTGCTTTATGTGAACAGCACGAACTGAAGATAATTCACAACTGTGTGAAGAACTTCTTTATCTGCAAAAACTATAAATATAATGCTTTCCCAGTAGCAGCTTTACTTTCTCTTATGTTAAAATACTGAACATTGTCCTTGCTTATATTATACATGATCAGGTGCGGGCTTATCATTTCTATGGCCCCATGTTAAGTTGTGTTTGGGGGCCCTAATCAAAGACAAATTTTGTATAGCGAAATACAAAATTAACTAATTGTCGGGGATGTAGCCGCGGCCTGCTCATGCGCTGCGGGAGCGCGATTGAAGCTAAGAGGTTTCCTGGCATTGACCATCCATGGCATAGGGAATTGTCCTGCAATTGCCCACATGGCAGTCCAATTTCTACTCCCTGTGTTATCCCAAACTAGTATAGCCCACTGTGTGAAACCCCATTAAATCACTGCACCCACTCAGATAATCACGTTCTAATAATGTATGCACAGGTCACAGCCTTGCTATAATCTGTAACTAGAGGCATATCCAGGGCAGCCATTTCTGATTGACTGGCCTGGGCACATCCCCAGCTGGAGGTGATAGGGGATGCAACCCGCTCTGCACCATTGAGCTAGCTAGGGGCTGTGATGTCACAGCATCTTGCATAACTGATCCTGCAGCGGCTGGCTCACATAAGTTTCCTATCTGCTGCACACTCTGCATTGCATTAAATGGCACCCCTCACTCGCTGCAGCCTGCAGGCCGGACAATTTTTTTTTTTTTTTAAACAAAAAGTTGCCACTGATCTGACCCTGCCTCTGGGGAGCCCATGCATTTGCATGGTTTGCATGGTGGTTAAGCACTCCACTGTACATGATATCCGTTTTCATGTTTGAAATTGCTTACCGTTACTGTTACTGTTACTAGTGGAGTACCACAAGGGTCAGTTCTGGGACCAATTCTCTTCAATATATATATAAATTACATTGGGTACGGATTAAACAGTAAAGTCCCAATCTTTGCAGATGATACTAAGCTATTAAAACAAAAGAGGACAGCATGCAGCTACAAACAAATTTAGATAAATTGGAAGCATGGGCAGTTAAATGGCAAATGAAGTTTAACACAGATAAATGTAAGGTTATGCACATGGGAAGGAGAAATCTGTGTCATGATTACATACTAAATAAAGAAACACTTGGTAAAACAACAATGGAAAAGGACCTGGGGATTTTAGTTAACAATAAGCTCGACTGTAGTAACCAATGCCAGGCAGCTGCTGCCAAAGCAAATAGGATCATGGGGTGCATCAGGAGGGGTGCTCATGACCAGAGCATCATTTTACCCCTGTACAAGTCACTGGTCAGACCCCATATGGAGTACTGTGTACAGTTCTGGGCACCTGTGCTTAAGAAGGACATATCAGAACTGGAGCGCGTTCAAAGAAAGGCAACAAAGTTAAGGTTTATTTAGTTTAGAAAAAAGACTCCTGAGGGGTGATCTAATAACTATGTATAAATATATTTGGGGTCAATACAAAGATCTGTCCCACAATCTATTTATACCCTGTAGTGTAACCATAATCCGAAGGCATCCACTAAGGTTAGAGGAAAGGTGCTTTCTCCACCGACATAGGAGGGGATTCTTCTCTGTAAGAGCAGTGAGACTATGGAACTCGCTGCCAGAGGAGGTAGTAATGATGGATACAGTAAAAACGTTCAAAAAGTGGCCTTGATGCCTTCCTGTCATGTAATAACATTTGCTTTATTCAGCCTTACATACTATGTTACTATATTAAATATTATATTATATTGATACTATGTTAAATTAAGGCCACATCAATTCCAGGTGCATTGCAGAATACATGGTCAAAAACCTGAATCAACAATCCAACGCATTACCCCCAGGAACTGCCGTTTTGAGTAAAAAGTCTTTACATAAGGTAGATTAGGGGTGGCCATAAGTATAAAATCCAGGCAAAAACTTTATCTAAATGTTTTACCAGTGAATTTTAATTTGATCGAGGAAAGAAGAAAAGTCCATAGGTATAATCAAAGGGCATTTAGATGGAAATAAAATGGTTTGGGCCTGGTGATTGTTAACCTACTATTAGCAACTTTAAAGTTTGCATAGAACTGGTTTCCTAACTTCATGCTCTTCAATTTTCTTTATTTTACAGCTGTGAAGGGACGTACCTCGTCGCCCCATCTGACTTCACTGCAACACGGAGATCACGCAGTATGGTCCCTTGATACAGGCTGTTCACGACCCTGACAGACTGCAGGGCCCTGTCACTACCACCAGTAAACAGAGCCCCACCGGCCTTGTATGAATAGGTGGCCGGTTCTGGTGCCAGTCCTGTTCTGGTGATGCTCTGAACCCAAATATAGCTGTCCTACCGGGCTCCTAACATGAGTTCTCCATATCCCAGCCCCTGGAGGTCTTGGTTTAAAGGGTTTTGCTCTGCTTTAGGGACAGCTTTAAGGACAAATCGGGGGTGATTAATTTGGGTGGAAAAACTGATGTTGAGTAAACATTTTTACTTCAATTCTGTGGACTTTTCCTTGGTAGTCCACCACTGCTAAGTTAGCAAATGTGATGAACTATAGTGCAAGCTGCCTAAATAGGTTTCTGTAATGTTCATTAAAGTGGATCTAAACCCTAGGTGGCACTGCCCTGCCCTGGTCTGCTTTAATTTGCCAATTTGGAAAGGAATGGAACCCAGTGGCACAACTAAATATGTTGGGGCCCTGGTGGGAACATTAAGCGGGGCCCTTTCACGGCTCATACAATAAACTTTTTGGTGTCTTTTAACTTAATTGGATGCAAATATACAACTAAGACTGAAACAGTAGAGTCAAACGGTGCTTCCTTTATCTAAATGAGCACAAATATGATAAATGAGGTGTCAGAGCAACAATGATGAGGCCCCTGATCTCCTGGGCCAATCTGCATTTGCACCCCCTATAGTTAGGCAACTCATGGGCCCCCTAAGTTTGCCTGTGGCCAAATGTAGCTCACTGCCCCTTAATTTGACAGGTCCCCCTAGTAATTGTGAGGCTTAAAAAAGAAAAGAAAAAAAGCCCTTACCTCTCTCTGCTGTCCAGAATCCTCAGAGTTGCTCCACATGCCTCTATTCCTACCTGGCATGTGAAGGGAGAGGTGGGCAGTGGATGGGGTCCTAGGGGTGGTGGGCATTGGTCTAGGCCATGAGTTCCATGTAGCCTCCATCCTGCTCGGTGCTCACTGTTGCCTGGCGAGGGGGGGGGGGTGTTTCACAGCATGGTTGCTCCACAGAACACTGCGCACATGTCAGCAGCGGCGGTGGCAAAGATTGCCACCATCACTACAGGTGGAGACCAGTACCCATCTGGGGCACTCAGGCCTGGGACAACGCCCCCGCACCTCCCCCCCCCCCCCCATGGCGGCCCTGAATCCATGTTGTAGCTAGGAGATCCACTTACTTTACCGATGCTTCCGCGCTGTGATTCCAGGTCCTGGCTGGCAGGTGGGCATGGCAAAACAATTGGTGCCTGTTAAGGAAACGCGGGCCACATGATCCAACTACCAATCCAGCACTTATAATCACGCATCCTCTCCTAAATCCCCGTCCGTTCACCTGCCTAGCAGACTACAAGGTTCAGGAAGGCCACGGACCCACAGATTCCTCCCTCCCTTGGGGAACCTTCTCTAAAACCTAAAAAATATGTTTGGAGTTATAACTTTGGGTGAGAGGGTCGTATGGATGGGTCAGAACCTGAGATCCCCATTATCTCTGGTTTCACACTAAGTATGGCAACAGGTCGTGTATGCACCGGTGTGGCTTTCCAGGCTGCATTTGGTTCTGTGTCTGGCGTGTGCCCAGCTATGGTCCAATATGTGTCGGTGCCAGATATGTAAGGGTTTGCTGCTTGATGAGAGGGAGCTCTCTCCAGGGGTCCCCTCTGTATTAGACCCAGTAGGGGTTTCCCAGCCCAGAGGTGTAAGAGAAACAGCAGGGAGTTGCTGATCTGAGCTTGGGTTAACTCACAGAAGCTAATTCGCTTTCCTTGAGGGATTAGGTCTGGTGCGTGTCTATGGCTGGAAAGCCAAATGCACAAAGGAGAGTAAAAGGGAACTTTATACTGATTTCAGGGGATTTAGGCAATTTTTAATGATTAAACTGGATATGCCTGTTACAGTGACTCTGTAACTGAGCTCCACCTGTCACCAAGCCAGAACCTGGAAGAGCAGCTCCCAGCTTCACAAACCGGGGCTGTGGGAGACTGACTCGTGGTTCAGGAGTGGTGGTAAGGTAAGTAAATCTCCTAGTTACCCCTTGGACTGTCATTGGCTGGAATATTAGGAAAATTCCACTGAAGTGGAAGTGAACTTTTTCCTTAAGAAACGAAAGACTAATGGGTTGTTTTTTCAGTTCATTTAACTTAAACTTAATTTATCAATCAACATAATTTAATGATTTCGAGTTGCAGCTACAGATAAAGTGATTCTTATATAGACTAAGTGATGGATTACATTTTGTCACTGAAGCCATGCTGTAGTTTCCTTGCCTTCTCTGGGGTCTGTTTTAGTTCTTTTATTGTTTTGCTTCAAAGAGACCGTAACAATTGCATTACATTAATCTTTGTCAATGACTCACATATAGCCTACTTGATACCATACATTTGTCATCATAACTCTTATCAATGCTTGTGACCTGTTTAAAATGTATATAGCTTAAGCATTGTGCGTTCTTTATTGGTACAGATAAATTATTAGAGAAGAACAAGTAATCAGGCAGGCTGATTCATCACTAACGCCATGTAGCGACAGATGAGCGTCTGTAGCAGGCATTTTCAGAGCGCCCGCTAGAAGTCACTGTGCTCAGCCGTGGGTCGCTAGTTCATAGCGACTCAGTCGCTGTGCAGAAATGTTGAATACATTGCAAGGAGTCGCTATTTGACCAGTACAGCGCTGTATGGGAGCGCATGGTAGCGACTGCTCATAGCGACCGACTCACACCATATTCAGCAAAAAAACAGCCTCACAAATCTCTGGCACTGAAAAATGCTTGTTTAAAGCCCAGAGCGCAGGAGGCGGCGTGTTTAAAGTCTGTTTTCAGCATCTTTCCACTAGTAACAAAACAAAAACATGTGGAATTACATTGTAGCAACATTGTAACATGAACACTTTAATGGCAGACCTGTAATGTAATTTCTGAAGAAATATATAAAAAAATAAAAAAAAATGTGAAAAAACTGCTTATTCAATGCCAGGAGAGGTCACAGAATTATTTGAGATTAAAAAAAAAAAAAACACAGTTTAATGAGAAGGAAAGGATCGTCCATTGAAATGTATGGCAGAGCGTCGGGTAGCGAGAGGTCATACTAGGCCGCAGGGTATCCCAAACCTGCACTTAGCAGCCTATCTGTTATACTAAATACGCTTGTTGATCCTCAGCTTAATCAAACTATTGCATTTTGAATTGGTTTTTGTATCCCAAACCTACACTTAGCAGTCTATCTGTTATACAAAATACGCTTGTTGATCCTCAGCTTAATCAAACTATTGCATTTTGAATTGGTTTTTGTCCTGCTGCCAAAACACTAGGCCGCATGGGTATCCCAAACCTACACTTAGCAGTCTATCTGTTATACAAAATACGCTTGTTGATCCTCAGCTTAATCAAACTATTGCATTTTGAATTGGTTTTTGTCCTGCTGCCAAAACACTAGGCCGCAGGGTATCCCAAACCTGCACTTAGCAGCCTATCTGTTTTACTAAATACGTTTGTTCATCCTCAGCTCAATCAAACTATTGCATTTTGAATTGGTTTTTGTCATGCTTTAAATACACCAGTTCATTCACCTGCCTAGCAGACTACAAGGTTCAGGAAGGCCACGGACCCACAGATTCCTCCCTCCCTTGGGGAACCTTCTCTAAAACCTAAACCTAAACCTATAAGCTTGTTGATCCTCAGCTTAATCAAACTATTGCATTTTTAATTGGTTTTTGTCCTGCTGCCAAAACACTAGGCCGCAGGGTATCCCAAACCTGCACTGTTATACTAAATACGCTTGTTGATCCTCAGCTTAATCAAACTATTGCATTTTGAATTGTTTTTTGTCCTGCTTTAAATACACCAGCCCACATGGGCATCCCAAACCTGCACTTAGCAGCCTATCTGTTATACTAAACACGCTTGTTCATCCTCAGCTTAATCAAACTATTGCATTTTGAATTAGTTTTTTTCCTGCTGCCAAAACACTAGGCCGCAGGGTATCCCAAAACTACACTTAGCAGTCTATCTGTTATACAAAATACGCTTGTTGATCCTCAGCTTAATCAAACTATTGCATTTTGAATTAGTTTTTGTCCTGCTGCCAAAACACTAGGCCACAGAGTATCCCAAACCTGCACTTAGCAGCCTATATGTTATACTAAATACCCTTGTTCATCCTCAGCTTAATCAATCTATTGCATTTTGAATTGGTTTTTGTCCTGCCGCCAAAACATTAGGCCGCAGGGTATCCCAAACCTGCACTTAGCAGCCTATCTGTTATACTAAATACGCTTGTTGATCCTGAGCTTAATCAAACTATTGCATTTTGATTTGGTTTTTGTCCTGCTGCCAAAACACTAGGCTACAGGGTATCCCAAACCTGCACTTAGCAGCCTATATGTTATACTAAATACCCTTGTTCATCCTCAGCTTAATCAATCTATTGCATTTTGAATTGGTTTTTGTCCTGCCGCCAAAACATTAGGCCGCAGGGTATCCCAAACCTGCACTTAGCAGCCTATCTGTTATACTAAATACCCTTGTTCATCCTCAGCTTAATCAATCTATTGCATTTTGAATTGGTTTTTGTCCTGCTGCCAAAACACTAGGCCGCAGGGTATCCCAAACCTGCACTTAGCAGCCTATCTGTTATACTAAATATCCTTGTTGATCCTCAGCTTAATCAAACTATTGCATTTTGAATTGGTTTTTGTTCTGCTGCCAAAACACTAGGCTGCAGGGTATCCCAAACCTGCACTTAGCAGCCTATCTGTTATACTAAATATGCTTGTTGATCCTCAGCTTAATCAAACTATTGCATTTTGAATTGGTTTTTGCCCTGCTTTAAATACACCAGCCCACATGGGCATCCCAAACCTGAACTTAGCAGCCTATCTGTTATACTAAATACGCTTGTTGATCCTCAGCTTAGAGTGGACCAACACCCAGGATTTTGACTATCCTGGATTTTGGTCCACTTCGGTGTGGCACCCCGATCGGGGGTGCCCCGCTGTGTGAAACCCCCCAGAACGCCCCGGAAACACTCACCTCACCACGCTCCCATGCGGGCGCTCGTCCAATCAGAGCGCTCAGAGCCGCTGTGGTATGCACGTACAAGCGGCGTTCAACCACAGTGGCCCTGAGCGCTGGAGGCCGCGTCTCACGCGTCCCTCTTACAGGGAGCGCGCCCGCGCCGGCCATTCACAAACGGCCGGCGCGGGTGTGCGCCCTGCTAGAGGGAAGCGCGAGACGCGGCCGCGGCCCGCGCATGCGCCATTGAAACGGGGTTAAGGTAAGGTTTCTGGGCTTCCTGGGGGGTTTCACCCCGCGGGGCATATATAGATTCCTGGGCCGATCCCCCCTGGGTGTTGGTTCACTTTAATCAAACTATTGCATTTTGAATTGGTTTTTGTCATGCTTTAAATTCACCAGTTCATTCACCTGCCTAGCAGACTACAAGGTTCAGGAAGGCCACGGACCCACAGATTCCTCCCTCCCTTGGGGAACCTTCTCTAAAACCTAAACCTAAACCTATAAGCTTGTTGATCCTCAGCTTAATCAAACTATTGCATTTTTAATTGGTTTTTGTCCTGCTGCCAAAACACTAGGCCGCAGGGTATCCCAAACCTGCACTGTTATACTAAATACGCTTGTTGATCCTCAGCTTAATCAAACTATTGCATTTTGAATTGTTTTTTGTCCTGCTTTAAATACACCAGCCCACATGGGCATCCCAAACCTGCACTTAGCAGCCTATCTGTTATACTAAACACGCTTGTTCATCCTCAGCTTAATCAAACTATTGCATTTTGAATTAGTTTTTGTCCTGCTGCCAAAACACTAGGCCGCAGGGTATCCCAAAACTACACTTAGCAGTCTATCTGTTATACAAAATACGCTTGTTGATCCTCAGCTTAATCAAACTATTGCATTTTGAATTAGTTTTTGTCCTGCTGCCAAAACACTAGGCCACAGGGTATCCCAAACCTGCACTTAGCAGCCTATCTGTTATACTAAATACGCTTGTTGATCCTGAGCTTAATCAAACTATTGCATTTTGATTTGGTTTTTGTCCTGCTGCCAAAACACTAGGCTACAGGGTATCCCAAACCTGCACTTAGCAGCCTATATGTTATACTAAATACCCTTGTTCATCCTCAGCTTAATCAATCTATTGCATTTTGAATTGGTTTTTGTCCTGCCGCCAAAACATTAGGCCGCAGGGTATCCCAAACCTGCACTTAGCAGCCTATCTGTTATACTAAATACCCTTGTTCATCCTCAGCTTAATCAATCTATTGCATTTTGAATTGGTTTTTGTTCTGCTGCCAAAACACTAGGCTGCAGGGTATCCCAAACCTGCACTTAGCAGCCTATCTGTTATACTAAATATGCTTGTTGATCCTCAGCTTAATCAAACTATTGCATTTTGAATTGGTTTTTGCCCTGCTTTAAATACACCAGCCCACATGGGCATCCCAAACCTGAACTTAGCAGCCTATCTGTTATACTAAATACGCTTGTTGATCCTCAGCTTAGAGTGGACCAACACCCAGGATTTTGACTATCCTGGATTTTGGTCCACTTCGGTGTGGCACCCCGATCGGGGGTGCCCCGCTGTGTGAAACCCCCCAGAACGTCCCGGAAACACTCACCTCACCACGCTCCCATGCGGGCGCTCGTCCAATCAGATCGCTCAGAGCCGCTGTGGTATGCACGTACAAGCGGCGTCCAACCACAGTGGCCCTGAGCGCTGGAGGCCGCGTCTCACGCGTCCCTCTTACAGGGAGCGCGCCCGCGCCGGCCATTCACAAACGGCCGGCGCGGGTGTGCGCCCTGCTAGAGGGAAGCGCGAGACGCGGCCGCGGCCCGCGCATGCGCCATTGAAACAGGGTTAAGGTAAGGTTTCTGGGCTTCCTGGGGGGTTTCACCCCGAGGGGCATATATAGATTCCTGGGCCGATCCCCCCTGGGTGTTGGTTCACTTTAATCAAACTATTGCATTTTGAATTGGTTTTTGTCCTGCTGCCAAAACACTAGGCCGCAGGGTATCCCAAACCTGCACTTAGCAGCCTATCTGTTATGCTAAATACACTTGTTGATCCTCAGCTTAATCAAACTATTGCATTTTGATTTGGTTTTTGTCCTGCTGCCAAAACACTAGGCCGCAGGGTATCCCAAACCTGCACTTAGCAGTCTATCTGTTATACTAAATACGCTTGTTGATCATCAGCTTAATCAAACTATTGCATTTTGAATTCGTTTTTGTCCTGCTGCCAAAACACTAGGACGCAGGGTATCCCATATTGCCAATTTTCATAGTAGCAGGTGCAGAGAAGCAGTTCCTCACTTTATTTAGCTTCTTCTTTTTAAAGTAAACACATTTTTTAACGTACCTATTGCGCAGCCAACTCCAGTGTCTCTTTAAAGCAATGTTTGGGCTCCTGCTGCTGCTTGCAACTCCAGGGTGTGATTCATCCAATTTTTGGGCTCCTGCAGCCAACTCCAGTGTCTCTTTAAAGCAATGTTTGTGCTCCTGCTCTTGCTGCTTGCAACTCCAGGGTGTGATTCATCCAATTTTTGGCCTCCTGCAGCCAACTCCAGTGTCTCTTTCAAGCTATGTTTAGGCTCCTGCTGCTGCTGCTGCTTGCAACTCCAGGGTGTGATTCATCCAATTTTTGGGCTCCTGCAGCCAACTCCAGTGTCTCTTTCAAGCATTTTTGGGCTCCTGCTGCTGCTACTGCTTGCAGCTCCAGGGTGTGATTCAGCCAATTTTTGGGCTCCTGCAGCCAACTCCAGTGTCTCTTTAAAGCAATGTTTGTGCTCCTGCTGCTGCTGCTGCTTGCAACTTCAGGGTGTGATTCATCCAATTTTGGGGCTCCAGCAGCCAACTCCAGTGTCTCTTTAAAGCAATGTTTGTGCTCCTGCTGCTGCTGCTTGCAACTCCAGGGTGTGATTCATCCAATGTTTGGGCTCCTGTAGCCAACTCCAGTGTCTCTTTAAAGCAATATTTGGGCTCATGCTGCTGCTTGCAACTCCAGGGTGTGATTCATCCAATTTTTGGGCTCCTGCAGCCAACTGCAGTGTTTCTTTAACGCAATGTTTGTGCTCCTGCTCCTGCTGCTTGCAACTCCAGGGTGTGATTCATCCAATTTTTGGCCTCCTGCAGCCAACTCCAGTGTCTCTTTAAAGCAATGTTTGTGCTCCTGCTGCTGCTGCTGCTTGCAACTTCAGGGTGTGATTCATCCAATTTTGGGGCTCCAGCAGCCAACTCCAGTGTCTCTTTAAAGCAATGTTTGTGCTCCTGCTGCTGCTGCTTGCAACTCCAGGGTGTGATTCATCCAATGTTTGGGCTCCTGTAGCCAACTCCAGTGTCTCTTTAAAGCAATATTTGGGCTCATGCTGCTGCTTGCAACTCCAGGGTGTGATTCATCCAATTTTTGGGCTCCTGCAGCCAACTGCAGTGTTTCTTTAACGCAATGTTTGTGCTCCTGCTCCTGCTGCTTGCAACTCCAGGGTGTGATTCATCCAATTTTTGGCCTCCTGCAGCCAACTCCAGTGTCTCTTTTAAGCTATGTTTGGGCTCCTGCTGCTTGCAACTCCAGGGTGTGATTCATCCAATTCTTGGGCTCCTGTAGCCAACTCCAGTGTCTCTTTAAAGCAATGTTTGGGCTCCTGCTGCTGCTTGCAACTCCAGGGTGTGATTCATCCAATTTTTGGGCTCCTGCAGCCAACTCCAGTGTCTCTTTAAAGCAATGTTTGTGCTCCTGCTCTTGCTGCTTGCAACTCCAGGGTGTGATTCATCCAATTTTTGGCCTCCTGCAGCCAACTCCAGTGTCTCTTTCAAGCTATGTTTAGGCTCCTGCTGCTGCTGCTTGCAAATCCAGGGTGTGATTCATCCAATTTTTGGGCTCCTGCAGCCAACTCCAGTGTCTCTTTCAAGCAATTTTTGGGCTCCTGCTGCTGCTACTGCTTGCAGCTCCAGGGTGTGATTCAGCCAATTTTTGGGCTCCTGCAGCCAACTCCAGTGTTTCTTTAAAGCAATGTTTGGGCTCCTGCTGCTGCTGCTTGCAACTCCAGGGTGTGATTCATCCAATGTTTGGGCTCCTGTAGCCAACTGCAGTGTTTCTTTAACGCAATGTTTGTGCTCCTGCCCCTGCTGCTTGCAACTCCAGGGTGTGATTCATCCAATTTTTGGCCTCCTGCAGCCAACTCCAGTGTCTCTTTCAAGCTATGTTTGGGCTCCTGCTGCTTGGAACTCCAGGGTGTGATTCATCCAATTTTTGGGCTCCTGCAGCCAACTGCAGTGTTTCTTTAACGCAATGTTTGTGCTCCTGCCCCTGCTGCTTGCAACTCCAGGGTGTGATTCATCCAATTTTTGGCCTCCTGCAGCCAACTCCAGTGTCTCTTTCAAGCTATGTTTGGGCTCCTGCTGCTTGGAACTCCAGGGTGTGATTCATCCAATTTTTGGGCTCCTGTAGCCAACTCCAGTGTCTCTTTAAAGCAATGTTTGGGCTCCTGCTGCTGCTGCTTGCAACTCCAGGGTGTGATTCATCCAATTTTTGGGCTCCTGCAGCCAACTCCAGTGTCTCTTTAAAGCAATGTTTGTGCTCCTGCTGCTTGCAACTCCAGGGTGTGATTCATCCAATTTTTGGGCTCCTGCAGCCAACTCCAGTGTCTCTTTCAAGCTATGTTTGGGCTCCTGCTGCTGCTGCTTGCAACTCCAGGGTGTGATTCATCCAATTTTTGGGCTCCTGTAGCCACCTCCAGTGTCTCTTTAAAGCAATGTTTGTGCTCCTGCTCCTGCTGCTTGCAACTCCAGGGTGTGATTCATCCAATTTTTGGCCTCCTGCAGCCAACTCCAGTGTCTCTTTCAAGCTATGTTTGGGCTCCTGCTGCTGCTTGCAACTCCAGGGTGTGATTCATCCAATTTTTGGGCTCCTGCAGCCAACTCCAGTGTCTCCTTCAAGCAATGTTTGTGCTCCTGATGCTGCTGCTTGCAACTCCAGGGTGTGATTCAGCCAATTTTTGGGCTCCTGCAGCCAACTCCAGTGTATCTTTAAAGCAATGTTTGTGCTCCTGCTCCTGCTGCTTGCAACTCCAGGGTGCGATTCATCCAATTTTTGGCCTCCTGCAGCCAACTCCAGTGTCTCTTTCAAGCTATGTTTGGGCTCCTGCTGCTGCTTGCAACTCCAGGGTGTGATTCATCCAATTTTTGGGCTCCTGCAGCCAACTCCAGTGTCTCCTTCAAGCAATGTTTGTGCTCCTGCTGCTGCTGCTTGCAACTCCAGGGTGTGATTCAGCCAATTTTTGGGCTCCTGCAGCCAACTCCAGTGTATCTTTAAAGCAATGTTTGTGCTCCTGCTCCTGCTGCTTGCAACTCCAGGGTGTGATTCATCCAATTTTTGGGCTCCTGCTGCCAACTCCAGTATCTCTTTCAACCAATGTTTGGGCTGCTGCTGCTGCTTGCAACTCCAGGGTGTGATTCAGCTAATTTTTTGGCTCCTGCTGCTGCCAGCTCCAGGGTGTGTTTTTCAGGCACTATAGGGGCCCCTCATAGTGATGCCACTTCAACTCTCTGCAATTGTGCCGCTCTGCGATTCTATTAGCGATGCCTCTGATCTGCATGTGATAATTATTTACGGTATTATTTCACTAACCCAGCACGCATCCTATGCGTGTTTCGGCAAGGCAGAATGGTTTACAACCCTATTGAGGCTCTAGGAGGCTCAGAAATAGCCATTTTTAATAGCTATTTGTCGCAAATAAATTCGGGTCGAAACGATTTTTGTCGGAAAATTCGGCGAATCAGTCGAATCGAATTTTTCAAAAGTTCGCTCATCTCTATTTATATGTATAAAGGCTGGAGAGACATAGGAAGCCATGTAATCAAAGGAACACATCACCACTCAGAATCCTCATGCAGACCTGCAACTGAAGAAAGCACAGATAGTCTTACACTCGGGCAGGCTGATTCATCACTAATGCCAGGTAGCGACAGATGAGCGTCTGTAGCAGGCATTTTCAGAGTGCCCGCTAGTAGTCACTGTGCTTGGCAGTGGGTTGCTAGTTCTTAGCGACTCAGTCACTGTGCAGCAATGATGAATACATTGTGAGGAGCCGCTATTTGACCAGTACAGCGCTGTATGGGAGCGCATGTTAGCGACTGTTCAGTGCGACCGACTTACAGCATATTCATTTTAAAAACAGCCTCACAAAACTCTGGCACTAAAAAATGCTTGTTTGAAGCCCAGAGCATTGGAGGCTGTGTGTTTAAAGTCTGTTTTTCAGCATCTATCCACAAGTAACAAAGCGACAACATATGGAATTACATTGTAACAACATTGTAACGAACACTTTAATGGCAGACCTGTAATGTCATTTCTGAAGAAATATATAAAAAATGAAAAAATTGTGTAAAAACTGCTTTTTCAATGCCGAAAGAGGTCACAGCATTATTTGAGATTTTTGGGAAAAAAACAAAAAAAACCCAGTTTAAAGAGAAGAAAATGATTGAAATGTATGGGAGAGCGACAGGTAGCGAGAGGTCATACCTGGCGCTATGCAAGGCTGAACGCCAGCGCTGTTCGCTGAGGCTGTGAAAATGATGAATTGAACGCTACATAGCGCTATCCCAGTCGCTTAACAGATTCTGCTTGATAAATGTGTAATTGCGTGCCGTGTCCGGCGTTCACCAGTCACTACCTGTCGCTACCTCTCATTAACCAGCCACTACCTGACGCTATCCCTTCTTACATAAAGCCCTAAATGTAAATACTTCTTTTTTAAAGTGGACCAACACCGAGAGGTGATCGGCCCGGAAATCTATAAGATTCCCGGGCCGATCACCTCCCACCCCGCGGGACATCCGAGATCGGGATGTCCCGCGGGGTGAAACCCCCCCAGACCCCAAATCGCGCACGCCTACAGGGGCGCGAGGGAGGCGGCGGCGGCCGGCCGCCGCCGCCTCCCTCGCGCCCCTGTAGGCGTGCGCGCGCCCGCGCCGGCCGTCTGCGAATGGCCGGCGGGGGCGCGCGCGCGCCGAAAGTGACGCGAGGGAGGCGGCGGCGGCGGCAGCCGCTTGGACGTTCCTGATCCCCGCCTGGACGTTGGCGGGGATTGGACCGTCCAGTCACGTGGGAGCGGGGACAGGTAAGATTTTGGGGCTTTCTGGGGGGTTTCACACAGCGGGGCATCCCCGATCGGGGAAGTGGACCAAAACCCAGGATAGTCAAAATCCTGGGTGTTGGTCCACTTTAATGATGGAGACAGTCAATTGTTAGACCCAACCCACATTTTGCTCATTCAGTCATTCACTTTGCAGCAAGTCAGTATCCACCAAATCATTGCCACAGGTCATCGGTAGAGATGAGCGAATCGATTCTGACGAAGCTGAATTTGTTACAAATTTCATGAAATATTCGATTCGTTACGATTCTGAATATTGCCGCGATTCGATCGCTCGAATCGCTTCCTTAAAACTCCATTTACTGCTATACAGTCCATCTAAAATGGTGGATCCACATGTCAGGACATGTCCCATGGGGCAAGGAATGCTGGGTAGGTGTCACATGCTACCTATCAGCAGACAGGCTTACCAATGATATCACAGCCCCATATAAATGGCGGCCATCTTGCGGAAGATCATTCTGTCACTGTATTGCGGCCAGAGCAGATCAGGCAGGGAGAGAGCGAGAGATAGATAGATAGATAGATAGATAGATAGATAGATAGATGGAACAGAAGAAGCACGGGACAGATAGAGAAGGAGAGAGCCTGTGACAGGGAAAGACAGGGACAGTTTAAACTGTTTGCATTAGCTTTCAAGCCTATTTAGTGTTAATAACACTCCTGCCTATTTAGCTTTTCCTTTACTTGGTGTCATTCTTTAAAAAGCGTGCTAGTATTAATATTTCAAGACTAACTGTGTAATAACTACTTGCATTTTATAAGCAAAGTCACTTTTCCACAATCAAGGGAGGCCTGCTCTGTATGTGAGGAGGGGGCATCCCAAACACTAGCATAAATATTTCAAGACTACCTGTCTAATAACTGCTTGCATTTTATAATTAACGTCACTTTTCCACAATCAAGGGAGGCCTGCTCTGTATGTGAGGAGGGGGCATCCCAAACACTAGCATAAATATTTCAAGACTACCTGTCTAATAACTGCTTGCATTTTATAAGCAAAGTCAGTTTTTCACAATCAAAGGAGGCCACCTCTGTATGTGAGGAGGGGGCATCCCAAACACCAGCATTAATATTTCAAGACTACCTGTCTAATACCTGCTTGCATTTTATAAGCAAAGTCACTTTTCCACAATCAAGGGAGGCCTGCTCTGTATGTGAGGAGGGGGCATCCCAAACACTAGCATAAATATTTCAAGACTACCTGTCTAATAACTGCTTGCATTTTATAAGCAAAGTCACTTTTTCACAATCAAAGGAGGCCACCTCTGTATGTGAGGAGGGGGCATCCCAAACACTAGCATTAATATTTCAAGACTATCTGTCTAATAACTGCTTGCATTTTATAATTAACGTCACTTTTCCACAATCAAGAGAGGCCTACTCTGTATGTGAGGAGGGGACATCCCAAACACTAGCATTAATATTTCAAGACTACCTGTCTAATAACTGCTTGCATTTTATAAGCAAAGTCACGTTTTCACAATCAAAGGAGGCCACCTCTGTATGTGAGGAGGGGGCATCCCAAACACTAGCATTAATATTTCAAGACTACCTGTTTAATAACTGCTTGCATTTTATAAGCAAAGTCACTTTTTCACAATCAAAGGAGGCCTGCTCTGTATGTGAGGAGGGGGCATCCCAAACACTAGCATTAATATTTCAAGACTACCTGTCGAATAACTGCTTGCATTTTATAAGCAAAGTCACTTTTCCACAATCAAGGTTGTCCTCCTCTGTATGTGAGCAGGGGGCGTCCGAAACACTAGCATAAATATTTCAAGACTACCTGTCTAATAACTGCTTGCATTTTATAATTAACGTCACTTTTCCACAATCAAGGGAGGCCTGCTCTGTATGTGAGGAGGGGGCATCCCAAACACTAGCATAAATATTTCAAGACTACCTGTCTAATAACTGCTTGCATTTTATAAGCAAAGTCACTTTTCCACAATCAAGGGAGGCCTCCTCTTTATGTGAGGAGGGGGCATCCCAAACACTAGCATAAATATTTCAAGACTACCTGTCTAATAACTGCTTGCATTTTATAATTAACGTCACTTTTCCACAATCAAGGGAGGCCTGCTCTGTATGTGAGGAGGGGACATCCCAAACACTGGCATTAATGTTTCAAGACTACCTGTCGAATAACTGCTTGCATTTTATAATTAACGTCACTTTTCCACAATCAAGAGAGGCCTGCTCTGTATGTGAGGAGGGGGCATCCCAAACACTAGCATAAATAGTTCAAGACTACCTGTCTAATAACTGCTTGCATTTTATAAGCAAAGTTACTTTTCCACAATCAAGGGAGGCCTGCTCTGTATGTGAGGAGGGGACATCCCAAACACTAGCATTAATATTTCAAGACTACCTGTCTATTAACTGCTTGCATTTTATAAGCAAAGTCACTTTTCCACAATCAAGGGAGGCCTGCTCTGTATGTGAGGAGGGGACATCCCAAACACTAGCATAAATATTTCAAGACTACCTGTCTAATAACTGCTTGCATTTTATAATTAACGTCACTTTTCCACAATCAAGAGAGGCCTGCTCTGTATGTGAGGAGGGGGCATCCCAAACACTAGCATAAATTTTTCAAGACTACCTGTCTAATAATTGCTTGCATTTTATAATTAACGTCACTTTTCCACAATCAAGGGAGGCCTGCTCTGTATGTGAGAAGGGGGCATCCCAAATACTAGCACGTGTCTTTTAAGAGTACCTGCCTACGAACCTTTTGCCTTTTGTATAAAACAAATCTGGTTTACAACTTTAAAGCACCCATTGCCTTTCACCGGGGGCCATTGCCAGTGCTAGCACTTATCTTTTAAGAGTACCTGCCTACTAACCTTTTGCCATTTGTATAAAAAATGTCTGGTTTACATGTTTAAAGCACCCTTTGCCTTTCACCGGGGGCCATTGTCAGTGCTAGCACTTATCCTTTAAGAGTACCTGCCTCCTAACCTTTTGCCTTTTGTATAAAAAAGTCTGGTTTACAAATTTAAAGCACCCATTACCTTTCACCGGGGGCCATTGTCAGTGCTAGCACTTATCTTTTAAGAGTACCTGCCTACTAACCTTTTGCCATTTGTATAAAACAAGTCTGGTTTACAAGTTTAAAGCACCCATTGCCTTTCACCCTGGGCCATTGTCAGTGCTAGCACTTATCTTTTAAGATTACCTGCCTACTAACCTTTTGCCTTTTGTATAAAAAAGTCTGTTTTACATGTTTAAAGCACCCATTGCCTTTCACCGGGGACCATTGTCAGTGCTAGCACGTATTCTTTAAGAGTACCTGCCTCCTAACCTTTTGCCTTTGGTATAAAAACGTCTGGTTTACATGTTTAAAGCACCCATTGCCTTTCACCGGGGACCACTGTCAGTGCTAGCAATTATCTTTTCAGAGTACCTGCCTACTAACCTTTTGCCTTTTGTATAAAACAAGTCTTTTTTCCCGAATACTAGCACTTAGCTTTTAATAGTACCTGCATCTTTACCTTTTTTACATTTTGAACAAAAAACATGTTTTAAAACTGCCAGTGGTGCATTTAACTCTGACCAGGGGCATCCTGTGTAAGACCATCTGACAGTGTCTTTTTGCATTAGCTTTTAGCTACAGTGTCTACCAATTTTGATCGAACTTTTCTACACACCTTCTGTTACAAAAATACTGTTGTAGGTGTAGTGTAGTAAACGCAGTAAAAATGTCAGGAAGAGATGTGCCAGGATGTGCACCAAGGAGAGGCCTAGATTCATCAGGCAGAGGTCGCAGCAGACTAGGGCGAGTGGCAGCAGGAGTCGCGGTGAGAGGCCTGATCTCCCAGTATCTGCTAGTGGTCGTGTCTCGACCAGCAACGCATCTGCCATCATCGATTGGTTAACGCGGTCATCGACCTCATCACAAGTGACATCTGACACCCCCAGTCAACAGTCCGTAGGTTCCTCGGACACAAACCTGAGTTGGCATGGCCCAGGAGCAGCCCCTGTCCTTCCATTACCTCTGTCCTATGCCCCCCCTGCAGCCGCCGTATCTTATGCTTTGGGATCAGCTCCACTATTCAGTGAGGACGATGTGTTAGAGGACAGTCAGCAGCTACTGCCCAGCCAAGAAATGGAGGAGACATCCGCCGCTTCTTCCACTAGGCAGACAAACACTGAGGAGGAGAGTGGCGTGGGAGGTGGTGTGGGGGGTGGTGTGGTGAGCATTCCATCTCCTGCAGCACACACTCGATGATGATGATGATGAAGCCGATCACACTTGGGAGCCCGGTGCAGAAGGGGCTTCATCATCATCAGGAGAAGAGGGTCCCAGGTTGCCCCAGAGTCAGCAGCTGAGGCAGCAATGTGGCAGTAGTGTTGGCAGTCAGCATGGTGGCAGTAGGGTTGGCAGTCAGCATGGTGGCAGAATTGGGATGTCTGGAGCCACAAGTGGCTGGGGGCGGGGTAGACCACCTGCTGCGCGGCAAGCTGCCTTCCCAGGAGGTAGTGGAGCAGGGGTTCCTGGAGTTGGCAGCAGTAGTAGTGAATTAGTGCAGACTATTGGAGGGAAAATTAGCTACTCTGCAGTGTGACACTTTTTCCTCAAGCATCCGCATGCAAGATGTGTAGAGGCCAGGGCCCCAATGTTGGTACCACGGCTCTGCGGCAACACATGCAGCATCACCATAAAGCGGCCTGGGAGAACCGAGGCACCGAAGTGGGGGTCCAGCCTGCTGCGTCAGCCAGTGCCACGCCGCGTCAGCCAGTGCCACGGAGCCAAGGCTCCGGCACCTCAGCCGAAGGTAGCTGTGCGTCATACGCATCCTCTGCCGCTCCAGATGCTCCTGCTCCTCCTACAAAAAGTCACTCATCCCACAAGCAATCCAACAGCGAAGCCATGTCCAAGAGACAACAGTATGCGCCCACTCATCCTACGGCGCAGATGCTAAATGTGCTCCTGTCCAAGTTGCTAGTGCTGCTGTCCCTCCCTTTTCAGATGGTGGACTCTGCATCTTTAAGAGAGCTGATGGCTTGTGCCGAGCCGAGGTGGAGAGTCCCAAGCCGTCATTTCTTTGCAAAGAAGGCAGTACCAGCCCTGCACAAAGGTGGGCCAGTCCTTGAGCCTGTCGATGTGCACCAAAGTGCACGGCAGCGCCGACATCTGGAGCTGTAACTACGGTCAGGGACAATACATGTCCTTTACGGCCCACTGGGTGAATGTGGTTCCTGCACAGCAACTTGGACAGGTCACACCGCTTCGGCCTCCATGCTCCCAGGCCATTTTGCCTGTCACAGTGTGCGACTCTGCCTCCTCATCCTCCGCCATCTCCTGAGCCTCCACTGTACGGTCAATTCTCAATGCCCCTTCAGTCTACCATGTGTGCAGGGCACGGCGGTGTCACGCTGTGCTTCACATGGTTTGCCTTGATGAACGGAGTCACACAGGGGAGGAGCTCCTGAAATTCATTCATCAAGAAATCAAAACATGGCTTACTCCGCGAAAATTGGACATGGGTACCATGGTGACTGACAATGTGAGTAACATCTTGTCTGCGCTGAGACAAGGAAGCCTGAGCCATGCGCCTTGTATGGCACACGTGTTCAACCTAGTTGTCAAGCGTTTTCTGAAGTCTTCCCCCCATCTGCAAGACATCCTAACAACGGGAAGGAAACTTTGTATGCACTTCAGTCACTCCTACACCGCCAAGCACACCCTTCTTGAGCTACAGCTTTAGAACGGTATCCCCCAACATAGTCTGATTTGCGATGTTCCCACCCGTTGGAATTCCACCCTACATATGTTAGATCGACTATACGAACAGAGAAAATCCATCACTGATTTCTTGATGATCCAAGCAGATGGGGGACTCCCCTGTGTAACTTTAATGTGAACCAGTGGCAGCTCATACGTGACACCTGCCGTTTGCTCAGGCCCTTTGAGGAAGCCACTTTATTTGTCAGTCGCCAGGATTACGGCATGAACGACGTGATTCCACTGCTTCATGTAATACAACACATGTTGGAAACCATGGCTGGTTAGGGCACTGGAGACATGTCGCATACATTTCACGGCCACATAAGCCCCGTGGGAGCTGAGTAGGAGGAGGAGGAGCAGCACAGTGAAGCGCAGTTTAGTTTTGGCGAAATGGGGGGTGTATCTAGTCATCTGACAGGAGAGGAGGAGCAGGAGCAGCCAGTGGAGCTAGAGGGTTGTGAGGAAGGCGAGACAGAGGGCCGAGACACACCGTGGCAGTATGCAGTGGAGATGGACACAGGTAGTCCCTCCGAGTCACTTGCACAAATGGCACGATGCATGCTCACGTGCTTACGTAGTGACCGTAGAATTGTCTCCATTTTTCTGCGGGATGACTACTGGCTCTCCACCTTATTGGACCCTTGCTTCCGGCACAAAATGGGGGCATTTTTTAAACCTGCCGAGAGGGAGGACAAACTGACCTACTACAAAGACATTCTACGCAGTCAGTTGGCCGATGCCTATCTGCGCCATGGTCCATACTCTCGCAGGTCTAACTCGGGGGGACCTCTGCACTCACCTTCCACTGCCATGGCTGCCGGGGGGGGGTGGCAGGAGCAGCAGCTCCATCAGCAGCAGCCTCAGTCTTCAGTCGCTAATGAGTAGCTTTCTGCTACCGCATAGTGAGGAAACTCATGAGCAGCAGGAAGACCTGGAGCAGGGCCTGAACCAGCAGGTCATATCATATCTTGAAATGACCATGCCAACACACCTTGAGGATCCGCTGGACTTCTGGGCAGCCAAACTTGACTTGTGGCCGCAACTGGCAGAGTTTGCCCTGGGAAAGCTGTCCTGCCCGGCCAGTAGTGTGCCACCTGAGTGGGTCTTTAGTGCTGCGGGGGACATATTAACGCCAAGGAGAACTCGTCTGTCCATGAAAAATGTGGAGAGACTCACCTTTGTGAAGAATCAGGCATGGATCAGCCAGAATTTCCACCCACCAATAGCTGATGCATGCGAGTAGCTGATGCATGGTAGATCCTTCTGTTGCTGCCATCTCCTGGGTGTGAACTTCAGGCAATATATGAGCTCGCTATACTGCTGCCAACTCTATGTGTTTTTCAGTCAATATATGGGCTTCTAATGCTACTGCTGATACCAACTCCTGGGTGTGTCTTTCAGGCAATATATGGGCTCCTAATGCTGCTGCCAACTCCTGGGTGTGTTTTTCAGGCAATATGTGTGCTCCCTATGCTGCTGCCAAGTCCAGAGTGTGTCTTTCAGGCAATATATGGGCTCCTAATGCTGCTGCTGCTGCCAACTCCTGGGTGTGTCTTTCAGGCAATATACGGGCTTCTAATGCTGCTGCCAACTCCAATGTGTTTTTCAGGCAATATATCAGCTCCTAATGCTGCTGCCAAATCCTGGGTGTGTCTTTCAGGCAATATACGAGCTCCCTATGCTGCTGCTGCCAACTCCTGGGTGTGCCTTTCAGGCAATGTATGAGCTCCCTATGCTGATGCCAACTCCTGGGTGTGTTTTTCATGCAATATGTGTGCTCCCTATGCTGCTGCCAAGTCCAGAGTGTGTCTTTCAGGCAATATATGGGCTCCTAATGCTGCTGCTGCCAACTCCTGGGTGTGTCTTTCAGGCAATATATGGGCTCCTAATGCTGCTGCCAACTCCAATGTGTTTTTCAGGCAATATATGGGCTCCTAATGCTGCTGCCAACTCCAATGTGTTTTTCAGGCAATATATGGGCTCCTAATGCTGCTGCTGCCAACTCCTGGGTGTGTCCTTCAGGCAATATATGGGCTCCTAATGCTGCTGCCAACTCCAATGTGTTTTTCAGGCAATATATGGGCTCCTAATGCTGCTGCCAACTCCAATGTGTGTCTTTCAGGCAATATATGAGCTCCCTATGCTGCTGCTGCTGCTGCTGCTGCCAACTCCTGGGTGTGTCTTTCAGGCAATTTATGGGCTCCTAATGCTGCTGCCAACTCCAATGTGTATCTTTCAGGCAATATATGGGCGCCTAATGCTGCTGTCAACTCCAATGTGTTTTTCTGGCAATATATGAGCTCCCTATGCTGCTGCCAACTCCTGGGTGTGTCTTTCAGGAAATATATGGGCTCCTAATGCTGCTTCCAACTCCTGGGTGTGTCTTTCAGGCAATATATGGGCTCCTAATGCTGCTGCCAACTCCAATGTGTTTTTCAGGCAATATATGGGCTCCTAATGCTGCTGCTGCTGCTGCCGCCAACTCCTGGGTGTGTCTTTCAGGCAATATATGAGCTCCCTATGCTGCTGCCAACTACAATGTGTTTTTCAGGCAATATATGGGCTCCCTATGCTGCTGCCAAGTCCAGAGTATGTCTTTCAGGCAATATTTGGGCTCCCTATGCTGCTGCCAAATTCAGGGTGTGTTTTTTAGGCAATATATGGGCTCCCTATGCTGCTGCCAACTTCACTGTGTGTCTTTCAGGCAATATATGGGCTCATCATGCTGATGCCACCTCAAGGCTCTGTAATTGTGCCGTTCTGTGTCAGTGAATCTAATAGCAACGCCTCTGATCTGCATGTCATACTTCTGTACAATAGTATTTCACTAACCCAGCATGCATCCTATGCATGTTACAGCCAAGCAAAACGTTCTGCAACACTATGGAGGCTCTCGGACGCCCATAAATAGCCGTTTTTAATAACGATTCATCGCGAATACATTCGGACCGAAACAATTTTTCCCGGAAAATTCGGCGAATCAGCCTAATCGAATTTTTCAAAAGTTCGCTCATCTCTAGTCATCGTCCTCTTCCGTCTTTAATTTGTGTCACAATCTGAAAGGATGCCAGGACCCGATCATTTTTGACTACACCTGCACAATATAAACCTCACAATTGCACAGCTCTGACATTACCAGCCAACTCTTCCAAATTGCAGCACACTGAACTTCTACACTGTGGCCCTGCTCAATAACACAGGGGGTTACTATCAAAGCAACCACCACCTAACTACTGGCATTGCACCCACAAAAGCTTTCCCCAATGTAGGTCACTGCACTGCTATACATTTTAATTGGCACATGAGTAAGGGGCTGCTGTTTACCCCTCAAAATGTAGTGATGATGAATGCTTACAATTTTTGGAAGTATGCTTCTAATTATCATAGTAAACGTTACGTTTATATCCTACTTTAACACCTGGATGGTAGATGGCAACCTGCATTTATCAAAGGTGAGCAAGGCTTTTTGCTTCATTGATGCTAGAGACCTGGGCCTGGATTTTTGGAATGGCAGGCAGGCTGGTAGAGGGACTTGCCATTCCCCATCCTCTGGGACGGGTTTAACCTGTGCTCCACAGCCCAAAGAGGTCAGTTCATCTCTGGCCTAGAAATAAAAGACTGCACTGAGAAGTATTCTGGGGGGGATGCTGTGTGATATCACAAGCCTGTGAAAGAAAGACTGGGGCTTGCATGTTACCCGAGACTATGGACTTGCTGTAAACTGGTGAGGAAGCCGTCCTTTTGTGTTGTAGTTAACCTCTGATGGGAAAAGTTATGTTGTCGTTTAACCTGTACCCTTGTTGTCAAAAAACTGCACTGAACTTCGCTTGCTGAACTTCGTTTCCTGAGTTGTCAACGCCGTTTGCAACCCTGATCCTGACAATATATGTAATTTTAACTCCTTCTGAAATCAAATCAAAGTTACTTATTATGTTATTTGGTCAGTAATTGATTCATGATAAATATTTGGTTCATATTTTAGATCATAAACAATTTTGGGACCGTTCTACAAATAGTTGTCTGTAAAAGACTGCTGTTTCTAATCTAGGACCCGAGTAATTGTTGGTATAGAGACTCCTTGAATTGCCTTCATTATGTACTTTTCAGAACTTAAGCTCTGTAAGAAAAATATCTAAAAATGTTTTTTTTTCTCTAATTTGGGGCTTAATGGCATTTTTAAAAGTTTCTATTATCATGTGGCAGTATGATGTGATCAAGGTGCTGAGCTTAGCTTATTTGTTATTTGTTTTCTTTGGATTTACAACTCCATGTTATAAAGGAACACCGTTCTCCCTAGCAACAATGTGTTTACCTTAGCAATGTACAGCGATGTACAGGTCTAGCTTGATAATAATTCGATTGGCTGTGGCACAGATGACAAGTTTAACCCTATCTACATTAATTCAGCCTCTTCAGATAGGGAAACACAGTCCTGTGTTCTAGATGCTAAAGCGTTACTAGCAGCATTCTCAGGTGGATTGGTAATTGCTGCTGCTTTGTTTAGCCAAAGCTGCTTAACAAGCTTACCTGTTATGGTGAAAGTATTCTGGAAGTTGTAGTCAGACAGGACACTAACAGGGCAGGAGAGACACTCCTACTTTAGCAAGACAGACACACAGGTTTAAAGGAAACTTCGAAACAGCATGCTGAAAAGTAAATCACAGGTATGGCTGCAAAATCCTAACACACAGGTTTATTTTACATCCCAGAAGAGGAGAACAATGCAAGGCAGAACACCAAAAACCTGATAAATAGTGGATTTTCATTTTTAGTATTGAGTAGAAGACCTATGTAAGGACATTCACCCTGTACTCTTCAAATCTTAATGGGGAGCAACCTCAAGCCTAGAAGACTCAAGGGGCAGTGGTCTCCCTCTTAATGGGAATCCTAATTTGCTGAGTTAAACCCTTCGGATCACCCAACTTACTGACCTCATCCCAGAGCCCTAGTCACATTTCTGGGTACCAGGATGAGGTGAGTTTCTAGGTGATCCTGGGGGATACACATAGCAGGGTACCTCTAAACAGCATGCCCCACCAAGGCAGGGCAAAACCCAAGAAAGTGAAATTCTTGTTTTTTTTTTCCTCTTTAAGCTATAAATTGTGTCATATTGACCCCATGCCTACAAGATGTCTGCTTCTACTTTTAGACCTCAATATTTTTTGGTTTACTTCAGTGTGCATTCCTCAGACCTTCCAACAATAGACTTCTACCTCTACTCTGATGCTTGAATCATTTTTTATATAGGAAACAGCTGCACACACATTTGCCCTGTGCTCGTCTGATCTAAAGCTATGCATTGCGTATGTAAGACCCTTTCCTACAGAAGACTTCTGTCTTTTCAGTGGGACCTGAATCATTTTTGTTATCAGAGAGCCCAATAACAGTCTTGACCTTATACTCTGCAGATCTAAAATTGTATATTGTGGAGGAACAATATAACATCTGCAAAAGACTTCGGCATCTGCTTTGGAACCATGATTGATTTTCATATTGGATTTCAATGTAAGGCCTTTAGAATGGACTCTTTAATCAAAAGGTGTAAGTTTGTGTAAGAAAACCCAATGCCTGCAAGAAACTTCAGTATTGTAAACCCATGACCACCAATGACTTTTTTTTAGCAAGCAACACCCTACAGTATATACATTCCTTTTTTTCCAGCACAATATTTTTCGGCACTTTGTGGGGTATTCATGTGCGATTTGGACCAAATCGATAGCTTTCAAGAGGCCAAAACACACCACCAACCATTGCCCTAATGAACTTGACTGGTATTCAGTTTCAGGATGTGCTGAATATTTTGACAAGTTTGGCTATACTGCTTTTCAACCAAAGAGAACACTATTAGAAAATCTATTTTTTAATTTGTAGTCATACAGTATATGGTTGACACATGTGAAACACACTACACTGAAGTGTTCATATTGGCCCGTTCTATCAAATAAAATAAATATAATCTCTTATTTCAGAAAATCATTTTGAGGCTAGCTAAGCATCTCTGTGTGCGTGTATAATGAGTAGTGACAAAATTAGTGACAAACGATTGCGAGGCATAGACTGATTAACCTTCTTCATAACCATTTCCGGGATTATGATCATTTTTTTTATCACTGACATTTTATGATTAAATATTAAGAAAAGGTAACCAACCATTTTAAATGACATGGTTGATTTATATAGTCTTTGTAACCTATGCTTACTGAACTTTCTATTTTTCATAGGTGACTGACTTTATTTGCATTAGCATAGACCAAGCAAATCAGTGCACTGCTGGGTTTGCTACATCCAGAAAAAAACAAGTACAGGAACTGATGCTAAAAAATACCTGAGGATTTTCAGAAAAACTGCTGAGTTATGTTGTTTTATGTATAACATAAAACAAAATGTAAAATGTTTATTTGTGGCTGTGTACTATGCAACAGTCAGTGAGATTCTGTGTTGGAATAGTTTTAATGCAACAACTACATATACATTATATTAATGTATATATTTTATTACACTATATATTACTGTCTGTTTGTTAGATTGTTGATAAAGTTAGTTTAAAAGAAAAACCAGGAAGTCTTAGGCAGGCCATGTGGCTGTATGCATAGTGTGTTTAACCTGCTAACAGAAAGAAGCTGTTTCCTTTGCTTCATGTTGAGATATCTTGCTGATAATATCCTGTTCACGCTTCTGTTCAGAGAAGTGTGAGAAACAGAGAAGATGTCTACTAACAGCAATTCTGTAAAATTCATGGTGTCATGCCTGAATAACCAGAACTATCAGTCCTGGAATTTCAGGGTCAAAATGGTCTTTGTTCCTGCATGCAAAAAGAGTGTCCAATCCGCTGTTGTTCTGTCACAATGAGAATCTTAAAGAAGAACCATCAACTTGTCTTCTGGGCTTGGACTACAGGACAAGCTAATACCCTGTCCATGGGGCATCCTGATTTGGGATGCCCTACTCTGTTAAATCCCTAGAGTCACCATGTACTCACTTGCCACTGATCCCATGATTCCTGAATTCCCTCAGCTTATGTGCACATAACATCAGAGAATCTTAGTAAAGCCACTTATTCACTGTGAGCCCATGTAATTCAACCCCCCCCCACCCCCGTGGCATCCCGGGAGATTTGAACTTTTACAGCAATTTACTCTTTAAGTGATCCAAGCCATGGTAGTATCCCTCATTGGTCAGAGGTTCCACAGGGTGGTGGTGGAGGTCCCCAGTGGGTCTGAATCATGGGAGTCCCACACCTAGAAAGGAAAGAGGTTAAGTTGGTCTGAGCTGGCCCAAGTGACTAACTCCTGGCCCCCATCCCCCCATGCAACCCCTCATCTGTTCCTCCTCACGTCATGAATGTACAGGCTGGTACTGAGGAGGGATAGCGGGGCCTCCAGGATCTGAGAGTCCCTTGTGAGGCACGTTGGACTGTAGATGGCAGAAGGAGCAGAGGTAGTGACTGGTAACTCTCCCAGGGAGCAGGGTTGGTGGCAGGGCCACCATGGGATGCCATGCTGTCCAGTGCTCATGAGACAGGGAAAGAAAGGGTGGCACCATCTCCTTTTAAGGGTGGGCAGAGTCAGCAGGGTAGGTAGAGTGACTGCTCCTAGGATAAAATGGGGCCCATGCCGGACGGCGGGAAGTGTGTGACATTGCAAAGGATGGAGGCAGATCCTGTGCACTCCTGTGACAACCCTCCCTACCTACAACCCTCTGTGGGCCGAAGGCCAGAACCCTGACCATGGGCGAGACCAAAGGGACGACCCTGTCACACTGCTGCCCCTGTTTATCCTTGGATGCTTACTCCAACCTAGAAAGGAGGTTTCCCCTGGAACCGACCTAGGTGGAAAGCTTGACCCTGCCCTCACTGGGAACACTTCTGGGCTCACCCAGGCCCAGTCCAACTGCCCTTAGACTGCGGGACATTGGTCCACTATATGTGTTGGGGGCCCTATGTTACCTTTTGCTTTGCATTATCCTGCAGATTGTATGCTTGCAAGGACCTAGTGTATTTCAGTAGCGATGTGTGTTTGTGCATTTCTGTCACATCTGACTCGTAGATAACATATACATATCTGTTATGCAAACGCTATAAACAATGCAGCAGCTCTTTACTAGTTATATTAAAAACTGCAAACCTTTGCTGCTGTGGTCCATGAAATTGTCTCCTCTAAAGCATTCTAATTGCTGCAAAACACCATTACAAATTAATTCCCTTAAAACATCTTGCTTATTGCCTTTATAAATACAGCCCAAATGACATCAATACCATATTTCCTGTGAATTAAGGGAAGACATACAAACCTGATATAGGGGAGTATGCTAATTTGTGTGTTCACCAATCCACCTGCTGTGTTCTATACTATATTTATGACTGCAATAAGGGAAGAGTTGATTTAATTAGGTCCTAAGGATGATTTACTGCAAAACATTGGTTACAGACCACTTTAAAGAGGTCCTAAAGTCTACAATAAACTACCTCCCCGCCCCAGGTCCACCCTGACACATAGGGCCTTATTAAAGAGGCGCTAAAGCCACATCGTGTCAGGTGAATGCCAGGCGCAGTATGTGAAATCCTTATATATGAAAGGCAGCGCTGTATGTTCAGCAGCGCCAGGTAGCACCTGACACTCAGTTGCGTTCTCCAATACAATTCAATGGTCTTTAATTTGTTTGTGGATCCACTTTTCCCACTATTTATCATATGATGATTGGTTTGACTCTCCTGGCCAGCAGCCAAAGACTTATATTGTCATATATATTTTTTTTTTATTTTTGTCAGAATTGTATGTGTTGGTCTGCCATTGAAGTGTCAGTGTTAGAGTGTTAAAACAATGTCATTCCATGTGTTGGTGCTAGTGTATATGAAATTTTTTATATTGCATCCAGCAGACGATGCTAGAGCACCCAGTTTTATAGTGCAGACATTGGCTTTGTAAATTTTTTTCTTAAATATGGCCTTCATATGGGCTGGACACACTTAACTGGCGCAACTTATCGTTCACTGCAGTGTTGTTCTATTGTTGTCCTGTTGTTATATGTAGTGTCGCCTTGGGCGGCTTTCCCTGGGGCGCTACATAAGCATTAATTAAGGGAGAATGCTTCTACAGCTCCCTCCAGACATCACATTTATCAATGCTGGGCACCCCACTACAATGTCACTTGTCCAGCACCAAAGCTACGTTATAGCTCCAGACACCCAATTGCAGTGTACTCTTGCGGACACTCTAAGCGCCGCTACATAGACGCACAAATAGCAATAGGTGCCACTAGTCTTAAATCAGTCTCGGGCAGGCTGATTCATTACTAATGCCATGTAGTGACAGATGAGCGTCTGTAGAGCAGATTTCAGAGCGCCCGCTAGTAGTCCCTGTGCTCGGCCATGGATCATTGTTTCAGAGTGCCTCAATTGCTGTTTGGCATTACACAGATAATACAGTTTGGCATAATGGCCTTGATTCACTAAGAGTTGAAAAAAACTCTCATGGTAGTAAAAAATTCAATTTATGAGAAAAAAGCCTGAGAATGTAGTGAATCACTAGTTAGGAAGACAATGAAAGTCAATGGCATTTTTTTACTCCTGAAAAAAGTATTTAAATTTTTACCTGTAGTAAAAAGTGCCATTGACTTTCATTTCGTTCCTAACTAACAGTGACATTCTCAGGCTTTTTTCTCATGAATTTAATTTTTTACTACCATGGGAGTTTTTTTCAATGCTTTGTGAATCGAGTCCAATGTTTCTGTTCATTGGTAATGTAAGGTGGTAATCCCTGCATCTAAATGTGGGGTGGACCCCCAGAGTTAGCTCTACTGGTGGGCCCCGGGCTTCCCAGTCCAACACTGTGCACACTGCATGTAAAAATGTGCAAAAAAAGTTGAAAATAAATGCAATGAATTCAAAGCTGTGGCTTCATAGATGTTTAGTCTGGTAAATACTTTAGTTTTACTACCAAGCCTTGTTTATTTGCAATTAGAGAAACTGTGGTTTGTATTTATCTCTTTTTAAAAATGTCATCGTTTCAAGTGATCTACAATTGCGCACTGACTTCCCATGGGACCTCATTATGTTGTGAATCTAGGAAAGTAACATACACCTGACAACTCGGGAGATAAGGAAAAGCTTTCTGTAGCCTAAAGAAGATTCTTTGAAAAATAACAAGTTATCTGTTCATCTCTTTTTTTTCCAATATTATGTGACTGGTTTGGAGTGTGTTGCTGTAGTCTTTGAAGTAATACATTTGAAACAACATCCTTAAATGTCTGTTGAAGCAGTTATAGGGAAGCATGGAAGAAGGAATACAGCAGATGATAAGAGCAGATCCTGTAAATGCAATGAAAGTGTTAATGGGATTCTTACTTCTGCCTAGAAACGGCAATAAATCTCATTAAGACTACAAATAAATTAGAAGAAGAAAACACGTGCTAAATTAGTTCCTACTTTTATAATGCTTTCTATATTTAACACATACTTAGAACCGTTTAATGATTTAGTCCAGGAATATCCTCCACACGAGAATTCATCTCGTAAAGTAAACATAAACTGTTAAATTCATTTCTTAAAGGGATTGTCCGGGCAAAAGAAAAAAACAGCTATACTTACCTTTGGTCCAGCACAGCCCCACCAACTGAACTTCCTGTTCAACTTAATGAGAGTGGAAAACAAGTGCCCCATCAGTCCTCCCCTCATCAAGATGGGGGTGTCCAGTTTACACCCATACAGCATGCCCCTCCATTGCACTGAATGGAGTATTCATTGCAATGTAGAGGGTAGAGCCGATGCAGGATCATTAACTGAGAAAGAGCTACAGGAGAGAGAGCCTCTGAATTTTTGGGAAATTTAGAGTCAGATGAAAACAATCTCCTGAACCTAAATGGTATGAGGAAGGTCTACAAGTGACGCACAACATTTTTGCTAATAAGGTAGGGATTTTAGTTATAAATATTGGAAATGAAAGTCCCATATTAGGCTGATGTTTCCAAGTCTGGAATCATTCGGAACAATACGTAGAACTATCCCATTGTAGATGCAGGGGGTTTTCTTAAAGGAAAAGTTCACTTCTCCAAGATTCCAGGGCCAGGCGGCACCAGTGGTAACTAGCAGATCTGCTTTCCTTTCCTCCTGCAGCTACGAGCTGTGTTTACAGGTGGTGGCTGGCAAATGGACGTGTCCTGGGTATGCCTCATTATGCGAAACGCGTTGGCTGCGGATTGTGGCTATTTCCTTTGGATTTGGATTTATGGATCGCTCAACGTTATCGTTGTAAGGAAACGCTTCACTGTACCTTGAGTGACTATTGCGGTCTCGGGATGGGTGAGAGCTGCCTGTAAACAGTTAAACGCCACTCTTAACATTTTCTTTGTGCGTGCAATTATTGATTATTATTAAATGCTTGAGTTTTTAAACGGAATTACACTAGATGTTCTGTTATTTTTTTCCTTCTTTATACATTGACATATATTTGGCTTCTGATGAGGAATGCTTATGGTACCTGTGATCAGACCAATTTCTGCTAATGGACAATCCTTGAGACACTGAATTTGGAGCATTCTGTTTTTGCGATCTCAATCTATATTTTCCGGTAAGAGTCTGCAATATCGGTGGAGGGCACACTAGTGATTATATGATTTGGAGACTCATGTGCCTTGGGATCACAATCCTTCCTGGGCTTATTTGAACGCTTTGGGTGCTCTGTGCTATATAAGTAATATTTACCCTGTTTGGACCACTGGAATAAGAGGTTCAGCGCGTGAAGCACCTGTTAAAGACTTTTCTTCCTTTTGTTTAAGGACTTATTTAAGATTGTGTATTGTGAGGTAGTTTTTTTACTGCGGTGTATCACACCGAATTGTGTCCTGGGTATGATTCCCTTGGAAAACAATGTAGGGTTCTGTACACAGAAGTTACTGGTGTATGAAGGGCCCCTTCATATTGCTCCTCGCCAGCGAGGCAATCCTATTAGGGATGCACTGCTGTGTTAAGTCCTCTGGATCACTATGTAAACTCACCTCATCTGCAATTTCATGTTTGCGTTGGCCCTCCACCATTCAGCGGCCAGAGCGGGTAGAAAAGCTGAATGGACCACTTGCCACTGGGCAAACCCACACCAGCCTGTCATTTCTGGCACAGGTACACACATCAGCCAGAGGAAAGCTGAGTATGTGACCGCGCCCCACACATGCGCTGTAGGGTGTCCAGAAGGTGAATATACATGGTGACCCACAGAGGGTCACCCTAAACTGAGGTATGGAATCAGCTGCTGTTCCTCTTTAGGGGAAAACCATGTTTTTCAACTAAGCCCCTCCCTCCCCCTGTGCTTAGCCCAATCCAGGGCAGAGTACCTAAGGAGAGGCAGATGGGACTCACAGTTTCAGCCTTGCTACCATCATGTGCACAACAGTGACCTACTGAAGGCATGAATAACGAGCAGCAGTATTGTGGTGTTTTAGTTCCCTAAATGCCTTTCTCGGCTTCATGTATGCCCTGCCTTTTATTGTGCAGGGGTGCCAATAGCGTGCCAGAGTTTATCTTACAAGTTGTGTTTTTAATAGACCAGCTCTGTTTTGTCGAGGTGGGGGAAGCCCCCAATCAGGTTCTGCCAGTTTGCTTTTTTGGGGGTAAGCAGGGTTCATTGGAGGACAGATAATGGGTTTTGTTCCAAAATGTGAGGGAGTACAGCCTGCTCACTACTTCCAGAAATATTATCTAAGGGTGGGGAGGGGGTCCTTTGGAGGGAACACAGTCTTTTTAATGCATGGCTTAGGGTGTTAATCTTGTATCATTTTTTGTTTCCATTTCCATCAGCTTCTTTTTATTTATGTGGCAAACTTTGCGTTTGCATTGGTGTCCAACATTTGGATCAAAGCTATCCTGATATCACTTTTGACTGTTGTCCACTTTATAAAGTGTCTTATGTTGTTTTAGAACATTAATAAATTGTCTACTCCTTACACTGACAGAACCTTCTTCTCAGAGAGACGGTAATACGAATACGAATTCTTTATTGACCACCAAGTAAGTACAGTATACATACAAAGAATGCTTTTTGGAAGGGAGGTACCCTTTAGAGCTATAAACATTAAATATAAAATTAAACATTTTTACATATTATACATATTATACATTTTAACATTTTAACATATATACATATGATGTTGTTGGTAACTCAGTGACATGGTGGAGACAGGAAGTTCGTGGCAGGTTAATCAGTGGTGGTTATTTAGCGCCTTAACGGCTAGAGGAAGAAAGCTATTTTTGTACCTAGAGGTTCTGGTCGAGAGAGCCAGGTACTTCCGGCCGGAGGGCAAGAGTTTGAAAAAAGAATGACCTGGGTGTGTTGGGTCCTCAGCTATTCTTTTTGCCTTTGAGCGGATTCTTTCCGTGAATTGTTCCTCCTGGGATGGTAAGGGGCATCCAATGATCCACTCAGCAGTCCTGGTGATCCTCTTCAGCCAGTTCTTGTCCTTGGCTGTGATCCTGCAATACCAGTCAGTGAAGGAGGAGGTCAGAAGTGAGCCTATGGCACCATTGTAAAAGGTCTTTAGGATCCTTTTAGACATACCATAACTTGCTAGTTGTCTCAAGAAGTATAGTCTCTGTTGGGCCTTCTTCAAGATGACGGTAGCTTTCCTGCTCCACTTCAAGTCTTGCGTGATCACAGTGCCGAGAAATTTTGTGCTGGTAGCGATATTGACTTCGCCATTACTGATGGAAATGGGACGATACATTAGGTGGGAACGTCTGAAGTCAATTACGAGTTCAACCGTTTTCTGGATGTTCAGGATAAGGTTGTTCTCTTCGCACCAGGATTCCAGGTTTTTTACTTGTGTTCGGTAGGAAGACTCATCATTGGCGTTGATGAGGCCTCCAAGGTGGTATCATCTGCATACTTGATGATCTGGATAGATGGGTCTGAGGATTTGAAGTCGTTTGTGTAGATGGAAAAGAGAAGGGGAGACAGAACACATCCCTGTGGTGCACCTATATTTGTTGATCTGGATGAGGAAATAAAGGGGCCCAGTTTGAGTCTCTGGGTCCTGTTCGTGAGAAAGTTAGTAATCCAGCCATATAAACCTGGTGATATGCCCAGTGAAAGCATTTTCCCATGGAGAATTTGTGGGTCAATGGTGTTGAAGGCGGATGAGAAATCCACAAATAAGAGTCTGGTATATGAACTGGGTTGATCAACATGGTCTAATGTTAGCTTGATTGGCAGATTGACCGCGTCTTCTGCAGATCTGTTTGCTTTGTAAACAAACTGCAGTGGATCCCACTGTGAGCCAATAGCCTCCTTTAGGAATGGTATTACCACTGGGGTCAGAGCAATCGGTCTGTAGTCTTTCTAGGCTGAAGCTGATGGCGACTTTGGGATTGGAATGATAACTGAGTTCTTCAGACAGGGACTATTCCAACCTCAAGTGAACTCCTGAAGATGTCAGTAAGGACTGGGGCAATCTGTTCCGCACATACTTTAAGGCAAGTTGTGGAAATCCCATCAGGGCCAGATGCTTTCCTGGTGTTGAGCGTCAGTAGAATCTTCTTGACATCTGACACTTCAAGGTTCAGTGTGGACGAAGTCAATGGGTAGGATGTCACACTTGCCATTGCTAGGGGTCTGGATCTGGACGCCTGTCACCGGGGATGGGGGTGGACAGCACCGCCGCCGAGATATGGATGCCTGGCTCCAGGGATGGGGGGGACAACACCGCCACACTCGCCGCCGCCGAGATATGGATGCCTGGCTCCGGGGATGGGGGGGGGGACGGCACCACCACACTTCATTGCTCCTCCGCTCCACCGCCGCCGCCGCTGAGAGATCTGGATGCCTGGATCCAGGATGGGGGGGTTGCCTTCGCAGCCACCTTCGCTTCTTTCCGCTCCGCACTCCGATGCGCCGATGCCCGAGCAGTGGGATCTCCAGGCTCCAGCGGGAGCCTGCAGCGGGAATCCAGGCTCACAGCGCCCTGGGGGATGGGGGGGGGGACCACGCTGGACACTCGCAGCCGTCCAGCAGCACTTTCCTTAGATGGAAGGGGAGCCGCGATCAACCCGTCCTCCTCCAACACGCCGTCTCTACTCTGGCAGCACGTGTCCTCACGGCCATTACGCGCTCTGTGCTTGTCGCCTACTCCACGCGACTCTCTTTCACCTTCAATGGCTCGCCCCACAGACCAGCAGACCAGGTGAGATTGTAGGTAGTTTTAGGGTAATATAATTAATAAAAAACATAACAAATGCGCAATGTACAGGGGAAAAAAACAGGAAAAAACCTATAGCTCCAAGGAGAGACTCCTCCCGTGGCTGCCATGCTCCGCCCCATCTTGGAGCTTGAATAGTACAGGAACTTGAAGAAATTCCCTGTTATTTCAAATCTGCTTTATATAATACAATACAATAGGTTCTGCATACTAAAGTGTATCACAAAAATGTCTTGGGGCTCAATAAATGACTTCTTGGTTAAATATTGGAAGCACAGTTGCCCTGGATACCATTGTCAACCCACATGAGTCTCCCGTAAACTCAGCAAAAGGATACATTTCTTTTCCGCAGATTTACAAGTGAATTCTTTTTCTATTGTGCCAACTAGAGCAATGATTCTTATCATTTTCTTTTTTTCATTTCATCCTTTTATGTTAGCCATGTTTTACTGATCGCAAAATTATTATGTGAAAAAGCCTATACATTTAGTCAGAAATAATTTACTGAAAGAGAAACTCATGTCTTTCACAGTTATTCAACAGATGCAGCAAGGGAGTCATATTTTGGAACACCTAATGTGAGGAGATGGGTTTATAAATGTTTTATTTTTGGTGTAGCAAAATATATGTAAATAACCAAAGGCATTGCGCTCAGTCAAAATCAGATAGACTGGGCAATGATCATATATCTGTGGGTGCCTGCAGACAGCACTGTGCAACATATTGATTAAGATTGTTAGCTATAGGAGTTCCAAGCTGGAATTAAAGATAAATTATGGTGAACGTGTTTTGTTCTTTCAACAGCTCATTAAAACCTGCCTATTTAGGCATTTTTTTTTCTAAATGCATTTTTCTGTATGAAGGCATCTCTCTCTTTAAATTCAAAAATGGTTGTCCTTACAATCATGTGGACAGAGTTATTACAAAAATAAAAGACAAAAAAGTTCTATGTCAATTACTTATAGCTATAGGAGCTAATGTACATTTATAGTCAGAGGCATTCTCTTCTGTACCAGACAACATTGTAATTAACATGGGATCAAATATTTCCCTAGTTGTTTTAACTAAAAAATGTAATTGAGCATCTCTTAGATACATACAAGTAGATCACTAACTCTTCAAAGGCACTAAACCCTTTAAGGATTCCCCCACCCATCCTCCCAGCCTGAGTACTTTAGGCGATGCCGCCAACTCAGAAGTGGCCTGTTTTTTTAAAAAACGGGTTTTACCACCGCTGTTCCCTTGGCATATTTGACATCCCAAAAATGCAGGCTAAAGTGACCCAATCCGCTGGTCAATCCACTGTTTCCCTGTAGTCTGGAAAGCGCTCCCATCCCCAGCCTATCAGTATGACTGGGTGTGTGAGTGCGCCACAGCTACAGGGAAGCCAGGGATGTGGCCACCGGCAAAGACAGTGCCATGGAAGCTGCTGGTAAAGGTGTGTTTACCGGTAGAGATGAGCAAACGTTTGAAAAATTCAATTCGACTGATTCGCTGAATTTTCCTACAAAAATCGTTTCGACCCGAATTTATTCGCGACGAATCGCTATTAAAAACAGCTATTTCTGAGCCTCCTAAAGCCTCAATAGGGTTGTAAACCATTCTGCCTTGCTGTAACACGCATAGGACGCGTGCTGGGTTATTGAAATAATACTGTAAATAATTATCACATGCAGATCAGAGGCATCACTAATAGAATCGCAGAGCAGCACAATTGCAGAGAGTTGAAGTGGCATCACTATGAGGGGCCCCTATAGTGCCTGAAAAACACACCCTGGAGCTGGCAGCAGCAGGAGCCCAAAAATTAGCTGAATCACACCCTGGAGTTGCAAGCAGCAGCAGCCACCGAATCATTGGTTGAAAGAGACACTGGAATTGGCTGCAGGAGCCCAAAAAATGGATGAATCACACCCTGGAGTTGCAAGCAGCAGCAGGAGCCCAAACATTGCTTTAAAGAGACACTGGAGTTGGCAGCAGGAGCCCAAAAATTGGCTGAATCACACCCTGGAGCTGCAAGCAGCAGCAGCCCAGACATAGCTTTAAAGAGACACTGAAGTTGGCAGCAGGAGCCCAAAAATTGGATGAATCACACCCTGGAGTTGCAAGCAGCAGCAGCAGCCCAAACATAGCTTGAGAGACACACTGGAGTTGGCAGCAGGAGCCCAAAAATTGTCTGAATCACACCCTGGAGTTGCAAGCAGCAGTAGCAGCAGGAGCCCAAACATTACTTTAAAGAGACACTGGATTTGGCTTCAGAAGCCCAAACATTGGATGAATCACACCCTGGAGTTGCAAGCAGCAGCAGGAGCACAACATTGCTTTAAAGAGACACTGTAGTTGCCAGTAGGAGCCCAAAAATTGGATGAATCACACACTGGAGTTGCAAGCAGCTGCAGGAGCCCAAACATTGCTTTAAAGAGACACTGGAGTTGGCAGCAGGAGCCCAAAAATTGGATGAATCACATCCTGGAGTTGTAAGCAGCAGCAGGAGCCCAAACATAGCTTGAAAGAGACACTGGAGTTGGCAGCAGGAGCCCAAAAATTGGATGAAGCACAACCTGGAGTTGCAAGCAGCAGCAGGAGCCCAAACATTACTTTAAAGAGACACTGGAGTTGGCAGCAGGAGCCCAAAAATTGGATGAATCACACCCTGGAGTTGCAAGCAGCAGTAGGAGCCCAAACATAGCTTGAAAGAAACACTAGAGTTGGCAGCAGGAGCCCAAAAATTGGATGAATCACACCCTGGAGTTGCAAGCAGCAGCAGCAGCAGGAGCCCAAACATAGCTTGAACGAGACACTGGAGTTTGCAGCAGAAGCCCAAAAATTGGCTGAATCACACCCTGGAGTTGCAAGCAGCAGTAGCAGCAGGAGCCCAAACATTACTTTAAAGAGACACTAGATTTGGCTTCAGAAGCCCAAACATTGGATGAATCACACCCTGGAGTTGCAAGCAGCAGCAGGAGCACAAACATTGCTTTAAAGAGACACTGGAGTTGCCAGTAGGAGCCCAAAAATTGGCTGAATCACACCCTGGAGTTGCAAGCAGCAGCAGGAGCCCAAACATTGCTTTAAAGAGACACTGGAGTTGGCAGCAGGAGCCCAAAAATTGGATGAATCACAACCTGGAGTTGAAAGCAGCAGCAGCCCAGACATAGCTTGAAAGAGACACTGGAGTTAGCATCAGGAGCCCAAAAATTGGATGAATCACACCCTGGAGTTGCAAGCAGCAGCAGCAGGAGCCCAAACATAGCTTGAAAGACACACTGGAGTTGGCAGCAGGAGCCCAAAAATTGGATGAATCAAACCCTGGAGTTGCAAGCAGCAGTAGCAGCAGGAGCCCAAACATTACTTTAAAGAGACACTGGAGTTGGCTTAAGGAGCCCACAAATTGGATGAATCACACCCTGGAGTTGCAAGCAGCAGCAGGAGCCCAAACATAGCTTGAAAGAAACACTGGAGTTGGCAGCAGGAGCCCAAAAATTGGATGAATCACACCCTGGAGTTGCAAGCAGCAGCAGGAGCCCAAACATAGCTTGAACGAGACACTGGAGTTTGCAGCAGGAGCCCAAAAATTGGCTGAATCACACCCTGGAGTTGCAAGCAGCAGTAGCAGCAGGAGCCCAAACATTACTTTAAAGAGACACTAGATTTGGCTTCAGAAGCCCAAACATTGGATGAATCACACCCTGGAGTTGCAAGCAGCAGCAGGAGCACAACATTGCTTTAAAGAGACACTGGAGTTGCCAGGCAGAGCCCAAAAATTGGATGAATCACACACTGGAGTTGCAAGCAGCTGCAGGAGCCCAAACATTACTTTAAAGAGACACTGGAGTTGGCAGCAGGAGCCCAAAAATTGGATGAATCACACCCTGGAGTTGCAAGCAGCAGCAGGAGCCCAAACATAGCTTGAAAGAGACACTGGAGTTGGCAGCAGGAGCCCAAAAATTGGATGAAGCACAATCTGGAGTTGCAAGCAGCAGCAGGAGCCCAAACATTACTTTAAAGAGACACTGGAGTTGGCAGCAGGAGCCCAATAATTGGATGAATCACACCCTGGAGTTGCAAGCAGCAGCAGGAGCACAAACATTGCTTTTAAGAGACACTCGAGGTGCCAGCAGGAGCCCAAAAATTGGCTGAATCACACCCTGGAGTTGCCAGCAGCAGCAGCAGCAGCAGCAGCAGCCCAAACATAGCTTGAAAGAGACACTGGAGTTGGCAGCAGGAGCCCAAAAATTGGATGAAACACAACCTGGAGTTGCAAGCAGCAGCAGGAGCCCAAACATTACTTTAAAGAGACACTGGAGTTGGCAGCAGGAGCCCAAAAATTGGAGGAATCACACCCTGGAGTTGCAAGCAGCAGCAGGAGCATTGCTTTAAAGAGACACTGGAGTTGGCAGCAGGAGCCCAAAAATTGGCTGAATCACACCCTGGAGTTGCAGGCAGCAGCAGCCCAGACATAGCTTGAAAGAGACACTGGAGTTGGCATCAGGAGCCCAAAAATTGGATGAATCACACCCTGGAGTTGCAAGCAGCAGCAGCAGCAGCAGCAGCAGGAGCCCAAACATTACTTTAAAGAGACACTGGAGTTGGCAGCAGGAGCCCAAAAATTGGATGAATCACACCCTGGAGTTGCAAGCAGCAGTAGCAGCAGGAGCCCAAACATTACTTTAAAGAGACACTGGAGTTGGCTTCAGGAGCCCAAAAATTGGATGAATCACACCCTGAAGTTGCAAGCAGCAGGAGCCCAAACATAGCTTGAAAGACACACTGGAGTTGGCAGCAGGAGCCCAAAAATTGGCTGAATCACACCCTGGAGTTGCAAGCAGCAGTAGCAGCAGGAGCCCAAACATTACTTTAAAGAGACACTAAGTTAGCTTCAGAAGCCCAAACATTGGATGAATCACACCCTGGAGTTGCAAGCAGCAGCAGGAGCACAAACATTGCTTTAAAGAGACACTGGAGTTGCCAGTAGGAGCCCAACAATTGGATGAATCACACCCTGGAGTTGCAAGCAGCAGCAGGAGCCCAAACATTGCTTTAAAGAGACACTGGAGTTGGCAGCAGGAGCCCAAAAATTGGATGAATCACAACCTGGAGTTGCAAGCAGCAGCAGCCCAGACATAGCTTGAAAGAGACACTGGAGTTAGCATCAGGAGCCCAAAAATTGGATGAATCACACCCTGGAGTTGCAAGCAGCAGCAGCAGGAGCCCAAACATAGCTTGAAAGACACACTGGAGTTGGCAGCAGGAGCCCAAAAATTGGATGAATCAAACCCTGGAGTTGCAAGCAGCAGTAGCAGCAGGAGCCCAAACATTACTTTAAAGAGACACTGGAGTTGGCAGCAGGAGCCCAAAAATTGGATGAATCACACCCTGGAGTTGCAAGCAGCAGCAGCAGCAGGAGCCCAAACATAGCTTGAACGAGACACTGGAGTTTGCAGCAGGAGCCCAAAAATTGGCTGAATCACACCCTGGAGTTGCAAGCAGCAGTAGCAGCAGGAGCCCAAACATTACTTTAAAGAGACACTAGATTTGGCTTCAGAAGCCCAAACATTGGATGAATCACACCCTGGAGTTGCAAGCAGCAGCAGGAGCACAACATTGCTTTAAAGAGACACTGGAGTTGCCAGGCAGAGCCCAAAAATTGGATGAATCACACACTGGAGTTGCAAGCAGCTGCAGGAGCCCGAACATTACTTTAAAGAGACACTGGAGTTGGCAGCAGGAGCCCAAAAATTGGATGAATCACACCCTGGAGTTGCAAGCAGCAGCAGGAGCCCAAACATAGCTTGAAAGAGACACTGGAGTTGGCAGCAGGAGCCCAAAAATTGGATGAAGCACAACCTGGAGTTGCAAGCAGCAGCAGGAGCCCAAACATTACTTTAAAGAGACACTGGAGTTGGCAGCAGGAGCCCAATAATTGGATGAATCACACCCTGGAGTTGCAAGCAGCAGCAGGAGCACAAACATTGCTTTTAAGAGACACTGGAGTTGCCAGCAGGACCCCAAAAATTGGCTGAATCACACCCTGGAGTTGCAAGCAGCAGCAGCAGCAGCAGCCCAAACATAGCTTGAAAGAGACACTGGAGTTGGCAGCAGGAGCCCAAAAATTGGATGAAGCACAACCTGGAGTTGCAAGCAGCAGCAGGAGCCCAAACATTACTTTAAAGAGACACTGGAGTTGGCAGCAGGAGCCCAAAAATTGGAGGAATCACACCCTGGAGTTGCAAGCAGCAGCAGGAGCCCAAACATTGCTTTAAAGAGACACTGGAGTTGGCAGCAGGAGCCCAAAAATTGGATGAATCACACCCTGGAGTTGCAAGCAGCAGCAGGAGCCCAAACATTGCTTTAAAGAGACACTGGAGTTGGCAGCAGGAGCCCAAAAATTGGATGAATCACAACCTGGAGTTGCAAGCAGCAGCAGCAGCCCAGCCATAGCTTGAAAGAGACACTGGAGTTAGCATCAGGAGCCCAAAAATTGGATGAATCACACCCTGGAGTTGCAAGCAGCAGCAGCAGCAGCAGGAGCCCAAACATAGCTTGAAAGACACACTGGAGTTGGCTTAAGGAGCCCACAAATTGGATGAATCACACCCTGGAGTTGCAAGCAGCAGCAGGAGCCCAAACATAGCTTGAAAGAAACACTAGAGTTGGCAGCAGGAGCCCAAAAATTGGATGAATCACACCCTGGAGTTGCAAGCAGCAGCAGCAGCAGGAGCCCAAACATAGCTTGAACGAGACACTGGAGTTTGCAGCAGAAGCCCAAAAATTGGCTGAATCACACCCTGGAGTTGCAAGCAGCAGTAGCAGCAGGAGCCCAAACATTACTTTAAAGAGACACTAGATTTGGCTTCAGAAGCCCAAACATTGGATGAATCACACCCTGGAGTTGCAAGCAGCAGCAGGAGCACAACATTGCTTTAAAGAGACACTGGAGTTGCCAGTAGGAGCCCAAAAATTGGATGAATCACACACTGGAGTTGCAAGCAGCTGCAGGAGCCCAAACATTACTTTAAAGAGACACTGGAGTTGGCAGCAGGAGCCCAAAAATTGGATGAATCACACCCTGGAGTTGCAAGCAGAAGCAGGAGCCCAAACATAGCTTGAAAGAGACACTGGAGTTGGCAGCAGGAGCCCAAAAATTGGATGAAGCACAACCTGGAGTTGCAAGCAGCAGCAGGAGCCCAAACATTACTTTAAAGAGACACTGGAGTTGGCAGCAGGAGCCCAATAATTGGATGAATCACACCCTGGAGTTGCAAGCAGCAGCAGGAGCACAAACATTGCTTTTAAGAGACACTGGAGTTGCCAGCAGGAGCCCAAAAATTGGCTGAATCACACCCTGGAGTTGCAAGCAGCAGCAGCAGCAGCAGCCCAAACATAGCTTGAAAGAGACACCGGAGTTGGCAGCAGGAGCCCAAAATTTGGATGAATCACACCCTGGAGTTGCAAGCAGCAGCAGCAGCCCAAGCATAGCTTGAAAGACACTCTGGAGTTGGCGGCAGGAGCCCAAAATTTGGCTGAATCACACCCTGGAGTTGCAAGCAGCGGTAGCAGCAGGAGCCCAACATTACTTTAAAGAGACACTGGAGTTGGCTTCAGGAGCCCAAAAATTAGATGAATCACACCCTGGAGTTGCAAGCAGCAGCAGCAGCAGGAGCCCAAGCATAGCTTGAAAGACACACTGGAGTTCGCAGCAGGAGCCCAAAAATTGGATGAATCACACCCTGGAGTTGCAAGCAGCAGTAGCAGCAGGAGCCCAAACATTACTTTAAAGAGACACTGGAGTTCGCTTCAGGAGCCCAAAAATTGGATGAATCACACCCTGGAGTTGAAAGCAGCAGCAGGAGCCCAAACATAGCTTGAAAGAGAAACTGGAGTTGGCAGCAGGAGCCCAAAAATTGGATGAATCACACCCTGGAGTTGCAAGCAGCAGCAGTACGAGCCCAAACATAGCTTGAATGAGACACTGGAGTTGGCAGCAGGATCCCAAAAATTGGATGAATCACACCCTTGAGTTGCAAGCAGCAGCAGCAGCAGGAGCCCAAACATTGCTTTAAAGAGACACTGGAGTTGGCAGCAGGAGCCAAAAATTGGCTGAATCACACCCTGGAGTTGCAAGCAGCAGTAGCAGTAGGAGCCCAAACATTACTTTAAAGAGACACTGGAGTTGGCTTCAGGAGCCAAAAAATTGGATGAATCACACCCCGGAGTTGCAAGCAGCAGCAGCAGCTGCAGCCCAAACACAGCTTGAAAGAGACACTGGAGTTGGCAGCAGGAGCCCAGAAATTGGATGAATCACACCCTGGAGTGGCAAGCAGCAGCAGGAGCCCAAACATTGCTTTAAAGAGACACTGGAGTTGACAGCAGGAGCCCAAAAATTGGATGAATCACAACCTGGAGTTGCAAGCAGCAGCAGGAGCCCAAACATTACTTTAAAGAGACACTGGAGTTGGCAGCAGGAGCCCAAAAATTGGATGAATCACATCCTGGAGTTACAAGCAGCAGCAGGAGCCCAAACATAGCTTGAAAAAGACACTTGAGTTGGCAGCAGGAGCCCAAAAATTGGATGAATCACACCCTGGAGTTGCAAGCAGTGGCAGCAGGAGCCCAAACATAGCTTGAAAGAGACACTGGAGTTGGCAGCAGGAGCCCAAAAATTGGATGAATCACACCCTGGAGTTGCAAGCAGCAGCAGCAGCAGGAGCCCAAACATAGCTTGCAAGAGACACTGGATTTGGCAGCAGGAGCCCAAAAATTGGATGAATCACACCCTGGAGTTGCAAGCAGCAGCAGCAGCCCAAACATAGCTTGAAAGACACACTGGAGTTGGCTTCAGGAGCCCAAAAATTGGATGAATCACACCCTGGAGTTGCAAGCAGCAGCAGCTGTAGGAGCCCAAACATTTCTTTAAAGAGACACTGGAGTTGGCAGCAGCCGCAGCAGGAGCCCAAAAATTGACTGACACACCCTGGAGTTGGCAGCAGCAGAAACCCAGAAATTGGCTGGAAGGCACCCTGAAGTTGGCAGCAGCAGGAGCACAAACATTAGATGGAAGGCAAACCCTGGAGTTGGCAACAGCATAAGCAGGAGTCCAAACATTGCTTGAAAGACACCCTGGAATTGGCAGCAGCAGCAGCAGGCCAAGAATTGGCTGAAAGGCACACCCTGAAGTTGGCATCAGCAGGAGCCCAAAAATTGGCCTAAAGACATAAATATGTTTTGCACCATTTGGAAAGGGTAAAACGTGGCCCCATGCTGAATCTAGTCGCATGCATCAGCCATTGGTGGGTGGAAATCCTGGCTAATCCATCCCTGATTCATTTTGACAAAGGTGAGTCTCTCCACATTTTTAGTTGACAGACGAGTTCTCCTTGCCGTAACTATGGCCCCCGCCGCACTAAACACCCGCTCAGATGGCACGCTACTGGCTGGGCAGGACAGCTTTTCCAGGGCAAACTCTGCTAGTTGCGGCCACAAGCCAAGTTTGGCTGCCCAGAAGTCCAGCAGATCCTCAAGGTGTGTTGGCATGGTCATGTCAAGGTATGACATGACCTGCTGGTTGAGGTCCTGCTCCAGGTCTTCCTGCTGCTCATGAGTAGCCTCACGGTTGTAGAAAGCTACTCATTAGCGACTGAAGACTGAGGCTGCTGCTGATGGAGCTGCTGCTGCTGCTCCTGCCAACACTCCCAGCAGCCATGGCAGTGGAAGGTGAGCGCAGAGGTCCCCCCAAGTCAGACCTGCGAGAGTATGGACCATGGCGCAGATAGGCATCGGCCAACTGACTACGCAGAACGTCTTTGTAGTAGTTCAGTTTGTCCTCCCTCTCGGCAGGATTAAAAAATGCCCCCATTTTGGGCCGGAAGTGAGGGTCCAATAAGGTGGACAGCCAGAAGTCATCCCGCCGACAAATGGAAACAATTCTGGGGTCACTACACAAGCAAGTGAGCATGCTTCCTGCCGTTTGCGCAAGTGACTCGGAGGGACTACCTGTCTCCATCTCCACTGCATACTGCCACGGTGTGTCCGGGTCATCTGTCTCGCCTTCCTCAAAACCCTCTAGCTCCTCTGGCTGCTCCTGCTCCTCCTCTCCTGTCCGCTGACTAGATAAACCAGCCATTTCGCCAAGCCTAAACTGTGCTTCGCTGGTCCACTCCTCCTCCTCCAGTTCAGCTCCAACGGGGTTCATGTGGCCGTAAGATGTAGACGCCATGTCTCCATTGCCCTGACCAGCCATGGTTTCCAACATGTGCTGTAGTACATGAAGCAGTGGAATCACATCGTTCATCCCATAATCCTGCCGACTGACAAATAAAGTGGCTTCCTCAAAGGGCCTGAGCAAACGGCAGGTGTCACGTATGAGCTGCCACTGGTTGACATTGAAGTTACACAGGGGAGTCCCCCTATCCGCTTGGATCATCAGGAAATCCGTGATGGCTTTTCTCTGTTCATAAAATTGGTCCAACATGTGAAGGGTGGAATTCCAACGGGTGGAAACATCGCAAATCAGACTATGTTGGGGGCTACCGTTCTGACGCTGTAGCTCAAGAAGGGTGTGTTTGGCGGTCTATGAGTGGCTGAAGTGCATGCAAAGTTTCCTTGAAGTTGTTAGGATGTCTTGCAGATGGGGGGAACACTTCAGAAACCGCTTGACAACCAGATTGAAGACGTGAGCCATGCAGGGGGCATGGGTCAGGCTTCCTTGGCGCAGCGCAGACAAAATGTTCTTCCCATTGTCGGTAACCATGATTCCCATTTTAAGTTTTCTTGGAGTAAGCCATGTTTGGATTTCCTGATGAATAAATTTAAGCAGTTCCTCTCCTGTGAAGCACAGCGTGACACCTCCGTGCCCTGCACACATGGTAAACTGGAGGGGCACTGAGACTTGAGCCTACAGTGGAGGGTGAGGAGATGGCGGAGGATGAGGAGGCCGAGTCGCACGGTGTCACAGGCCCTAAGGGGCAGGGAGCGCGGAGGCCGAAGCGGCGTTACCTGTCCAAGTTGCTGCTGCTGCTGCAAAGGGACCACATTCCCCCAGTGGGCCGTAAACGACATGTACTGTTTCTGACCATAGTTACAGCTCCAGACGTCGGCGCTGCCATGCACTTTGCTACACATCGACAGGCTCAAGGACTGGCCCACCTTCTGTTCAACAAAAGTGTGCAGCGCTGGTACTGCCTTCTTGGCAAAGAAATGACGGGACTCTCCACCTCGGCTCGGCACAAGCCATCAGTTCTCTGAAAGGTGCAGAGTCCACCACCTGAAAAGGGAGCGACTGCAGCACCAGCAACTTGGACAGGAGCACATTCAGCTTCTGCGCCGTAAAATTAGGGAGTGCATACTGCTGTCTCTTGGACATGGCTTTGCTGATGGATTGCTGGCGGGATGCATGACTTGGAGCAGGAGGAGCAGGAGCGACAGAGGATGGGTATGATGCACAGCTGCCTTCGGCTGAGGTGCTGGAGCCTTGGCTGGCAGAAATTGGGAGCGGCGTGCCACTTGGTGAGGAAGCAGGCTGGACCACATCTTCGGAGCCTTGGTTCTCCCAGGCCGCATTATGGTGACGCATCATATGTTGACGCAGGGCCGTGGTGCCAACATTTGGGCCCTGGCCACGCTTCACCTTCTGCCTACATATCTTGCATGTGGCCATGTCACCCTCCTGCGGATGCTTCAGGAAAAACTGCCACACTGCCGAGTAGCTACTTTTCCCACCAACAGGCTGCACTGATTCACTGCTACTGTCGCCAACTCCAGGAACCCCTGCTCCACTACCTCCCGATAAGGTAGCCTGCCGTGCAGCAGGTGCTCTACCCCGGCCCCGGCCCCGTTTGGCTCCAGGCTTTACAATTGTGCCCCCATGCTGACTGCCAACCATGCTGCTAACACCTTGCTGCCTCAGCTGCTGACTCCGGGGCAACCTGCGCCCCTCTTCTCCTGATGATGACGATGAAGCCTCTTCATCACCCGGTTCCCAAGTGCGATCGGCTTCATCATCATCATCAGCAGCAGCGAGGTGTGGCTGCACGTCACTGATGTTCTTGGTTTCCTCATCAGTGTCTGGCGCAGGAGCTGGAACACTCGAAACACCCACGACACTGTCCACAGCCTAGCTAAAGAAGCCCCCTCCATTTTTTGGCTGGGCAGTAACTGCTGACTGTCCTCTATCTGATCGTCCTCCTCACTAAAGAGTGGAGCTGAACCCAAAGCATAGAATACGTCGCTGGGGGAGGGAATGGCATAGGACAGAGGCAATGGGAGGACAGGGACTGCTCTCGGGGCATGCCAACTCAGGGTTGTGTCAGAGGAACCTACCGACTCTAGACTGGGGGTGTCAGATGTAACTTGTGATGATGTTGATGAGCGCGTTAACCAATCTACCACGGCAGATGCATTACTGGTGGAGACACGACCGCTAGCAGATACTGGTTCAGGTCTCTCACGTGACTCCTGCTGCCACTCACTCCTAGTCTGCTGCGACCTCTGCCTGCTGAATCTTGGTCTCTGCCACTCCTCTTTGAACATCCTTGCACTTGTCTGCCTGACATTTTTATATATTTGAAATGCGCAATAGGTACGATAAAAAATGTGTTTACTTTAAAAAGAAGAAGCTAAATAAAGTGAGGGACTGCTTCTCTGCACCAGATACTATGAAAATTGGCAATATGAGATACCCTGCGGCCTAGTGTTTTGGCAGCAGACCAAAAACCAATTCAAAATGCAATACTTTGATTCAGCTGAGGAAGGATCAACAAGCGTATTTAGTATAACAGATAGGCTGCCTAATGCAGGTTTGGGATGCCCTGCGGCCTGGTGTTTTTTTTGTTAAAGGCAGACCAAAAACCAATTCAAAATGCAATACTTTGATTCAGCTGAGGAAGGATCAACAAGCGTATTTAGTATAACAGATAGGCTGCCTAATGCAGGTTTGGGATGCCCTGCGGCCTGGTGCTTTTTTGGTAAAGGCAGATCAAAAACCAATTCAAAATGCAATACTTTGATTCATCTGAGGAAGGATCAACAAGCGTATTTAGTATAACAGATAGGCTGCCTAATGCAGGTTTGGGATGCCCTGCAGCCTGGTTTTTTTTTATTAAAGGCAGACCAAAAACCAATTCAAAATGCAAAACTTTGATTCAGCTGAGGAAGGATCAACAAGCGTATTTAGTATAACAGATAGGCTGCCTAATGCAGGTTTGGGTTGCCCTGCGGCCTGGCTTTTTTTTTTGTTAAAGGCAGACCAAAAACCAATTCAAAAAGCAAAACTTTGATTCAGCTGAGGAAGGATCACCAACCGTATTTAGTATAACAGATAGGCTGCCTAATGCAGGTTTGGGATGCCCTGCGGCCTGGTGTTTTTTTTGTTAAAGGCAGACCAAAAACCAATTCAAAATGCAATACTTTGATTCAGCTGAGGAAGGATCAACAAGCGTATTTAGTATAACAGATAGGCCGCCTAGTGCAGGTTTGGGATGCCCTGCGGCCTGGTGTTTTTTTTGTTAAAGGCAGACCAAAAACCAATTCAAAATGCAATACTTTGATTCAGCTGAGGAAGGATCAACAAGCGTATTTAGTATAACAGATAGGCTGCCTAATGCAGGTTTGGGATACCCAGGTGGGCTGGTGTTTTTTTGGTTAAAGGCAGACCAAAAAATATTGAAACTAATCCAGTTATATATTATGATAAATGCTTGTGTGTAACAGATAGGGTTAAATAAGCCACTGCATAGATGGCATGCACAGTGGCAAGGCAGATTTACAGCACAAAGAACTAAAATTGAATTGAAAACTGATCTGGCTAATGAAAAAAATTTTCACTGTCACTTCTAAGCTGTCCCTGGCTGGATGGTTCCGGTTTTTCCCTATCTTTCCCTGGCTCTGTCTACCTCTCTGTCTGCCTCTCTGACTCTCCCTACCTATCTCTAACTCTCTGTCCCTGTCTCTAACTAGCTGTGCTATGGCCGCAATGCAAGGCTGAAATACGCACAAGCAAGATGGCCGCCGCTTTATATAGCATGGTGACGTCGCCGGGCTTCCTGGCTGCTGATAGGCTGCATGTGACTTACCCATGATACCTTGCCCCAGGGGATATGTCTAGACATGTTCATCCACCATTTTAGAATGCCTGTAATTGAAATAAATGGAGTTTAAAGGAAAACTTCGATCGATCGAATCGCGGGGAAATTTGGATTCATTCAGAATCGAGTTTTCCATGAAATTCGGAACGAATCCTGGTTCGTCCGGATCAATTCGCTCATCCCTATTTACCGGCAACCAAGTGGGTTTCACACAGTGGGGCATCTCAGTTTTGGATGCCACTTTGAACTGACCCCTCGATGGATCCGGCTGGGTCTTCTTTTCGCCCGTGGGCTCTTCAGGCTTCAGGAGAGGGCCCAGAACAGAGCTCCCCCTTCCGCCGCTGCTGATACTGTTGCTTTAAAAAAAATAGACATTTACTCACCTGTGCCCGCCGGGTCTCCTCTTCACCTGGGGGGCCTCCAACGCTCTCCCCCAAACTTCTCTCCCACCACTTCCACAGACCTGCAGGCCTTCGCATCTATCCCCACTTTTTGTGATAACATCATCCTGCTTCCGGCACTGAGAGTCCTCAGATGCCAGGGTGATCGGTGGAGAGGCAGGGGACTCTTCTGCCTCCCCACCCCCCTACAGCAATCACCGACATCTCTCATCAAAATGGGGGGGGGACATGATCAGCGCGGGACACAGGATCGGGGGGGGATTAATAATTGTAATTTTAACCATGTGTGGGGTGTTTTTTTTTACTATTAAGCCATTGTGAACTGGTAAGGAGTCCATGAGACACCTATATCAGTTTACAAGGCTTGAGGACTGGCAAGTCACTTGTGGCTAGTGGGTAACCTTTAGAGTTGGGGGTCGCAAAGACTGGCCTCTGCACCCTGGTCTACAAGTCCCCAAATGATTAAGCTTGGAAGGGGTTTTTGAGAATTAGAAAGAGATTTAAGGTCTAGGTTTCTTAGGTTCCTGCTCAAATCTGCAGCTTTGTGTGTGGAGAGGTTAGTGGTGAGGGAAGAGTGTGTTAGAGTAAAGAGGTTGTGATCAGAGAGGGGAAGTGGGGATGAAGAGAGACTGGATACAGAGCAGAGGTGAGTGAAGAGTAGATCAAGCATGTGTCCATATTTGTGGGCCAGACTAACAAACTGCAGATTGTTTGAGGCCAAAAGAGGAGGTGAGCAATAGTAATCTGGTGGCAGCAGGGTTGTTGGTGTCAATGGGTATGTTGAAGTCACACATGATTATAACCGGGATGTCAGTGGACAGGAAGTAGAGGAGCCAGATGGAGAAGTGGTCCAGGAGGGGATTGATAATGGCAATGTTCTGCTAAAAGGATGGCAACACATGCCATCCTGTTTGTTGCTTGATCTAGGGGTGTGACTAAACTGTAAGCCGCAATATAACAGGGCAGCAACTGTATTTTATCTGAAAATCTCCTAAAGTGCTGTTTCAGTTTGGGGGAGTCTCCTGGGCAGGAAAGGGTGTCTACCAATGCATATGTGGTATGTGGACAAATTAGGCTTTTACATGCAATATAATTTTATTGAAAAACATACATTCATATATTTAATACAAAAATACTACAAAGACATTCCATTTTAAAGCCCAAACTCTGCTTAAAAAGCAATATACAAATTTCCTGGGAAATCCCTTCAAAAATCACAGTTGTATGTGTAGTGCAAAATAAATGGTCTGGCAACAGAGTGTGACAAAGAGGCCGATTTATTAATAGTGCCAGGTAGCGACAGATGAGCGACAGTAGCGTGATTTTCACAGCGCCTGCTAGTATTCGCTGTGCTTGGCCGTTGTTCGGCTGTTGACAGCGACTCAGTCGGTGTGCGGTAATGTTGAATACGGGGTTAGGAGTCGCTGTTTGACTGGTTCCGCGCTGTATGGGAGCGCATGACAGCGAATGGCCACAGCGAACGGCTCCCAGCATATTCATTAACAAATCACGCTCAAAAAATTCTCGCGCTGTGAAATGCATGTTTAAACCCCAGAGCGCTGGCCGCGATGGGTTAAAAGTAGTTTTTTAAACCCCAAACAACCATATTTTTGTTAAAAAAAAATAAACATGTTTTTATAAACATTTTGTTATATGAATACATTAATATCAGACCTGTAATATCAATTCTGCACAAATTTTTATTTTTTATTTTTATTACCTTAAAAAAAAAACTAACATTGCAGAAGTGGTCACAGAATTTTTGACATTTAAAAAAAAACAAAAACATTAATATCAATTAATTATGAATATTTAAAGATTTCTCCATTGAAATGCATTGGAGAGCGGCAGGTAGCGAGAGGTCATACCTGGCGCTGTGATGGGATTAGCAGCGGCGCTGTTTGCTGAAGTCTGCAACATGATGAATCCCACGCTAGCTGACGCTCTCGCCGGCGCTAGCCTCATTTAGCGGGATAAATGCGTGATTGTGTTCGCAGCCTGGCGTTCTGGAGTCGGTAGCCGCCGATAGCTGGCGCTACCTGGCGCTAGTGAGACACTACCTGGCGCTATCCCTTGATAAATAAGGCCCAAAATCTCTAGTTAGTTTGACACTTAATGGGTTAAGGCTACCTCCAAAAAATATGTATGATCTTGCTCTTGCTCTGTGCCTTAAAAACAACAATAAATGTGCAACTTGGAAGTGTTAAAAGATACCTCAAACACTTTATATTTCAGACAACATGATAAAGAGAAGGGTGTTAATGAGATAAGGAGAAATCAGTATCTGGTCAAACACAATACAGACTGTTCTGAGAAGCTCTGGGTCCTGGTCAGATTTTTGGGAGAAAGCAAAGTGTTTTATAGCCAAAGACTCCTAACCTAATCCAAACCAAGAAATATATATAATTGAGTCATGTTTTTTAAAATTACATTTTTGCATTAGTGTGGCCAGAGTCTCCCTCTTTGACAGTATTGTTGTATAAACGGGCAGGCTGATTCATCACTAACGCCAGGTAGCGACAGAAGAGCGTCTGTAGCAGGCATTTTCAGAGCGCCCGCTAGTAGTCACAGTGCTCGGACGTGAGTCACTAGTTTATTGCAGTAATGTTGAATACATTGTGAGGAGTCGCTATTTGACCAGTACAGCGCTGTATGGGAGCGCATGGTAGCAACTGCTTATAGCGACCGACACACAACATATTCAAGAAAAAAAAAGCCTCACACAACTCTGGAGCAGAAAAATGCTTATCTGAGGCCTAGAGCGCCCGGAGGCTGTGTGTTTAAAGTCTGTTTTTCAGCATCTATCAACTAGTAACAAAGCGAAAACATATGGAATTACATTGCAATAACATTGTAACATGAACACTTTAATGCCAGACCTGCAATGTAATTTCTGAAGAAATATATAAAAAATGAAAAAATTGTGAAAAAAAATGCTTTTTCAATGCCAGAAGAGGTCACAGAATTATGATTGTGATTTTTTGGAAAAAAAAAAAAATACCCCGTTTAAAGAGAAGAAAAGCTTCGTCCATTGAAATGTATGGGAGAGCGACAGGTAGCTAGAGGTCATACCTGGCGCTGTGCAAGGCTGAACACCGGCACTGTTCATTGAGGCTGTGAAAATGATGAATCAGACGCTACATGGCGCTATCCCAGTCGCTAAACAGATTCTGCTTGATAAATGTGTAATTGCGTGCCATATCCGGCGTTCACCAGTCGCTACCTGTCGCTACCTCTCATTAAGCAGCCACTACCTGACGCTATCCCTTCTTAAATAAGGGCCTTAGACTCCTGCAAAAACTACTGGCAAGACTTCCCCAGAGATTAGAGCAATATGTCTGCTACTGTATATGACAGGCAAATTAGAGGTCTTGAATTGTTCCTAATGGTTCAACCACAACCTTAATCTTACTGGTACTACTATTCTCGAAGGAGTATACCGAGGTCGCCTAGCATGAGCTTTTATACACAAAAGAAAGACATCTTGCTAGGACAAATGAGTTTGATTTGGTAATCACTAAAGAGCATAAGGTATTAGAGGGACATGGTAAATTACACCTCTGGCTTGTCTTCAGTGTTAACGGTGAAGGGTTATCAGCAAAGGACACAAGGGATGTAAAATGTAAGGAAGGCTCTATTATGCTTTATTATGGCTCTTTCTGTAAAACATGTTCTGTCTGTAGCTGTCCGATAAAACAACCATCAGTTGAAAAAAAAAGGGTCCTAATTTGTTAATAAAACTCCAGCAGATCCCAGACAGTAGTGTCTGTAAAAAGATTCCAGATAACAAACTAGTCCTTTTGTGCAAAATTTTACACAAGGTCAGTTTCTGTTGGGGGAAAAAGATGTATCTCAGACCCAGACAGAGATCTGCCTAAACTAAAACATAATGCATATCCCATGCATATTTTTGAAACAAAAATGAACAGTTGAAATAAATATAAATAAAAAATAAATATATATCAATAAATATAGTAATCATCATACTTGCTTACAGAAATAGCTTGAAAAGCTACCCTCACCAATGTGTGATACTATAATTAATAAATACTGTCTCCAAAATATTAACCAAATAAAAAAAATATGATAATTAGGGATGAGCGAATCGATCCGGACGAACCCGGATTCGATCCGAATTTCATGAAAAATTCGATTCGGATCGAATCCGAATTTCCCCGTGCTTCGATCGCTCGAAGTTTTCCTTTAACATCCATTCATTTACATTACAGGCATTCTAAGATGGCGGACGGGACATGTCCAGACATCTACCCCGCTCCAGTGCATGCTGGGGCAGTCACATGCAGCCTATCAGCAGCCAGCAAGCCCGGTGACGTCACAGCGCTATTTAAGGCGGCGGATATCTTGCTTTTCCTCATTTCTCTATTGCATTCATGAGAGACAGGACGCTGCTGTAGTCAGGGAGAGACAGTTAGAGAGACAGGGACAGACAGGGACAGGCGGAAGACAGGCAGGAGACAGGCATGAAGTCAGCGAGAAGCAGGGAAAGTTAGGAAAAATCGGAGGGAGTCACAGGGAGATTTTATTTTTTTGTCATCCAGCCTGAGTGTTACTGGCTGGCCGACTGGCTTTGTTAGCGTTTTCAGGCTGCTTATACACTGGGAGGCCGATTCATCAATAGCGCCAGGTAGCGACAGATGAGCGACTGAAGTATGGCGCTAAGAGCGCCGCTAGCGTCAGCCGCGGGCGGTAGCGATTCGCTATAGCAGGCCTCCTCAGTCGCTACCTGGCGTTGTTGCGAACAACGCCTACATTGCTGAATATGATGTTGGCCCTCAGCTTTGTAGGCGCTGTCAGTCAGTGTGACCACGCTATTCTACACAGCGCCTGTTAGCTTTGCTGTGTCCTGGCCATCCAGTACCTTCTGAATAAAACACATTGCCACATTTGTTAAAAATTTAAAGAGTTTTTATTTTGTGTTGAAAAGGAAATTAAATTCAACCAGATATTCGAATATAAATGCAAAATAAAACATAATTAAACACATAGCCACAATTTTTTTTTTTTTTATTTGTTAAATAAAAAGGAAATACAATTAAACCACCAATGAGAAAGAAAATGAAAAGAAAAACAGAACAGAGAAAAATGGAAAATCGAAAAAGAAAAGAAAAACAGAAATGAGAAAGGAAAATAGAAAAAAGAAAAACAGAAATTAGAAAGCAAAATATGAAAAAGAAAAACAGAAATGAGAAAGGCAAATAGAAAAAGAAAATAAAAACAGAAATGAGAAAGGAAAATAGAAAAAGTAAATAAAAACAGAAATGAGAAAGGAAAATAGAAAAAAGAAAATAAGAAATGCGAAAGGAAAATAGAAAAAGAAAAGAAAAGCAGAAATGAGAAAGGAAAATAGAAAAAAGAAAAACAGAAATGAGAAAGCAAAATATTAAAAAGAAAATAAGAAATGAGAAAGGAAAATAGAAAAAGAAAAGAAAAGCAGAAATGAGAAAGGAAAATAGAAAAAAGAAAAACAGAAATGAGAAAGGCAAATAGAAAAAGAAAATAAAAACAGAAATGAGAAAGGAAAATAGAAAAAGTAAATAAAAACAGAAATGAGAAAGGAAAATATTAAAAAGCAAAATAGAAATGAGAAAGCAAAATATTAAAAAGAAAATAAGAAATGAGAAAGGAAAATAGAAAAAGAAAAGAAAAGCAGAAATGAGAAATAATATGAAAATGGAAAAGGGAAATAAAAACATAAATCAGCCAGAAAAATATAATTACTATAGGAAGTCGAATGCCAAGGAAACGTTCACCAGAATTAAACACATAGCCACATGTATCTATATATAGTAGATTTTTATTTCAAATCTACCTAAAATAAAAAATTAACAAAAGAGAAATGGTAAAGTAAAATTAAAACAGAAAGGAAAAAGCAAAGTAAAGTAAAATAAAGTAGGGAAAGTCCAAAATATAGATCACGGTGCCCGTGTTTGTGCCTGAAAAAATAAGAAAAGTGCAGTTAGTATAGATATTTAAAGTAGTATAGTTGTAGCAAATACAAAAATGCATTACTTGATAACCAACATTGGCGTCTTACACCCCCCTTAGAGTGGTTTTGGTCATCTTACACCCCCCCTTAGAGTGGTTTTGGTCATCTTACACCCCCCTTAGAGTGGTTTGGGTCATCTTACACCCCCCCTTAGAGTGGTTTGGGTCATCTTACACCCCCCTTAGAGTGGTTTGGGTCATCTTACACCCCCCCTTAGAGTGGTTTGGGTCATCTTACACCCCCCCTTAGAGTGGTTTGGGTCATCTTACACCCCCCTTAGAGTGGTTTGGGTCATCTTACACCCCCCTTAGAGTGGTTTTGGTCATCTTACACCCCCCTTAGAGTGGTTTTGGTCATCTTACACCCCCCTTAGAGTGGTTTTGGTCATCTTACACCCCCCTTAGAGTGGTTTTGGTCATCTTACACCCCCCTTAGAGTGGTTTTGGTCATCTTACACCCCCCTTAGAGTGGTTGGGGTCATCTTACACCCCCCTTAGTGTGGTTTTGGTCATCTTACACCCCCCCTTAGAGTGGTTTTGGTCATCTTACACCCCCTTTAGAGTGGTTTTGGTCATCTTACACCCCCCTTAGAGTGGTTTTGGTCATCTTACACCCCCCTTAGAGTGGTTTTGGTCATCTTACACCCCCCTTAGAGTGGTTTTGGTCATCTTACACCCCCCCTTAGAGTGGTTTTGGTCATCTTACACCCCCCTTAGAGTGGTTTTGGTCATCTTACACCCCCCCTTAGAGTGGTTTTGGTCATCTTACACCCCCCCTTAGAGTGGTTTTGGTCATCTTACACCCCCCTTAGAGTGGTTTTGGTCATCTTACACCCCCCTTAGAGTGGTTTTGGTCATCTTACACCCCCCCTTAGAGTGGTTTGGGTCATCTTACACCCCCCTTAGAGTGGTTTTGGTCATCTTACACCCCCCCCTTAGAGTGGTTTTGGTCATCTTACACCCCCTTTAGAGTGGTCTTGGTCATCTTACACCCCCCTTAGAGTGGTTTTGGTCATCTTACACCCCCCTTAGAGTGGTTTTGGTCATCTTACACCCCCCCTTAGATTGTTTTGGGTCATCTTACACCCCCCTTAGAGTGGTTTTGGTCATCTTACACCCCCCCTTAGAGTGGTTTTGGTCATCTTACACCCCCTTTAGAGTGGTTTTGGTCATCTTACACCCCCCTTAGAGTGGTTTTGGTCATCTTACACCCCCCTTAGAGTGGTTTTGGTCATCTTACACCCCCCTTAGAGTGGTTGGGGTCATCTTACACCCCCCTTAGTGTGTTTTTTTGCTCATTTTGATGGGAGGTCAAATACATTTAACCAGTAGTGCAGTACTTGCATTAGAGTGAAGGGTAGTTAGCTTACCGCAAAAAAAGAAGTGATCAGCCTTTCCCTTAGCTCATCGCCAGTCTGGGTGTCCTCACTTCTATCTGCGGGCAGGTTGGGGATTTCTGGCACCAGTGCTGTCTCCTCGGGGGCTTGGATTCTGTGACAAATGCAAATGTTGTGGAGCACACAGCAGGCAAGGATGATCTTGGAAACCTTCTGTGGGCTGTAGAGCATCTCTCCTCCTGGCCGTGCCAAACAGAGAAAGCGTGCTTTCAGCAGGCCGATGGTTCTTTCCACAATGCTTCTGGTCTTGCGATGCGCTGCATTGTAGCGTTCATGGGCAGAGGTCCGTGGGTTCCTGACCGGAGTCATGACCCACGTTCTCTGCCCATATCCCTTGTCCGCTGTAGAAAAAACACAAGGAGAGAGACAGCAATTAGTACTAGTACATGTTTTTTGGTGGTAGTTTGGTTAAAATTGGCTTACTAGGCCACATATTAGCAAAATACATTGACATGGTTAATTTATTACCCAGTAGCCAGCCAGCTGGCATTTCGTTGTTATCAAACTTCCGGCACAGGACTGTCCGCTGCAAGACGTAAGAATCGTGGCATGAGCCGGGGAACCCCGATCTCACCGCCCGCAGCCTCATGTCTGGGTCACAGACCACCATCACATTCATTGAATGGAATTGTTTCCGGTTTCTGTAGGACAGCTCCTGTGCACGGGGAGGGCGGAAAGGGATATGTGTACCATCAACGCACCCTAGCACATTCGGGATCCCTCCCATCAGATAGAAAGCATGTTTTATTTTGGCAACCTCTTCCTCATCCTCAGGAAACCTGATGTAAATTGGGATTAAATCACAAATTGCCAGAACTACCTGGATTAGGATGCGGCTCATAGTAGCCTGGCTTATCCCGCTGAGGAGGGCTGAGGTTGCCTGGAAGGTCCCTCGTGCCAAAATAGTAAGAGTGGCACACAGGCGTACTATGCCTGGAATGGAATGAGTGCGTTTGGTGGATGGCTCGATTTTGGTCTTAATCTGATCATATAGGGACTGTAGTGCAGCACGATTCAGACGGAAGCGGCTCCTGATCTGCTCGTCACTTAAGTCCCATACTGAAAGGCGGATTGCAAAGGAGCGGGGTGCCCTAAGCCTCACAACACCCCGCTCCCTTTCCTCCTGCTCTTTCAGCATACACATACATCCATCCACCCAGACACCATACATCACCCTCTTATCCATCACACACACTAAAGATATATACAAAAACAAAAAAAAAAAAAAAAAACACTAACACACAACACACACACAAACAATCACACTCCACACACACCCGCTACAATGCAGCTCACCACAAAACCAGAACTATAGTGGTCCAAACCACCAGCCTGCTGAAAACCAGCTTTCTAAGTTAGGCACAACCAAGAGGGGAGTTGCTGCACAGCCCACAAAAGGCCCCAAAATCAAGCCTCACTTGCTGTATGCTACACAAGATTTGCAGATGCCACCAAAACCAAGCTCCTAAAGAAACAGCACTGATGTCAGAAATCACCCAACAAGCCACAGAGAGTGAGGACAGAAACCAGACAGAGGCTCAAATGAGCTAAGGGAAGCGAGCACAGCACCACACCACAGCCTTTGCCACAGTGTAAGAATAGCAGAAGCTAGAACATTCCTTCCTTTTATACTTCTTTTTCTAAAGTGACAGGTCCGCTTTGCCGCCTTTTGCGTCGCTCTGCTATTTCCGGGCGCCAATTAGCCGACCCAGGTGTGCGTAAAACAGAGTGCGCACGCGCACGCTAGTAGCGCTACTAGCGTACTTGAGCCGTAACTTGCGTGCATTAACGGACATGGACCAAAAATCAGGGGTGGACCAATGAAAGGTAAGCTGCTGTTTTTTTAAATAGCCGTTAGCCTAACCACATGTCACAAGGGTTGGAGATACATCAGTCCATTGTTGGATTTGGGTGTGTGTTGTTTGTTTAATGAGGTCTGTAATGAGTTAATTGGCTAACACACATGCTTCTGTCAGTGCAGTGGAGGTGTGCCTAGAAGGAACTGGGCTGTATGTGTGAATCAATTAAGTGGGCTGCTTTTGGATTGGCTGTTAGAGCACATAAAACCTGACCAAGCCTAACAGATTGCGATGCCATTCTGTAGTCTGCATGCGTGCTTGTTGGGTGTGTATTTGTGTGTGTGTGCAGCTACAGGATGGAGCCAAATTCAGGACATCTGCCGGCCACAGCAGGCCCGAGTAGGAGTTTGGTGGGTGCTGTGCGCAGACCTCCCTTAAGGAAAAGGGCACAGCCTGAAGGTGGGGCAGCACCCCAGGCTAAACGCCCAGGTGCCAAGAGGGAGCCTGAATTTAATTTGGCGGAGAATAATCATCTTGTGCGCCTTACACTTGCTAAATGGGAGCTACTCTTTGGCTCCCAAAGCAAGTCCATAGGCAAACAAGAAAGAAGCAAACTGTGGGATGCCATTGGTGTTGAGCTTAGTAGCACAGCTCAACACCCACGTAGTGGCCCATCCTGCAGGAAACGCTTCTACACTTTGCGAGGGGCCCTTATGAAAAAGATGAATCACGATCTTGATGTGGACAGTGGGTTCATCCAGGCTCCAAAGAGTACCTACAGGCCGTATGAGGAGATGCTGAAGGCCAAAATCCCACTGGCTCGGCTGCAGGGTGTGGATCCTGGGGATGACACCACCGGTTGGAGTGAAGGTACATATTTTCTGGCTTTTATAATAACCTAATGTAAATGTATGTGATTTGCATTTTTACATTCTGAACAACTAACAGTAGGACCTGTGAAGTATTACATTACAGCTCAAACATTTGTAACTTTTCTGTCTGTTGCTTTATGCATAGGTGCACATGCTGCTGTCCGGGATGTGCCTCGGGACACCCAAGCTCCTGCCCTTCCAGCAACCTCAAGGCTACCCCAGTCTGCCATTGAAGGTATTTACCCCTAATTTGGTTGCTGGTTGTTTTGTTAACAAATGGGTGTGGGAGCAGCTCAAACAATCAAGGTTTGCCCTGTTGAGTTTTAATAATATGTGCGTGCGCCCTAATTGCACGGCCACTGTAACACTCACAGCAACTAACTAACAAGGCCCTAACATGTGTAGATATGTAGGACGACAGAGATGTGTAGCCATATATCGGCATATCAATGTGGGAGTCACACTGGGCTTGATTAGTGAATAATAGTGAAAGAGCTGCTCACACACCTTAATGCATGTTGTATTTTGCAACGCACATTAGCTATGGCTCAATGTTGGTTTTATTTTGGCCTAGCTCCCATGCCCTTGGCCCCAGCATCTCCTCCGGATCCCACCTACTCTTTGGATGTCGGTAAGTGCATGTGTTCACCTTGCTTGATCCACTTTTACTCAAGTGCATGTGTCTCATTCTTCTTTTTTCTTGGTAGGCCAAGTGACTGGTTCATCTTTGGACCCCACTTCCGATGTTGCCGGTCAACAGGACCCTGTTGGTGTGTAGAGCAAGACATAATGTATCCTTTATGCTGTTTATGTTACACTGGTTCAATTTGGTTAGTCTACTAAGCTACATGTTAGCTTGGTAAACTTGAAGATGCCTCTTGGGAGTGCTGGTTGCCTCCCCAGGGTCAGTCTATTAGTTTTTTGAGTGATAGCAATGTATTTTTGCAGACATCTTTGTAGCCAAACATTCCCCGTAGTAGTTTGCAGATTATTTACATTTTTTTTTTTTTTTTTTTTTAAGTTGACCCGAATATCGGAAGTGGCTGTCCAGAAAGGGCCCCTCAAGTTCCAGCTGCCAGAGATGAGGGTAAGTGGTTTGGCCTTGCTCTAGTCTGTATTTTGCCTCTACTTTTGTGCCACTTGCTTCTGGCAACTTGTGTGTCCACATGTATTTTCAAGGTCCAAGCTCGAGTGAGGACCCCACTCCAGACATCTGGGATATTGCGGGTATGTTTAATTTAAGCAATGTTTCTGATGTGATTTGCAGAAATTAGTGCGTCTTAGTCCTGTAACATACATGTTAACAATCTGAGTTTAACAGAGACCTTTGGTCTAGTGTGTATTTGGGAACTTTTTATAGGTATGGCCTCGATAGCCTAACCAGGTTACATTAGAGTTTGGCCCACATACCTACTAACCTGATTTTCCTGTTTAGCATATGCCAACTTGCCCGACATCTCGGATGTGGAATTGCCACTCTCTGGCAGCGATACCTCGAGCCTACCTGTGCCGGAGGACATGCAGGTAACATGGCTGATGTAGACGACCTTGAAACACATTGGCATATTCGTGGGTAGTGGAAGAAGCAACATGTCACATTTCCTTTCATTGTTGTTTTGGCAGGAGGCGGAACCAGAACCCCAAGCTGGGACCTCTTCCCAAGTCCCATGTGGCCAAGCTTCAGAGGCTCAGACAAGGGTAAGTTGTATAGTGAGTGTTTATGGTAATTTTTTGGAGGGGCATAACTGCATTGGTTCTGTTTAACTAAAATGTGGTTGACTATTTGTTTAGCCTCAAACCACAGCAACAGGAGGTGTGGCACCAACCAGTGCCGATTTCTACCAGCTAGGGGTCCGGATGCTGGAGGACTACAGTCGCCAACAGCCGCGTGATGGAACTAATGAGCGCATTGCGGCGTTGGAAAATCAGGTGCTGATGTGTCAGCAACAAAATGAGGCCCTGCAGCGCCAGGTGGACCAGTTACGGCAAAACCAACTACAGAACCAGGACCTTGGTCGGCTGGCAAATGTCATAGAGCAATCTGTACAGCGCCAGGAAGAAGCAATACAGCGCCAGGCAGAAGCAATACAGCGGCAGGACCAAACTTTGTTGTTGCTACAACAGCTCATACAACAGCAGTCTATATTTTTTACTGCACTGTTGTCCCCCAACACCGCCCCTAGCAATGACTCCCAACCTCCCCGGCCACCCAGCCAAGAATATTAATTTGTAAACCTTTTTTTATGATTTATGTAAATATATTTTTGAAAACCACCTCTAAATTGTGTTTATCCATACATGTGAAAGCGAACTACACAGTCATGGATGATTTGCTCCATCATCTCTAATATTATGCCACCATTTATGTGCCACATTAGTTAACATTGCTTACTATGGTGTAAACATGTACTGGCTCAAAATGGCTGCCTAATTTTAGACATAATGGTTTTTTGGAATCTAAACCTATGCTGGTCAAGGAACAACACAGTTATTAGTATCAAAAATTGTATTAGCAAAAAATTGGCCCAACACGGCCAACATAGGCCAACAAAGGCCAAAACAATAAAAATGGCAGCCATCCCCCCCACCCTAACGTCTCCGACGCCTCTTCATGGCCAGCAGCATCCCTTTCATCTGTCGGAAGGCCCGCCACAGTCTGCGATGCTGGCGTATACAAGCTGTAGAGATGTGATTAAAAATAATATGTTAGAATTTGATTGTGAACTCAACATACACAGATGTAGCAATGTAATGTCAGTGTTTCTAACTTGCTAACACTCACATTAACATTGTTGAACAATGTGCCCTTAACATTTCAAAGTAAAGGTTTAATATTGGCTTGAAAACATGTTAGGACAACATACCTTTACTCTTAAAGTGGACCAACACCCACAATATAGTTTATCATGGGTTTTGGGCCACTTTGTTGTTGCTCACAGATCTGTTTCTTCCCTGATGTGTGTATCCACACAGTAATCCATAGCCACTCACCTCTCCATGCTCCAACGTGATTGGCCCAAAAAACGCACGCTAACGTCTATGCAGGGAACAGGAATGTACAATCCTCTTCCGCCGCCTCTTCACGCATGTCACTCTCTGGCTGCTCATGGTGACCCGGCGGCCATTCACAGAGGCCCAGGGCGGACAAATGCACGTCTGGAGTGGTGCGCGGGAGCCAGCGGAAGATAAGTTCCGATAATTATGGGTTTGCTTGGTGGTTTTGACCCGCGGTACATGCAATTATCGTATGTTCCGCGGGGTGTTAGTTGTTAGTTGTTGGCAAATTAAATGTTTAATGCACATTAAACACCCTTGGTGTTGTGCCAGGTTAACTCTTGCAAATGTAATAATGTTTATGGCCAAGTAAGGACATTTATGTCTTTAGTCCCAGCCAAACATCAGGGCCTAAGGATGATCCAAGTTTGCCCTATAATGTTATGGGTAAACACCTAATCAGGCCCATTTGGTTGTCTATACGCCACAAATAGTCCGTATGTGTCCGTAACAAGAATGTGAGGCAACTATCAAGGATGGTGACTGGCATGTTGGATTATTGTACAAACACATTTAACCTAGATGTGTGTGAAATTCACACATTGGTAAATTTAAAATGTCTACAGATGTAACTAGAAGACAAAGGTTTCACAAGTATTTACCCATATGAATTTGGATGTACTCACCATCGCAGCTGTGGCGGTGGCCCATGCTGCTGGCCGTCCCTGGAGCTGGTGTGGGGAGGAGGAATTCTGCCTCCGTCTGCGTAGCCACATCTGTCCATAAAAAAACAAAATAAAAAACAACATTTAGTGGAGCTATGACACCCGAAGATTTGACATCCATCGGGTTATTGAGTCTTACCTAAAAAAAAACAGACATGTTTACATACATGTTAAACGATATTTACTATATTCCTGGTCCATTAGTTAATGTGAAGTGTTTATGGTTGACACATGTATCCGTTATGAAAATCGGGCACTAACCTTTACATTGCAATGTAAATGACTCATTACCAATTTAATGGCTAATGTTACCAATGTGCAACATGTGTTTGGCCTAAGTACTTAACGTAAATTAACTATTGCTAGCACACATCATGGTGTGGCCAGAAACATAGGGGTGGTTGCCAGTTGGCTAGCACTGTAGTGTGGTTTGTGATGTTAATGTACATTAGCAAACCAGCTGAGACAATGGACCAGGAAACGTGTCTGTTAAAAGTGGTCCAAGACCCAGGATTGTTAATATTCAGTGTTTTAGTCTACTTTGGCAGAGCAACACAATTTTATTCCGCCACCGCCCCTGCCTTCCGCACATCACTCCTCCAGTGTGTGCGCACGCGCATGCCAGTATGAAACAGAGCGCAGGCGCACACACATCTCGAGTGCCACACAGGAGGCGGGGACAATGGCTTCTGCCACCCCCAAAGAGGGAAGTAGTTTGTGGTGTTTTGTTGGGGGGTGGCCCTGGGTGAGGGATGTGATTGGGCAGGGAAGGCGCGAGAATCCAAGCAATATCAATGTTTGTTGGTCCACTTTAAGGAATGACATAAACTCAAAAATGAGATGGCTAACAACATACACTTACCACGACTATGCCCGAGGAGGATTTGACGCCAAAATGCCATGGAGGTGCCGCCTATATGATGCCCTGCAAATTAGAGAGGAATGGCAAGGGCTAAGCACAAATGGTCAGATGAAACCTGTCACAGACTAACAATTAAAACATGTAAACTCACCAGGGGATGAAGCGCCACTTGAAGCCCAGGGAGGGCTCTGAGGAGGAGGCGGGGAGCCTCGGCTCCTCACACTCTGCTCCGAAGATCCACCAGGCAAAGGGCCACCCTCCTCCCTCTCACTCCCTGCTTGAGAGTGGCCCCTTGCCTGGTGAGAGTCCTCAGACTCAGAGTGTGAGGAGCTGAGGCTTGATCCAGCCTGCCCCCCAGCAGCACACTCCTCTGGGGCGTCATCCCCTTCCTCCCCTGGGTCCTCTAAATAGGACCCGCGGGAGGGACCCTCCCCCGATGACTCCCCCGAGTCCGCCTGCCTGGTTCGGGGGAGGAATCCCTTCCCACGTTTCCCCAGGGGAGGACGCTTATCTGTGTGGAGGGGGTGAAAGCAAATAATTAATATAAAGAGCAAAAAAGGACACAGCTTAGCAGATGATTCTGCACAAAGGCAAAAAAGAACATAAGCTTTAACTTACCTGATGCGTAGGCATCATATAGGCGGTACACGCCTTCTGGGTCCCGGCGCTTGAAATCAGACCATTTTTGTTGGATGGCCCGGATGGTCAGGTCGGTCTTGAAGCGCCGGGACACAGTGGCCTTCACCTCCATGGCAAGGCGTTTTTTAGCTCCTCGGGCATAGTCGTATTCGGCCAGGCAGAAGTCCTATGAAAAAAATAAAAAAAAAAATTAAAAATAAATACATGACATCAGAACAATGTCATAAACAGTTATACAGAGACAAGATCAAAGTGGACCCACACCCAGGATTAACATTATTCTGGGTTTGGGTGCACTTTTGTGGGCCACAACTATTGTGGGTGGCCCACTGTCTGCAACCCCCTTGGAAGGCCACAAATACACAGCTGAGGACACTCCCACGTCACTCCGCAAGCCAAACACAGCGCTCCACGCCGGTGTGGTATGCGCATCCAAGGCCGTGGGGAGGTGCATACCAGCTCAGCTGTGTCTGCACGGCAAAGTACGCATGTGGCGTTTGACTCTAACAGGGAGTGCGCCTGCACACAAAATGAAAATATGTATGGCGCAGGGGTACACCCTGCTAGAGGTAAGCGCAATAGGCATCCGCAACTCACGCATGCACAGATGGGACGGGGCAGAGGTAATTTTTATGGCCCTCCAGGGGGGGGGGGCCATCCCAGCAGGACATCCACAATGGGGATGCCCCACGTGGAGTGTTAAATTGGGGCCTGAAAACAATACAAATTCTGCCCCTATCCCCCCTGTGTGTTTATCAATTTTTAAGCTAAAAATACATAAATAAAATACTCACTTTCACCACCTGGCCATTTACACGGCTATCCACCCGGGTGCGCCTTTGTTTCCTTGGCCCAGGAGGGGAATGGGTGGGAGGGGTGGTATTTGGGGAAGGTGAGGTAGGTGGGGGAGGTGGGGGAGGGGTGGTGGGTCCGGAATCTGAGGAGGAGCTGGGGAGGCGCATTACTCTGCGTTTTGGAGCCATATTGGAAACGCTAAGGAGGAAACAGGAACCGGAAATGACGCAAGCGACATTAGACCAAAGAAACAAAAACCCAAACAAAAATACGCTCCGCGCCCCAGCAACAAGCTATTCTCAGCTATGTGCAAGCTAAGTGGCGGAAAAACTAAAATGACGCTTGAAAACAAGCTAGTGGCATAAGCGCAAGACAGTTTTAGCTTAAGGTGGCGTTGAAACGCAAAGGAGGATCCCGGAACCGGATATGACGCTAGCAACTGTGCTTCAAAAATCAAATACAAACATGCGCGCAACAGGGACAAGCTAATATCAGCTATGTGCAAGCTAAGTGGTGGAAAAACCTTTAAATGACGCTGCAAAACAAGCTATTGGCATAAGCGCTAGACATTTTTACCTTAAGGTGGCGTTGAAACGCAAAGGAGGATCCCGGAACCGGATATGACGCAAGCAACTGTGCTTCAACATTCAAAAACAAACATGCGCGCAACAGGGACAAGCTAATATCAGCTATGTGCAAGCTAAGTGGCGGGAAAACATTAAAATGACGCTGCAAAACATGCTATTGGCATAAGCGGTAGACATTTTTACCTTAAGGTGGCGTTGAAACGCTAAGGAGGATCCCGGAACCGGATATGACGCAAGCAACTGTGCTTAAAAATTCAAAAACAAACATGCGCGCAACAGGGACAAGCTAATATCAGCTATGTGCACGCTAAGTGGCGGAAAAACATTAAAATGACGCTGCCAAACAAGCTAGGGCCAAAGGCGCCACGAATTATTAGCTTGATTTAGCAGGGGATTCTACATACTGTAATGCATAGGTCCTTCTAAAGCATACACCGTTGTGCTTAAATATACAGATCTTATTCCTTCACAAAGTCATCACACAATCAAACTAGACAACTACCTGAAAATGTGGCACACATGAGAATGCATAACGGGTTGTTATGAGCTGGTACGACTGAATGTTAATCCTGCAATATGTGGCCAGGCACGCTCACAACTACAGTGTATTCATTAACAACGACTGGGGTCGCGGGAAGTGAATTCCTTGCAAATGGCAGAAGGGCACATGTATGAACAGCACAGCGCCGCACAACGCAGCGCAGCGAGGCACAGCGACGCTCGCGCCGCCACATAGCGAATTAAAACAGCGACTGCACAAACACTGACCAACACAGATTCATCAAGGACAGGGCTGCCGAATAGCTTGGGCGCTGACAATTTCTAAGAGCGAACGTGACCGCCCAACCTGACAGGCTACAAAATAGCTTTACAAGCCCCGTTTGTGTGGAAAACCAGCGATTTTGATGCCAATGAGTTTGGGTGGAGGAGATGCAATTCCCATGTCACTCACAACATTACATTGTGAAAAATAAAAAAAAAATCTAATACATATAAATAACCAGCCAGATTCATAAAACATATCAATATAAACATGTGTTGAATTTTGTACCAAAGAAAAAAACCCCAAAACCACTAAAAACAATCATTGCAGCGTCTGCCATTGAAATGTATGGGAGAGCGGCAGGTAGCGCCAGGTAATACGTGTCGCTGTGAAGGAATTTGCAGCGGCGCTGTTCGGGCCAGCCGGCTTCATGATGAATGCCGCGCTAGCCGTCGCTCTCGCCGGCGCTAGCCTCATTTAGCTTGATAAATGCGTCATTGTGACCGCCGCCGGGCGTACTTGAGTCGGTAGTCGCCGTTAGCTGCCGCTACCTGGCGCTCGTCAGACACTACCTGGCGCTATCGCTTGATGAATAAGGGCCCTAGTGTGCATATATACTGAACTGATCTCAAGTCTGCTGTGGGAACATTACCATTTTGTAAGATCTCATTTGCCTCTCTATTTACTGTAAGCTGCACACTCATTTCAACTAATTTGGCCTGTATGAGGCTGCTTACACACTGCTGCTGTGTGCATATATACTGATCTCAAGTCTGCTTGGGGCATCCCATTCTGTAACATACCATTAGCCTCTCAATTTACTGTAAGCTGCACACTCATTTCAACTAATTTGGTCTGTATGAGGCTGCTTACACACTGCTGCTGTGTGCATATATACTGATCTCAAGTCTGCTTGGGGCATCCCATTCTGTAACATACCATTAGCCTCTCTATTTACTGTAAGCTGCACACTCATTTCAACTAATTTGGCCTGTATGAGGCTGCTTACACACTGCTGCTGTGTGCATATATACTGATCTCAAGTCTGCTTGGGGCATCCCATTCTGTAACATACCATTAGCCTCTCTATTTACTGTAAGCTGCACACTCATTTCAACTAATTTGGCCTGTATGAGGCTGCTTACACACTGCTGCTGTGTGCATATATACTGATCTCAAGTCTGCTTGGGGCATCCCATTCTGTAACATACCATTAGCCTCTCTATTTACTGTAAGCTGCACACTCATTTCAACTAATTTGGCCTGTATGAGGCTGCTTACACACTGCTGCTGTGTGCATATATACTGATCTCAAGTCTGCTTGGGGCATCCCATTCTGTAACATACCATTAGCTTCTCTATTTACTGTTAGCTGCACACTCATTTCAACTAATTTGGCCTGTATGAGGCTGCTTACACACTGCTGCTGTGTGCATATATACTGATCTCAAGTCTGCTTGGGGCATCCCATTCTGTAACATACCATTAGCCTCTCTATTTACTGTAAGCTGCACATGCATTTCAACTAATTTGGCCTGTATGAGGCTGCTTACACACTGCTGCTGTGTGCATATATACTGATCTCAAGTCTGCTTGGGGCATCCCATTCTGTAACATACCATTAGCCTCTCTATTTACTGTAAGCTGCACACTCATTTCAACTAATTTGGCCTGTATGAGGCTGCGTACACACTGCTGATGTGTGCATATATACTGATCTCAAGTCTGCTTGGGGCATGCCATTCTGTAACATACCATTAGCCTCTCTATTTACTGTAAGCTGCATACCCATTTCAACTAATTTGGCCTGTATGAGGCTGCTTACACACTGCTGCTGTGTGCATATATACTGATCTCAAGTCTGCTTGGGGCATCCCATTCTGTAACATACCATTAGCCTCTCTATTTACTGTAAGCTGCACACTCATTTCAACTAATTTGGCCTGTATGAGGCTGCTTACACACTGCTGCTGTGTGCATATATACTGATCTCAAGTCTGCTTGGGGCATCCCATTCTGTAACATACCATTAGCCTCTCTATTTACTGTAAGCTGCACACTCATTTCAACTAATTTGGCCAGTATGAGGCTGCTTACACACTGCTGCTGTGTGCATATATACTGATCTCAAGTCTGCTTGGGGCATCCCATTCTGTAACATACCATTAGCCTCTGTCTTTACTCTAAGCTGCACACTTATTTCAAGTCATTTGGCCTGTATGAGGCTGCTTACACACTGCTACTGTGTGCATATATACTGATCTCAAGTCTGCTTGGGGCATCCCATTCTGTAACATACCATTAGCCTCTGTCTTTACTCTAAGCTGCACAGTTATTTCAAGTGATTTGGCCTGTTGCAGCCTGCTTACACACTGCTGCTGTGTGCATATATACTGATCTCAAGTCTGCTTGGGGCATCCCATTCTGTAACATACCATTAGCCTCTCTATTTACTGTAAGCTGCACACTCATTTCAACTAATTTGGCCTGTATGAGGCTGCTTACACACTGCTACTGTGTGCATATATACTGACTCCAAGTCTGCTTGGGGCATCCCATTCTGTAACATACCATTAGCCTCTCTATTTACTGTAAGCTGCACACTCATTTCAACTAATTTGGCCTGTAAAAGGCTGCTTACACACTGCTGCTGTGTGCATATATACTGATCTCAAGTCTGCTTGGGGCATCCCATTCTGTAGCATACCATTAGCCTCTCTATTTACTGTAAGCTGCACACTCATTTCAACTAATTTGGCCTGTATGAGGCTGCTTACACACTGCTGCTGTGTGCATATATACTGATCTCAAGTCTGCTTGGGGCATCCCATTCTGTAACATACCATTAGCCTCTCTATTTACTGTAAGCTGCACACTCATTTCAACTAATTTGGCCTGTATGAGGCTGCTTACACACTGCTGCTGTGTGCATATATACTGATCTCAAGTCTGCTTGGGGCATCCCATTCTGTAACATACCATTAGCCTCTCTATTTACTGTAAGCTGCACACTCATTTCAACTAATTTGGCCTGTATGAGGCTGCTTACACACTGCTGCTGTGTGCATATATACTGATCTCAAGTCTGCTTGGGGCATCCCATTCTGTAACATACCATTAGCCTCTCTATTTACTGTAAGCTGCACACTCATTTCAACTAATTTGGCCTGTATGAGGCTGCTTACACACTGCTGCTGTGTGCATATATACTGATCTCAAGTCTGCTTGGGGCATCCCATTCTGTAACATACCATTAGCCTCTGTCTTTACTCTAAGCTGCACACTTATTTCAACTAATTTGGCCTGTATGAGGCTGCTTACACACTGCTGCTGTGTGCATATATACTGATCTCAAGTCTGCTTGGGGCATCCCATTCTGTAACATACTATTAGCCTTTCTATTTACTGTAAGCTGCACACTCATTTCAGCTAATTTGGCCTGTATGAGGCTGCTTACACACTGCTTCTGTGTGCATATATACTGATCCCAAGTCTGCTTGGGGCATCCCATTCTGTAACATACCATTAGCCTCTCTATTTACTGTAAGCTGCACACTCATTTAATCTAATTTGGCCTGTATGAGGCGGCTTACACACTGCTGCTGTGTGCATATATACTGATCTCAAGTCTGCTTGGGGCATCCCATTCTGTAACATACCATTAGCCTCTCTATTTACTGTAAGCTGCATATTCATTTCAACTAATTTGGCCTGTATGAGGCTGCTTACACACTGCTGCTGTGTGCATATATACTGATCTCAAGTCTGCTTGGGGCATCCCATTCTGTAACATACCATTAGCCTCTCTATTTACTGTAAGCTGCACACTCATTTCAACTAATTTGGCCTGTATGACGCTGCTTACACACTGCTGCTGTGTGCATATATACTGATCTCAAGTCTGCTTGGGGCATCCCATTCTGTAACATACCATTAGCCTCTCTATTTACTGTAAGCTGCACACTTATTTCAAGTAATTTGGCCTGTATGAGGCTGCTTACACACTGCTGCTGTGTGCATATATACTGATCTCAAGTCTGCTTGGGGCATCCCATTCTGTAACATACCATTAGCCTCTGTCTTTACTCTAAGCTGCACACTTATTTCAACTTATTTGGCCTGTATGAGGCTGCTTACACACTGCTGCTGTGTGCATATACAGTATACTGATCTCAAGTCTGCTTGGGGCATCCCATTCTGTAACATACCATTAGCCTCTCTATTTACTGTAAGCTGCACTCATTTCAACTAATTTGGCCTGTATGAGGCTGCTTACACACTGCTGCTGTGTGCATATATACTGATCTCAAGTCTGCTTGGGGCATCCCATTCTGTAACATACCATTAGCCTCTCTATTTACTGTAAGCTGCACACTCATTTCAACTAATTTGGCCTGTATGAGGCTGCTTACACACTGCTGCTGTGTGCATATATACTGATCTCATGTCTGCTTGGGGCATCCCATTCTGTAACATACCATTAGCCTCTCTATTTACTGTAAGCTGCACACTCATTTCAACTAATTTGGCCTGTATGAGGCTGCTTACACACTGCTGCTGTGTGCATATATACTGATCTCAAGTCTGCTTGGGGCATCCCATTCTGTAACATACCATTAGCCTCTCTATTTACTGTAAGCTGCACACTCATTTCAACTAATTTGGCCTGTATTAGGCTGCTTACACACTGCTGCTGTGTGCATATATACTGATCTCAAGTCTGCTTGGGGCATCCCATTCTGTAACATACCATTAGCCTCTGTCTTTACTCTAAGCTGCACACTTATTTCAACTAATTTGGCCTGTATGAGGCTGCTTATACACTGCTGCTGTGTGCATATATACTGATCTCAAGTCTGCTTGGGGCATCCCATTCTGTAACATACTATTAGCCTTTCTATTTACTGTAAGCTGCACACTCATTTCAGCTAATTTGGCCTGTATGAGGCTGCTTACACACTGCTTCTGTGTACATATATACTGATCCCAAGTCTGCTTGGGGCATCCCATTCTGTAACATACCATTAGCTTCTCTATTTACTGTTAGCTGCACACTCATTTCAACTAATTTGGCCTGTATGAGGCTGCTTACACACTGCTGCTGTGTGCATATATACTGATCTCAAGTCTGCTTGGGGCATCCCATTCTGTAACATACCATTAGCCTCTCTATTTACTGTAAGCTGCACATGCATTTCAACTAATTTGGCCTGTATGAGGCTGCTTACACACTGCTGCTGTGTGCATATATACTGATCTCAAGTCTGCTTGGGGCATCCCATTCTGTAACATACCATTAGCCTCTCTATTTACTGTAAGCTGCACACTCATTTCAACTAATTTGGCCTGTATGAGGCTGCGTACACACTGCTGATGTGTGCATATATACTGATCTCAAGTCTGCTTGGGGCATGCCATTCTGTAACATACCATTAGCCTCTCTATTTACTGTAAGCTGCATACCCATTTCAACTAATTTGGCCTGTATGAGGCTGCTTACACACTGCTGCTGTGTGCATATATACTGATCTCAAGTCTGCTTGGGGCATCCCATTCTGTAACATACCATTAGCCTCTCTATTTACTGTAAGCTGCACACTCATTTCAACTAATTTGGCCTGTATGAGGCTGCTTACACACTGCTGCTGTGTGCATATATACTGATCTCAAGTCTGCTTGGGGCATCCCATTCTGTAACATACCATTAGCCTCTCTATTTACTGTAAGCTGCACACTCATTTCAACTAATTTGGCCAGTATGAGGCTGCTTACACACTGCTGCTGTGTGCATATATACTGATCTCAAGTCTGCTTGGGGCATCCCATTCTGTAACATACCATTAGCCTCTGTCTTTACTCTAAGCTGTACACTTATTTCAAGTCATTTGGCCTGTATGAGGCTGCTTACACACTGCTACTGTGTGCATATATACTGATCTCAAGTCTGCTTGGGGCATCCCATTCTGTAACATACCATTAGCCTCTGTCTTTACTCTAAGCTGCACAGTTATTTCAAGTGATTTGGCCTGTTGCAGCCTGCTTACACACTGCTGCTGTGTGCATATATACTGATCTCAAGTCTGCTTGGGGCATCCCATTCTGTAACATACCATTAGCCTCTGTCTTTACTCTAAGCTGCACAGTTATTTCAAGTGATTTGGCCTGTTGCAGCCTGCTTACACACTGCTGCTGTGTGCATATATACTGATCTCAAGTCTGCTAGGGGCATCCCATTCTGTAACATACCATTAGCCTCTGTCTTTACTCTAAGCTGCACACTTATTTCAAGTAATTTGGCCTGTATGAGGCTGCTTACACACTGCTGCTGTGTGCATATATACTGATCTCAAGTCTGCTTGGGGCATCCCATTCTGTAACATACCATTAGCCTCTGTCTTTACTCTAAGCTGCACACTCATTTCAACTAATTTGGCCTGTATGAGGCTGCTTACACACTGCTGCTGTGCGCATATATACTGATCTCAAGTCTGCTTGGGGCATCCCATTCTGTAACATACCATTAGCCTCTGTCTTTACTCTAAGCTGCTCACTTATTTCAACTAATTTGGCCTGTATGAGGCTGCTTACACACTGCTGCTGTGTGCATATATACTGATCTCAAGTCTGCTTGGGGCATCCCATTCTGTAACATACCATTAGCCTCTGTCTTTACTCTAAACTGCACACTTATTTCAACTAATTTGGCCTGTATGAGGCTGCTTACACACTGCTGCTGTGTGCATATATACTGATCTCAAGTCTGCTTGGGGCATCCCATTCTGTAACATACCATTAGCCTCTCTATTTACTGTAAGCTGCACACTCATTTCAACTAATTTGGCCTGTATGAGGCTGCTTACACACTGCTGCTGTGTGCATATATACTGATCTCAAGTCTGCTTGGGGCATCCCATTCTGTAACATACCATTAGCCTCTCTATTTACTGTAAGCTGCACACTCATTTCAACTAATTTGGCCTGTATGAGGCTGCTTACACACTGCTGCTGTGTGCATATATACTGATCTCAAGTCTGCTTGGGGCATCCCATTCTGTAACATACCATTAGCCTCTGTCTTTACTCTAAGCTGCACACTTATTTCAACTAATTTGGCCTGTATGAGGCTGCTTATACACTGCTGCTGTGTGCATATATACTGATCTCAAGTCTGCTTGGGGCATCCCATTCTGTAACATACTATTAGCCTTTCTATTTACTGTAAGCTGCACACTCATTTCAGCCAATTTGGCCTGTATGAGGCTGCTTACACACTGCTTCTGTGTGCATATATACTGATCCCAAGTCTGCTTGGGGCATCCCATTCTGTAACATACCATTAGCCTCTCTATTTACTGTAAGCTGCACACTCATTTAATCTAATTTGGCCTGTATGAGGCGGCTTACACACTGCTGCTGTGTGCATATATACTGATCTCAAGTCTGCTTGGGGCATCCCATTCTGTAACATACCATTAGCCTCTCTATTTACTGTAAGCTGCATATTCATTTCAACTAATTTGGCCTGTATGAGGCTGCTTACACACTGCTGCTGTGTGCATATATACTGATCTCAAGTCTGCTTGGGGCATCCCATTCTGTAACATACCATTAGCCTCTCTATTTACTGTAAGCTGCATATTCATTTCAACTAATTTGGCCTGTATGAGGCTGCTTACACACTGCTGCTGTGTGCATATATACTGATCTCAAGTCTGCTTGGGGCATCCCATTCTGTAACATACCATTAGCCTCTCTATTTACTGTAAGCTGCACACTTATTTCAACTAATTTGGCCTGTATGAGGCTGCTTACACACTGCTGCTGTGTGCATATATACTGATCTCAAGTCTGCTTGGGGCATCCCATTCTGTAACATACCATTAGCCTCTCTATTTACTGTAAGCTGCACACTCATTTCAACTAATTTGGCCTGTATGAGGCTGCTTACACACTGCTGCTGTGTGCATATATACTGATCTCAAGTCTGCTTGGGGCATCCCATTCTGTAACATACCATTAGCCTCTCTATTTACTGTAAGCTGCACACTTATTTCAAGTAATTTGGCCTGTATGAGGCTGCTTACACACTGCTGCTGTGTGCATATATACTGATCTCAAGTCTGCTTGGGGCATCCCATTCTGAAACATACCATTAGCCTCTGTCTTTACTCTAAGCTGCACACTTATTTCAACTTATTTGGCCTGTATGAGGCTGCTTACACACTGCTGCTGTGTGCATATACAGTATACTGATCTCAAGTCTGCTTGGGGCATCTCATTCTGTAACATACCATTAGCCTCTGTCTTTAATCTAAGCTGCACACTTATTTCAAGTCATTTTGCCTGTATGAGGCTGCTTACACACTGCTACTGTGTGCATATATACTGATCTCAAGTCTGCTTGGGGCATCCCATTCTGTAACATACCATTAGCCTCTGTCTTTACTCTAAGCTGCACAGTTATTTCAAGTGATTTGGCCTGTTGCAGCCTGCTTACACACTGCTGCTGTGTGCATATATACTGATCTCAAGTCTGCTTGGGGCATCCCATTCTGTAACATACCATTAGCCTCTGTCTTTACTCTAAGCTGCACAGTTATTTCAAGTGATTTGGCCTGTTGCAGCCTGCTTACACACTGCTGCTGTGTGCATATATACTGATCTCAAGTCTGCTTGGGGCATCCCATTCTGTAACATACCATTAGCCTCTGTCTTTACTCTAAGCTGCACACTTATTTCAAGTAATCTGGCCTGTATGAGGCTGCTTACACACTGCTGCTGTGTGCATATATACTGATCTCAAGTCTGCTTGGGGCATCCCATTCTGTAACATACCATTAGCCTCTGTCTTTACTCTAAGCTGCACACTTATTTCAACTAATTTGGCCTGTATGAGGCTGCTTACACACTGCTGCTGTGCGCATATATACTGATCTCAAGTCTGCTTGGGGCATCTCATTCTGTAACATACCATTAGCCTCTGTCTTTTCTCTAAGCTGCTCACTTATTTCAACTAATTTGGCCTGTATGAGGCTGCTTACACACTGCTGCTGTGTGCATATATACTGATCTCAAGTCTGCTTGGGGCATCCCATTCTGTAACATACCATTAGCCTCTGTCTTTACTCTAAACTGCACACTTATTTCAACTAATTTGGCCTGTATGAGGCTGCTTACACACTGCTGCTGTGTGCATATATACTGATCTCAAGTCTGCTTGGGGCATCCCATTCTGTAACATACCATTAGCCTCTCTATTTACTGTAAGATGCACACTCATTTCAACTAATTTGGCCTGTATGAGGCTGCTTACACACTGCTGCTGTGTGCATATATACTGATCTCAAGTCTGCTTGGGGCATCCCATTCTGTAACATGCCATTAGCCTCTCTATTTACTGTAAGCTGCACACTCATTTCAACTAATTTGGCCTGTATGAGGCTGCTTACACACTGCTGCTGTGTGCATATATACTGATCTCAAGTCTGCTTGGGGCATCCCATTCTGTAACATACCATTAGCCTCTCTATTTACTGTAAGCTGCACACTCATTTCAACTAATTTGGCCTGTATTAGGCTGCTTACACACTGCTGCTGTGTGCATATATACTGATCTCAAGTCTGCTTGGGGCATCCCATTCTGTAACATACCATTAGCCTCTGTCTTTACTCTAAGCTGCACACTTATTTCAACTAATTTGGCCTGTATGAGGCTGCTTATACACTGCTGCTGTGTGCATATATACTGATCTCAAGTCTGCTTGGGGCATCCCATTCTGTAACATACTATTAGCCTTTCTATTTACTGTAAGCTGCACACTCATTTCAGCTAATTTGGCCTGTATGAGGCTGCTTACACACTGCTTCTGTGTACATATATACTGATCCCAAGTCTGCTTGGGGCATCCCATTCTGTAACATACCATTAGCCTCTCTATTTACTGTAAGCTGCACACTCATTTAATCTAATTTGGCCTGTATGAGGCGGCTTACACACTGCTGCTGTGTGCATATATACTGATCTCAAGTCTGCTTGGGGCATCCCATTCTGTAACATACCATTAGCCTCTCTATTTACTGTAAGCTGCATATTCATTTCAACTAATTTGGCCTGTATGAGGCTGCTTACACACTGCTGCTGTGTGCATATATACTGATCTCAAGTCTGCTTGGGGCATCCCATTCTGTAACATACCATTAGCCTCTCTATTTACTGTAAGCTGCACACTCATTTCAACTAATTTGCCCTGTATGAGGCTGCTTACACACTGCTGCTGTGTGCATATATACTGATCTCAAGTCTGCTTGGGGCATCCCATTCTGTAACATACCATTAGCCTCTCTATTTACTGTAAGCTGCACACACATTTCAACTAATTTGGCCTGTATGAGGCTGCTTACACACTGCTGCTGTGTGCATATATACTGATCTCAAGTCTGCTTGGGGCATCCCATTCTGTAACATACCATTAGCCTCTCTATTTACTGTAAGCTGCACATTTATTTCAAGTAATTTGGCCTGTATGAGGCTGCTTACACACTGCTGCTGTGTGCATATATACTGATCTCAAGTCTGCTTGGGGCATCCCATTCTGTAACATACCATTAGCCTCTGTCTTTACTCTAAGCTGCACACTTATTTCAACTTATTTGGCCTGTATGAGGCTGCTTACACACTGCTGCTGTGTGCATATACAGTATACTGATCTCAAGTCTGCTTGGGGCATCCCATTCTGTAACATACCATTAGCCTCTGTCTTTACTCTAAGCTGTACACTTATTTCAAGTCATTTGGCCTGTATGAGGCTGCTTACACACTGCTACTGTGTGCATATATACTGATCTCAAGTCTGCTTGGGGCATCCCATTCTGTAACATACCATTAGCCTCTGTCTTTACTCTAAGCTGCACAGTTATTTCAAGTGATTTGGCCTGTTGCAGCCTGCTTACACACTGCTGCTGTGTGCATATATACTGATCTCAAGTCTGCTTGGGGCATCCCATTCTGTAACATACCATTAGCCTCTGTCTTTACTCTAAGCTGCACAGTTATTTCAAGTGATTTGGCCTGTTGCAGCCTGCTTACACACTGCTGCTGTGTGCATATATACTGATCTCAAGTCTGCTAGGGGCATCCCATTCTGTAACATACCATTAGCCTCTGTCTTTACTCTAAGCTGCACACTTATTTCAAGTAATTTGGCCTGTATGAGGCTGCTTACACACTGCTGCTGTGTGCATATATACTGATCTCAAGTCTGCTTGGGGCATCCCATTCTGTAACATACCATTAGCCTCTGTCTTTACTCTAAGCTGCACACTCATTTCAACTAATTTGGCCTGTATGAGGCTGCTTACACACTGCTGCTGTGCGCATATATACTGATCTCAAGTCTGCTTGGGGCATCCCATTCTGTAACATACCATTAGCCTCTGTCTTTACTCTAAGCTGCTCACTTATTTCAACTAATTTGGCCTGTATGAGGCTGCTTACACACTGCTGCTGTGTGCATATATACTGATCTCAAGTCTGCTTGGGGCATCCCATTCTGTAACATACCATTAGCCTCTGTCTTTACTCTAAACTGCACACTTATTTCAACTAATTTGGCCTGTATGAGGCTGCTTACACACTGCTGCTGTGTGCATATATACTGATCTCAAGTCTGCTTGGGGCATCCCATTCTGTAACATACCATTAGCCTCTCTATTTACTGTAAGCTGCACACTCATTTCAACTAATTTGGCCTGTATGAGGCTGCTTACACACTGCTGCTGTGTGCATATATACTGATCTCAAGTCTGCTTGGGGCATCCCATTCTGTAACATACCATTAGCCTCTCTATTTACTGTAAGCTGCACACTCATTTCAACTAATTTGGCCTGTATGAGGCTGCTTACACACTGCTGCTGTGTGCATATATACTGATCTCAAGTCTGCTTGGGGCATCCCATTCTGTAACATACCATTAGCCTCTGTCTTTACTCTAAGCTGCACACTTATTTCAACTAATTTGGCCTGTATGAGGCTGCTTATACACTGCTGCTGTGTGCATATATGCTGATCTCAAGTCTGCTTGGGGCATCCCATTCTGTAACATACTATTAGCCTTTCTATTTACTGTAAGCTGCACACTCATTTCAGCCAATTTGGCCTGTATGAGGCTGCTTACACACTGCTTCTGTGTGCATATATACTGATCCCAAGTCTGCTTGGGGCATCCCATTCTGTAACATACCATTAGCCTCTCTATTTACTGTAAGCTGCACACTCATTTAATCTAATTTGGCCTGTATGAGGCGGCTTACACACTGCTGCTGTGTGCATATATACTGATCTCAAGTCTGCTTGGGGCATCCCATTCTGTAACATACCATTAGCCTCTCTATTTACTGTAAGCTGCATATTCATTTCAACTAATTTGGCCTGTATGAGGCTGCTTACACACTGCTGCTGTGTGCATATATACTGATCTCAAGTCTGCTTGGGGCATCCCATTCTGTAACATACCATTAGCCTCTCTATTTACTGTAAGCTGCATATTCATTTCAACTAATTTGGCCTGTATGAGGCTGCTTACACACTGCTGCTGTGTGCATATATACTGATCTCAAGTCTGCTTGGGGCATCCCATTCTGTAACATACCATTAGCCTCTCTATTTACTGTAAGCTGCACACTTATTTCAACTAATTTGGCCTGTATGAGGCTGCTTACACACTGCTGCTGTGTGCATATATACTGATCTCAAGTCTGCTTGGGGCATCCCATTCTGTAACATACCATTAGCCTCTCTATTTACTGTAAGCTGCACACTCATTTCAACTAATTTGGCCTGTATGAGGCTGCTTACACACTGCTGCTGTGTGCATATATACTGATCTCAAGTCTGCTTGGGGCATCCCATTCTGTAACATACCATTAGCCTCTCTATTTACTGTAAGCTGCACACTTATTTCAAGTAATTTGGCCTGTATGAGGCTGCTTACACACTGCTGCTGTGTGCATATATACTGATCTCAAGTCTGCTTGGGGCATCCCATTCTGAAACATACCATTAGCCTCTGTCTTTACTCTAAGCTGCACACTTATTTCAACTTATTTGGCCTGTATGAGGCTGCTTACACACTGCTGCTGTGTGCATATACAGTATACTGATCTCAAGTCTGCTTGGGGCATCTCATTCTGTAACATACCATTAGCCTCTGTCTTTAATCTAAGCTGCACACTTATTTCAAGTCATTTTGCCTGTATGAGGCTGCTTACACACTGCTACTGTGTGCATATATACTGATCTCAAGTCTGCTTGGGGCATCCCATTCTGTAACATACCATTAGCCTCTGTCTTTACTCTAAGCTGCACAGTTATTTCAAGTGATTTGGCCTGTTGCAGCCTGCTTACACACTGCTGCTGTGTGCATATATACTGATCTCAAGTCTGCTTGGGGCATCCCATTCTGTAACATACCATTAGCCTCTGTCTTTACTCTAAGCTGCACAGTTATTTCAAGTGATTTGGCCTGTTGCAGCCTGCTTACACACTGCTGCTGTGTGCATATATACTGATCTCAAGTCTGCTTGGGGCATCCCATTCTGTAACATACCATTAGCCTCTGTCTTTACTCTAAGCTGCACACTTATTTCAAGTAATCTGGCCTGTATGAGGCTGCTTACACACTGCTGCTGTGTGCATATATACTGATCTCAAGTCTGCTTGGGGCATCCCATTCTGTAACATACCATTAGCCTCTGTCTTTACTCTAAGCTGCACACTTATTTCAACTAATTTGGCCTGTATGAGGCTGCTTACACACTGCTGCTGTGCGCATATATACTGATCTCAAGTCTGCTTGGGGCATCTCATTCTGTAACATACCATTAGCCTCTGTCTTTTCTCTAAGCTGCTCACTTATTTCAACTAATTTGGCCTGTATGAGGCTGCTTACACACTGCTGCTGTGTGCATATATACTGATCTCAAGTCTGCTTGGGGCATCCCATTCTGTAACATACCATTAGCCTCTGTCTTTACTCTAAACTGCACACTTATTTCAACTAATTTGGCCTGTATGAGGCTGCTTACACACTGCTGCTGTGTGCATATATACTGATCTCAAGTCTGCTTGGGGCATCCCATTCTGTAACATACCATTAGCCTCTCTATTTACTGTAAGATGCACACTCATTTCAACTAATTTGGCCTGTATGAGGCTGCTTACACACTGCTGCTGTGTGCATATATACTGATCTCAAGTCTGCTTGGGGCATCCCATTCTGTAACATACCATTAGCCTCTCTATTTACTGTAAGCTGCACACTCATTTCAACTAATTTGGCCTGTATGAGGCTGCTTACACACTGCTGCTGTGTGCATATATACTGATCTCAAGTCTGCTTGGGGCATCCCATTCAGTAACATACCATTAGCCTCTGTCTTTACTCTAAGCTGCACACTTATTTCAACTAATTTGGCCTGTATGAGGCTGCTTATACACTGCTGCTGTGTGCATATATACTGATCTCAAGTCTGCTTGGGGCATCCCATTCTGTAACATACTATTAGCCTTTCTATTTACTGTAAGCTGCACACTCATTTCAGCTAATTTGGCCTGTATGAGGCTGCTTACACACTGCTTCTGTGTGCATATATACTGATCCCAAGTCTGCTTGGGGCATCCCATTCTGTAACATACCATTAGCCTCTCTATTTACTGTAAGCTGCACACTCATTTAATCTAATTTGGCCTGTGTGAGGCGGCTTACACACTGCTGCTGTGTGCATATATACTGATCTCAAGTCTGCTTGGGGCATCCCATTCTGTAACATACCATTAGCCTCTCTATTTACTGTAAGCTGCATATTCATTTCAACTAATTTGGCCTGTATGAGGCTGCTTACACACTGCTGCTGTGTGCATATATACTGATCTCAAGTCTGCTTGGGGCATCCCATTCTGTAACATACCATTAGCCTCTCTATTTACTGTAAGCTGCACACTCATTTCAACTAATTTGGCCTGTATGACGCTGCTTACACACTGCTGCTGTGTGCATATATACTGATCTCAAGTCTGCTTGGGGCATCCCATTCTGTAACATACCATTAGCCTCTCTATTTACTGTAAGCTGCACACTTATTTCAAGTAATTTGGCCTGTATGAGGCTGCTTACACACTGCTGCTGTGTGCATATATACTGATCTCAAGTCTGCTTGGGGCATCCCATTCTGTAACATACCATTAGCCTCTGTCTTTACTCTAAGCTGCACACTTATTTCAACTTATTTGGCCTGTATGAGGCTGCTTACACACTGCTGCTGTGTGCATATACAGTATACTGATCTCAAGTCTGCTTGGGGCATCCCATTCTGTAACATACCATTAGCCTCTCTATTTACTGTAAGCTGCACTCATTTCAACTAATTTGGCCTGTATGAGGCTGCTTACACACTGCTGCTGTGTGCATATATACTGATCTCAAGTCTGCTTGGGGCATCCCATTCTGTAACATACCATTAGCCTCTCTATTTACTGTAAGCTGCACACTCATTTCAACTAATTTGGCCTGTATGAGGCTGCTTACACACTGCTGCTGTGTGCATATATACTGATCTCATGTCTGCTTGGGGCATCCCATTCTGTAACATACCATTAGCCTCTCTATTTACTGTAAGCTGCACACTCATTTCAACTAATTTGGCCTGTATGAGGCTGCTTACACACTGCTGCTGTGTGCATATATACTGATCTCAAGTCTGCTTGGGGCATCCCATTCTGTAACATACCATTAGCCTCTCTATTTACTGTAAGCTGCACACTCATTTCAACTAATTTGGCCTGTATTAGGCTGCTTACACACTGCTGCTGTGTGCATATATACTGATCTCAAGTCTGCTTGGGGCATCCCATTCTGTAACATACCATTAGCCTCTGTCTTTACTCTAAGCTGCACACTTATTTCAACTAATTTGGCCTGTATGAGGCTGCTTATACACTGCTGCTGTGTGCATATATACTGATCTCAAGTCTGCTTGGGGCATCCCATTCTGTAACATACTATTAGCCTTTCTATTTACTGTAAGCTGCACACTCATTTCAGCTAATTTGGCCTGTATGAGGCTGCTTACACACTGCTTCTGTGTACATATATACTGATCCCAAGTCTGCTTGGGGCATCCCATTCTGTAACATACCATTAGCCTCTCTATTTACTGTAAGCTGCACACTCATTTAATCTAATTTGGCCTGTATGAGGCGGCTTACACACTGCTGCTGTGTGCATATATACTGATCTCAAGTCTGCTTGGGGCATCCCATTCTGTAACATACCATTAGCCTCTCTATTTACTGTAAGCTGCATATTCATTTCAACTAATTTGGCCTGTATGAGGCTGCTTACACACTGCTGCTGTGTGCATATATACTGATCTCAAGTCTGCTTGGGGCATCCCATTCTGTAACATACCATTAGCCTCTCTATTTACTGTAAGCTGCACACTCATTTCAACTAATTTGCCCTGTATGAGGCTGCTTACACACTGCTGCTGTGTGCATATATACTGATCTCAAGTCTGCTTGGGGCATCCCATTCTGTAACATACCATTAGCCTCTCTATTTACTGTAAGCTGCACACACATTTCAACTAATTTGGCCTGTATGAGGCTGCTTACACACTGCTGCTGTGTGCATATATACTGATCTCAAGTCTGCTTGGGGCATCCCATTCTGTAACATACCATTAGCCTCTCTATTTACTGTAAGCTGCACATTTATTTCAAGTAATTTGGCCTGTATGAGGCTGCTTACACACTGCTGCTGTGTGCATATATACTGATCTCAAGTCTGCTTGGGGCATCCCATTCTGTAACATACCATTAGCCTCTGTCTTTACTCTAAGCTGCCCACTTATTTCAACTTATTTGGCCTGTATGAGGCTGCTTACACACTGCTGCTGTGTGCATATACAGTATACTGATCTCAAGTCTGCTTGGGGCATCCCATTCTGTAACATACCATTAGCCTCTGTCTTTACTCTAAGCTGTACACTTATTTCAAGTCATTTGGCCTGTATGAGGCTGCTTACACACTGCTACTGTGTGCATATATACTGATCTCAAGTCTGCTTGGGGCATCCCATTCTGTAACATACCATTAGCCTCTGTCTTTACTCTAAGCTGCACAGTTATTTCAAGTGATTTGGCCTGTTGCAGCCTGCTTACACACTGCTGCTGTGTGCATATATACTGATCTCAAGTCTGCTTGGGGCATCCCATTCTGTAACATACCATTAGCCTCTGTCTTTACTCTAAGCTGCACAGTTATTTCAAGTGATTTGGCCTGTTGCAGCCTGCTTACACACTGCTGCTGTGTGCATATATACTGATCTCAAGTCTGCTAGGGGCATCCCATTCTGTAACATACCATTAGCCTCTGTCTTTACTCTAAGCTGCACACTTATTTCAAGTAATTTGGCCTGTATGAGGCTGCTTACACACTGCTGCTGTGTGCATATATACTGATCTCAAGTCTGCTTGGGGCATCCCATTCTGTAACATACCATTAGCCTCTGTCTTTACTCTAAGCTGCACACTTATTTCAACTAATTTGGCCTGTATGAGGCTGCTTACACACTGCTGCTGTGCGCATATATACTGATCTCAAGTCTGCTTGGGGCATCCCATTCTGTAACATACCATTAGCCTCTGTCTTTACTCTAAGCTGCTCACTTATTTCAACTAATTTGGCCTGTATGAGGCTGCTTACACACTGCTGCTGTGTGCATATATACTGATCTCAAGTCTGCTTGGGGCATCCCATTCTGTAACATACCATTAGCCTCTGTCTTTACTCTAAACTGCACACTTATTTCAACTAATTTGGCCTGTATGAGGCTGCTTACACACTGCTGCTGTGTGCATATATACTGATCTCAAGTCTGCTTGGGGCATCCCATTCTGTAACATACCATTAGCCTCTCTATTTACTGTAAGCTGCACACTCATTTCAACTAATTTGGCCTGTATGAGGCTGCTTACACACTGCTGCTGTGTGCATATATACTGATCTCAAGTCTGCTTGGGGCATCCCATTCTGTAACATACCATTAGCCTCTCTATTTACTGTAAGCTGCACACTCATTTCAACTAATTTGGCCTGTATGAGGCTGCTTACACACTGCTGCTGTGTGCATATATACTGATCTCAAGTCTGCTTGGGGCATCCCATTCTGTAACATACCATTAGCCTCTGTCTTTACTCTAAGCTGCACACTTATTTCAACTAATTTGGCCTGTATGAGGCTGCTTATACACTGCTGCTGTGTGCATATATACTGATCTCAAGTCTGCTTGGGGCATCCCATTCTGTAACATACTATTAGCCTTTCTATTTACTGTAAGCTGCACACTCATTTCAGCCAATTTGGCCTGTATGAGGCTGCTTACACACTGCTTCTGTGTGCATATATACTGATCCCAAGTCTGCTTGGGGCATCCCATTCTGTAACATACCATTAGCCTCTCTATTTACTGTAAGCTGCACACTCATTTAATCTAATTTGGCCTGTATGAGGCGGCTTACACACTGCTGCTGTGTGCATATATACTGATCTCAAGTCTGCTTGGGGCATCCCATTCTGTAACATACCATTAGCCTCTGTCTTTACTCTAAGCTGCACACTTATTTCAACTAATTTGGCCTGTATGAGGCTGCTTATACACTGCTGCTGTGTGCATATATACTGATCTCAAGTCTGCTTGGGGCATCCCATTCTGTAACATACTATTAGCCTTTCTATTTACTGTAAGCTGCACACTCATTTCAGCCAATTTGGCCTGTATGAGGCTGCTTACACACTGCTTCTGTGTGCATATATACTGATCCCAAGTCTGCTTGGGGCATCCCATTCTGTAACATACCATTAGCCTCTCTATTTACTGTAAGCTGCACACTCATTTAATCTAATTTGGCCTGTATGAGGCGGCTTACACACTGCTGCTGTGTGCATATATACTGATCTCAAGTCTGCTTGGGGCATCCCATTCTGTAACATACCATTAGCCTCTCTATTTACTGTAAGCTGCATATTCATTTCAACTAATTTGGCCTGTATGAGGCTGCTTACACACTGCTGCTGTGTGCATATATACTGATCTCAAGTCTGCTTGGGGCATCCCATTCTGTAACATACCATTAGCCTCTCTATTTACTGTAAGCTGCATATTCATTTCAACTAATTTGGCCTGTATGAGGCTGCTTACACACTGCTGCTGTGTGCATATATACTGATCTCAAGTCTGCTTGGGGCATCCCATTCTGTAACATACCATTAGCCTCTCTATTTACTGTAAGCTGCACACTTATTTCAACTAATTTGGCCTGTATGAGGCTGCTTACACACTGCTGCTGTGTGCATATATACTGATCTCAAGTCTGCTTGGGGCATCCCATTCTGTAACATACCATTAGCCTCTGTATTTACTGTAAGCTGCACACTCATTTCAACTAATTTGGCCTGTATGAGGCTGCTTACACACTGCTGCTGTGTGCATATATACTGATCTCAAGTCTGCTTGGGGCATCCCATTCTGTAACATACCATTAGCCTCTTTATTTACTGTAAGCTGCACACTTATTTCAAGTAATTTGGCCTGTATGAGGCTGCTTACACACTGCTGCTGTGTGCATATATACTGATCTCAAGTCTGCTTGGGGCATCCCATTCTGAAACATACCATTAGCCTCTGTCTTTACTCTAAGCTGCACACTTATTTCAAATTATTTGGCCTGTATGAGGCTGCTTACACACTGCTGCTGTGTGCATATACAGTATACTGATCTCAAGTCTGCTTAGGGCATCTCATTCTGTAACATACCATTAGCCTCTGTCTTTAATCTAAGCTGCACACTTATTTCAAGTCATTTTGCCTGTATGAGGCTGCTTACACACTGCTACTGTGTGCATATATACTGATCTCAAGTCTGCTTGGGGCATCCCATTCTGTAACATACCATTAGCCTCTGTCTTTACTCTAAGCTGCACAGTTATTTCAAGTGATTTGGCCTGTTGCAGCCTGCTTACACACTGCTGCTGTGTGCATATATACTGATCTCAAGTCTGCTTGGGGCATCCCATTCTGTAACATACCATTAGCCTCTGTCTTTACTCTAAGCTGCACAGTTATTTCAAGTGATTTGGCCTGTTGCAGCCTGCTTACACACTGCTGCTGTGTGCATATATACTGATCTCAAGTCTGCTTGGGGCATCCCATTCTGTAACATACCATTAGCCTCTGTCTTTACTCTAAGCTGCACACTTATTTCAAGTAATCTGGCCTGTATGAGGCTGCTTACACACTGCTGCTGTGTGCATATATACTGATCTCAAGTCTGCTTGGGGCATCCCATTCTGTAACATACCATTAGTCTCTGTCTTTACTCTAAGCTGCACACTTATTTCAACTAATTTGGCCTGTATGAGGCTGCTTACACACTGCTGCTGTGCGCATATATACTGATCTCAAGTCTGCTTGGGGCATCTCATTCTGTAACATACCATTAGCCTCTGTCTTTTCTCTAAGCTGCTCACTTATTTCAACTAATTTGGCCTGTATGAGGCTGCTTACACACTGCTGCTGTGTGCATATATACTGATCTCAAGTCTGCTTGGGGCATCCCATTCTGTAACATACCATTAGCCTCTGTCTTTACTCTAAACTGCACACTTATTTCAACTAATTTGGCCTGTATGAGGCTGCTTACACACTGCTGCTGTGTGCATATATACTGATCTCAAGTCTGCTTGGGGCATCCCATTCTGTAACATACCATTAGCCTCTCTATTTACTGTAAGATGCACACTCATTTCAACTAATTTGGCCTGTATGAGGCTGCTTACACACTGCTGCTGTGTGCATATATACTGATCTCAAGTCTGCTTGGGGCATCCCATTCTGTAACATACCATTAGCCTCTCTATTTACTGTAAGCTGCACACTCATTTCAACTAATTTGGCCTGTATGAGGCTGCTTACACACTGCTGCTGTGTGCATATATACTGATCTCAAGTCTGCTTGGGGCATCCCATTCTGTAACATACCATTAGCCTCTGTCTTTACTCTAAGCTGCACACTTATTTCAACTAATTTGGCCTGTATGAGGCTGCTTATACACTGCTGCTGTGTGCATATATACTGATCTCAAGTCTGCTTGGGGCATCCCATTCTGTAACATACTATTAGCCTTTCTATTTACTGTAAGCTGCACACTCATTTCAGCTAATTTGGCCTGTATGAGGCTGCTTACACACTGCTTCTGTGTGCATATATACTGATCCCAAGTCTGCTTGGGGCATCCCATTCTGTAACATACCATTAGCCTCTCTATTTACTGTAAGCTGCACACTCATTTAATCTAATTTGGCCTGTATGAGGCGGCTTACACACTGCTGCTGTGTGCATATATACTGATCTCAAGTCTGCTTGGGGCATCCCATTCTGTAACATACCATTAGCCTCTCTATTTACTGTAAGCTGCATATTCATTTCAACTAATTTGGCCTGTATGAGGCTGCTTACACACTGCTGCTGTGTGCATATATACTGATCTCAAGTCTGCTTGGGGCATCCCATTCTGTAACATACCATTAGCCTCTCTATTTACTGTAAGCTGCACACTTATTTCAACTAATTTGGCCTGTATGAGGCTGCTTACACACTGCTGCTGTGTGCATATATACTGATCTCAAGTCTGCTTGGGGCATCCCATTCTGTAACATACCATTAGCCTCTCTATTTACTGTAAGCTGCACACTCATTTCAACTAATTTGGCCTGTATGAGGCTGCTTACACACTGCTGCTGTGTGCATATATACTGATCTCAAGTCTGCTTGGGGCATCCCATTCTGTAACATACCATTAGCCTCTCTATTTACTGTAAGCTGCACACTTATTTCAAGTAATTTGGCCTGTATGAGGCTGCTTACACACTGCTGCTGTGTGCATATATACTGATCTCAAGTCTGCTTGGGGCATCCCATTCTGTAACATACCATTAGCCTCTGTCTTTACTCTAAGCTGCACACTTATTTCAACTTATTTGGCCTGTATGAGGCTGCTTACACACTGCTGCTGTGTGCATATACAGTATACTGATCTCAAGTCTGCTTGGGGCATCCCATCCTGTAACATACCATTAGCCTCTGTCTTTACTCTAAGCTGCACACTTATTTCAAGTCATTTGGCCTGTATGAGGCTGCTTACACACTGCTACTGTGTGCATATATACTGATCTCAAGTCTGCTTGGGGCATCCCATTCTGTAACATACCATTAGCCTCTGTCTTTACTCTAAGCTGCACAGTTATTTCAAGTGATTTGGCCTGTTGCAGCCTGCTTACACACTGCTGCTGTGTGCATATATACTGATCTCAAGTCTGCTTGGGGCATCCCATTCTGTAACATACCATTAGCCTCTGTCTTTACTCTAAGCTGCACAGTTATTTCAAGTGATTTGGCCTGTTGCAGCCTGCTTACACACTGCTGCTGTGTGCATATATACTGATCTCAAGTCTGCTTGGGGCATCCCATTCTGTAACATACCATTAGCCTCTGTCTTTACTCTAAGCTGCACACTTATTTCAAGTAATCTGGCCTGTATGAGGCTGCTTACACACTGCTGCTGTGTGCATATATACTGATCTCAAGTCTGCTTGGGGCATCCCATTCTGTAACATACCATTAGCCTCTGTCTTTACTCTAAGCTGCACACTTATTTCAACTAATTTGGCCTGTATGAGGCTGCTTACACACTGCTGCTGTGCGCATATATACTGATCTCAAGTCTGCTTGGGGCATCCCATTCTGTAACATACCATTAGCCTCTGTCTTTACTCTAAGCTGCTCACTTATTTCAACTAATTTGGCCTGTATGAGGCTGCTTACACACTGCTGCTGTGTGCATATATACTGATCTCAAGTCTGCTTGGGGCATCCCATTCTGTAGCATACCATTAGCCTCTGTCTTTACTCTAAACTGCACACTTATTTCAACTAATTTGGCCTGTATGAGGCTGCTTACACACTGCTGCTGTGTGCATATATACTGATCTCAAGTCTGCTTGGGGCATCCCATTCTGTAACATATCATTAGCCTCTGTCTTTACTCTAAGCTGCACACTTATTTCAACTAATTTGGCCTGTATGAGGCTGCTTACACACTGCTGCTGTGTGCATATATACTGATCTCAAGTCTGCTTGGGGCATCCCATTCTGTAACATACCATTAACCTCTGTCTTTACTCTAAGCTGCACAGTTATTTCAAGTGATTTGGCCTGTTGCAGCCTGCTTACACACTGCAGCTGTGTGCATATATACTGATCTCTAATCTGCTTGGGGCATCCCATTCTGTAGCATACCATTAGCCTCTGTCGTTACTCTAAGCTGCACAGTTATTTCAAGTGATTTGGCCTGTTGCAGCCTGCTTACACACTGCTGCTGTGTGCATATATACTGATCTCAAGTCTGCTTGGGGCATCCCATTCTGTAACATAACATTAGCCTCTGTCGTTACTCTAAGCTGCACAGTTATTTCAAGTGATTTGGCCTGTTGCATCCTGCTTACACACTGCTGCTATGTGCATATATACTGATCTCAAGTTAGCTTTGGGGCATCCCATTCTGTAACATACCATTAGCCTCTGCATTCACTGTAAGCTGCACAGTTATTTAAAGTAATTTGGCCTGTTTCAGCCTGCTTACACACTGCTGCTGTGTGCATATATTACTGATCTCAAGTCTGCTTGGGGCATCCCATTCTGTAACATACCATTAGCCTCTGTCTTTACTCTAAGCTGCACACTTATTTCAAGTAATTTGGCCTGTTGGAGCCTGCTTAGACACTGTTGCTGTGCATATATACTGATCTCAGGTCTGCTGTGGGGGCATCCCATTTGTTTTTGACTGCTTTTAATAAACCAGGCCGCAGGGCACCGCAAAACTGCACATTGAACCCTATCTGTTTATACTAAATAAGGAAATACATAAAAATGTCAGGCAGACAAGTGCCAGGATGTTCAAAGAGGAGTGGCAGAGGCCAAGATTCAGCAGGCAGAGGTCGCTGCAGACTAGGGGCGAGTGGCAGCAGGAGTCACTGTGAGAGACCTGGTCTGCCAGTATCTGCTAGCGGTCGTGTCTCCACCAGTAACGCATCTGCCGTGGTAGATTAGTTAACGCGCTCATCAACAACATCATCCCAACTTACGTCTGAGACCCCCAGTCTAGGGTCGGTAGGTTCCTCTGACACAACCCTGAGTTGGCATGCCCCGAGAGCAGTCCCTGTCCTCCCATTGCCTCTGTCCTATGCCGTTCCCTCCCCCAGCGACGTATCCTATGCTTTGGGTTCAGCTTCACTCTTTAATGAGGAGGACGATCAGATAGAGGACAGTCAGCAGCTACTGCCCAGCCAAGAAATGGAGGTGGCTTCTTTAGCTAGGCAGACAAATAGTGATGTGGACAGTGTCGTGGGTGCTGCGAGCGTTCCAGCTCCTGCGCCAGACACTGTTGATGAAACCACGAACATCAGTGACGTACAGCCACAACTCGGTGATAATGATGATGACGATGAAGCCGATCGCACTTGGGAGCCGGGTGATGAAGGGGCTTCATCGTCATCATCAGGAGAAGAGGGGCGCAGGTTGCCCCGGAGTCAGCAGCTCAGGCAGCAAGGTGTTAGCAGCATGGTTGGCAAGCAGCATGGAGGCACAATTGTAAAGCCTGGAGCCAAACGGGGCCGGGGCCGGGGTAGAGCACCTGCTGCGCGGCAGAATACCTTATCGGGAGGTAGTGGGGCAGGGGTTCCTGGAGTTGGCGACATTCTGTAACATACCATTAGCCTCTGTCTTTACTCTAACCTGCACAGTTATTTCAAGTGATTTGGCCTGTTGCAGCCTGCTTACACACTGCTGCTGTGTGCATATATACTGATCTCAAGTCTGCTTGGGGCATCCCATTCTGTAACATACCATTAGCCTCTGTCTTTACTCTAAGCTGCACAGTTATTTCAAGTGATTTGGCCTGTTGCAGCCTGCTTACACACTGCTGCTGTGTGCATATATACTGATCTCAAGTCTGCTTGGGGCATCCCATTCTGTAACATACCATTAGCCTCTGTCTTTACTCTAAGCTGCACACTTATTTCAAGTAATTTGGCCTGTATGAGGCTGCTTACACACTGCTGCTGTGTGCATATATACTGATCTCAAGTCTGCTTGGGGCATCCCATTCTGTAACATACCATTAGCCTCTGTCTTTACTCTAAGCTGCACACTTATTTCAACTAATTTGGCCTGTATGAGGCTGCTTACACACTGCTGCTGTGCGCATATATACTGATCTCAAGTCTGCTTGGGGCATCCCATTCTGTAACATACCATTAGCCTCTGTCTTTACTCTAAGCTGCTCACTTATTTCAACTAATTTGGCCTGTATGAGGCTGCTTACACACTGCTGCTGTGTGCATATATACTGATCTCAAGTCTGCTTGGGGCATCCCATTCTGTAACATATCATTAGCCTCTGTCTTTACTCTAAGCTGCACACTTATTTCAACTAATTTGGCCTGTATGAGGCTGCTTACACACTGCTGCTGTGTGCATATATACTGATCTCAAGTCTGCTTGGGGCATCCCATTCTGTAACATACCATTAGCCTCTGTCTTTACTCTAAGCTGCACACTTATTTCAAGTAATTTGGCCTGTATGAGGCTGCTTACACACTGCTGCTGTGTGTATATATACTGATCTCAAGTCTGCTTGGGGCATCCCATTCTGTAACATACCATTAACCTCTGTCTTTACTCTAAGCTGCACAGTTATTTCAAGTGATTTGGCCTGTTGCAGCCTGCTTACACACTGCAGCTGTGTGCATATATACTGATCTCTAATCTGCTTGGGGCATCCCATTCTGTAGCATACCATTAGCCTCTGTCCTTACTCTAAGCTGCACAGTTATTTCAAGTGATTTGGCCTGTTGCAGCCTGCTTACACACTGCTGCTGTGTGCATATATACTGATCTCAAGTCTGCTTGGGGCATCCCATTCTGTAACATAACATTAGCCTCTGTCGTTACTCTAAGCTGCACAGTTATTTCAAGTGATTTGGCCTGTTGCAGCCTGCTTACACACTGCTGCTATGTGCATATATACTGATCTCAAGTTAGCTTTGGGGCATCCCATTCTGTAACATACCATTAGCCTCTGCATTCACTGTAAGCTGCACAGTTATTTAAAGTAATTTGGCCTGTTTCAGCCTGCTTACACACTGCTGCTGTGTGCATATATTACTGATCTCAAGTCTGCTTGGGGCATCCCATTCTGTAACATACCATTAGCCTCTGTCTTTACTCTAAGCTGCACACTTATTTCAAGTAATTTGGCCTATTGGAGCCTGCTTAGACACTGTTGCTGTGCATATATACTGATCTCAGGTCTGCTGTGGGGGCATCCCATTTGTTTTTGACTGCTTTTAATAAACCAGGCCGCAGGGCACCGCAAAACTGCACATTGAACCCTATCTGTTTATACTAAATAAGGAAATACATAAAAATGTCAGGCAGACAAGTGCCAGGATGTTCAGAGAGGAGTGGCAGAGGCCAAGATTCAGCAGGCAGAGGTCGCAGCAGACTAGGGGCGAGTGGCAGCAGGAGTCACTGTGAGAGGCCTGGTCTGCCAGTATCTGCTAGCGGTCGTGTCTCCACCAGTAACGCATCTGCCGTGGTAGATTAGTTAACGCGCTCATCAACAACATCATCCCAACTTACGTCTGAGACCCCCAGTCTAGGGTCGGTAGGTTCCTCTGACACAACCCTGAGTTGGCATGCCCCGAGAGCAGTCCCTGTCCTCCCATTGCCTCTGTCCTATGCCGTTCCCTCCCCCAGCGACGTATCCTATGCTTTGGGTTCAGCTTCACTCTTTAATGAGGAGGACGATCAGATAGAGGACAGTCAGCAGCTACTGCCCAGCCAAGAAATGGAGGTGGCTTCTTTAGCTAGGCAGACAAATAGTGATGTGGACAGTGTCGTGGGTGCTGCGAGCGTTCCAGCTCCTGCGCCAGACACTGTTGATGAAACCACGAACATCAGTGACGTACAGCCACAACTCGGTGATAATGATGATGACGATGAAGCCGATCGCACTTGGGAGCCGGGTGATGAAGGGGCTTCATCGTCATCATCAGGAGAAAAGGGGCGCAGGTTGCCCCGGAGTCAGCAGCTCAGGCAGCAAGGTGTTAGCAGCATGGTTGGCAAGCAGCATGGAGGCACAATTGTAAAGCCTGGAGCCAAACGGGGCCGGGGCCGGGGTAGAGCACCTGCTGCGCGGCAGAATACCTTATCGGGAGGTAGTGGGGCAGGGGTTCCTGGAGTTGGCGACATTCTGTAACATACCATTAGCCTCTGTCTTTACTCTAACCTGCACAGTTATTTCAAGTGATTTGGCCTGTTGCAGCCTGCTTACACACTGCTGCTGTGTGCATATATTCTGATCTCAAGTCTGCTTGGGGCATCCCATTCTGTAACATACCATTAGCCTCTGTCTTTACTCTAAGCTGCACAGTTATTTCAAGTGATTTGGCCTGTTGCAGCCTGCTTACACACTGCTGCTGTGTGCATATATACTGATCTCAAGTCTGCTTGGGGCATCCCATTCTGTAACATACCATTAGCCTCTGTCTTTACTCTAAGCTGCACACTTATTTCAAGTAATTTGGCCTGTATGAGGCTGCTTACACACTGCTGCTGTGTGCATATATACTGATCTCAAGTCTGCTTGGGGCATCCCATTCTGTAACATACCATTAGCCTCTGTCTTTACTCTAAGCTGCACACTTATTTCAACTAATTTGGCCTGTATGAGGCTGCTTACACACTGCTGCTGTGCGCATATATACTGATCTCAAGTCTGCTTGGGGCATCCCATTCTGTAACATACCATTAGCCTCTGTCTTTACTCTAAGCTGCTCACTTATTTCAACTAATTTGGCCTGTATGAGGCTGCTTACACACTGCTGCTGTGTGCATATATACTGATCTCAAGTCTGCTTGGGGCATCCCATTCTGTAACATACCATTAGCCTCTGTCTTTACTCTAAACTGCACACTTATTTCAACTAATTTGGCCTGTATGAGGCTGCTTACACACTGCTGCTGTGTGCATATATACTGATCTCAAGTCTGCTTGGGGCATCCCATTCTGTAACATACCATTAGCCTCTGTCTTTACTCTAAGCTGCACACTTATTTCGAGTAATTTGGCCTGTATGAGGCTGCTTACACACTGCTGCTGTGTGCATATATACTGATCTCAAGTCTGCGTGGGGCATCCCATTCTGTAACATACCATTAACCTCTGTCTTTACTCTAAGCTGCACAGTTATTTCAAGTGATTTGGCCTGTTGCAGCCTGCTTACACACTGCTGCTGTGTGCATATATACTGATCTCTAATCTGCTTGGGGCATCCCATTCTGTAGCATACCATTAGCCTCTGTCCTTACTCTAAGCTGCACAGTTATTTCAAGTGATTTGGCCTGTTGCAGCCTGCTTACACACTGCTGCTGTGTGCATATATACTGATCTCAAGTCTGCTTGGGGCATCCCATTCTGTAACATAACATTAGCCTCTGTCGTTACTCTAAGCTGCACAGTTATTTCAAGTGATTTGGCCTGTTGCAGCCTGCTTACACACTGCTGCTATGTGCATATATACTGATCTCAAGTCAGCTTTGGGGCATCCCATTCTGTAACATACCATTAGCCTCTGCATTCACTGTAAGCTGCACAGTTATTTAAAGTAATTTGGCCTGTTTCAGCCTGCTTACACACTGCTGCTGTGTGCATATATTACTGATCTCAAGTCTGCTTGGGGCATCCCATTCTGTAACATACCATTAGCCTCTGTCTTTACTCTAAGCTGCACACTTATTTCAAGTAATTTGGCCTGTTGGAGCCTGCTTAGACACTGTTGCTGTGCATATATACTGATTTCAGGTCTGCTGTGGGGGCATCCCATTTGTTTTTGACTGCTTTTAATAAACCAGGCCGCAGGGCATCGCAAAACTGCACATTGAACCCTATCTGTTTATACTAAATAAGGAAATACATAAAAATGTCAGCTAGACAAGTGCCAGGATGTTCAAAGAGGAGTGGCAGAGGCCAAGATTCAGCAGGCAGAGGTCGCAGCAGACTAGGGGCGAGTGGCAGCAGGAGTCACGGTGAGAGATCTGGTCTGCCAGTATCTGCTAGCGGTCGTGTCTCCACCAGTAACGCATCTGCCGTGGTAGATTAGTTAACGCGCTCATCAACAACATCATCCCAACTTACGTCTGAGACCCCCAGTCTAGGGTCGGTAGGTTCCTCTGACACAACCCTGAGTTGGCATGCCCCGAGAGCAGTCCCTGTCCTCCCATTGCCTCTGTCCTACGCCGTTCCCTCCCCCAGTGACGTATCCTATGCTTTGGGTTCAGCTTCACTCTTTAATGAGGAGGACGATCAGATAGAGGACAGTCAGCAGCTACTGCCCAGCCAAGAAATGGAGGTGGCTTCTTTAGCTAGGCAGACAAATAGTGATGTGGACAGTGTCGTGGGTGCTGCGAGCGTTCCAGCTCCTGCGCCAGACACTGTTGATGAATCCACGAACATCAGTGACGTACAGCCACAACTCGGTGATAATGATGATGACGATGAAGCCGATCGCACTTGGGAGCCGGGTGATGAAGGGGCTTCATCGTCATCATCAGGAGAAGAGGGGCGCAGGTTGCCCCGGAGTCAGCAGCTCAGGCAGCAAGGTGTTAGCAGCATGGTTGGCAAGCAGCATGGAGGCACAATTGTAAAGCCTGGAGCCAAACGGGGCCGGGGTAGAGCACCTGCTGCACGGCAGGCTACCTTATCGGGAGGTAGTGGGGCAGGGGTTCCTGGAGTTGGCGACAATAGCAGCGAATCAGTGAGGCCTGTTGGTGGGAAAAGTAGCTACTCGGCAGTGTGGCAGTTTTTCCTGAAGCATCCGCAGGAGGGTAACATGGCCACATGCAAGATATGTAGGCAGAAGGTGAAGCGTGGCCAGGGTCCAAATGTTGGCACCACGGCCCTGCATCAACATATGCAGCGTCACCATAAAGCGGCCTGGGAGAACCTAGGCTCCGGAGAGGTGGGCCAGACTGCTTCCTCACTGAGTGGCACGCCGCTCCCAATTTCTGCCAGCCAAGGCTCCAGCACCTCAGCCGAAGGCAGCTGTGTGTCATACCCATCCTCTGTCGCTCCTGCTCCTCCTCCTCCTCCAAGTCATGCATCCCGCCAGCAATCCATCAGCGAAGCCATGTCCAAGAGACAGCAGTATGCGCCCACTCATCCTACGGCGCAGAAGCTGAATGTGCTCCTGTCCAAGTTGCTGGTGCTGCAGTCGCTCCCTTTTCAGGTGGTGGACTCTGCACCTTTCAGAGAACTGATGGCTTGTGCCGAGCCGAGGTGGAGAGTCCCAAGCCGTCATTTCTTTGCCAAGAAGGCAGTACCAGCGCTGCACACTTTTGTTGAACAGAAGGTGGGCCAGTCCTTGAGCCTGTCGGTGTGTAGCAAAGTGCATGGCAGCGCCGACGTCTGGAGCTGTAACTACGGTCAGGGACAGTACATGTCGTTTACGGCCCACTGGGTGAATGTGGCCCCTTTGCAGCAGCAACTTGGAAAGGTCACGCCGCTTCGGCCTCCGTGTTCCCTGCCCGTTGGGCCTGTGACACTGTGCGACTCGGCCTCCTCATCCTCCGCCATCTCCTCACCCTCCACTGTAGGCTCAAGTCTCAGTGCCCCTCCAGTCTACCATGTGTGCAGGGCACGGAGGTGTCACGCAGTGCTTCACATGGTTTGTCTTGGCGAACGGAGTCACACAGGGGAGGAACTGCTTAAATTTATTCATCAGGAAATCCAAACATGGCTTACTCCAAGAAAACTTAAAATGGGAATCATGGTGACTGACAATGGGAAGAACATTTTGTCTGCGCTGCGCCAAGGAAGCCTGACCCATGCCACCTGCATGGCTCACGTCTTCAATCTGGTTGTCAAGCTGTTTCTGAAGTGTTCCCCCCATCTGCAAGACATCCTAACAACTTCAAGGAAACTGCATGCACTTATACACCGCCAAACACACCCTTCTTGAGCTACAGCGTCAGAACGGTATCCCCCAACATAGTCTGATTTGCGATGTTTCCACCCATTGGAATTCCACCCTTCACATGTTGGACCGATTATATGAACAGAGAAAAGCCATCACGGATTTCCTGATGATCCAAGCAGATAGGGGGACTCCCCTGTGTAACTTCAATGTCAACCAGTGGCAGCTCATACGTGACACCTGCCGTTTGCTCAGGCCCTTTGAGGAAGCCACTTTATTTGCCAGTCGGCAGGATTACGGGATGAACGACGTGATTCCACTGCTTCATGTACTACAGCACATGTTGGAAACCATGGCTGGTCAGGGCACTGGAGACATGGCGTTTACATCTTACGGCCACTTGAACCCCGTTGCAGCTGAACTGGAGGAGGAGGAGGAAGAGGAGGAGGAGTTGCCCAGCGAAACACAGTTTAGGCTTGGCGAAATGGCTGGTTTATCTAGTCAGCGGACAGGAGAGGAGGAGCAGGAGCAGCCAGAGGAGCTAGAGGTTTTTGAGGAAGGCGAGACAGAGGACCCGGGCACACCGTGGCAGTATGCAGTGGAGATGGAGACAGGTAGTCCATCCGAGTCACTTGCGCAAATGGCAGGAAGCATGCTCACGTGCTTGCGTAGTGACACCAGAATTGTTTCCATCTGTCGGCGGGATGACTTCTGGCTGTCCACCTTATTGGACCCTCGCTTCCGGCACAAAATGGGGGCATTTTTTAAACCCACCGAGAGGGAGGACAAACTGAACTACTACAAAGACATTCTACGTAGGCAGTTGGCCGATGCCTATCTGCGCCATGGTCCATACTCTCGCAGATCTGACTCGAGGGGACCTCTGCGCTCACCTTCCACTGCCATGGCTGCTGGGGGGGTTGGCAGGAGCAGCAGCAGCAGCTCCATCAGCAGCAGCCTCAGTCTTCAGTCGCTAATGAGTAGCTTTCTACACCCGCATAGTGAGGCTACTCATGAGCAGCAGGAAGACCTGGAGCAGGACCTGAACCAGCAGGTCATGTCATACTTTGACATGACCATGCCAACACACCTTGTGGATCCGCTGGACTTCTGGGCAGCCAAACTTGAATTGTGGCCGCAACTAGCAGTGTTTGCCCTGGAAAAGCTGTCCTGCCCAGCCAGTAGCGTGCCATCTGAGCGGGTGTTTAGTGCGGCGGGGGCCATAGTTACGGCGCCTGTCAACTAAAAATGTGGAGAGACTCACCTTTGTCAAAATGAATCAGGGATGGATCAGCCAGGATTTCCACCCACCAATGCCTGATGCATGCGACTAGATTCAGCATGGTGCCACGTTTTACACTTTCCAAATGGTGCAAAACATATTTATGTCTTTAGGCCAAGTTGCTGATGCCAACTCCAGGGTGTGATTCATCCAATTTTTGGGCTCCTGAAGCCAACCCCAGTGTCTCTTTAAAGTAATGTTTGGGCTCCTGCTGATGCTGCCAACTCCAGGGTGTGATTCATCCAATTTTTGGGCTCCTGAAGCCAACTCCAGTGTCTCTTTAAAGTAATGTTTGGGCTCCTGCTGCTGCTGCTAATGCCAACTCCAGGGTGTGTTTCATCCAATTTTTGGGCTTCTGCTGCAAACCCCAGTGTCTCTGTAAAGTAATGTTTGGGCTCCTGCTGCTGCCAACTCCAGGGTGTGAATCATCCAATTTTTGGGCTCCTGAAGCCAACTCCAGTGTCTCTTTAAAGTAATGTTTGGGCTCCTGCTGCTGCTGCTGCTGCCAACTCCAGGGTGTGATTCATCCAATTTTTGGGCTCCTGAAGCCAACTCCAGTGTCTCTTTAAAGTAATGTTTGGGCTCCTGCTGCTGCTGCTGCCAACTCCAGGGTGTTAATCATCCAATTTTTGGGCTCCTGAAGCCAACTCCAGTGTCTCTTTAAAGTAATGTTTGGGCTCCTGCTGCTGCTGCCAACTCCAGGGTGTGATTCATCCAATTTTTGGGCTCCTGAAGCCAACCCCAGTGTCTCTTTAAAGTAATGTTTGGGCTCCTGCTGCTGCTGCTGCTGCCAACTCCAGGGTGTGATTCATCCAATCTTTGGGCTCCTGCTGCCAACTCCAGTGTCTCTTTAAAGTAATGTTTGGGCTCCTGCTGCTGCTGCTGCCAACTCCAGGGTGTGATTCATCCAATTTTTGGGCTCCTGAAGCCAACTCCAGTGTCTCTTTAAAGTAATGTTTGGGCTCCTGCTGCTGCTGCTGCCAACTCCAGGGTGTGATTCATCCAATTTTTGGGCTCCTGAAGCCAACCCCAGTGTCTCTTTAAAGTAATGTTTGGGCTCCTGCTGCTGCTGCTGCTGCCAACTCCAGGGTGTGATTCATCCAATTTTGGGCTCCTGCTGCCAAATCCAGTGTCTCTTTAAAGTAATATTTGGGCTCCTGCTGCTGCTGCTTGCAACTGCAGGGTGTGATTCATCCAATCTTTGGGCTCCTGCAGCCAACTCCAGTGTCTCTTTCAAGCTATGTTTGGGCTCCTGCTGCTGCTGCTGCTTGAAACTCCAGGGTGTGTCAGTCAATTTTTGGGCTCCTGCTGCTGCCAACTCCAGTGTCTCTTTCAGCCAATGTTTGGGCTCCTGCTGCTGCTTACAACTCCAGGGTGTGATTCATCCAATTTTTGGGCTCCTGCTGCTGCCAACTCCAGTGTCTCTTTAAAGCAATGTTTGGGCTCCTGCCCCTCATAGTGATGCCACTTAAATTCTCTGCAATTGTGCCGCTCTGCGATTCTATTAGCGATGCCTCTGATCTGCATGTGATATTTATTTACAGTATTATTTAACTAACCCAGCACACATCCTATGCGTGTTACAGTAAGGCAAAATGGTTTACAACCCTATTGAGGCTCTAGGAGGCTCAGAAATAGCCGTTTTTAATAGAGATTCGTCGCGAATAAATTCGGGTCGAAACGATTTTTGTCGGAAGATTCAGCGAATCAGTCGAATCGAATTTTTCAAAAGTTCGCTCATCTCTAATGATAATAATCACATTTAAAGTACACCTAAGGTAAAAAATAAAAGAAGTATAGTGGTGCTGAATAGACACCTAAGACGCCGATTCATTAATAGCGGCAGGTAGCGACAGTTGAGCGACTGTAGCGGCATTTTCAGAGCGCCCGCTAGTAGTCGATGTGCTTGGCCGTTGTTCTGTAGTTGATAGCGAAACAGTCGGTTTGCCGTAATGTTGAATATTGGGTGAGGAGTGGCTATTTGACAGGTTCCGCGCTGTATGGGAGCGCATGATAGCGACTGGCCCTAGAGACCGGCTCCCACCATATTCATTAAAAAATCACGCTCAAAAAATTCTTGCGCTGTAAAATGCATGTTTAAACCCCAGAGCGCTGGAGGCGATGGGTTAAAAGTAGTTTTTTAACCCCCAAACCACCATATTTTTGGAAACCCAAAAAAAAAAGTTTTATAAATAATTTAGTAATATGAATACATTAATATCAGACCTGTAATATCAATTCTGTACACTTTTTTTTTACATTTTTTTTCCCTTAAAAAAATTATCTAAAATGGCAGAAGTGGTCACAGAATTTTTCACATTTAAAAAAAAAAATTAATAATAATTAATTATTAATATTTAAAGATTGTTCCATTGAAATGCATTGGAGAGCGCCAGGTAGCGAGAGGTCATACCTGTCGCTGTTCAAGGTCGGACGCTGGCGCTGTGGGCTGAGGCTGGAATAATGATGAATGAGTCGCTATATGGCGCTATCTCAGTCGCTAAGCAGGATTGGCTTGATAAATGTGTGATTGTGGTGGGGAGCCAGCGTTCTCGTGGCGGGCCCGTCATTACCGGCCGCTCACCAGTCGCTACCTGTCGCTATTCCTTCATAAATAAGGGCCCTTGTATTCAACATTACGACACACCGACTGAGTCGCTGTCAACAACGAACAACGGCCAAGCACAGCGACTACTAGCGGGCGCTGTGAAAATACCGCTACAGTCGCTCAACTGTCACTACATGTCGCTATTAATAAATCAGCCTCTACGTAGACGGTTGAGGTCATGCCAAAGATCTGGTGAAGCAAGTTTACCTTACAGTGTACCTTTAGGCATGAACTGAAGTTTACCTTTGCATGAGCTTTGTTACATGAACACACAAAAAATCTTTAAAACAATACCTCATTGGAAAAAGGATGTAGCTCTGCTGTTGAAATGGTCCCTTCGCATGTGCAGGTGATTTTTGGAGAAAAAGTGAACATAAGTTTCCTATTGCTTTACCCTGGGAGGGGTCATGCCAAATATTTGGCGAAGCAAGGTATATTTGTGGGTATAATTGTGGCTTTGGACTCTGTATACCACTTAAAGAGCCTTCATTCATTTTTAATTCATGTTTAATTGCACTTTTAGTTTGTATACCTCTGTGCAAATAACTTCAAACTACAGGCCCTAAGATAGCTATTGTACATTTATTACTCCCTGTTTAAGCTGGTACTCATAATCAAATGGCTTTAATTTTGTTTTGTTTTTTAGAAATAAACACATTTTCCTAAATTGTGTGACAGTCAACCAACTGCTGAGTCAGGAAACATTATCAATGATTGATTTAATTATTCCGTTTTCATTTAAACCATAGGAAGTATGTGACTATTTGTCTACTTGTCATATGCACACATTTCTTTTATATATAATACCCTTAAGTATTATTGAGAATAATAATTATAATTATACACCCATGTGAATGACGTCTTGGTTCCCCCATGTACTAAATAATCAAGTTTGGTGGGAGCAATTAAAATCTTTAAAACTTTAAAACTTAAAATTAGTTTTCCACATAATCATCAGATTACAGTATGTGGTAAAATGTGTTCAGTTCCTTCATATTATTCCGGATGTAATTTAAAACAATTTGGTGATCAGAAAGAATTTTGTGCTCATTTAAAAAGTTGGAAACACAGTAGTTCACTTTACCCAAGTTGATCTGACTGCTTATTAAAAATCAAATTGAGGTCTAATGACCTCAGTTTGGCATGCTCAGATACTTTTGTGATTTTTTTCTTTAGATCTTTTACTGTAATTTACAGGTTAACATTATTTCTCTATTAGAATGATTGAAGACTGAAGCAGCTTTCTTTCATATATTAGTCTGTGGTCATTTCTAATTATGCAAGTGGTTCCACAAAAGATGTCATGGTAATGGAACTGTTATTGTAGCTGTGTCTCTATGAGTGTCCTGCAAGTCTGTCTGACTTTCATATATCTTTAATTGCAAGAGAAAATGATTAAATGTTTTATTCCATATTCTACATTTGTGTTAGAAGAATATCCTCTATTTAAGCCATACATATTCTGTCTTGGAGCCATTTCTGCCACAATTAACTCCAGGTCTATACTAATGCTGCCTAGTAACAACAATAGTACTATGCTCGAAAGGCCCAATCAAAATCTTTAATGCAATAGTTTTTTTTAATAATCCTGTTGGGGATATTCATCGAGGATAGTCCTTCATTTTTTACAGGCTAGTTAATACACAGGTGATTTAGGGACCAAACTGTGTATAAACTGCACTTCAGTGGGAGCCATTCTAATTATTTGGTGAAGCAGTGTGCTCTATGGGTGGGCCTTGTGGTGTGAACTGCAACCTGCATCTTGGCAAGCTTTGTAACTTTAAAGCAGAACAAAAGACACCCACCAGGACACCCACAATAACTTACCTTTCCCCTCTTCAACAGTGCATGCGCAGGCTCTTGTCCAATGAGAGCATCCCTCTATGACAGGGAGGCTGATTCATCTTTAGCGGCAGGTAGCGACAGATGAGCGTCTGTAGCAGGCATTTTCAGAGTGCCCGCTAGTAGTCGCAGTGCTCAGCCATGGGTCGCTACTTTATACTGTTCAGTAATGTGGAATACATTGTGAGGAGTCGCTATTTGACCAGTACAGCGCTGTATTGGAGCGCATGTTAGCGACTGCCCATAGCGACCGACTCACACCACATTCAGCAAAAAAACTGTCTCACAAATCCCTGGCGCTGAAAAATACTTGTTTGAAGCCCAGAGCACAGGAGGTGATGTGTATAAAGTCTGTTTTCAAACATCTATCCACTAGTAACAAAGCGAAAACATATGGAATTACATAGTAACAACATTGTAACATGAACACTTTAATGCCAGACCTGTAATGTCATTTTTTAGGAAATATATAAAAAAATTAAACAATTATGAAAAAACTGCTATTTCAATGCCAGAAGAGGTCAAATAATTATTTGTGATTTTTTTGAAAAACAAAACAAAAAAAAAAAAAACAGTTTAAAGAGATTCGGGAAACCGAATGATAGCCCGCCAGGGTTTCCATTAAAAAATCAAACCAAAACTTTATTTCCTCATTCCATTAAAATGGCAAAAATTTCAATTTCCAAACATAAGGCAGTGAAATTTAAAGTATACCGGAAGGTAAACGACCGCCCTCGGGTGGGTGAAACTCATTAAACTTAGCACAATAATCACAGCATGGTATCAAATCAGAAACCCGGAATAAAGGAAAGCCCCTCTTCCAAATGGGGACAGCGTCCATACTTCAAAAGAGGGAGCCGCGCACAGAGCAGGAGCCAAAAACAAGCCCAGAATGAGTACGCAGAAAAGAACACACCTCCAGAATGACGCAGCATGCATCTAGAGAGCTGCTGTAGATGGACAGCCGCCAAAGATAAAGAAAAAAAAAATTGGGGATAACGCTGCACTGGCAGACAAAGTGGAAATCCTTGCCAAGACAGCGTAATGTCACAAGTGGACAAGATGAACACCCTAGACCAATAGGAAGGGGGGCAAAACCAAATTACAGGCCATGCAGCACTGTGGCTTGCAAATTTTTATCCTGCTCCCTCTTTTTATTGGCCTAGGTTTATTATTTCCTAGGTTTGTGTACAATAATGGCATATTAATGTAATATTAATATCAAATAGTTGTCCCTTCATTTTGTTACACCATGGCCTGTAATTTGATTTTGCCCTCACTGCCTTATGTTTGGAAATTGTCAAGATTAAGGACCTTGCTTGGCGTAGAACGCGTTTGTTACATTTTTAGAGTTTTTGCCTTTGATTTTAATGGAATGAGGATATAAAGTTTTGGATTGATTTTTTAAATGGAAACCCTGGCTGGCTATCATTCGGTTGTACTTGGAGATTTGGAGTGGAGCGCTCCTTGTCTTGCTGGATGATTTCCTTACACTTGGAATTTGGATCATGCTTAAGATAGAGCTGACCACACGTTTTTCATATATTAGGGCTTAGGGAAACCCTGTTACTTCACCTTACAATAAAAGTGGGGGCCTGAGAATCTAAATGCTGCAAGTTTCAAAATAATAATATATTATTGCACCTCTACCCTATTAAGCTTTCATTCAAAACGAACTGCTGGTCCCCTATCCCATCTGCCAAATCTCCATGACCCACAGTCATTTTTGGCTTTGTTTTAGAAAATGTTAAAGAAAATGACTATTATTTCATAAGCTATGTTTAGCCTTTTCTAAAATGCATCTTCCTTCTGACTTTGACCTATTCCCTTATTACTACACAGGTATGGAAGAAAATGCTAATTAACAATTTTTATATGTCTGATGTAGATCTGTTGTTGGGTATCTCACTGAACTGGTTATGTGTCCATTCTATGCCACACAGCAAATAAGTCTTCTATGTTATTGGGTGGCTTTTGAGCTTAATGATAATTAAAAACTTGAAATATATATGAGAAAAGGAGACCTGCCCTGAAAGGGGTTATGCATGACAGTTACAGACTGGGGTTCATGCACTAACATTTAGGCCCAGTTTACAAATATCAGACCAATTTTCAGAAATGTATACAGTCATGTCTGCTAAGTAGGGTTTCATTTGTAAGACACAAATATTCATTACTAGACTCTTCAATTCTCCTGTCTTATTATTATTTTTCAGCAAGCAAAAACATATTTAGTCTATGATGAGATGACATGCAATTGTTATTCTAGGGAAAAACATTCCACTGATAAATCCCAATAACTACAATGTAGACATTTGTTTGTAAGTCCAGAATGAAATAGTTTTTGCTCTTCCATATGAGCTGATACATATAATGATAAAATAATGTTGACCCTGTTTTACCTTAGAATGTAATCAATATGTCTAGTGTATTAAAGGTTAAAATAATGCCTTTTAGTTTTCACCCCTACTTGAATTGGAAAGAAACATTTGACTCAATACACTTCATGAGCAATTCAGACTTTACATGAATAGGCACTGATTGCAACCAGTTAGTAAATTTTTAAGTTAGTAAAGCTTGCCATCTGCGTGGGATCTGTACTGTGTTATGAATGATCGCTGACATTGCCAAGATCCCATGCTGACATCCTATGCAAGAAATGGTGAAATATAGAAACTGTCAGTAGTCCAAAACTTACAAAAGTTTTGTCTCTTAGCTTATCAATGTCAGGAAGTATTTTTGGACTTTCGAATTACTTTAAAGCGGACCAACAGTCAAAAATGACTTAAACCAGACCAACACAACAAACAGTGCTCATATGCATCCCTTCCCAGGGCAATTTAGATTGCTGCACATAAAAATAATTTACCCTTTTATATATCTTGCTGTGGTAAATTTTAAAAACAAGATGGCGGCTCATGCATTTGCAGGCCACCAGCAAACAGGAAGTGCTGCTCGCCTACCTGTTACTGTGTATTGTCTGTTATGTCAGTTATATCCAGGCAGCAGCATGGCTGAGATGCTGGGAGAGGGAGCTCCAAAATGGCCATTACCTTTCTTTCCTAACTGTGCCAGGCTGTTGGTCCAGTTTAAGTTCTCTAACTGTGCATACAGTGTTTAACGTAAGTCTCCTGGAGACCTCAGCCTGTTGCATATCCCCATTCTGCTTCAAAAACAGGCTTCATCGTCAGCAGGCTTTAGCAACCTATTGTTGTAAATTCACTTTAAAGGAAAAATCTAGGCTAGTAAAAAAACAAGACATGCTCGGCTGTTGTTTTTTTGCAGCCAATCGGTTGTACCCGTCAGAAACATAAATAACATGAGTCATAAGATTTACTCCTGGGCCATTCAGACCTGATCTGCAGTCACTAGCATCCTCTGTGATGAGCGTCTGCCTCCCACCATCATTCACTGATGTCTACCAGCCCACATAGTCAACACTGACACTGGGCTCTTCTGCACCGCCTGGTCAATGAGGGTACAGGAATGGAATAAGTGGTTCTGCACTTTGAACTGGCACAAGGATCTGATTTACGGCAATACTACCCCCCTTCCATTGCCAGGTGCTGTCCTCCTCTCTCCGCTTTCTTCAGCAGGGCAGATGACACATATCTGCCCCGGTACTGAGGAAGGAGCTTTGTAAAGGAGCAGAGTAAACTGACGTCAGCCCCATCGCCAGTATAAAAAGTCCCTCCCTGTTGCAGGGAGCAAGATGCTAGGAGCCCAGTGTGGGGGTGCAGGATCTGGGGTCCTCTGTCCTGCTGAAGACACTGCGGCCAGCCTGAGGGTGAGGACATCATCCAACACTGGAACGTGGATGTAGGTGAGCTTATTTTTTATCATTTGAAGTGATTCAGACTAACCCAAATTTTGGTAGGAAATTCTGCAAATCGCCTAAATCAAACTTTCAAAAAGTTTGCTCATCTCTATTTGAGATTATCTAGATTTTGATTTAAGGTCCAAATGAAGGCTTGTGAGTTCTGGGGGAACCATTTGGAAAAAGGGGGCATCATCAATGTATCTGTGCCTTGAACATTTTTATTAACAATTGTAAATAAAAAAATTAGATAGAGGCAAAAAAAATAGAGGCAATGGGTATTTCTAGAAAAAAAAGAAGCAGTCCAGGTCTTGTAAATCTATTTAGGACAAAAATCCCAACTGACCCAAAGAATTTACTCCATTGTCATGGATATTTATATAGGGGGTAATTTACCAAACTATTCACCGACATCCGCCAGGTTTACGCATTTACCAAGTGAAATTTTGATTGTTCTTTCATGGATTTACTTTTACTTCAGTTTGGCGAATGCTGGTGAACATTTTTGCCTTAACATCTATTGTGGTGCGAACCCCATAGGAATCAATGTCATTTAGGGAGAGATTCGTCTTTAGCGTCTTTAACTTATTTTTTGAGCATGAACATTAGAAAGTTACCCAGTATGTGAAAAACAACTACTAATAATGTTTTAAGAAGACTTTTATATTTTCAAATAAACGTTTATTTTTAAGCTTTTCAAACAACCCAGAAACTCCCAGGATAGCCCACATATATTCTGAGACCCCTCCAATGCAGACATGCTATAAAAGTATGTTTTCAACAATAATTCTGCCACAACAGTTCGCCGGCATATCCTTGGCATTCTCCAAACCACTTTGCAATGTACCTGTACCTGTGGTCTGTCACATGTGCATTGCGCATCCGACGATCAATTCATGTAGCGAACGGTAGTGAACATAGTAAATCACCCCCTATTGATCAATGGTGATCAAATAACACACCAGCTCTTTTGCCATATAGAACATATGATTCCTAAACTTGAACCATATTCAGTATGTAAGGAAAAATGCAAATTAGAAATAGAGAAAAATTTGTAGGTACGTTAATCAATTTTGAAAGATTAATGTACGTACTTTGGACTAAAAGGAATCTTCATATTTATGTTGCCATACTTATTGATTAATTTTATGGCCCACTTCTTGAAGTTTATGTCTTAGGTCAAGAATTATGGTGTTATTTTATGATGTTGAAGCTTGGTGCTATCTAATATACCATATGCATAAAAGACGAAACAAGCTCATTTCATTTATATTTGCTGTTATAGATCATTGCAATGGTTCTCCTAATTCTATTTAAAAACTCCAGATATTGTTGTTTAATTTAATAAAACATGTAGGATAGTATAATAACTGTAAAATTTTATTCTGAAGGAAAAAATTAGCCACCAATCAAAAAGGCATCCACAATCAATATCTGTTTTGTCACACTTGTGTAACACTACCATTTTTGCAATATAGTGTTGATTTAATTCAGATAGGTAATGTAGGAAAGCAGGATAATTGTAAAATAGAGTTTGGAAGAAACACAGCCAGTAACTAAAAAGATTGCTACAATTTATACATTTATCTGGTTGTCACACCTGTGTAACACTACAGTTTTTGCAGTATAGTGGTGATTTAAATCAAAACAAAATCCCTTTTTTACATTTATACACGTTTTTATGGAGGCTTTCTTTTCATAAATAACGTGTGAGCTGTGTTTAGCAGTTTAAGGAAATAATTTCAGAATGAAAACTTTGTAGTACAATGGCCTGGAAAAAAACATTGATCATTAGGGAAACCGTTTGCCCCCTTTATTAACTACTGTCATCAAGGTTATTAAAGAAAAAAATAAATTCCAGATGGCCCGATCCTAGAAAATGCAAAGCCCTCCCAAGAATGCCAGAAAATGTATCCAACAAGCCAAGCAGAATGTATAACAGGCCCAGAAAATTATGCGGACAATTCATTTGAAAGAAATGTGTTGCCAGCTATCCTTGCATAATTTTCATCCTGGCAGACATTTTGGAAACTGTCCTGATCAGATCTGAGTCAGAGGTGAAAATGTAGCAGCTATATGGCAATTATTCGACAGTCAAAATAGAAATGCCTGAAAAGTTTGGATGCATATAATAAATTGCTTGGATTAGTGTCACACTGGAATTTCAAAAGTGTGGTGTGTGTCTGTCATCTTTTTTTGATGCATTGTATGTTCAAAACACAATAGCACAAACAAGTTTAAATCTGAACAAAATACAGGATTTTCACTTTCCCAGGCTTTGTTCCCTTCCCCGGGAGCATCCCAATTGGCGAAGCGCAGCTGAGCAAAACCCACAGAAAGCCCTAAAAAACTCACTGCTTTTAACGGCACAATGATAGCCATTTGCTCTGTTTACCTCTTTTGGCAAACAACTCTCATTGGCTTTAAAGTGGGCCAACACCCAGGGGTGATCGGCCCAGGAATCTATAAGATTCCCGGGCCGATCACCTCACACACCGCGGAACATCCGAGATCAGGATGTCCCGCGGGGTGTAACCCCCCCAAAACCCCCGAAAAACCTTACCTCTCCAGCCGCTGCTTCCGCCGCCGCCGCCTCACTCGCGCTCCTCTAGACGTGCGCGCGCCCGTGCCGGCCGTCTCTGAATGGCCGGCGCGGGCGCGCACACGTCAAAAGTGACACGCGGGAGGCGGCGGCGGGCGCGATCCCTTGTCCGTCAACGGACGTCACATTGGACAGCGCAGTCACGTGGGAGCGTGGAGAGGTGAGTTTTCGGGGTGTTTGGGGGGGTTTCAGGCAGCGGGGAAGTGGACCAATACCCAGGATAGTCAAAATCCTGGGTGTTGGTCCACTTTAATGGGGAGGATGGCTGGATCGGGAGCATGCACAATACCAGGGATGCTGCAATTCTCATCGAGAGACAAGAGCCCGCACATGTGCTGTTGGAGTGGGGGAGGGTAAGTTTTTATGGGCAAACTGGGGAGTTTCCCACAGTGGGGCATTCCGAATCACGAAGCAAGCTTTATACTGAATTATCCAGTTATATACAATTCTTCAAAGGTATCAAAGTCAGGCGAGCACTGTCACTATCCAGAAAGTTAAAGACAGTTTTAGGTCTATGTGGGGCTTCAGGTAATAGAGTATCAACGTACCACTTTGCAGTGTGTCACTCACAATGCATGTGACACACAAATCACATATTACATATGTAAATCAACTAAAAAGCCTGTAACATAACTTTTGGGGCCCAGTGAAACCCAAATATTGGAAGCATAGAGCCTCATCCTTCTTTTAGGTCCACCTCAATTCCTTGGCAGAACAATAGGCTTGATTCAGAGAGACAAAAAAATACTTTAGTTTTAGTGGCGATCTGTTTTTTTTTTTTTTAAATGTTTCCGTTCTCGTATGAGTGTGCGAGCGATTCTATGCATGCATTGCAATCCTTCTGTAAAGTTCCCGTCCGTTCGTACGGCAGATTACGAATACGAGGATGTCATTTTCCAGCGTGACTTTTCAGTTTCATTTTCTCATGTTACAACGTAGGCTTTCGTTTTTGCCCTTTTCCCATCGTATACTCCCACAAATCCTTTACGTTTCCCGTTAGGTTCTGTTTCCCTTTTTCAATAAATAATCGTCCAGATGGAAATCCTTACGATCTTGCGCCTGCGCACTACAAACTTAACTTATTAAAGTGCTTGCCTACATATTTGCCACCCTCACTTCTACTACAATGTTTAGCTAAATCACTTAGCCCTATCCTCCATCTTCCCTTTTGGACCCTTAAAGCTCACACAAACTACTTCGCGGTTAGGTTCTTCTTCCATTTTAGCCCCTAAAACTTACCCAAATCACTTCTCGGTCATGTGAATATTAATCTTTAAATTTTTCTGGGCTCATTAGTTTTGTGTTAATGTATTTTGTAAATGAAATGACACTGAAACATTTTTTTTTATTCCATCATAAAATATCAAATCTTAAAAAAATTTGAAAATTTAAAATTTTTACAACTAGAAAAAACAAAATACATAGCAATGGCAGGCCACAGAACATTATTCTTCATCTGTGGTCCCCAACTCGCTCAGCTCCTGCATCTCGCCCACCAACTGAAGGACCATGACACTCAGTTGTGCCACTCTGGCACGTGTGGTCCCTGTTGAAAAACGTAAATTAAAATATTGGTATTACCTTGTTGGGGTCATACTGCAGTGTCCGCCTTCCTGTATGGTCCAAACACCTAAATCTGGACTTCAAAAGCCAGAGGGCCCTCGCCACCACGGCCCGGGTTTTGCATAGTGCCCGATTAGAGAATCTCTGGCCCGCATTCTGCAGGGAAAGAACGGGTGTCAGGAGCAAGGGCAGGAGTGGATATCCAGAATCCCCTGAAAGAATTTAAAAATACTAACATAAAATACACATTCTAAGCTACAATATTGTTTAACATGTCATCAAGGGCTAAAACAGCCATAGGTTAAGACATAAGTCATCAACTATATTCATTGCCATACAGTGAAAATGGATTGATGGAATGTGAGCAAACTTACCCAGGACCCATCCACCAGATAATTCTCCTGACTCAAACTGACGAAATTAGCCGGGGCTCTGCAATATATAAGCATCATGGGACGACCCTGGATGCCCTGCAAGAACACTGAGGAATCGCATAGCTGGACCAAACACTGCTTGTATGTTGTGCGAGTGGCACATCTTGCGGTTCCTGCAACCAAATATAAAATAATTACACAAAGCAAAGGTAACCGACTAAAACAAGAACTCCTACAACAAATTAAGATTCAAGTTCAGCAATCCAAAAATAATTCACAAAGGACATAAGTCTAAAAAAATATAGCAATTATATGGATGTGTGGGAAAATAAAGGTTTACATGCTAAGGACTAATTAAGGTCAGCATTAAAATGCTTCTATAAGGCATACATGAAATGTATTGATTTAGGTATGCATTGCTATACAATTTATGGCCTCGGCCCTGCTGATACATGCAATGCCTTGGTGCTAAAGGCGCGCAGACTCCTCCACATAGCCACAAAACATGTCAAACAATAGCAATCCGAGCCCTCAAAGGTCCCGTAAGTGGATCGGAAATAAAACGGATTTATAGGGTGGTGGTCCGTCGGAAATCAGCTCTCTGAATGAGACGCAAGTCCATCCCAACAACGTAAATTATCTGAATGAGCGAAAAATATCAGATTTTGTTTGGAAAATGATCCGAACTAACGGAAATGTTTCGATTTGCTTTCGTTCATCGAAAGCGCATATACACATTTGCCTGAACGTTCGTACGAATGAAAAATGAACGAAAAAAGCAAAAAAATGACAAACACCCACTATAAATTTCACAGACAGCTACGGAAGTGCAGACGAATGTGTCTCTGAATCGAGCCTAATGATCGGAAATCCTCATGGTTCTGGTGAAATCTTAGTTGGCAATGGAACTCCTAGATACCTCCTTAGTATTCTAAAATATTCCTTCACATGTGCTATTAAGTCCTTACACTTATTGGCTATGGCGGCTATCATTGAGCCCAAAGATTTAATGGGTCCCAGCAGTTGCCCAGTTTTGCAGCGTTTTTCCGGCCATGCTTAGGGAGGAACTATAGGAATATCACCTCTTCAGGTGATGGTGACAAATCAAACCTCCTCAGTTCGGATGTGCAAGCCCACTGGGAAATTCTGATTAGTCACCAATTCAGATTAATTGACATTTTGTGCCATACACAATGAATGAGACGACGGTGACTTACCTATAGTTCCGCTTTAAGAAGCACATGTTGTGCAAGTTCCAGTCACTGGCCCTGTGGGACACACAGGATTCAAAGGAATCCTGTTAGTAATACCTGGATTCAGTGTTGCTCCTGTGGGCTGAAAAACTATTTACAACACATGATGTCTAAGGCTAATCTAAGGCAATGCTTTGGATGGCACAGGTTTGCATGGTTCCGTCTACTGCAAGGGATGATGGGTAAATCTATTATTCCTTGTGGTGGGGGCTGTGTAAATACTTTGTGTTCTATGTAGGTGCCTCTTTTCTATTAGACATAAAGTTGAGACAGATAACTGGTGCCACAGAGAAAGTTTCTGTGCAAACACTCTATGTAAGCATTTTTGCTTACCTCTTTGCTGTGACTGTAGGATGAATTCAGCCATTTTCACATTGTATGGATCCAGGAGGGTGCCCAACCAGTAATCATTAGTGCTTTTTATGTGGCCTATGGAAGGGCCATGCTCTAGTGCAGCAGTATTAAGACACACAGATGCCTTGAAGTTGGAGGACCCAGATTCATTTAGGCCTCTGGCTACTTCCCTCATCCATGATTGATAAAGCATCCCTTGCATAGCTGCCTCTTCTTCCCCTGGGCCAACAAATTTCCCCCTTCCCTTATGAATTAATCCAATTTAACAAATGCACCTAAGGTGAAACATTTTCTTTGCATGTTCCTCTTGCACTGAATCGCCATGTTCTTCCCTACTGTGACTTTGGAAAAATGCTTAAATTGCACACAGGCCCCTTAAAATACAATATATGTAAAATACATTTTGTTCCAGTGAAAAATTGACATTTGTTAGAATACAGGGCCCTGTTGTAATAATTCTGAAACGAGCAGTTTTCCATTTAACAAAGTATAGTAAATTTTATGTTTACAGTTAAAATATATAACCCGTTGCAAGCCTTGAGTCCTTTCTCCAGTCAAAAGTTTCACTCTTTGGTGTTCCTTGCCGGTGCATCCTAGGCACCTGAGTGAACTGTAGTCACCCATCGCTGCAGGGCCAAGCCAAAGCTAAAGGTGTCACGCGTGATCCCAGGATCAGTGGAAGCAGATCTGCCTTAAGGGTCTAAAATGTAACTAAAGGAAACAGGAAAAGCAACTTAACAAAATCTTTAGTCATTCTGAGGCCATTTTCCAAATAATTATAGATAAGCCAGTCTAACTATTTAGAACCATGTCTATAAAACATATCCAGTTCAAGTATGTACAATTCCTTTGTCATTGAACAATATCTTAGAAAGTATTGTTTTAGCAGAAGTGACTCAGGATTTCTTATTAAACTAGAAAAGTAGCTGAAGAAAATAAATTCCAGCTATAATGATGCACAAAGATTAGGATGAGGTAGATGGAATTGATTTTGGCATGAAGGGATTCCTCAAGATATTAAATAAATTACATCTATGTTTTTTTCAAGAATGTCTTGTATGCTTTTTTTTTTATTAATGACAAGCAAAATAATAGCACTTGACATGAATTCGAATATGCATACATTTATGGAAAACTAGGTGATCTGATATGTTGTATAATACTGTATATTTTAATATAAAATAAGCTATTTGGTATAGCTGATATATCTTTTATTATATATAAAACTGTTAACTAAGAGTATCAAAAATATATACTTACCTGTGTTTTCTTGTGGTGAATAAAGAGTAGCAACCAGCCTTCGAGTCTATGAGACTCTAGGGTTAGAAGTTCTCCCTCTCTGTGGGGGTGCGCACATGCACCCACACCAGGCTTGAGAGATTGAGAGCTTAAAAAAAAAAACATGTCGCAAACACGTTTTTTCATTGAAAAAGACATGCTGTAATGTATTTTAATTTTTTTTAATCATAAATTGGAAAAATATGCACATCAGAAATCATCTGTCTCTTCTCTGCCTCCTGCTTTTTTTCTATTTCTTCTATACTGTTGATATGCTGTGTACACCACTTTTTGGTATGCTGGGATTCAGTTGATTAAGGTTACCTCAAAGGTTTACTTTGTATATTTGCCACTATTTTTGATTTTTACTGTTGATATTTACCTTGATATTTGATATTATTTGTATGCACACTATCTACCACACTGAAAATGTTTAATAATCTAATAAAGCAGAAGTGTTAAGAAGTGAAGCAGAAAGAGGTGAGCAGAGGTGGGTAGAGGTAGGCAATTTATGAGATGGGTAAAGGTGAGGTGGGAGGAGATCAACAGAGGTTAGGAGAGGCAAGCAGAGATAAGGTGGGAAGAACTGGCAGGAATAAGTTGAAAAAAGTTGAGGTGGGAAGAGATGAAGCAAAAAGAGCAAGAGTAAAAGCAGGCAGAGGTTAGAAGGGATGACGCAAGCATAGGTGAGGAAATGAGAGGTGGATAGAGGTAGGCAAGGGTGACGTGAGCTGAGGTGATGAGAGAGGTGTGATAGAGGTGATGTGAGATGTGAAAAGTTAAGCAGAGGTGAGGTGGGGAGAGGTAACAAGAAGAAAACCAAGGTAAGGTGGTCAGAGCTGACCCTCCTATGTCCATTTAATACGTAATTGCAAGTACCTGTGAAGTCACCAGTGACGTCAAGCATGGATTTTGATACTGTGTGTCAGGTTCTCATTGGATTTATTAGCGCAAAGTTCGTGTTTGTACTAAACTTTGCCTGTCCGGGTTCCCAAACTCGAACATGGATCTCAGCCAGAAATCCATGTTCGAGTTTGTTGTCTGTTCCGAACACGAAAAAGCTGCTCAGCACGCCATCAAACTGCTTCGCCTAAGCAGGAAATGCTGCTGTATCCAGTGCTACAAAATTAGGACTGCCACTCCCATGAGTGAGGACACTTCTAGTGCCAGCACTGCCAGCTGGCACTAGAAGTGTCCTCACTCATGGGATACAGTGGCCATCTCTCTGTCGGGTTCGAGTTTGGGTCCCCAAACATTTATTTAAAGTTTGTCAGAATTTGCTAGACTAACTTTGGGGGGTTTGCACATCTCTAGTTATTACTTATATATAAGTGTACATTTTATTTGAACCCCTGTCTTGACAAAGAGTTCTTGCAAAGCCCTGAAATGTTGTGAAACCCCTTTTTCTATCACAATATATAGTGTACAGTTTCCGAGTGCTTCGGTGCGCCTATACTTAGCGTCAGTGCAGTTGAGTGCGCTAACTGAACAGAAGGCCAAGCATGCGCCATAGGATCGGGGAAGGTTAAGTGGAGTGACCTGGGGGGATAAATACAGTGGGGTATCCCGCATTGGGGTGCCCTGGAGGCAAAAACCAAAGCCTAGGACAAGGATATCTGCTGTCATATCCTCAGTAAGGCAATAAAGGGACTCAAGAAGTCTCTGCTCTGAAAGTTCCTGAAAGTGCTGAGTACTAGGGTTTGTATTATTTATGTCTCATCCCCTTCATGTTTAAAACAAACTAGGAATTCTTACACCTTTTTTAGGAGAAAAAACTGTCATTAGCTTTCATTGTTTGCCGGGTACAAATTTTCACCAGGCTCTGAATAAGCCCCAAGGTAGACAATGAAAGTTAGTGGTAGATCTCTCTCCTAAAAAAGGAGTAGGAATTCTCACCTGGCTCTGATTTGACCCCTTTGTTTCTCGGATCTTCAACAAAAGTTATGGTATCCTTGCCTGTTTTAGTATTTAGGATTCGGTAACCCTTAACATTGTCAATGTATCCTACAAATACTCCTTCAAATGCTCTGTTTAGGAGTTCCTATGTACCTGTTGCCTCCAAGTGTAGATGGGTTTAGGGGACCACACCACTGTGAACTGAAGTGGTCTTCAAGCTCTATTCTGACTGACTTTACGAAGTGTTGCTCTGAAAATCGCGGAAATCGGGTCAAAAAAATAAATCTTAGTAAATTGCTCTCCTAAAGCCCCTCTCTGGCAATCAGTGACATAAGCTTATTGAGAGAGATTAACACCATACAGATGTTTGGAATAGCAGACAGATTCTGCAGTCTTAAACTTGTAGGGCAGCAGCCATCTTGCCACACACATGAAGAAGCTGATTCTGAAAAACAGAGTACCTTAGTCAAAATTGCCTCATAGTTCTGTGCAACCATTTCTTATTTCTAGCCAGAAGTAGAAATCCTTAAGGTGTAATGACTCATCTTTGCTTTGGGAGCTGCTGACATCTTCTAAATACTGCTTATGCTACTGATCATAAAAGGAGAAGCAACTTTCTTTTTTTGACTGGAGATCCACCTAAACAGTAACTGGACAAGGGAATAATTTCAGATCCTTTGTCAGATTCCTCTTTTGTAGTTTCTGTATGCATTCTAGGTGTCTGTGACCAAAACCCAGGTACCACATGTGTATACAGTCAATGTGTTTATGGGTGAATAGTCTCACCTTTTCCTTTCACTGTGTTGAGGTGATATAGATGGTCATCCAGCTTGTCACTTGCTATGGTCTGCTTGCCATCCAAGAAAGAAAACCTGTCTCTAGAATTTTACAGTCAGTCCTTTGGCTGTCAGACACAGCTTAGAGAACTCTTTCAAGATCAGCAATATAAAGTACGTTCTTCACTAGAATGGCTGAGTTGCATTCTGCATAATTGGGGCATACACAATGTCTATGTCCATATCCCTCTGCATGTATTTTTCTTCCATCTGCAAGGTAAATAGTCTCTTTATGTAGTTGCATAGAAAACACGCCACCACGTAGCATATAACTTTAAAACTTTTGTTTTATTAAAAACGTTTTATTTATTTTGTTTTAACTATTTAAAAAAATATTTATTTGGATTAATATATATATATATATATATATATATATATATATATATATGCATTTATTAGATTTTTTTGCTGGGCCCAACATGGCACCTGCAAGGAAAAAAAAATATTCATTATCACTTGTTTCTCCACATGTAAGCCTGTACATGCACGCACATGTTTACATACCTACCCAAAGTAACTGACGCATAGTTTTAGGGGGCTACCCTCCTCTGCTGTGCCATCCCTTTTTCAGGGTCTGAAGAGGGAAAGAACCTAAGTTATAATTTTTGGCCATGTGTTGTTTGTGTAATGCTTGGGTATTGTTCTGCTTCACTGACTTGACCACCGAGTGGTGTAGATCTTTAGAACTAGATCGCAGCCCGCTTCACTGGCTTTAACCACCTGAGTTCCGGCCCCATCGCCGCAAACTCACCCTCTGATAATTCTGTAGGGGCAGAGAAGCACAACACACCAGCACTTAGCTAACATGTTACTAGACTTTACATGCAGTACAACCTGTGTGTTTTTTCGGTATTGTTGTGGGCAACTCCAAGGCCAACACACCCTTCTCTTCAGCAGGCTCCATAGCTGGTGGTGGTCAAGAGAACATTGGCAGTGTTTGTGGACACAATTTACACTCACAGCCTGTCTTCTGGACCCCACGGGTCAGATTCCTCGCCTCTGGTTGGGCTTGATCCACAGCCAGATCTCCCCAGCTACAAAAGAAAATATAATTTTGTAAAAAATGTAACTCTTGTAACATGTAACATATAACTCTAACCCTGATAGCTCACCTTCTCTGTTGTGCATCCACTTACCTGGGAAGTTATCGCTGTAGAACCTCAGCACCCAGGGCCTCTTTTGCTGTTTGAGGTCTGACCAGTTCTGCATTATTTGGGTGAAGGTGTAAGCTAACATCCCCTCACCGCTCACATGGGCTGCCACTTCCCCTGCCAATGTCCTCTTTTCTTGTGCGTTGGGCTTGAAGTTGTACCTTTGTCTATAAATGTCTGCAAACAACAAACAGATGTGCATTGTTTACTTATGTCCTCTGTTCGGGTCTCCTTTAGCTCCACATGCATGTGCATGCCCCTTTAAGTAATTTACTGGGACAGTGCAAGCACCAAGCCTTGTATACGCTAGTGTATGCATATGCAACCTAATCCAGCTCTGCCATCCCACAGTAGTAGCAGGTTGCAAGCGCAGATGCACATAGGCCAAATGGAGTGCCTAACTCTCCACTCAGCTACTACTGTCAGATAGGGCTCGCTGACCCCGGCCAGCAACAAGGTGAAGCCAGCTCTCTCATACCACAGTAGGAGCGGATTGCAATGGTCAGGCCAGGCCTGCTCTTTCCCCATCTAGTAGCCTGGAATCCACCATTCTGGGCCTGGGCAAGGGCATAGTAACATAGTAATAACAAGGGACAAGTTGAGTGGCCAATTTAATGATGCCCAGCTGGAGGCTCTGCTGGATGGTGTTGCCCACAATTAGGATCGACTGGCTGGGTCCCGCTCCTGCTCAACCCCCAAAGCGTTGCAGGAGTAGTTATGGTTGGAGATTGCCCGCAACATGACAGGGGTGGGGCCAGAACCCAATGATGGTGCCCAGGCCAAGAAAAAGTGGGCCAACTTGAAGGTGGTGGTTAGGCGGAAACTCAGCACCAGACAGGAGGGGAAAGTGGTGAATAACCAGAGGACTGCTTGTACAGGATCATTGGAAAACCCCTTTCCCTTTGTTTGAGTCTAGTTTGCAAACTGGTGGGAGCTCCTCAAAACTACAATTCACACATGCTTAGGAGCAGGTTTTGGGGATGCTCCACCGCAACACCTACCAGGGGGTGTCGGGCTCCATCGATAAGCAGCATGTGCCCACCAGTGGTAAGACTTGTTTGCAAATTGTAGCTTGGCACGGGGGGGGGGGGGGGGGGGGGGAGTAGGCCAACCACAATTGCAAACAAATATATTTTTTTATTTTTTTGAGCATATTTCACCCAAAAATATTGAGAATACGCTAAAAAAGAAAAAACATTTAACATTTCATGTTAAAGCCCAGACTCTGCTGAAGAAAACAATGTATAATTTTCCTGGGAAATCCCTAGAAATCCCTTTAAAAAATGACAGTTGAACATGTGTAGCGCAAAATAGTGAAAAATGGTCTGACAACAGGGTGACAAAAACTCTATGTAGGCTGGCACTTAAAGCAGACCTTCACCCTGAATCTATCTTATATGTTTTCCCCACCCTGTACATACAGATTGGCCACATTAAAAATGATCCTACCTGCACCTATTGCATATTTTTTTTTTGCTTTTTAACATCCAAGATGGCGGCCCATGGAGTCACAGGCTGCCTGTAGACAGGAAGTGTCTTCTGACTGTGCCACTCTGCATTCTGGGATTTCTGTCCTTTTCCTGACCCCAGCTCTTCTCTGTCTGTACAAAGCACAGCTATAACCCCGCCCCCTGTACTTTCCACCCCTCCCCTCTCCTCAGTATGTGATGCTTCTGAGGCAAGATGGCAGCGCCCATATCCTAGAGCCCTGAACAGAGTTGCAGCCCAGTAGGGGAAAGAATAATAAGTAAGTGACTAAAAACTTAATATATATTGATTTTAGATGCTGAGGAATAGTTTTTAAGGGTTTGGGCTTTTCATTAAATGATGCTGAAGGTCCGGTTTAAGGGTTAATAGCATCATCTTTGAAACTTGTGCGAGAGGGTGATGGGGCAACAAGCCTCTCGCTAGCTGACTGAATATCATAGAGCATATAGCCTTATGATACACCAAATATGATATAAATAACTGCAATCTGTTAATAAAGGGGACATTCGATAGCCAGCAACCATCTGCTCTACATCATAGTATGGCTCAAAGTGATCAGACAGTACTTGTACACTGAAGGTTTCAAGGAAATTGTAGAGATGTCAGGAAGGGAGAGAACAACTTACTGATGCTTTAGTCATTCATTCAGAGAAACATGACAGGGATCCGAAAGGTCTTCTCTTCTGGATCATGGAAAAAATTAATTGGAATTTGCGAGGAGCTGATGTCCAGCAGGAATTATAATTTATAATTTATATGATATGGATCTAAATTGTTTCTTAGAAAATAAATTAATTTTTATCTATTTTTAGTTTCTTTCCAACTATCAAATTATTTATTTCCACATTTTTTTTTATCATTCTCTTAATTTATCCTTGAATGATCCCTTTTAAGTTTAGACATTTAAATTAGCTATTGTCGGCATTTATCTATTCTTTTAATACAAATGTTTTATACATCTATTTAATCCATTAACTTTTACGAACATTGTTAGCATCTAACTGTTTTTAAAATATCTTATCTATTTATCCAATTTAATTATTATATTTATTGGGAACATATGTGAAACATTATTATCTGTTCATGTAGCACAAGCACTTATGCATATAATCCTTTTACTTCGATGTTACTCATAATTTCATAACATGAAACAATAGAAACATTTTATTTTAGTTTCAGTTTTTTCCCTAGTTCAAATTGGATACATTCAGAAACACCTCCACCTTGAGTGCATTGAGACAGTGCTGCGCTTGCCCACAATCAAAACTACTATTGGAAACTACATTTTCCATCAACCTGAATAAGCCGCATAACTATACAAAAAGGACTCTGCACATGAGCAGACAAAACGCACGTCGGGACCAGTATATCAATACATAAGCGGGACTTCACAAACCCCATCCATTCCCTACTCAAGGGAAAATAGACCTTTCTTTTGTTTAGTTTGTCTTTGTTTTTGTCTGGCTTACGAGTCAATTTAGTTGGTTCAAAATAAATGAATTAAAGCACAACGCAGTGGTCTTTTACTACTGGAATGCCACACACCTGCCTTATACGTGTTACTCAGTAGGAGGTTCTTTGGCAATCAACTCTCAACCTCGGGTTACTACTCAGAGCAGGACTATATCAACAGCCCAGCAGAGGGCCACAGCAGTGAGTGCCGTTTTATTCTATCCGAGTTAATTCTACTAATTATTTAGTGAATCGCCTTGCTACAGTAATATTGATTGAAACTTTATACTAACAGGTAGAGATGAGCGAACTTTTGAAAAGTTCGATTCGGCCGATTCGCCGAATTTCACAAAGAAATTCGGGTTCGGCCGAATCGAACTTTCACGAAGTTCCCCATCAAAAATGCCGGCATGGTGGGAGCGGGCCGGCCGGTTCCCCTGTCAGCGGGCCGGCAAAGCCGGGCCGCTGACAGCGTAGCCGGCCGGCGGGCCGGTAAAGCCGGCCGGTCCGCTCCCACCGTGCCGGCATTTAAAAAACAAAAAAAAAAAAAAAGCATTTTTGCCGGCATGGTGGCAGCGGGCCGGCCAGCTCCGCTGTCAGCAGAACCGGCCGGCCCGCTCCCACCATGCCGGCATTTAAAAAAAAAGCAAACACTTACCTGCAGGTCCGGAGCGTGGAGGCCGGCGCCGCTCTCAGCTGTCATCTGAGGGCGCGTCATCAGAGGGCTCCCACCATGCCGGCAAAAATGCATTTTTTTTGTTTTGTTTTTTAAATGCCGGCATGGTGGGAGCGGGGCGGGCGGCTTTACCGGCCCGCCGCCCGGTTTCGCTGTCAGCGCGGAACCGGCCGGCCGGTGCCGAATCGAATATTTCCTGAAATTCGGAGCGAATTCCGGTTCGTCCGAACCGGTTCGCTCATCTCTACTAACAGGCTATTACTTCCTAAAAGATTGCTGTACAGCCTAGATCAAACTGTGGATTGAGTACAGTGTGGTTCACACCGTATCGATTTGCATCATTCTTAGTTCGCATACATTTGAGTGTGACTCATATGCAATGACTAGAGCACCAGTAAGGTATTCTTTCCCTTCCTGACATCTCTACAATTTCCTCAAAACCTTCGTTGTTAACTCTTAGACCTTTCCATCGAGCGTTACCTAAATACTTACCTTTTCCAGTACTTGTACATTGTCCACTGCATTTGCTCCCTCATGAGTGTCCCGGTACAGGCTGATTAATTCTGCAGCTGGTGACCGTAGACTTTCACTAACCCTCTGGTGCTTGCCACTCTCCCAAGCTCTGAGAAGTATGCTCCTTCCATACTTCAAAACATTCTTCTCTTGGTGGCACAGGAGTATTATCAGAGAACACCTTCAATCTCTAATGTGCTGCCAGGAATGCCTGTGCTAGAATTCCTGTCAGTTTGCTTAAATCACCAGCTGCCTTTTCATTATGTGGCTCAATCACTACGCTGTCAGAGAAGCTACCTGACATTGGTTCTTCCTTCTTTACACAACCTTGTGGGGGCAGGGGTTGAGAGCCCAGCCAGGAGTAAATTGAAGACACCCACCTAGATTGTATTGCTTTTCCATATCTAATCCCACTTCAATCCCAGCAGTGTCTCCAAATGTGGGCTGTTTTGGGCGGTGATGATAAATACCACATTTAATACATGCTATGACGCTAACCTGTAGGTAACAAGGAGAATCAAAAAATATAGCAGTACTATGAACTTTATGTAATAAAGGTTACCTCACATGTATAATCAGACAGTACACAGTATAATAGAACAGTGAAAGGCCCAGCTGGAACTTTAGTGAGTTTGTGCACATGTAGTCAATAGTTAAATACCTCCAGAAGACTAAGTGACAGCAAATGCTGTTTTAGAGGCCCCTGATGTTGACTCGAGAAGATGATTCACTCTTGACATGCAGAAGGCGTTGGAGAAGTTATGGAGCAGCGATAGGAAACCCCCACATGACACGTGGCAGCTGGCACTCAGGCCCTTATTTAACAAGGGATAGCGCCAGGTAGCGAATGGTGAGCGAACCGTAATGACGGTCACCGCCACGAGAACGCCGGCTCCCCTCCGCAATCACACATTTATGAAGCCGATCCTGCTTAGCGACTGACAGAGCGCCAGATAGCGAATCATTCATCATTATTCCAGCCTCACCCCACAGCGTCAGCGAGCGACCTTGAACAGCGACAGGTATGACCTCTCGCTACCTGGCGCTCTCCAATGCATTTCAATGGAGCAATCTTTAAATATTCATAATTAATTGCTATTATTATTTTTTTTTTTTTAATGTCAAAAATTCTGTGACCACTTCTGCAATGTTAGATTTTTTTTTAAGCTAAAAAAAAAAAAAAAAATTTGTGCAGAATTGATATTACAGGTCTGATATTAATGTATTCATATTACAAATTGTTTTGAAAAACATGTTTTTTTTTTCTAAAAATATGGTTGTTTGGGGGTTAAAAAACTACTTTTAACCCATCGCCGCCAGCGCTCTGGGGTTTAAACAAGCATTTCACAGCGCAAGAATTTTTGGAGCGTGATTTGTTAATGAATATGCTGGGAGCCGTTCGCTATGGCCGTTCGCTGTCATGCGCTCCCATACAGCGCAGAACCTGTCAAACAGCGACTCATAACCCCGTATTCAACATTACCGCACACCGACTGAGTCGCTGTCAACAGCCGAACAACGGCCAAGCACAGCGAATACTAGCGGGCGCTGTGAAAATAACGCTACTGTCGCTCATCTGTCGCTACCTGGCGCTATTAATGAATCAGCCTGCCCGTCTCTCCTATATATAGTCTTTGATACCAGGGCCGGCATCAGCACCTGGCAAGCCCGGTCAGCAGCCAAGGGTCTCTCCCCCCCCAGGGAGGCAAACTGATAGCTTGTAGAGATGAGCGAACTTTTGAAAAATGAGATTTGACTGATTCGCAGAATTTTCCGACAAAAATCGTTTCGACCCGAATTTATTTGTGACAAATCGCTATTGAAAACGGCTATTTCTGAGCCTCCTAGAGCCTCAATAGGGTTGTAAACCATTCTGCCTTGCTGTTAGTGAAATAATACTGTAAATAATTATCACTTGCAGATCAGAGGCATCGCTAATAGAATCGCAGAGCGGCACAAATGCAGAGAGTTGAAGTGGCATCACTATGAGGGGCCGTATAGTGCCTGGCAGCAGCAGGAGCCCAAAAATTAGCTGAATCACACCCTGGAGTTGCAAGCAGCATCAGCAGGAGCTCAAACATAGCTGGAAAGAGACACTGGAGTTGGCTGCAGGAGCCCAAAAATTGGATGAATCACACCCTGGAGTTGCAAGCAGCAGCAGCCCAGACATTGGTTGAAAGAGACACTGGAGTTGGCAGCAGGAGCCCAAAAATTGGATGAATCACACCCTGGAGTTGCAAGCAGCAGCAGGAGCACAAACATTGCTTTAAAGAGACACTGGAGTTGGCTGCAGGAGCCCAAAAATTGGATGAATCACACCCTGGAGTTGCAAGCAGCAGCAGGAGCACAAGCATTGCTTTAAAGAGACACGGGAGTTGGCTGCAGGAGCCCAAAAATTGGACTAAAGACACACTGGAGTTGCAAGCAGCAGCAGCAGGAGCCCAAACATTGCTTGAAAGACACACTGGATTTGGCAGCAGGAGCCCAAAAATTGAATGAATCACACCCTGGAGTTGCAAGCAGCAGCAGCAGGGGCCCAAACATAGCTTGAAAGAGACACTGGAGTTGGCTGCAGGAGCCCAAAAATTCGATTAATCACACCCTGGAGTTGCAAGCAGCAGCAGCAGGAGCCCAAACATAGCTTGAAAGAGACACTGGAGTTGCCTGCAGGAGCCCAAAAATTAGATGAATCACACCCTGGAGTTGAGTTGCAAGCAGCAGGAGCAGGAGCACAAACATTGCTTTAAAGAGACACTGGAGTTGGCTGCAGGAGCCCAAAAATTGGATGAATCACACCCTGGAGTTGCAAGCAGCAGCAGGAGCCCAAACATTGCTTTAAAGAGACACAGGAGTTGGCTGCAGGAGCCCAAAAATTGGATGAATCGCACCCTGGAGTTGCCAGCAGCAGCAGCAGCAGCTGCAGGAGCCCAAACATTGCTTGAAAGAGACACTGGAGTTGGCAGCAGCAGCAGGAGCCCAAAAATTGACTGACACACCCTGGAGTTGGCAGCAGCAGCAGGAACACAGAAATTGGCTGGTAGGCACCCTGAAGTTGGCAGCAGCAGGAGCACACCCTGGAGTTGGCAGCAGCATAAGCAGGAGCCCAAACATTGCTTGAAAGACAACCTGGAGTTGGACGCAGCAGGAGGCCAAAAATTGGCTGAAATGCACACCCTGAAGTTGGCATCAGCGGGAGGCCAAAAATTGGCTGAAAGGCACACCCTGAATTTGGCATCAGCAGGAGGCCAAAAATTGGCTGGAAGGCACACCCTGAAGTTGGCATCAGCAGGAGCCCAAAAATTGGCCTAAAGACATAAATATGTTTTGCACCATTTGGAAAGTGTAAAACGTGGCACCATGCTGAATCTAGTCGCATGCATCAGCCATTGGTGGGTGGAAATCCTGGCTGATCCATCCCTGATTCATTTTGACAAAGGTGAGTCTCTCCACATTTTTAGTCGACAGACGAGTTCTCCTCGCCGTAACTATGGCCCCCGCTGCACTAAACACCCACTCAGATGGCACGCTACATGCCGGGCAGGACAGCTTTTCCAGGGCAAACTCTGCTAGTTGCGGCCACAAGCCAAGTTTGGCTGCCCAGAAGTCCAGCGGATCCTCAAGGTGTGTTGGTATGGTCATGTCAAGGTATAACATGAGCTGCTGGTTGAGGTCCTGCTCCAGGTCTTCCTGCTGCTCATGAGTAGCCTCACTATGCGGGTGTAGAAAGCTACTCATTAGCGACTGAAGACTGAGGCTGCTGCTGATGGAGCTGCTGCTGCTGCTCCTGCCAGGCATGGCAGTAGAAGGTGAGCGCAGAGGTCCCCCCGAGTCAGACCTGCGAGAGTATGGACCATGGCGCAGATAGGCATCGGCCAACTGACTATGTAGAATGTCTTTGTAGTAGTTCAGTTTGTCCTCCCTCTCGGCGGGTTTAAAAAAATGCCCCCATTTTGTGCCGGAAGCAAGGGTCCAATAAGGTGGAGAGCCAGAAGTCATCCCGCCGACAAATGGAAACAATTCTGGGGCCACTACGCAAGCACGTGAGCATGCCTCCTGCCATTTGCGCAAGTGACTCAGAGGGACTACCTGTCTCCATCTCCACTGCATACTGCCACGGTGTGTCCGGGTCCTCTGTCTCCCCTTCCTCGCAACCCTCTAGCTCCTCTGGCTGCTCCTTCTCCTCCTCTCCTGTCCGCTGACTAGATAAACCAGCCATTTCGCCAAGCCTAAACTGTGCTTCACTGGGCCACTCCTCCTCCTTTTCCTCCTCCTCCTCCAGTTCAGCTCCAAGGGGGTTCATGCGGCCGTAAGATGTAGACGCCATGTCCCCAGTGCCCTGACCAGCCCCTAGTCTGCTGCGACCTCTGCCTGCTAAATCTTGGCCTCTGCCACTCCTCTTTGAACATCCTGGCACTTTAAAAAATGTTTTTACTTAAAAAAGCAGAAGCTAAATAAAGTGAGGAACTGCTTCTCTGCACCAGATACTATGAAAATTGGCAATATGGGATACCCTGCGGCCTGGTGTTTTGACAGCAGGACAAAAACCAATTCAAAATGCAATACCTTAATAAAGCTGAGGCTGAACAAGCTTATTTAGTATAACCGATAGGGTGCAACGTGCAGGTTTGGGATACCCTGCGGCCTGGTATTTTGACAGCAGGACAAAAACCAATTCAAAATGCAAAAGCTTGATTAAGCTGAGGATGAACAACGCTTATTTAGTATAACAGATAGGGTGCTACGTGAAGGTTTGGGATACCCTGTGGCCTAATGTTTTGGCAGCAGGACAAAAACCAAATCAAAATGCAATAGTTTGATTAAGCTGAGGATCAACAAGCGTATTTTGTATAACAGATAGGGTGCAACATGCAGGTTTGGGATACCATGCGGCCTGGTGTTTTGACAGCAGGACAAAAACCAATTAAAAATGCAATAGTTTGATTAAGCTGAGGATCAACAAGCGTATTTTGTATAACAGATAGGGTGCTACGTGCAGGTTTGGGATACCCTGGGGCCTAGTATTTTGGCAGCAGGACAAAAACCAATTGAAAATGCAATAGTTTGATTAAGCTGAGGATCAACAAGCGCATTTAGTATAACAGATAGACTGCTAAGTGCTGGTTTGGGATACCCTGCGGCCTGGTGTTTTGGCAGCAGGACAAAAACCAAATCAAAATGCAATAGTTTGATTAAGCTGAGGATCAACAAGCGTATTTAGTATAACAGATAGGCTGCTAAGTGCAGGTTTAGGATGCCCATGTGAGCTGGTGTATTTAAAGCAGGACAAAAACCAATTCAAAATGCAATAGTTTGATTAAGCTGAGGATCAACAAGCGCATTTAGTATAACAGATAGACTGCTAAGTGCAGGTTTGGGATACCCTGCGGCCTAGTGTTTTGGCAGCAGGACAAAAACCAATTCAAAATGCAATAGTTTGATTAAGCTGAGGATCAACAAGCGTATTTTGTATAACAGATAGGGTGCTACGTGCAGGTTTGGGATACCCTGCGGCCTAGTGTTTTGGCAGCAGGACAAAAAAAAATTCAAAATGAATAATTTGATTAAGCTGAGGATGAACAAACGCATTTAATATAACAGATAGGCTGCTAAGTGCAGGTTTGGGATACCCTGCGGCCTAGTGTTTTGGCAGCAGAACAAAAACCAATTCAAAATGCAATAGTTTGATTAGGCTGAGGATGAACAAACGTATTTAGTATAACAGATAGGGTGCTATGTGCAGGTTTGGGATACCCTGCGGCCTAGTGTTTTGGCAGCAGGACAAAAACCAATTCAAAATGCAATAGTTTGATTAAGCTGAGGATCAACAAGCGTATTTAGTATAACAGATAGGGTGCTAGGCACAGGTTTGGGATACCCTGCGGCCTAGTGTTTTGGCAGCAGGACAAAAACCAATTCAAAATGCAATAGTTTGATTAAGCTGAGGATCAACAAGCGTATTTAGTATAACAGATAGGCTGCTAAGTGCACGTTTGGGATACCCTGCGGCCTAGTGTTTTGGCAGCAGGACAAAAAACAATTCAAAATGAATAGTTTGATTAAGCTGAGGATGAACAAACGCATTTAATATAACAGATAGGCTGCTAAATGCAGGTTTGGGATACCCTGCGGCCTAGTGTTTTGGCAGCAGGACAAAAACCAATTCAAAATGCAATAGTTTGATTAGGCTGAGGATGAACAAACGTATTTAGTATAACAGATAGGGTGCGAAGTGCAGGTTTGGGATGCCCATGTGGGCTGGTGTATTTAAAGCAGGACAAAAACCAATTCAAAATGCAATAGTTTGATTGAGCTGAGGATGAACAAACATATTTAGTATAACAGATAGGGTGCTACATGCAGGTTTGGGATACCCTGCGGCCTAGTGTTTTGGCAGCAGGACAAACTCTCTGTCCCTGTCTAACTCTCTGTCCCTGTCTGTAACCAGCTGTGCTCTGGCCGCAATAGAACGCTGAAATGCGCACAAGGAAGATGGCCGCCTGCTTATATAGCACGGTGAAGTCACCGGGCTTCCTGGCTGCTGATAGGCTGCATGTGACTTTCCCATGATACCTTGCCCCAGGGGACATGTCCGGACATGTGCTTCCACCATTTTAGAATGCCTGTAATTGAAATAAATGAGGTTTAAAGGAAAACTTCGATCGATCGAATCGCGGGGAAATTCGGATTCATTCAGAATCGAATTTTTCATGAAATTTGGAACGAATCCGGGTTCGTCTGGATCGATTCGCTCATCCCTAATAGCTTGCACAATGTGGTTAGAGAACTTAAACTTTTTTTGCCACTAACATTGCATCCGGCCCCTGCTCCACCGCCCCCTAGCAAGCCAGGTGGTTACTAACCTCATAAAAAGGTTGAGGTGCACGTTCTTTTATTGGTGGTGCAGTTGCCCTGCCCCTTAACCTCTGCTAAGCCCTGCACTGATTTGTGTGTTGATCTAGGACAAGCGCTGTTCTGTAGAGCTGAGTCTCCCTGCAAGCCCCACCCCAGAGATGTGTCATCTCCCTGCTCCCTGGCCCCAGCATTGCAACAGGAATTACTGAACACTCTGGAAGAAGGTAATGCAAGTTACACAGTGCACACACTTCCTTTCTCTGTCTCTCTGCTCCATCCATCCCTGCCCCATCGGTTGTATGTCACCTCTGCCCCATGCATCCCTATCCTCTGAGCCCCGACCCATCCATCCATGACCCCCCAGTTCTGCCCCATTTATCTCTGTCCCCTCCGCTCTGTCCCACAGCCCTGTCCCCTCAGTTCTGTCACATCCACCCCTCTACCCTCAGCTCTGCCTCATCCCCTCAGCTATATGCATCTCCATCCCTGTCCTCCCAGCTTTGCCCATTTACCCGTCTTCCTTCCAGCTCTGCCAGTCTATCCATCTTTCTTCCAGCTCTGCCCATCTACCCCCCCCCCCCACCAGCTCTACCCTGACATTCCTGTCCTTTTCATTTTGCCCATCCATCCCTCTTCCTCCCAGCTATCTCTTCATCCATCCATTCCTGCCCTTCCTGTTTTGTCCATCCCTCTTCCTCAATACTCTGCCCATTCATGTGGGCCAAAATAAAAATCAGCTCCAATAGGGGGTGGAGGGCGAGCAGCCCTTCTTAGTTTTGGCCATGGAGTTTATAGACCGCTGACCCTCCACCGCAAAGGGGCCCACCGAGGCCATGCCGCCCGAGGGCCCACATAAACCTGGAGCCGGCCCTGTTTTACACCCCCTGTCAGGGGCTGCAAACCTCAAATTACAGGGGCAGGAAGTAGGTTCTGGCCCGGCCTGCAGTAGCTCTATACCACAACCAGATCCACAACCTGTTCAAAGACTAACCCAGGTACTGAATCATCATCTGCTAGAGCCGCAACCACATTTCTAGTAAAAAGAAAAATTACAAAAAATGCTTTAGGACACATGAAAGTGGTGAGATAGAAATATGTTTTTTGGTAATTGATATTGCTAAATGAGTTACAGTTTCTTACTTTCTATAACCATAATGTTGAATTTTTTATTTCCTTCCAAAAACAAAAATAAACTAAAGGACCATGAACCCATCTTGCTTCATATTTCATTAGACAAATGTCAACACCATGTCTGAGAATCAGGCTCCTAATCTGCTACCTTGGCTGTCAATGTCAAATATAGCTGTGCTGTACATTATGTTCATTTTTTTATACCATAGTGTCAAGTACAGATCCTGAGTGAAAACTATAGTCTGTGTTCAAAAAAGTATGATAATGACATTGTGGCATTGCCATTGTTAAAAAAAAAAAAAAATGTAAACTATTTTACTATTAGAGAACTGGAGAATAGTAATATGTCCAGATACCAATTAGGAAATACATCAGTGGATACATGCATTTTAAAGTGAAGATTTAATTTTAAGATTAAGATTAGTGTTACTATTTAAATTTCAGTTTAAGATAAGTTTGATGGGGGTGTGCAGTGTCGTGCTGGCCCAGCAGAGCACCAGGGTTTTTAACTTATGCCATTATGGAGTGTATTCATTCATCATATTCTAAACATGCTAGGGGGGGAGTTGCTCCTGGTGGTCCAGACTTTGATCTTATACTTGGTCAATTTGGTTTAACATTGCACACAATGAAGTTATCGATGAAAAGTAATTCTGGTGGGAACATTTGATAGGTGCTTCAGCTGGCGAAGGATAGGGGACTTCCCCCAGCCTAATATTGGCAAAATGTAATATGACCATGGACCGGAACTTAGATTACTTTAGCATGGCTGCTGGTCCAACTTCTCCACTGGGCTGCATTGTCATAGGCAATAGATCTGGTGAAGGTTTAAAACTGGAATCATCTTAAGGATAGAGAGTTCTCTTGCTATTTCACCTCAAGGTCCTTTTGACAGATCAATGACTTTTGTGTACTGACCCAGGCTTACAAACATTATGTTACATGGCTATCTACCCAGGGAGATTTGAGACCACTCACCTGTGCTCCTAGTACTATTTACTTTTTCAACCCAAGGTTGGATTAAAACCCTGGTCCCTAAATCCCTTGAGGCTTGATAACAGGACATTTAAGCATAATTAAAACTAGATAAGGGAACATATTGAGTCTGAAATGGTAATAAAAGCATCAGCAATACCTAGTGGGATAACTTTAAAGTAGTGACTAGAGGAAGGACTAATAATGCTTTCAGATTGACAAAACATGCTGTGTTAATCATCCCAGATCGCCCATACAAACTTGCTTTTCCCCAGTTCTACGGCGCATGCATGGGCTTTCATCCAATCAGACCCATTTGCTATGCATATTTAATGTTTACAGCAATCAGGAGTGATAAAGGCCCCATCCCAAGCATGGCTTCCGCTCCTGTCCCCACGGCAGCTCGCGCTCCCTATTGTTTACAGTGCAGAGGGAGCCACTGGAAGGGTTTTGCAGCACCCGGGGAGTTGACACAGCAGGGGAATCAAAATTGGAATGCCCCGGGGAAAGGCCAGCGGCTGACCCTGGAATCCTTTAGATTCCAAGCCCAGACGGCTAGGGCTTTATTCAGCTTTAAATATTTAAACCCATAAGTACAGAAAATGTAGCAAAGGGGTTCAATAGTTTATGGAGAGACACAATATAGTAATTTTAAGCTTACATTTAATTCACAGAATAAAAAAAATGGTTTACAAAACATTGGATTTACATGGAAACAGACAGGAAATTTATAACCATAAAAATAATATAAAAATGAAGAGACAGTTGCTATTTACATGTACATCACATCTCATCCCAGAGGTCCTAAGCTTCAAATTCTGTTTTCCCAAATGAAGTATGCTAAATGACAGATGTGACCTGCATATGTGTTAAATATAAACTGTAACACTATACCAATATCAAGATTGTTTTCTGTTACATTTTTGATGAAACTGTTGTTTTTTACTTTTGAAGATTGATTGAAATGTACTGCCAGGAATTTAAAGTTAGGCACTTTCACCAATCATATGCAAATGTTATGAAAACAAAACATTCTCTACTTTTAAATGAGTAAAATAGTTCTATCTGCATTTTTTTGCAGTGGGTGTATTTACATCACCAAATCTATTACACCAAAATCTAAATTCCATACTGTAGTTGTATATGGTCTGTGACAGACAAGATGCATATACTGTACATGACAAATCAAACTAGTCATCAAAAGTGTTCCAACTTCTTGCAGCTCTTCTAGGTTTATCTGCTTGACTATAAGGTGCTTAATTTTAATTCCAACTTTCATTTTTCCAGTAGAGATACCACTTAACACCAGCTGATTCCCCCAGCCCTGAGGAATCTCGATTTGGGATAGTTTGGCATACTACTGAGTAGATAAGGTCACTTGACAGTCGCCATCTGATTTCAAAGTGCAAAACCATAAGCAAGGCAGGTGACAAAAAAGGGGTTGAATTTCAAGTTCTCAAGTGATGCCCCTGTTTTTTGGCAGTTCACCTACCAGGATGTCAGGGGCATAACTTAAGGGGGTGCTACTGTGCTCACTTGCCATCATTTAGATAAAGCAGGATTTGTCTTTTTTGTTTCAGTCATTAGTTGTCTAGCTGCATATAATTGAGTTAAAAGACAGAAAAAAAGTTTATTGTAGGAGCCGTGAAAGGGCCCCATTTGATTTTCGCACCAGGGCCCAATCACATAAAGTTACACCACTGCAGGATGTGGAAAACATTGGAGATGATTTTCTGAGCAGAGTGGACTCCAGTGACTGGACACTATCCAATGTCAGTACGGGCTTGAGATGTGGACACAATTAGCATGTTCACAGACGTCTTGTAGATCAACCAAGCTTCCTATATCAAATTTCAATCCAGAGTTTATGTCATTGCTCAAGTATTTGTAGACCTTTTTCCAGGAAGTATTTCACATGAAATCCCATTTTAGGAACCTTTTTCTAACCTAAATCTGGTCCTCTTGGTCTTTCGAGGGTTTTAGTCAATGGTGGGACTGCTATCATTGTTAACCCACAAAATGTTTCCTTCTGAGGAAAGTGTCAGACCTTTTGCCTTTGTCTTTGAGTTTTTTCATAAACATTAGCAGTGCACCTATTATGAAATTTAAACCAGCACACATTTAATTGTTTGGCAGATGTGACCCATTGTTAGCATATGGTTTTAAATATCCATGAACAGAATGAAATAAAAATGTCACTATTGTATGTGATATGGGAATTACAGGGGTATAGGTTAACAATGTCGGCAGTGTTATACATAATTTGTAAAGGCTGAATAAAAAAATACTGTAAAAGTAAGCCAAGCCATTGGGATCTTTTGTCGGCAGAGTACAAGCAGTTGCAAGCCTCTGGGCCTTGATTGTCTCCCTCTTTTTCTTATCAGACCTATGTTCTGGTGCTCACTCCCCTTAGTCTGACACACAGGGCTCTTCTTTTTCATTATTTTCTTTCTTTGAAAGTACCAAATAAAAATACAGCTCTATAGATCAATCAAATAGTTCACCAGGAGCAACATAATGTAGGTTTGTTTCTGCAGACCTACACCCAATCAGTATTAAAAACCCAGAATGCAAACTACAACACACTTTTGATTAACACTTTTATCCACATTACTGTTGTCCCTCAAACTCACTGTTATCCCCACAAAAAATGCTTCTGGATAGTTTAGTCTACTATATACATAGGGTGTTTTTCTCCTAAACCTCCCGTACAATACATCATGCACTTAATCTATCCTATTTCAATAGTTGAATACTACTCACTAGTTGTATAACTGCCAACGTGTTGGGCTAAACTAACCTGTCCTCAGGATCATTCTTACATATTGCAGTGCATGCTCCAGTTACATGCTAAATATGTTTAAATTATAACAATTAATAATGATGAATGCCAAAGCCAACAACAACAACAATAAGGCAACAAGCAGCTCATCTGATGCCTGTTCCATGTGGCTCTCCTTAATTTTCTGCTGTGCCCAGTAGAAGCCGTAGCAGGGCTCCAACGTTTGCCCTTCTTTCAGTTTCATTTCTCCAGCAACATGCATGATGGAGATTCAGTAGCAAAATGTTTAACCCAACTCGGTATGGAACCAATATTAGTGCCAGACTGGGAGTTTCTTTAGGGCAAGATTGGGTTTTTTGTGTCCCAGCATTTCTCCTCTGCTCAAAGCTGGTGATAATTTTTTTGTAATGATATTAATATATATTTTTTAAGCCAACTAGCCCGGCACCAGGCATAAGGGCTGGTAACCCGGGACTCAGAGGCCGCCCAGACAGTCTCTTGTCCTGTCGGTATTCCAGCCCTTATTCCCTTCAGTATAGATTTGGGATTCTTCCTAAGATGTTGTGGGTACCCCTAGAGGAATCCTGTGCCTATTTTGATGGGCACTAAAATCCTCTGTCCCCCTGGCATTCTCAAAAGGGGGTGCAAGTAATCAGATGGGGTACCGTCATGTCACCCACCATTGGTCATGCTGTGAACTGGTATTGGGGTATTGGACCCCTTACCAGTTCACCCCAAATGTCTTAAAAAAACACTATTATTCTAAATTTCCCTTCTTACAGTTCCACGTCTTTTTCTTACCCAGAACCCCCCCTTCACCCTCCTCTCCTATGATTTGTAAGTCACTTAGGGGAGATTCCAGAGATATTCCTGTTTAGGCCCCCACTGGTATCATGTTCAGTATGTCAGCATGGGACAAAGGATGTGGAAAGGTGAGTATGAGTTAATTAAGAATATTAAAATATTATAACCAATGTGTGTTTTTTTATTTTTTCACTTTAATTTTGAACTAATAAGGGGTCCCTAGTTCAATTACCATTTCCCACACCACTAATGGGCATGGTGGTGCGGATGAGCCTATTGGCCCATAGCATGGGCCCGGTGATGAACACTGGACCTACCCAATAGGGCATATGACCAGGACTGGGGGCCACAGATTGGCCCTTGACCCTTTGGATTACCAGCACCTATGCTTGGTTTGTCAGGTTGGTAAGCCTTAGATGGGGACTCGTTCCAGTTCCTTTTATTTTTTATCTTGTTTCACTTCATTTTTGCTTATTTGTCTGAACCTTTAGGACCTGCCGGCACAAAACAGCAGGAAAGCTTATGTCAGACCTTGAAAATACAAGGCTACAAGCAAAGAGATTATATATCTCCAGATGGGCATTGGGTTTTGTATGGTGGAAGAGTACAAGATCAGGGGAAAATATAAATTAGATCTATTCCAATCTATAGTTATCAGAGACAAAGGAGATTCTAGAGTCTAAACAGTATGCAAAACACATACCTCTAAACCTCGATATAGTATTGTTCAAAGAAACCCAATTTAATTTTTTATTTCATATGGGGCGGTGATTTGAATTTAATTGAGGATCAAAAAATAGACAGAATAGGTAAAACACAAAATATTACTGACACCTTAGGTCACCGGTCCCTCAGGCAAAATCTGCATGGCGTATCCTGCACACTAACGAAAGGGACTACACATGTTTCAACAAATACCATAATGCCTGTTCCAGACTTTTTATACAACAAATATCCTTAATGAACACATATTAAATTGGTCCTATAACAGTGTCAGATCATGATCCTATAGTCCTTACAATTACCTGAAATCTAAATAGCACTACATTACAAGTTGAGGGGGCTAAGAAAAAGATTAAAGAATCTCTGGAACATTATTTCTGTATTAATTCAACAAGTGATGTATAAGCTGTAAATGCCACAAGGCCTACATATGGGAAATAATTATCTCCCACGCAGCTTAGGAATGAAAATAGCTGCAGAACCAGAACTAAATACAATCCAATCCGTGCATGGACAAACTGCAAATAGGAAGAAACTTACTGATATAAAAAACACCATGGTAGAATTAGTAGTGCTGTTGCCCAAAATTACAAATAGTTCCCACTGGCCTCTACCTAGCAGAAAGGTTTGATCCTAACAGAGGAGGCAAACCTCCTGCCTCTTGTTCAAAGGAATATTGGGGAAAAAACTGTTATTGGGTGCCAAGTTAGGCAAGATATGTGATAAGTGTGGTTATTCTTTAACCAAGAGCTTGGAGGAATAAGTCTTTAACACCATTGTGATGAACAGTTGAAGTTAAAGTGCATTTGTGGATTGTAACCCTGATAAGATACTGTTAATGGGGATATGATACTGGTTTGGTAACCTATGATGTGAGTTAAGGGGGTGGGAGTAGCTCCATCACTATTATTTATACAAAATTAATATTATTATTATTATTCAGGGCCTGGGAACCAATTTACCACCCAGTTTAACCCTCTCATCATCCAAGTATTAAGCACCAAACATGTCTAGCTATGTGGAAAGACAGAGATTTGGTTGCATTTATCTGCAGATACATGTGGAAGTCACACCACCCCGATAAGGCACTCTGGGCGGTAAATTGGTTCCCAGGCCCTGAATAATAATAATAATAATCATTTTGTATAAATAATAGTGATGGAGCTACTCCCACCCCTTTACTCAGTTTGAATTGCCATGAGCACACACAGGGAGGGATTCAGTCAATATTCCCAGGTGAGTAGTTCCGACTGCATTGCATGTCCCAACTTTGGGGACTCAAAAATAAGAGTAGGGACCACACTAAACACAGAGTGCCTTGCCGGGGCAGTGTGGCTTCCACATGTATCTGCAGATATATGCAACCAAATCTCTGTCTTTCCACATAGCTAGACATGTTTGGTGCTAAATACTTGGATGATGAGAGGGTTAAACTGGGCGGTAAATTGGTTCCCAGGCCCTGAATAATAATAATTTTGTATAAATAATAGTGATGGAGCTACTCCCACCCCTTTACGCTAACCTATGATGTGTTCATGGTGCTGATCTTGTCTTTTTTGCAGCTCCATGTGTTTTCCCTAGCAAAATTGTGTTTACCTTAGCAACATACATAATAGTGGTGTTCTGATGTACAGATCACAAACATCCTCACTCTGGTTTGCTAATCATCTGATTTGACTGAGACATCTGCATTAATTCAACCTCTTCAGCTGGGGGGGGGGGGAGTCTTGTGTTCTAGTAGCTAAACTGGCAGCATTCTCCCCTGGGAGGTACTTGCTACTGCTTTGTTAAGCTGAAGCTGCTAATGAGCTCACCTGTTACAGTGGAAGAGCTCTGGGATATGTAGTCAGAAAGGGCAAAAAGCCACTCCTAATTTACCAAGACAGACACACAGAAATGAAGGAAACTTGGAAAGAGCATGCTGATAAGTAAATCATTGGTCTGGGGCACACTCTTAACACAAATGTTTATTTTACATCCCCCAGAAGAGGAAACCAATACGGCAGAACACCAAAAAACTCCTTTAAGGAGCCAATGAAATCTGTTTGTAACCTGTACAGTAGATGGGCTATGTATTGCTGCTTGCAGGGAGGTGTTAGAGGTCATTATTTAGGACCTAATCCTTTGTGTAGTTTCTCCTTATAGCATTTTTTTGCTTTTTTTACTTGTCATGAATGATGATGTCTGTGAAGCAACAGTGTTCACCCTATATTTTAATAATTGACGTATCGTTTTTAGCAGATTAATACTTTTTATCAGACCTATTCAGTAAAGCTTCACAAATGTCGGTGAGGATCTGCAGATTGTATCTTGTAAGTACAGCCTAGCCAGAACAATGAAGAATGATTTTATAATTTTTAGAGCACATTGTACTTTGCCCAATGTAATAGACAAGTAACTTTCCCTTTTCCCACATTTCATGACAACACTTAAAGTACATCATAATCATGAGATGCTAGAGAAAGATGGTGCAAGATTGCCTCTAAACTGGACTACAGTCTCGCAAATAAAAGCTATGAATCTTGTCTATCTAAAGCTTGCCTAATCATATGACATTGCAATAAAATACATTTTAAAAAGAGGACAAGAACAATATAAAGACCCAAGCTCTTCAAAGTTTTGTTCCACATTGTGCTTGATTACTCTTCAGTATGAATCTTACCTAATTCAATGTTTCTAAAGGATTGGGATTAACAGAGTGGCTAAAGAAAAGTAGATAAATTATCAAGTCAGGTTTCTTGGGATTCTCTTTGCACTCAGACGTGGCCAGACGTCTTATCTTTTCTTCGTCCTTCAAGATTGACACCAATCTATGTTTAACTAGGAAGTATTAAAGATTAGCATTCTGTTACAATGAAAATAAAAGGAAGAAATCAATGGATATACAGTCATGATCATAGCTAATTTATTAACAAAGCACATCTGGAAATAGTCCCTTTAAAGACACTATTATGCTCCATTGTCTACTTTGAAGTCTCTGTCCAAGCACTGGGAATAGTGTAAAATAGGCAATTTCAAAGCATCTTGAAATCTCAGATTAAACTTAAATGGTTGAGCTGGGAAGGGCATGTCATGGTGCAGCTTTAGGAGTCATGCGCTTGATCTGTGGCTAGGGACATCTGTGGGACTACTGTAGCTTGCCATGTTTGCTCATGCTGAAAGGCAAGGGATATAGTGGATTTTGGACCCCATTTTTGTGTGGTCCTGGAGGAATGAAATTGAAAAGTTGGCAAACTTTGGAGCCCTGTCATTGCTTCTCCCCATGGAGGAGAGTCACATGGTACAGGCATCAGATAAGCTGTTTGATGCATTTGTTATTGGCTTTGGGTTCAGTGTTCTATTAAAGCCCCCCCCAGCCACATTTCAGGACCTGGGCACAGCTATCTTAGAAAGGCTGCACAGAGCGGCATCCCCCACTGTGTTTGCCCATTCATCCATTCATGTGAATACTCAGGTGGACACATAAAGCAATCTGTGTAGCCTCTGTAAATCCATGGCAGTGCTGGATTCCAAGTGAGGTAGGTACTTTATTTTTGCAACCCCCCTCCACAGCTCTTGAACATTTATAGTTCTAATTCAGACCCAAAACCCAGCCTCATTTATTTAAGCAACAAGATTCAAAGGAAAAGGTGATTATCAAGGGTTATCAAGGAAAAGTACAACTATGGCTTACTTAGAGCTGTCCTTGGGGCAAAAAAAAATGCTTCTTAGCCCGTTTTAATCAGTACGTTTTGCAATGGCCCATTTACCCCAGCAAATGTCACAGAATCACTCCCAAAGTGACCAAATACATAAGTTAGCAACAATATGCAGAGCTTTGCTGGGCCAGCATATGGCCACACAGCCTGGCATAGCATGCAGTAGACACAGCAGTATACACTAAGCAATTTTTGCCTCAGTGTCCTTTGTATCTTCCTTTTGCTGGCGAAGTGTGGCACAGTTCCATAGAACAGTGGTTCTCAACTGTTTTACACCAAGTACCCCGTAGTGACAATAACTCCAACCAAGTACCACCTAGCAAGAATAAATTCAAACCAAGCAACCCCAAGGAGGGATTAACTTGTAAATGTTACCAAAAAAAGTAGGTCACGTGCCTTAGAACACATTTAAAGCAAGAAGAAATAATGTATAACTGTTACAATAATATACCAAACCCATCAGACCCACCATGCCTGAATATCTCTGCGTACCCCCTGGGGTACGTGTCCCATAGCTTGAGAAACAGTGCCATAGAACACTCATTTTTAGTTCTAACATATTATTTTGTAGATCTTGTTGTTAGACCTTTTTTTAATCTATACATTTTGACTTCGTCTGTTTTAATAATCTGTAACGTGTATATACATAAAAATTTTACTTCATTATTTAAACATCTACTCCTCTTTGTCACTACTTTTCTAGCTAGTCATGTGACCTTGCCATGTTTATGTCTGTATTCCCTTGCTAAGGCTTTAAGGCTGATTCAGAGCCTCACTGTGAATGCTCGTTTTTTTGTAGAAGCAAACTCGGAAACCAGGATTTTGCTTGTGTACTACATCTCGGCCAGGCGTACGCTGCCACAATTGCTTGGTGTACACATACGGTTTAGCTGAGCATTAACGATTTTGGCCATCAAAATAATCCCGGAAGCTGAGTTTTTACCTGTTTTCAGAAGGAAATTTGTCATGTAGTCAATTGATCTCGGTGTACCATTCTGGCATGCAACATTTTTGTTTATTTTTTAATTTAATGGTTATTCCTTCTGTTCCCCACTAGTCTGACATCCCCGTAGTGTGTGTGTCAGTCTTAAGGCTTACCTATCCCCCTGGTGACATTTTGGGCTGCCCTTGTAGTGTGCATGTCAGTCTTGAGACTTATCTTTACCCCTGGTTGCATTTTGGGCATCCCCTGTAATGTGCATGTCGGTCTTGAGACTTACCTTTCCCCCCCAGTCGCATTTTGGCCATCCCCTGTAATGGGCATGTCAGTCTGGAGACATACATTTGTCCCTTGGTTCCATGTTGTCTGCTTCTTCCCACTGTTACTCACCTTTTAATTTTTGCCCTCCTTAGGCCACCTTCTCTTTTGCCGCACCATTACCCACCCCTGTTTGAGCTGCTATACCCTGCTTGAAGTAAGTTATTTTAGTAAAGGTCACCACGCAGCATATAAATGTAGAGAACATAATTGTTTATTAAAATATTTTCTATACTGGCTTTCCATTTACACAACCTGGGTGTTTGTGGTGTATTGACCTACCTGACTGCTGCTGTACTGTGGGGACCCCAAGCCCAGCACCCTCTCCTCTTCAGGGTGTTCCGGTGCTGGTGGTGGGGAGGCTGTAGTGGAGGAAGAGGATGTTGGCAGTTTTTGGGCCCACCATCTTACATCCACACCATGTCTTCTTGGCCCCACTGATCGGACCCCTTGTCTCCAGGTGGCCTTTATGCGCAGCCAGCCTCACAAGCTCCAAAAAAGAATACAAGAGAATAAAATATCACTTACAAAGTTAGGCCTGATAGCTTACCTTCTCTTTTGTACATTCACTTACCAGGGAAGCTCTGGCTTTAGAACCTGCGCACCCGGGGCCACTTTTGCCGTTTAAGGTCAAACCAGCGTTGGGTGTGAGCGTAAGGCCACGTCCCCTGCCGACTCACATGGGCTGCCACTTCCTCTGCCAACGTCCTCTTTTTATGGGTGTTCAGCTTGAAGTCATAGCGTTCACGGATGTAAGTCTGCAAATACAAAAAATAATAGCATTGTTAGTTTATGCCCTTCCCTATTTTGGTCTACTTTAGGTTCACATGCACGCATCCTTTAAAAACTGATCTGTTACAGGGCAAACAGATCACCATTCCAGAAGCTACTCTGTCACCTGTACGCACCTTGGCTGGATTGGGGTACACATGCATAGGCGAATGGCATAAAATGGCACAGCATGATGACTTACCATCATTATGTACTACTACTGCTCCCGGGTGTACACAGTTGGTGCCATGTTGGTGTTTGCTCATTGTCTGCTTGACAGCCCACAGTGGAGCCCCCTGCAGAGTCTCCTGCAGAGTGAACAGTGGAACCAAGGGTGGAGCTGCACAGCCGGGGCTGCTTGTTTCCCGGCCTGGGAGTGGGCACAGTGACTCCCCCTCCACCTCTCCATTCAACACACCACCCAGCAGATCCAAGCTTTGGCCACCCAGACCCAGGCCACAAACACACCAGTGGCTGAGTTAATGACGTGCAGCTGGAGGTTCTGCTGGATGGAATTGCTAAAAAGTATGATAGACTGGCTGGGTCTTGATCCCACTATACCCCCAAAATGTCGAGGGAGAAGATTTTGGCAGAGATTAGCATCAACATGACGGGGTGGGTCCAGAGGCCAAGGATGTTGCCCAGATGGATAAGTGGTGATGGGCCAGAGGGATATTTGTGCCTGACAAATTGGACAGCTCTCAGCCTCAATTGTTTTCTCATTTTCTTTAGGTTGCAAACTAGGGGGACACTCCCAAAAAGGCTCCAGTTCACACAAACCAAGAAGCAGGTAGTAGCGTGTCAGCGGTAAGACTTGGGTGCTAAGTGTAAATTTGCACAGGTGGGAGAAGAGTGAACAACCACAAAACCCACAAACATGAGTGCCCACATGCCCCCCCCCCCCCCCCCTTGCCTGGTGCCTGGGACACACATGGTCGGCAAACTAACACACAAATGTCATTTGCAACTCGTGAAATGTAATCCGGACCACTGAGGTAGAAGCCAAGTATTTTGGTCCACACATAGATGTGGGGCCCAGTGTGTAACCCTTATTGAGGATTTGAAGGAAGGCAGATACTGTAATTTGTCAAATAACAGTGACTTTCCCTTGATTTTGCCGCAACCCACCAGCCAGCAGCAACTATGGCTCAGGAGCCAACACCTGCGCACACAGCTGCCCCATCTGGCATGCCTTCCATGTTCCCACCATCGAGGCCTGGACCACCCACCAGCCACCCACCCAGTGAGGGGAGTCCAGACACAGATGAGGTAAATGTGTGTCCTTAATGAACCAATGGCATGGAGCAGGGTGGAGGAGGTGGTTGATACAATGGAAATGTCATTATTTTGTTGCCTGTGTGGGACCATTGACCCAAGCAAACACTAATGTGTACCTTTCTTCACACAGACCACACCTCTACTGGATGCCATACAGGAGATAAGGAAGACACAGAGGAAAGTGTGGCACAAACACCAAATATTGTGCTGATGCCTCCACCAGCTTTTGCCACACCTGCCACTGAGCTACACCACGCCTCCCTGAACCAGCAACAACAAGAGCAGTCTGGCAGCAGCAGCCCCACCACCTCCACCTAGTGCTTAGGAAGAAGACAGCCCCGCCCCGCAGCCAGGTGTCACCTGTCTTTGGTAAGACAGTGCCAATTCATGGAGTCAAACCAGCTGACTAAGCACCATTTTTCGGCGAAACACCAACCGCTATTTTAAAGTGGTGCAATAAACCGCCAGTTTGATCCATGATGACCTGGCTGCAGTTGTGGTGGAGCAGCAGCACCACAAACAAATGTTGGAGGCAGAAATGGTGGAGGCCAACCACCAGAACACAAGAAGGCTGCCATTGCTTGAGGCTCGGCAACAAGCCCAGAGTAAAAGCAGGAGGGCAACCTCCCCATAACACAGCATGATGGACTTGTGGAGGAGGCGCTTGTTGTTTGGCCGACAGGCAACTCTTTTTTTGGTGTGGAAAATGTGGGTTGTGGTTGGACGTATGTAATGTAAATAAATAGCAACAGAGTAACAGTAACTATATTTGGATGTTTTTTATTCACAACCAAAAAAAGCTAAAGGTGGTGCAGCATTAGAAAAAGACTGAAGCCAAACACAAACAAAAAACAATTATAAAAGAGAGGAATTCAGCAAATGATGAATTGTTTGGCCAGCAAAGCTCTGGGTCCCAGAATAAAGATACATAATACATATGCTGCAGCATGAACCATCAAGGCTAAATTGTGCAGGGTGATGCATGTGGTGGAACCTATTATAGGCCTCCTGGCCAGCTGCCTGGGGCCTTAGAAAGGGCATCAGGAGCCAGGGCAGCAGGGGATAACCCAAATCACCTAAAAGGACAATAACAGAACATTACCAACCATAGCATAGACAAACTAATACGTTGAACCTGAAGGAGATTGGTTACAAAGAGGCAAAAATGTAGTAGGATAATAAAATAAACATTGGACAACCAAACTAAATATAAGGCACTAGGCATGTACAAAGGGTTTCAATTAGCAACAGTGAGAAGGAGACATTTATACTTGGACATGAGCACAGTAGTAATGATGGAGTGCAGGGAGACAAATAGGCTAACACAACAAAATAGCAACGTATAAAGAACATGCACACGTATGCAAAGTGCAATGCAGAGTGCAAATTCAATGCTAACAATAGAGATACAGATTCTAAAAGGGAATAGACACACTTACCCAGAGGCCAACCACCAGTCAGCACCCTTCTCGCAAAGTGAATTTACAGACTGGAACTCCGCAAGATGACCGTGCCATGGGACGCCACCCAGAATGCTGAAAAAATGAAGATTCTGTCCCACGATGCATTGGATGTTCAGAGAGTGGCCCATCTTGCAGTTGCTGGAAAATGAAAAACAAAAATTGGGTCAAGATACTGGTAGCAAGAACTGAAAAGCAAAAACAATAAAAAAAACAGAGGCAATTGTAACACATGGAAGCAGGTTTAAGGGAGCAGCAGCAAGGCTAACATAAAGACAGGAGAGTGGGCAAGAAAGAGGAGCACTGAAACATATACTCCTGAGCAGCTGACTAGGGCCACATGCGTGCAATCAATGGTGCCCATGAAACTTTGCATATTTGCAATGTTGATAAAACCCAACCTCACCACGTTCCAGGCTGCCATGCTGTCAGGAAAAGAGATGTATTTCTCCTACAGGACAGCCATGTCATCAAGAAATTTAGTCAGGATGTGGCTCAGAAAAATCTGGGAGCCAAAAGTCAGTTCCCCTAGCCTCTGGACGGAGCAATTCGCAAAAAATTGAAGGCCGCCAACCAGTTTGTTCATATCTCCAATTGCATGCCCCTTTCTTGTGGCGGGGCCAACCATAGCAGCAGCTCTGTGTAAAGCCTCTCAGTCAGGTCAATTCCAGCACCTGCTGATCGGGTATCTGATCGATATCCAGGCGACGGTGGGTATACCTTTGCTCTGGAAGGTACATGTTTAACAGCTCCCGCTGCTGCAGACGCTCGTACTCTTCTAATAACTCGTCAAGGGGCTTCATTGTATGTGCACTTGCCTATTCCCGCTAGCAAAATAGGGTATAATTTTGAAACGGAAACCTACAGTTTTTATAGTCCGGAAAATGGACAAATCATGGCTGGGAATCACACGCAAATGAAAACAAAACCCGGCCTCACCCATAATAATATCCCCAAGCCACGGTTTCGGCGTACGCTAACCATAAAGCTCCTAAAAAAAGGCAACTCGGGCTAAAAAACATGGCCCAGAGTCATCTGACACGGAAGATAGACAAAATATGGGACTTTGAAGTCATTCCCACAGATGGGAATGCAGGTGAGTGAGGCTTTGAATCGGGCCATTTGACATCTTTAAAATCGCTGATTTCTTTATCTTATTTAGTGTGAGTCTATGTGAGCCTCATATACTAAGGTGGAATGATATGGGTAGAGCATATAACATGCTATTAGCCCACATCAATGTGATATAACTCTTTAAAATCATAAGTTACCTTGTTAATTTTGCATGTTATGTGGTATTTACCATGGGCTGTCTTATGTGCATTGAGTGCTGACCTAGACCTTGACATTACCACACAGGCCAGCTAGCTCACACTCAGCAAATGAGACTCTAAGTAAATAATGAATACACTGGGTAAACTGATAGAGTAAATCAGATGAACCAAAAAGTAAAATTAATGACACTTTAATTTATTTCTATAGCTAATATTTTCAATAGCTAATGTTTAGAGCTGAACATGGGTGGGTATTTAAACAGCAGAAAACTGTCACAGAAGGTGCCAATACAAGCAAATTTAATTTAAAAACTAAGCAGCAACCATCTGGGGTGTTCTGTTCTGGTAGTTAATAAGCAAATAATGTGAAATTTAGTTACAAACTTCATATAGTTACAAACTTTATTTTCATATCTTTTAACCATATAAAAACTCTTATTTCTGCTTTAGGGGATATGGCAGCAAAACCTATGGATAGATGGATTTGTTTTATCTAGAACACACAGGTTGCATTTAACAAAATCACATGCTTGCCAATAGGCAGAAGGCAAAATCCTTTCTGGATGAATGTTGGTGTTACAGCTTTCTGTATGTTTGTCTTCTTTTCTACCTACACGATTATCCATGTAACCTAATCGAATCACGTTCAAGACAATTAAGATATAAACATGGTTCTATTTTTATTTTCCATGTGTGAAAATACCATTTTGTGAGATACTCACCTGTAAAATGGTTATTACGAGTATGTCACACCCCCCACTTCCCGATATTCATGACACTTGGGAACCTGGCCTGTAGAGGGCGATCTTGCAGAGATGACATGGAAAAAAGGAGCCCCTCCTGGTCCATAAGTACTGGGTTCCTCCCACTATTCCTCAGTCTTTTTAAACAGCAGTGAAGAACCAGGAAGAGCCAATTATATTCAATAATTTTAAAATTATATGAGAATAATAATACCAAATAAAGGATCCCTTAGAACAAAAAGAGCCAATTATATTCAATAATTGTAAAATGATTTGAAATAATAATACCAAATAAAGGATCCCTTAGAGCAAAAAGAGCCAATTATATTCAATAATTGTAAAATTATTGAATATGAAATAATAATAATAATCACCATATAAAGGATCCCTCGAACAAAAAAGGGCGGGGGAAGTGGGGGGTGTGACATACTCGTAATAACCATTTTACAGGTGAGTAGCTCACAAAATGGTATTATTCCTAGTATGGCACACTCCCCACTTCCCGATATTCATGACACTTGGGACATCCAATAGCAGTGTCTATAATGGGTGGGGATCCCAAAGGAATAATGCATAACTTAAATTACTGCAGCTTGCAGAACTTTGCGGCCAAAAACAGCATCCGCTGAGGCCCGCACATCAACCTTGTGAAACTTAGAGAAAGTATGCACAGAAGACCAAGTCGCAGCCTTGCAGACTTGTTCAACAGAAGCTTGGTGCTGAAAAGCCCAAGAGGCTCCAATAGCACGAGTAGAATGAGTGGTGACACGAAAAGGGGGAACCTTCCCCTTTGCCATATAGGCCCCAATGATAGCCTGACGTATCCACTTACTAAAGGAAGATTTGGCAGGAGCAAAACCCTTCTTGGGCCCAGAAGGCACAACAAAAAAGGCATCCGTCTTGCAGAAGGCCGAGGTAGTAACTAAATAATACTTAACACAACGAACTACATCCAAAGAATGTAGGACCCTTTCCTTGTCGTTACTAGGTTTAGGACACAAGGAAGGAAGAACTATATCCTGATTTAGGTGGAAAGCAGACACCACCTTAGGAAGGAAATCCGGTTTAAAACGGAAAACAACCTTATCTTGAAGCCTCTCAAAATAAGGGGCTTGAATAGACAAAGCCGCCAGTTCAGAAACTCGGCGGACAGAAGTAATAGCAACCAAAAAGGCAACCTTCTGAGCAAGAATTGGTAGAGGAATATCCTGCAATGGCTCAAAGGGAGCAGCTTGCATAGCCGAAAGCACCAAATTAAGATCCCAAACAGGAAGTAAAGGCTTTCACATGCGCGACTCCTTGGAAAAAGGTCTTAACTAAAGGATGAAGAGCAAACGATCTTTGAAAGAAAATTGCCAAGGCAGAGACTTGCCCTTTCAAAGTACTAATCTGTAATTCCATATCCAGACCTCGTTGCAGATATTCCAGAATTCTAGGAATAGGAAATACTCTACAGGGCAAAGCCCTGGATTCACACCAATCAATATAGGACCTCCAAGTCCTGTAATAAATGACAGAGGAAGACTTCTTCCTAGCTCTAATAAGAGTCTGAATAACCACATCAGAAAGACCTTCTTCTTTCAAGATGGAGACTTCAGCAGCCATGCCGTCAAAGCCAGCGTTTGTAAATTGGGGTAACAAAGTTGACCCTGAGTGATGAGATCTGGAAGAAGAGGCAGATGGACACGATCCACTGCCAGCCTTACGATGTCTGCGTACCACAGTCTTGGCCACCTTGGCGCCACCAGAATTGCTGGCACCTCCTCCAGTGCTAGCTTGCGCACCACCTTGCTGATCATGGAGAATGGGGGAAACAGATATAGGAACCCCAGATCCTTCCAGGCTAGAGACATGGCATCCACTGCCACTGCCAGAGGATCCTGGGATAGAGACACAAAAGCTGGGAGCGTGTGATTGTGACGAGAAGCAAACAGGTCCAACCGTGGAGTCCCCCACTTGTGACAGAGGACCTGAAAGACCCTTGGATTGAGAGACCATTCTCCCTGGCGAGAACATCCCCTGCTCAGGGAGTCTGCCTCCACATTCTCTATCCCCGGAATGTAAACTGCTGATATGCTGGGAACATTGATCTCTGCCCACTGAAGGATCAGAGACACTTCCCGGAGGGCACCCCAACTGCGAGTCCCTCCCTGGTGATTGATGTAGGCAACAGCTGTTCGGTTGTCTGACCGAATCTGAACTGGCAGACCCTGTAAGAAATGGGTCAGTCGAAGTAGAACAAGACGTATGGCCCGAAGCTCTAATACATTGATTGGAGAATGAGCCTCCTGAGGCCCCCACAATCCTTGGAACTGATGCTTCTTCCAGAAGCCCGTGGTAACCAGTTCCCAACGCGGAGTCAGAAATGACTTGCCCTTCTGGAGGTTGTGCGATATTAACCACCACTGAAGGGACTGCAAAACGTGGGGAGACAATAGACAAGTCAATGATAGTGGGCACCTGTCCCACTTTGCCAAGGGGAAGAGCTGAAGCGTCCTTATGTGAAACTGGGCAAACGGGACTGCCTCGAATGCAGCTACCATCAATCCCACTAGTCTCATCCCTAGACGGATAGACTGATGAGGGTTGGACAAGAATAGACGAATCAAGTCCTGAATCAGAACCATTTTGGACTGAGGAAGAAAAACCTTGGCCTGAAATGTATCCAGAATCAGGCCCAGGAAGGGAATTTCCCTGGACGGACAGAGAGAGAATTTGGGGTAACTTATTACCCATCCGAACCTTTCTAGCGTAGAGACCACCGTCCTGGTGTCCAACTCTGATTGTTCGAGGGAGGAGGCCGCAATAAGAAGATCGTCCAGGAAAGGCACAATGCAGATGCCCTGGACCCTGAATATAGCCACCACTCCTGCCAGCATCTTGGTAAAGACTCTTGGGGCTGAGGTAAGGCCGAATGGCAGGGCCACAAATTGATAATGCTGGTCTTCTATCAAGAACCTGAGAAATCTCTGGTGACCCGGAATAATAGGAATGTGCAAATAAGCATCCTTGATGTCTATGGATGTCATGAAGTCCCCCCTGATAGAGAACATCGATTGTTGATCGCAGAGACTCCATGCGGAATTTTCTGAAACGGATAAATTGATTGAGTCTCCTTAGGTCTAGGATAGGCCGAACAGAGCTGTCCTTTTTGGGTACCGTGAATAGGTTGGAATAAAACCCCAAACCCCTTTCCGCTGGAGGCACTAGGCAGATGACAGACATGTTTAACAGATACGCTACTGCTGCCCGCAGTCCCTGCTCAATTGCCGGATCTGATGGCATCCGGGACATGAAAAATCTGGGAGGAGGCCGGGACTCAAATTCCAGTTTGTAACCGGAAGAGACTACTTCCAGAACCCAATTGTCTGATACCTCCTGAACCTAGACCTGGAAGAAGAACCACAGCCGTCCCCCCACCCATAAGGGTGAGGGCGTCCCCTCATTGTTGAGCAGGCTTAGTGGCAGATTTGGTTTTGGACCCCCAATTCTGACTTGGATGGCCACATCCCTTTCCTCTATTCCATGCATTCCCTCTAGGGGCTGAAAAGGCCGATCCTCTACCGGATCTAGACCCCCGAAAGGAAGGGTTAAAAGAGGCCATTCCACGAAAGGAACAACGTTGTTTCTTACTCTGAGGTAATTTAACTCCCTTAGTGACAGAATCCAATCTTTCTCCAAAGAGGCACAATCCCACAAAAGGGAGCGCTATAAGTGATTTCTTGGCTACAATATCAGCTGCCCACTGCCGCAACCACACCGACCGCCGACCGGTTCTGCTGCACATGACCAGAGTGTCATCTAAGGCAGAAAGTACAAAGGATGAAAACATCTCACATCGCTTAAGAGCAGCATACTCATCAGAGGCTGGATCAAGCCCTGAGTAATTCATTAGGTATCTCACAACAGACCTAATAGCCACTATCATGAGCGCTGAAGCACCAACAGGCAGCAAGGCCGAGCCCACACTGGAAAAAGCGTGGCACGTCATTTGATCAATACGCTTATCCTCTCCATCTTTAAGTGTAGTGGAGTCAGGAGAATGCAACACAGAAGAATTGGATAAATTAAGCACAGGGGCATCCACCACAGGTGGTGATGACCAACGTTTAACAGTATCAGCTGGGAAGGGATACTTCTTGTCCTAGCCCAAGGGAATGCCAGGAAGCCGCGCAGGCTTCTCCCATTCTTTAAGAATAATATAAAAAAAATGCTTTTGATCTGGGATTTCTAAACGAGGTTTAGGGGCTCCAAAGAATTCCCCTTTTTGAGGAGGGACTACTTCAGGAGGAGTAATAACCAAAACCTCAAATAACTGAGCAAGAGCTTTTGGGGTATCCACAACACTTGCTTCACCCTGCTCAATCTCAGTACCAACAAATTGCTGTTCATCAGAAACATCTGATTCCTCATATAATTCTCCTTCTTCTAACTGAGAAGGATCAGACCAATCAAGCAATTCACAATTGTCTAACTCACTTGCCGGAGCAGCATGAGTCAAGTGCTTTCTTTTAGCTGAGGCCTTCTTAGGCACATAGGTAGGCACAAGGGAATTATAAAGGGACAGGGGCATCCCATGCCGGGAACACCAACCCGGAAGCCGCCTACCCACATTTGGGTCTCATGGGGGAGTAATACTCCTGTATACACCAGAAGGTGTATGTATCTACCTTTGCCTGAACCACACAGCCAGGGCTGGGAGGCATACAATATAACCAAACAGGTTTAAAGAGTTTCAGACAGAAATAGAGAAAAAAAGGGGCAGGGAGCAAGCCCGGCTACCTGCAGCTTGAAGGAGAGTCATCTTCTGAATGCTTTGCCGACTGCAGAGACGAAAAGACTGAGGAATAGTGGGAGGAACCCAGTACTTATGGACCAGGAGGGGCTCCTTTTTTCCATGTCATCTCTGCAAGATCGCCCTCTACAGGCTGGGTTCCCAAGTGTCATGAATATTGGGAAGTGGGGGGTGTGACATACTAGGAATATGGCAAATTTCAGTAATTGCAGAGAACTCTAATGTTCTGGGCTCCATTTGTCTCTGTCCTATCGTCATTTACCTTAAATTTACTTAGGCTATTACTAACAACAATACAAAATGTTTTTATGGGAGTAACTGTTGTTCAATGTCAGGGTGCTGCCAGGAAGCATAGTCCAACCAGAAGAGAACTCTACAAACTAAAATAATCAATATTTTAAATCCATAGGCGATTGAGGATATAAAGACCTCTATATTTCCTTTACATGGTAATAATTAGAAGTAATCAAACTGGTCCAAGCCTGCATCCAAGCTAGATGACCACCTGTATTCAGTACCAGGAGCAGAATCTACACCTGTTGACGAATTAAAGGAGCACTATCGCGAAATTGTGTAATATTAAAAATCCATATAAACTCCTTGTCAAATGAGGGGAGGGGTCACTCATACACTTGAACTGCCTAAAATGCCCACCAAGCTTGTGTTTTTTTTCTCCTGGTTGGAATAAAATCCAGGGGTAACAGGTTTAGTCTATGAGGGGTGACAGAACCTCTCACCCCAGATGTCCTCTTACTTATATCAAAATAAGAAGTCTGGCTGGATATTTCTTGATTCTGGGTGTATAAGTGACCTCTTCTCCCGACATCCTTTATATTTATATGGATATTTATCATTGGGCCATTCCAAATACAGGCAGCGTGTGTGGCATCCCAAATACAGGCAGCTTTTGTGGCATCCCAAATACAGGCAGCGTGTGTGTGGCATCCCAAATACAGGCAACTTTGTGGCATCCCAAATAAAAGCAGCGTGTGTGGCATCCCAAATAAAGGCAGTGTGTGTGTGACATCCCAAATACAGGCAGTGTGTGTGGCATCCGAAATACAGGCAGCGTGTGTGTGGCATCCCAAATACAGGCAGTGTGTGTGGCATCCCAAATACAGGCAGTGTGTGTGGCATCCCAAATACAGGCAGCGTGTGTGGCATCCTAAATACAGGCAGTGTGTGTGGCATCCCAAATACAGGCAGCGTGTGTGGCATCCCAAATACAGGCAGTGTGTGTGGCATCCCAAATACAGGCAGCGTGTGTGGCATCCCAAATACAGGCAGCGTGTGTGGCATCCCAAATACAGGCAGTGTGTGTGGCATCCCAAATACAGGCAACGTGTGTGTGGCATCCCAAATACAGGCAGTGTGTGTGGCATCCCAAATGCAGGCAGTGTGTGTGGCATCCCAAATACAGGCAGCGTGTGTCGCATCTCAAACACAGGCAGTGTGCCTGGCACCCCAAATACAGGCTGTGTGGGGCATCCCAAATAAAGGCAGCATGTGTGGCATCCCAAATACAGACAGTGTGTGTGGCATCCCAAATACAGGCAGTGTGTGTGGCATCCCAAATACAGGCAGTGTGTGTGGCATCCCAAATACAGGCAGTGTGCCTGGTACCCCAAATACAGGCAGCGTGTGTGTAGCATCCCAAATACAGGCAGTGTGTGTGGCATCCCAAATACAGGAAGTGTGTGTGGCATCCCAAATACAGGCAGTGTGCCTTGCACCCCAAATACAGGCAGTGTGTGGCATCCCAAATAAAGGGAGCGTGTGTGTGGCATCCCAAATACAGGCAGCGTGTGTGGCATCCCAAATACAGGCAGCATCCCAAATACAGGCAGCGTGTGTGGCATCCCAAATACAGGCAGTGTGTGTGGCATCCCAAATACAGGCAGTGTGTGTGGCATCCCAAATACAGGCAGTGTGCCTGGTACCCCAAATACAGGCAGCGTGTGTGTAGCATCCCAAATACAGGCAGTGTGTGTGGCATCCCAAATACAGGAAGTGTGTGTGGCATCCCAAATACAGGCAGTGTGCCTTGCACCCCAAATACAGGCAGTGTGTGGCATCCCAAATAAAGGGAGCGTGTGTGTGGCATCCCAAATACAGGCAGCGTGTGTGGCATCCCAAATACAGGCAGTGTGTGTGGCATCCCAAATACAGGCAGCGTGTGTGGCATCCCAAATACAGGCAGCGTGTGTGTGGCATCTCAAATACAGCCAGTGTGTGTGGCATCCCAAATACAGGCAGTTTGTGTGGCATCCCAAATACAGGCAGTGTGTGTAGCATCCCAAATACAGGCAGCGTGTGTGGCATCCCAAATACAGGCAGTGTGTGTGGCATCCCAAATACAGGCAGTGTTTGTGGCATCCCAAATACCGGAAGCAAAAAGGCATCCCAAATGCAGGCAGCTTTTGTGGCATCCCAAATACTGGCAGTGTGTGTGGCATCCCAAATACAGGCAGTATTTGTCGCATCCTAAATACAGGCAGCATGTGTGGCATCCCAAATACAGGCAGCATGCGTGGCATCCCAAATACAGGCAGCGTGTGTGGCATTCCAAATACAGGCAGCGTGTGTGGCATCCCAAATACAGGCAGTGTTTGTGGCATCCCAAATACAGGAAGCGTGTGAGGCATCCCAAATAAAGGCAGCTTTTGTGGCATCCCAAATACAGGCAGCGTGTGTGGCATCCCAAATACAGGCAGTGTGTGTGGCATTCCAAATACAGGCAGCGTGTGTGGCACCCCAAATACAGGCAGTATGCTGGCATCCCAAATACAGGCAGTATGCTGGCATCCCAAATACAGGTAGTGTGTGTGGCATCCCAAATACAGGCAGTGTGTGTGGCATCCCAAATACAGGCAGTGTTTGTGGCATCCCAAATACCGGAAGCAAAAAGGCATCCCAAATGCAGGCAGCTTTTGTGGCATCCCAAATACAGGCAGTGTGTGTGGCATCCCAAATACAGGCAGTGTGTGTGGCATCCCAAATACAGGCAGCGTGTGTGGCATCCCAAATACAGGCAGCGTGTGTGTGGCATCTCAAATACAGCCAGTGTGTGTGGCATCCCAAATACAGGCAGTTTGTGTGGCATCCCAAATACAGGCAGTGTGTGTAGCATCCCAAATACAGGCAGCGTGTGTGGCATCCCAAATACAGGCAGTGTGTGTGGCATCCCAAATACAGGCAGTGTTTGTGGCATCCCAAATACCGGAAGCAAAAAGGCATCCCAAATGCAGGCAGCTTTTGTGGCATCCCAAATACTGGCAGTGTGTGTGGCATCCCAAATACAGGCAGTATTTGTCGCATCCTAAATACAGGCAGCATGTGTGGCATCCCAAATACAGGCAGCATGCGTGGCATCCCAAATACAGGCAGCGTGTGTGGCATTCCAAATACAGGCAGCGTGTGTGGCATCCCAAATACAGGCAGTGTTTGTGGCATCCCAAATACAGGAAGCGTGTGAGGCATCCCAAATAAAGGCAGCTTTTGTGGCATCCCAAATACAGGCAGCGTGTGTGGCATCCCAAATACAGGCAGTGTGTGTGGCATTCCAAATACAGGCAGCGTGTGTGGCACCCCAAATACAGGCAGTATGCTGGCATCCCAAATACAGGCAGTATGCTGGCATCCCAAATACAGGTAGTGTGTGTGGCATCCCAAATACAGGCAGCGTGTGTGGCATCCCAAAAACAGGCAGTGTGCGTGGCACCCCAAATACAAGCAGCATGTGTGCCATTCCAAATACAGGCAGCATGTGTGGCACCCCAAATACAGGCAGTGTGCTGGCATCCTAAATACAGGCAACGTGTGTGGCATCCCAAATACAGGCAGTGTGTGTGGCATCCCAAATACAGGCAGCGTGTGTGCCATTCAAAATACAGGCAGCGTGTGTGGCACCCCAAATACAGGCAGTGTGCCTGGCATCCTAAATACAGGCAACGTGTGTGGCATCCCAAATACAGGCAGTGTGCGTGGCATCCCAAATACAATCAGCGTGTGTGCCATTCCAAATAAAGGCAGTGTGCTGGCATCCTAAATACAGGCAACGTGTGTGGCATCCCAAATACAGGCAGTGTGTGTGGCATCCCAAATACAGGCAGTGTGTGTGGCATCCCAAATACAGGCAGTGTGTGTGGCATCCCAAATACAGGCAGCGTGTGTGGCATCCCAAATACAGGAAGCGTGTGTGGCATCCCAAATACAGGAAGCGTGTGTGGCACCCCAAATACAGACAGTGTGCAGCATGAAAAACCTGCCCCCCCCAAAAAAAATTGTACTTACATTCCTATGGCTTCCAAGATACTGGCCAGCAGTCCTGCAGCATCCAGTCTCCTGCCAACATAGACAAACACACACGCATACACATATCTTAACAGCCGATGCCTGCAGCACCTCCGCTTCAGCCCCTAATCTCAGCCGCGTGCTGCCCACCACTGCAAACGTCCCAGCTCTGGCTCTGGCCTAGAGCAGGTAAGTGTGATCCAAAAGTGTTATAAACATTGGATTGCTAGGTATTGCAAACAATAATAGTTACATAGTTACATAGTTACATAGTTAATACGGTTGAAAAAAGACATATGTCCATCAAGTTCAACCAAGGGTGTTGGGGTAGGGGGAAGTTATTTTTTATTTCATAGGGGAAGCTATTTATTTTATTTTTTTGTCTTTATTTTTTTTTATATTGATAACCACTAGTAGTAACTGTTAATGTTATTTTCTTCAAAATAAGCATCTAATCCTTTTTTGAAGCTGTCAGCGGTTGATGCTGTAACAAGCTTCTGTGGGAGGCTATTCCATAGATTTATAGTTCTTATGGTAAAAAACGATTGTCGCCTCCGGAGACTAAATTTCTTTTTTTCCAATCGAAGGCCGTGCCCCCTTGTCCTTAGAGAGGATTTTACGTGAAATAGTTTTCCCCCATATTTTTTGTATGGTCCATTTATATATTTATACAAGTTAATCATGTCCCCCCGCAATCGCCTCCTCTCAAGACGAAACAGATTTAATTCTCGTAATCTTTCCTCATAACTAAGATCTTTCATTCCCTTTATTAGTTTGGTGGCTCTCCTTTGCACCCTTTCCAGAGTCAGGGCGTCATTTCTATGAACGGGTGCCCAGAACTGGACGGCATATTCCAGGTGAGGGCGCACCAGTGCCTTGTAAAGAGGCAAAATTACATCTCTATCCCGTGATTCCATGCCTCTTTTAATGCACGATAGTATCTTGGTGGCCTTGGAAGCAGCTGCTTGGCATTGCATGATGTTATTTAGTCTGTGATCTACTAGTACCCCCAGATCCTTCTCAACAAGTGACTCTCCCAGTTTTACTCCCCCGAGGACATATGTTGCCTTAGGGTTATTAGACCCCAAGTGCATGACTTTACATTTTTCCACATTGAACTTCATTTGCCAAGTGGATGCCCAGACACTCAATGTGTCCAAGTCAGCCTGAAGCTTGTGAACATCTTCAATAGACTGCACTGTGCTACATATCTTTGTGTCATCTGCAAAAATAGAGACAGTGCTTTTAATTCCATCTTCTATGTCGTTTATAAACAAGTTGAATAATAGTGGGCCCAGCACTGAACCCTGGGGTACACCGCTTACAACTGGTAACCATTCAGAGTAGGTGTCATTAACCACAACTCTCTGCACACGATCCTTCAGCCAGTTTTCAATCCAGTTACAAACTGCGTTTTCTAATCCTGAAGATCTCAATTTCCCCAATAAGCGTCTATGGGGGACAGTGTCAAATGCTTTTGCAAAATCCAGAAAAACTATATCCACAGCCGCCCTTCTGTCCAGGCTTCTACTCACCTCCTCATAGAAGCCAATCAGGTTAGTTTGGCAGCTTCTGTCCTTAGTAAAACCGTGTTGGTTGTCACTTATAATATTATGGATAGTTACATATTCATGTATGTTGTCCCTTAATAGTCCCTCAAACAATTTCCCCACAATGGATGTTAAGCTAACAGGTCTGTAATTGCCCGGAGAAGACCTAGAGCCCTTTTTAAAAATGGGCACCACATTTGCCCTGCGCCAGTCCCTTGGCACCATACCAGTTGCTAGTGAGTCTTTAAAGATCAACAACAGAGGTGACGAGATAACGGAACTGAGTTCTTTGAGAACTCTTGGGTGAAGTCCATCTGGTCCTCCAGTCTTATTCACATTTAAATTATTGAGTTTTTCTTGGATGATATCCACGTTTAGCTTGTTAATTATTATACTTGGGCTATTACTATCAGTGGCATCTCCTGTGTTGGCTCCTTGCGCTTCTCTTGTGTACACAGAGCTAAAGAATCCATTTAACAGCTCTGCCTTATCCTCATCCCCAGTGACCATTTCCCCATTATCATTAATTAGGGCACCTACCTGTTCTGATTTAGTTTTCTTCGAATTAATATATTTGAAAAATCGTTTAGGGTTTGTTTTGCTTTCTTTGGCCACATCTCGTTCATTTTGTGCTTTTGCCAACCTTATTTCTTTCTTACACACTTTATTTACTAGTTTATACTGTTCAAGTGTTACAGCTGAGAGTTCAGCCTTGTAATGTTTAAATGCCCTTTTTTTGTTCTTTATTGCCCTTTTAACCGCAGGTGTCAGCCATGAGGGGTTTAACTTTAGCCGCTTATATTTGTTACCCGTAGGAATACATTTTGCAACGTTGCTACTCACAATTGATTTAAAGCACTCCCATTTGGCATCTGTATCCTTATTCCTGAACAGATGCTCCCAGTCTATGTCCTTGAGTGCAGCTCTGAGCCTGGGGAAGTTGGCCTTTCTAAAATTTAATGTTTTTGCCTTCCCAGGAAGAAAATCTTTCTTACAGTTTATGTTAAATACAATTATATTGTGGTCACTGTTACCAAGATTTTCACGGACTGTTACTGTCCCCATCAGGTCATCATTATTTGATATTACAAGATCTAGAATAGCATCACCCCTAGTTGGTGCCTCCACAAACTGATTCATATAATTATCTTGTAGCAAGCTGAGGAATGCTCTCCCCCTTGTAGTGGAAGCAGAACCATGTCTCCAGTCGATTCCTGGATAGTTGAAGTCCCCCATCACCACCACTGTACCAGCCTGTGATGCCCGCTCTATCTGTTTATGCAGTTGACCCTCTATTTCCTCAGTTATATTTGGGGGCCTATAGATTACACCAAACTGTATTTTAGCATTGTTTATATCGCCCCCTACTTCTACCCACAAGGATTCTACATCCTCACAATCTTCTGCTAGTATCCCCTCATTAATATATGCTTTGAGTTCTTGCTTTACATAAAGACACACGCCACCCCCTTTCCTTTTTGCTCTGTCTTTCCGAAAAAGAGCAAAACCTTGTAGATTGACAGTCCAGTCATGTGTGGAATCCAGCCATGTCTCAGCCACACCAACAACATCAATATTCTCTGCCAGCACCAGAGCCTCAAGCTCCCCCACTTTACTTGCCAGACTTCTGGCATTTGTGAACATACACTTTATGTTCCTATCTAGTTTGACACATTGGGGTATAGTATTAGTTCCTGCAGTAATGCATCCGTCTAATTTTTTTTTATACAAATACAAATAGACAACTAGATTTGGGATGCCTCATGCCTTAAAGTGGACCAACACCCGGGATTTTCACTATCCTGGGTGTTGGTCCACTTCCGCGGGGCACCCCGAGAAAGCCCAAAAAAACTCACCTCACCCCGCACCTACGGCACATGCGCGAGCGCTCCGCCAATCAGCGCGGACGGACAAGTTGGAATATGGACCGGACAAGAAGAGCGTGCCCGCCGCCTCTCACGCTTCCCTCTAACAGGGAGCACACCCGCGCCGGGCATTCACAAACGGCCGACGCGGGTGCGCGCCCTGCTAGAGGGAAGCGCGAGAGGCGGCGGCGGCCCGCATATGCGCCGTTGGAACGAGGAAAAGGTAGGATTTTTGGGGGTCCTGGGGGGTTTCACACAGCGGGGCACCCCAAATAAAGGCAGCTTTTGTGGCATCCCAATTACAGGCAGCGTGTGTGGCATCCCAAATACAGGCAGTGTGTGTGGCATCCTAAATACAGGCAGCATGTGTGGCATTCCAAATGCAGGCAGCGTGTGTGGCACCCCAAATACAGGCAGTATGCTGGCATCCCAAATACAGGCAGCGTTTGTGGCATCCCAAATAAAGGCAGTGTGTGTGGCATCCCAAATACAGGCAGCGTGTGTGGCATCCCAAAAACAGGCAGTGTGCGTGGCACCCCAAATACAAGCAGCATGTGTGCCATCCCAAAAACAGGCAGTGTGCGTGGCACCCCAAATACAGGCAGTGTGCTGGCATCCTAAATACAGGCAACGTGTGTGGCATCCCAAAAACAGGCAGTGTGCGTGGCACCCCAAATACAAGCAGCATGTGTGCCATTCCAAATACAGGCAGCTTGTGTGGCACCCCAAATACAGGCAGTGTTCTGGCATCCTAAATACAGGCAACGTGTGTGGCATCCCAAATACAGGCAGTGTGTGTGGCATCCCAAATACAGGCAGCGTGTGTGCCATTCAAAATACAGGCAGCGTGTGTGGCACCCCAAATACAGGCAGTGTGCCTGGCATCCTAAATAGAGGCAACGTGTGTGGCATCCCAAATACAGGCAGTGTGCGTGGCATCCCAAATACAAGCAGCGTGTGTGCCATTCCAAATAAAGGCAGTGTGCTGGCATGCTAAATACAGGCAACGTGTGTGGCATCCCAAATACAGGCAGTGTGTGTGGCATCCCAAATACAGGCAGTGTGTGTGGCATCCCAAATACAGGCAGTGTGTGTGGCATCCCAAATACAGGCAGCGTGTGTGGCATCCCAAATACAGGAAGCGTGTGTGGCATCCCAAATACAGGCAGTGTGTGTGTGGCATCCCAAATACAGGCAGTGTGTTGCATCCCAAATACAGGAAGCGTGTGTGGCATCCCAAATACAGGAAGCGTGTGTGGCACCCCAAATACAGACAGTGTGCAGCATGAAAAACCTGCCCCCCCAAAAAAAATTGTACTTACATTCCTATGGCTTCCAAGATACTGGCCAGCAGTCCTGCAGCAGCCAGTCTCCTGCCAACATAGACAAACACACACGCATACACATATCTTAACAGCCGATGCCTGCAGCACCTCCGCTTCAGCCCCTAATCTCAGCCGCGTGCTGCCCACCACTGCAAACGTCCCAGCTCTGGCTCTGGCCTAGAGCAGGTAAGTGTGATCCAAAAGTGTTATAAACATTGGATTGCTAGGTATTGCAAACAATAATACAAATAGACAACTAGATTTGGGATGCCTCATGCCTTAAAGTGGACCAACACCCAGGATTTTCACTATCCTGGGTGTTGGTCCACTTCCGCGGGGCACCCCGAGAAAGCCCCAAAAAACTCACCTCACCCCGCACCTACGACGCATGCGCGAGCGCTCCGCCAATCAGCGCGGACGGACAAGTTGGAATATGGACCGGACAAGAAGAGAGTGCCCGCCGCCTCTCACGCTTCCCTCTAACAGGGAGCACACCCGCGCCGGCCATTCACAAACGGCCGACGCGGGTGCACGCCCTGCTAGAGGGAAGCGCGAGAGGCGGCGGCGGCCCGCACATGCGCCGTTGGAACGAGGAAAAGGTAGGATTTTTGGGGGTCCTGGGGGGTTTCACACATCGGGGTGCCCCGCGGGCAGGGAGCTGATCGGCCTGGGAATCTTATAGATTCCCGGGCCGATCAGCAGTGAGTGTTGGTCCACTTTAAAAAGAATTAAAATTATTGAATATACACTTACCTGGTTCTGAGATCCCACTAAGCGAGCAGCATCGGCGCTTCATCAGCTCAGCGACCCTCCCATCAGGCTTAGAATTAAGTTTTATGGATATCTAACATTTCTTTTAACTTTTGAATCATTTGAACTACCCAAGTGGAGGGCTCTCCAGGAGTGATAGAAAAGGACTTTTGTAAAGGATTGAAGACTTTCCTACGTTTCCTAACAAAGGCTTCCAAAAGCTGAGGAAGTTAAATGAGCTGCTAATACAACCTCAAATTGCTAAGGCCTTCAAGGTCTTGCATACCTAGACACAGCCTGTGGCATTTAATCCATCATGCAAAAGCTAACTTACAGCCTGCAGGGTTACTTAAGGCTCCATATACATATATATATATATATATATATGTATACATACATATCTCTTCTGCCATTCTTTTTCTTCATGCACCAGCAAACAAAAAACAGAAATTACCCTAGTTTCAATTTCTCAACATTTGGTACTGCTTATTTAAAACCAGGAAAGCCTGATGAATTCTTAGTTTCAAAGGCACTCTTATTACATTATACAAAATAGTCTTCTGCAGACTCCTCATGTACAATGTAGAGTAACAGCAAACATCATATTTACCCTGACCAGGCTGCAGGAGCACAGTGTGGAGAAGACAGTTTCTCCTGAAGTGACGTCCCAGTGTACCCAAGTCTATAGAGAGTCTCTCCCTAGAAAATCCTACGGATTACATGTACACCAGCTTTAAGATCAAAGTACTCAGTAGGGAAGAAATTTTCTCATTTTCCTAGTGAAAATCCCGGGTTTTGGTTCACATTAATGTCGCTCTATTCAATTAAAGCTACAACCAGCCTTTAGGAAAATACCTCAAATTGTGCTTGCTTGTTCAAAGCCCAGTTGGGAGGGAGTTATGTTGCCTTTCAACCTATACCACAGTCATGTGTAAGGGTGACAGAAGAGTACACTTTAAAGCAATACAAAAGTTTGCAGCAATAGATCACATGGGCCACAGCAATACCTGGCTGCTGCTATCAGCACAGAAAATATTCTGTTTTTTAATGTGCTAATACCATGGGCTTCAGCGTTGGTTAGCACAGGGACACCATCTTCCGTTGTTGATGCACTAAAATTAGGCTAATATAAAATTATTTTTTATTTTAATTGTTGTCTGTATTCACTGATATCATCTAGCAAACCTCTTAGGCCTTTACAGAGCAGCTATAGCTTTACTTAGAATAAATGACATACAGGTTGACTAATCACTACTTAGTTGACCTATGAAGACTGTTGGTCACACTAGATTTAATTTAGGGGATCAAAGCACTATGAAAGTACAGGGGGCTGAATACATAGGCATGCCTTTTTAATTTGTAAAAACATATAATTTTCTTTATACTTCACAAATACTTGATACCTTGTTTTGGTCTCTGGCATGAAATGTGGAAAAGGGGCATAAATACATAAATACTTTTCAAGGCACTGTACATATTGAGTAGATTGCTAATTTCTAATTAAACTTGCTGGTAAATATAACTTAGGTTAGCCTAGGGAGAATATGGCATATGCTCAGTAGCCACCAGTGGTCCCCCAACCACACTATCGATGTCCTGAAAGTGGAAATCATTACATTATTATCTTGATTCCCCATTTATAATAGAAACAAAAAACCCAAATTGAGATGCCCACTTTTTAACCAGCCTCCGAAAGCCAGCAAATATGGTTTATTCATTTGTTTCTCCTTTCGATTGGTCCACCAGAGAAAAGGATGTGGATGACAAGCTGTAAAATCCCAGAAGGGAAGCCAGGTTTCTCCTAATGGTTGAGAAACCAATCTTTCAAGATTATGATGCTTACTAGGGAGGCTATTCAGAGTACCTAAACTTTTATTTGAATTTCCATTCGCTTAAAATCTTTTTCTTTCCTTATTATATTGGTCTTCCAGCCAAACATTGATATGATGATATGAGAAGCAGGTTCAGGTGGATTCATTTGGTGACCATAGCATTGTTTTGTGTTGCCTAGGCCACGTAGCAGGATTGTCCACTCTATTTATATGGCATGAACAGTAAAGAGCACACTTCAAAGAATGTTTTTAGTTGGGGAAATTGCATTCAGTGACTGTGTCTGATGCCCAGACTCTTAAGGTACATGAACACGTGTGTTGCAATAATTGCTTTTTTCTCTTCAACAATATTAGCTATTATCTATTATCTTTCAAGTAGATTTCTGCAGCTCACATGACAGAAGGAGATCTCACAAGAATTTTGTGAATTTTTCTTATCTTGCTATAGGAAAACAAAGTAATCTCATTGAATGCTTTGAACAACAACTTTACACTTTTCCCAGCATCCACTTTTCTCAGGAGGCACCATACCTGCTGTTTGCTTACTATCCCACACTACTCTTTTCGCTTTCCCAAAGGAGAACACCCTTCTTGCTTTTGATTGGATATTCATTGTTAACCAGAATGAGTGAATTGAATATGAAAGGGATCTTTTTCAATACAACTGGCAGCAACTAAGAAGGTGGCAAGAATCAGAGGATGGTTGGCAGCAACACTTTGGACACTTCAGGCCTGTGGTTTTCTTCTCCTTGTAGGAATAAAATCCAGGGGTGACAGGTTTAATGTATCAGGGGTGAAAGAACCTGTCACCACTGATTCCTCTTCCTTCCATTAAAATAAAAATAATCAAGCCTGCCTGGACATTTCTTGATGCTGAGTGTAAAAGTGACTTCTACTCCTGTCATCCAGCATATTTATTTGGATACTTATCATTGGGACACTATTCGCGGCGCCATTTTTAGTGCTCCCTAAAGTTTGATTGTCAGTAGCAGAGAAGGAGACAAGGATCAAAGGATGTTCGGAGGCAGCAGAGAAGTTAGTGGGGACTAGTGGTGGCAGTGGAGAAGGCAGTGAGCACTCTAGGCAGGGCAGCTTTTAGACAAAATATGTGTCTCTAGGAAACATTTTAAAGTGGGCCCCCCTAGCTAGGGGGGGTTAGATGATGGGTGCGGGTAAGTGGGGGGTAAAGGGGTTTTGAGAGGTTTTTGGGTCAGCAGTTGGGAAGGGAGTTAGGTAACAGGCTTGGGTCACTGGGTGGGTAGAGGGATTAGGTAAAGGTCATGGGTCAGAAGCTGTGAAGAGGGGTTAGGTGGGAGTTGTGAGTCAGCAGCTGGGGAGAGGTAGTTAGGTGAGGAGTTCAGGTCAGCAACTGGGGAGGGGGGGTTAGGTGTATGGGTCAATGGGGGGAGGAGGTTTAGGTGATAATGCCAAGGATAATCCTCTCACACAAACACACACACGCTGCACAGAAGAGGGAAATGAGTTGTTGGCCGGGATGCACATTGTTTGACAATGGCCATTGGGAAGGAGGAGGTAGGGTGCAGGAATTTTAAAGCCTTATTTAAGAAATGATAGCGACACATAGCGACAAGTAGCGCCAGTTGTTTTTCCCCAGCACCACCAGCAAGTCATATTTATAAAGTAAAAAAATGTTTCGCTCCATACATAGCGCCATGCAGCATTCCATGTATCAAAAGCCCCAGGTGTTTGGTTAGCGCCGGCATTGTGTTCCCTACAGCGCCACATCACATTAGGCACCCTCATTCTCCCATAGACTTCAATGGTCTGTTCTTGTTAGGTTACTTTTGGTGACTTCTGATTAGCGTGTTTTAATTTTCATGTGTCCATTCACCTGATACAGGATCCCTGGCCTGTTCAGAATGTTTTTATCTTTAGTTACTGTGCTTAGGTTATCCACGGTAAACTTGTGTTTTCATGTATGCCATTCGTGTGTTTTTGCTGTGTCACTGTGCTACTATCCTTTTTAAAAGCTTTTTTGCCACTGCACCTGGCGCTGTATTACTGAGAGTCACAGTTTTAGAGCGCCAGTGCTGGCACTGTGGTATTACATGTTAAATACAGCATGGAGCAGTGGAGCGCCACCAGCGCTACCTATTGCTATCTCCATTGAAAGATTATCAAGCAAAGGTACAGCGCCCGCCACATAGCCTTCAGCACCAAACACTAACAGTGCCATCTGCCTGTGGCCAGTGCTTTGGCTGAGGCACTAATAGCGCCTCTCAGTAGAAGCTTAAGTGGGGCTACAAGACGCAAGTAATAAATTGGGCTCTTATTGTCTTATTGTGTCTCTGTACTTGGCTTAACCCTTCCTATCCTGCTGGGAGACTGACATTTAGGATCTTTGCTGTAAAGACACATTTGCAGTCAACGCTAAACACATGTCCCCAGGCTCAGTTGAAACTTGAACACTGACTGCAAATGTAGCTTTAAAGCAAAGATCCTGAATGTCAGTCTACCAGCAGCAAGATAGAAAGGGTTAAGGTAGGCACATGGACACACTCACTGCACAGAGCTGACAGCAGTCCCTGACTTCTATGGGCAACACCCGAAGATGTATGTAGCTGGCTCCGCAGGAGATCTTGAGGCTGCGCTGCTGTGTCACTTTCTTCAACCCCCCCCCCCCCCCCCCCCCAGGAACAGTGCTCCTAGCAATATTAAAAAAGGAATTTTGCTAGGAACATTCCTGCGCTGGGAAGGAGGGGGGCAACCAAAGCACACCACACTGGCTCTGGGAGTCTGGGACCCGGATATTGGCTCTGCTCCGATACCCAATTCTTTTCTTTGCCAGTGTTGCCTAGGTCCTCCTTTTTTGGGGGCTTCAGGCAGCTTCCACGTTTTCCCTGTCCGAACTACATCCCTGACTTTAGAGCGGTCATCAGCAGAGGAGGACCCATTGATAGCATCAGAGCAGAATGGTGATGTGATGTGGCATGTAACACGACGCACTTCAAAGGGGCCCACTGAGACTCTCTCGTCCAAGGGCTAACATAAACATGGAAGTAGCTGTGTGATAGACAGTGGTTGAAATGGCTTACAAAGTGGTAGATGTAGAATCTGAACATGATTAAGGAGGATACAGTAGATGGAAACTGAACTGAAAAGTGGATGCAATGGGTGCAGTGAGGGCACAAGGTAGACACAGCAGAACAGACTGGGGGAACATAGACAAGTGGAATAAAACAGCATATTTAGTGCTAAGCCATTGAGGGACATGATAAAGGAAACTACAGTGAAGGAATAGAATGAATAAAGGCTGAGGAGGCAAAGTGAGTGCAGTCGGTGTTGGTAATAGGTTACCTCTGGCATCACAATTGAAATAGAACTTGCAGAACTAGAACTAGAGCTTAGGTAATATAGCACTATGATATATGATGTTTGTTGTAAGAGTCTCAGTTTTCTCTACACTGCTTTATGGTGGCCTAGGTGCAACTCATTGCTGCCTATTTTAGGATGGTCTAAAGGACCGTTAGGATCTTTTTTTAAATGTTATTTACACCACCTAAATTACATTTTGTGTGTTATGTCCTTGTTTTTTTATATATTAGTTATTTTCAACCGTCACAAGATGTGCATACTATTTATAAAGCTATTAACCGGTTATGCTTTTATATGTCCATAAATTGTGCCTTGAGTACTATGAACATTTGTTTTTTATACTTTATAGTATTTTTCAACCATAAAACAACATAAAGTATTCACTTAAAATTGGTACTCCAATTTATGTTGCTTTGATATTTACTTCTAGTTTATATGGACCAAATGTTCATGTGCATTTTATTCACATTTTCTTTGATACAATGCCTTGATAATGTTGAAAGCTGTTATCCTGGTAACAATGTTTGATTCTGGACATTTAGATTTAACAGCCTGTGCTCTCTGCCCTTTATTACCATGTTAATAGCCCAAGATATAACTAATGATATTTGCTTAGCCATTACGTTGCACTTGCCAGTTGTTTTATTATCTTTTTATAATGTACAAACACTGAACTGCTGCAATAAATATGCATATTAGTTATCATTTCACAAAGTTCTTATTTTTATGTTGGTTTATGCTGGTTAAGCTACCTCTAGACTGGAAGTCCTTTCAAAAGCTTCAATAGATAAGAGTGCTCATCCACAGTACAAAATTTTAACTTGTCATTCAGACTTGGGTAAAGTATAGATGCCGTCGGAGTTCAGATCAGTTTGCAGCCTTGTAAATCACCACTACTATTTGTGCCGCTGGTTTGGAACCCCTGTCCTACCAATTACATGCCTAATTAAAATTATGCTCTGTTTGCATAGACAGATTCACTAGGGGGTCGATTCATCACCAGATAAATAGGGTTCATTTTTTATGAAAAAAAAATGGAAGTGGTCTATTTACACCTGGTGTTGAATCACTCCCTAGGGATACAAGTGGAGGCTGATTTAAGACTAGCACCTAGTATTGCCATTTGTATGTAGTGGCGCTTACAGCGTCCACAAGTGAACAGTGCAAACAAGTGACAATGTAGTATCCTGTCCAGCATTGATAAATGTGATGTCTGGAGGGCGCTGTAGAGGTGCTCTTCCTGAATCAATGCAGTACCTGAGCATACCAAAGCTGTTCCTAACCAATCTGCAGCAGTGTTCTTTTTCACTCATATTACCCAGCTAAATTGCACATCACTTTTTAGTGAAATTCAGAAATTAAAATGAAGATGTTCTTTACACATCATTCCACACAGCAATTGTGTTTTCCTTGTTCTTATGGTGCATGTAAGGGAGACAAAAGTGTTATATGTTAATATGTGTTCTGCCGTGTCTGCAGGCATGTTTGGGACTTCTAGCACCACTGCTGTTTCTTCGGGCTCTTACATTTTATGGCAGATGCAGATATTGTGTAGGACACAGGAGGCTAAGATGATTTTGGAGACCTTCTCTGGGCTATACATCATCTCCCCTCCTGGGTGGGCCAAGTTTAGAAGTTGTGCCTTCAGCAGGCTGATGGTTTGCTCAACAATACATCTGGTTTTGCAGTGAGCTGCATGGTTTCGCACTTCAAATACAGTCTGTGGGTTCCACACAGGCATCATGAGCCATTTCTTCTGGCTAGATTAAACAAATAGATTAATGGTGTTCAACACAACAAACCACACCCCCACCTGCTGGCTGCCTTAGTACTCCTTCCACCTAGTGGAGTAGTTAAGCTTTGTTTTAGAGTTGCAATGCTTGTCATTGCTTTCAAATTTCCGGCACAGGGCAAGCTGCTGCAACACATAGTCATGGCAGGATCCTGGAAAGCCTAATCTCATGGCACGCAGCTTCATATCATTATTGCAAACCACCATCACTTTCATGGAATGGTAGTTCTTCCTGTTGTGATATGGAAGCTCTTGTGCTCGAGGAGGATGAAATGTCCATCAAGGCACCCAATGACATTGGGGATTCCTGCCATGCAGTAGAATTGACGCTTTAAGTGTTGCACCTCCACACCCTCTGGAAATCGAATTAATACTGGCATCAGGTCACAGGTCGCCAGGACAACCTCATAGAAGATGCGGCTCATGGTCACCTGGCTGATGCTACTGAAGAGAGCAGCAGTGGCCTGAAGAGGGCTCTGCGCAAAGATATTCAGGGAGGCACACAAGAACACTCAAGAAGGCCAAACTGATGCAGTGGGTGAAGTGGGCCAGTCTCCTCCCTCTCACTCCTAGACACCTTAGGGAGTGTGGTGGAGTCCCTCACCTCCTCAACATCAGGACTCCTGATGTTTCCAATTCCTTTTCAGAGGAGCGGAGGGCACACACCAACCCCACATCACCAGCACACTCCACTGGGGACTCCACTTCCTCTTCCCCTTCCTCCCCTGGGCCCTCGACTTGAGCATGTTGGGAGGGCCCCTCCCCCACTGATTCATCCGAATCCACAACGCTGGTGTGGGGGAGAGTGCCCTTCCCATGGTTTCCCAGGGGAGAATGCTTATCTGTGAGGAAAAGAAAAGGAGAAAATACATCACAGATGGGCAGAAAGTGGGCAGATCAAAGAGTTCTGGGTGTGTACTCTACTTGATGCGGAGACATCATACAGTCGATATACCTCAACGGGTTCCCACCGCTTAAAATCTGACCAACTCTGCCGAATGGCCTTTGGCCACAAGGATACTTTAAAGCACCAGGAGACTGTGGCCTTCACTACCTTCACTATCTGGCTCTATCTTGTAGTAGCTAGTAATACATTTGACGCTACATGACGCTATTAAAGGCGCTCATCAATTTGAATTTCATATATGTGGTTTTCACATACTGTGTCCGGCGTTTACCTGATGCTACGTGGTACTACGGGGTGTTAGTGCTTCTTAAATAAGGCTCTTAATGTGAATAGCAGGTTTCTATCCTAAAGCAGTGGCACACTTTTTATACCTGGTGCTAAATCTCCTCTTTTAGCTGTTTTATTACCATAAAGTAAGGTCAAGGTATGCAAGAAAACCAGAAGTATTGATAGGGAAAACCAGATAGGGAAAGACAGAGGGAAGTTGCAAAAAAGCTAAGGATGTAATATTCATTGATTATGGTACAAAAGAAGAAATATTAAAGAAAGCAACAGTTTTAGAATAATGGGCAATAAAATACACAAGATCTTTTGACATTGCACTAAATACATAAGGCATGTAAACCTCTTCTAACAAAATTTAAAAAAGGAAATGGATATGATGGATATGCCCACTGGTACTGGCTGTAAGATTAAATAGATGGTCATACATCCTGCAGGACAGAGATCCAACATCGCCATTTTTTAAATCTTTAGGGCTACCTCCACTTACATACAAAATGTTTAGATGGGAATAGAACATCCACGAAATAACAAGCTCAGTGCTGAGAGTGAACCCATGCTGTGACGTTTTTGGCCACTTGCAAAATAAATGCTATATAAGACGTGTATGTTTTGATGATTGCATCCAGTGAATCCAAACTAAGAAATAAAAGGATGGGAGCATTAATATATATATGTATTAGAAATTAATACTATCGGGGAAAATGTTACGGGGTATGGATAAACCCCACCCTACTAAACCAAACAAACCAACATATGATGGGGCAAGGCAAAATGCAGCTGGATACCTTAGTAAACCTAAAATGGCTAGAATTAATACTGTAACACATGACGATTTAGAAAAGCCTATTTCCAAGCAAACTCTTTCAAACATACGTGATAGACCACATTAATTATCTAAACAATTTCAATAGTAACATCTTGAAAGACAGAATGCACCAATTATTGTCCAACTGTGCTAATTAATTGTGATTTGAAAATTTACACTAAAGTCATGGCAACAACATTAAAACAAATTTCCCAAACACAACATCCATAATCCCAGTTAGCCTGATGCATCACATAAACCAAAAAGGGAGAACAGCGGCCACAGTAAGACTCTACACCAAATATGAGCTTGACAGGGTCTACTGGGGTTTAAGGTTTTTATTGCATATGGCGTTGGTACCTTGTTCATACCTGTAAGTAAGGCAATGACACTATACCATTATCAAGACTCTAAACACTCAAAAATCTAAACATAAATGGATCCAAAACATTAAAGCTAACAATCCACAATGGCACCAGGCAAGGATGCTCTCTCTTGTGGGCTCCATCTGCAAACACTACCACATGGGATACATGACAGCCCAGAGATTAAGGGGATTGGCCTATGTAAAATCGAGTTTAGTTCATTGGAAAATGCAGGTGATATCCTGCTAGGGTCTGAGAACCCAATCAGATCATTGTCATAATTATTAATTTGTTTAGTAAGTACTCCAAAAAAACTCAAGTCAAGTCAATTTAAGCAGATCAGTAGCAATGCAATTTAATATGAATACAGATGCACTAAAACTTTTGAAAGAAAAGTTAGGTGAGTGGGGTAAGCTAAAATTGAAAAAATTGAACCTAATAAGCCGTGTTTCCTTATTTAAAATGGAGATACTACCACAATATAATTATCTATTACAAGACATATCGGTAAAAATCCTGATTTCTTCTTTAAAGAAACAAAGGCTAAGATAGCAAGATTCTCCTCGAAAAGTCAACAGAGTGGGAATCAAAGCCCTGAACATTACTGCATATTATAGGTCAAACGTGACATATTGCTAATTAAAATAGATCCAAGAACATAATTGGCTAATAAGAGAAACACGTAAAAAAATTGTGTAGCCCATTGTATGTACCAGCCTTAACTCTTTTTGTCTGACTAAAAAAAGGATATTGCTCCATTACATGATTTCATGATAGCATTTAACTATAACCCACAGTTCCCATTGATATTGGGCACACTGATAATCTCTGAAATTTCTGATTTACAGTTTACAGTGTTCTCTACAACAGCGAAGAGATAAACTGGGACAGACCAGAGGTGCGAATTAGGGGTAGCCATGTCCCCTATTTCCAGCAAGCATAGGTGCAAAACTACATAATGCATATGAATTTAGGAATTGAAATTCCCAGATCCTTATCATCCTCTGAAACAGTCTTCAAGATGCCCGATACATCTCAACCAACCATATCATGGGCATACATAGGTATCATTAACTCAAAATTCAGCCACCTAATAAATACTATAAAAAAATGTGAAAAGGAAAGGAAATCTCGCTGTTAATTGAATGCTGGGCTCATATATTTATATCCCATTTATAGCCAAAAACGCCTTCTCTAACTCTCCATGTATAAATTCAATCAGTGTGCTTTCCTTACCTAGAGTTATATGCAAAAGGTTTTTATTGCATATGGCTTTGGTACCTCGTTCATAAGTAAGACCCTGTCACAAGACACAAATCTAAACACAAATGGATACAAAATATTAAAGCTAACTATCCACACAAACATTAAAATTATAATAGAAGAATTCAGACCATATTGTGCCCCCTATTGCATAGTTTTGGATTGACTTACTGGATTATACCAGATGCCAATTCAGTTTTGACATGCCACACAAGATCCATGAATGTTTGCAAGCAGGAAAGAAACAAAAGAAACTGGTCCTATTTGCTGTGAAGAAGTGCATCCAGCTTAGATGTGGCAAATCACAGGCACCAGATCCTATTCTGTGGTTGAAAGAACTGAAGAAAAATTGTAAAAATGGAAGCCATTTATAAATATGGGACCTTTAGGAAGGCAAATACTACAGCAAGCCTTAACAATAGCATGGCTAGAAGTCCGAGGTTATGGGGGAAAACTAAACCAAGAAAGGAAACTTGACAGTATTGGGTGTACTCTGATGTTAAAGCATGGATAGAAGTCTGAGGTTGTGGGGGAAAACTAAACCAAGAAAGGAAACTTGACAGGATTGGGTGTACTCTGATGTTAAAGCCTGGACCCTCGACTGAAGAATATGCTGTGAGCTTCCGCACACTGAAGATGAATGGGGTACACCAAACCAAAGCAGATAGTCTAGGCACAGCAGTTATCACCTGGGCAATGAATACATGCTAGTGAGGCGCATAATTCTAGGGGGGGAGTGAAGAAAAGAGGAAAACCAAAAGCCTAGGATGAAACCTTCTGATGTCAGGGAAAGCCACAAATATAACCACATGAGCAGTTGAAACATCAATATAGCCACAAGGAGGTCTAAAACCAAGCTGGGTTTGATTATAAAAGAACAGCTTGAGTAGACAGACCTGGAATGGGTAGCAAGAGCAAATACCAGGAACAGAAAGCACATGCCACATAAACAGGTTTTACAGGAAAACATATCTTTGACAAAAGAAGCCTGAGAACAGGGCACAGAAAGCCAATACCCATTAAAGGCACTCATAGAAGAAGCAGATTTTGTAAGGCCAGAGTCAATGTGTCAGATTCAGGGGAAAATATAGAAGACTGTAAGGTTACTGTTAAGGCAATAAGAAATAGGGAGCGTCAGAATGGAGGCAGTGTCAGAATGGAGGCAGAAGCTGGGTATATCAAAGTGGAGGAAATGGGATTGGTACTAGAGATTAGATCATATACATGTACTAAAGACTCAGCTGAGACCTAATTTACATGCAAGCCAGAGTTGGGTCCTAAGCCACAAAACACATGGCTGGTGGTACAAAACCTGCAAGATTTGAAGAGCAGGGAGGGACATTTGAAGAGGGATGGTTGAGTACGGCTAAGGCTTGCAGCCTTCACTCGATAGCTGAGGGGGCCAAAGGGGCCAGGAATGGTTCCGGATGTCTGCATTTTAGATAACGCCAACATCTAAAAGTTAGTGAAGGAGAAGGGAGGGATGTTTAGAAGGAAACATCAGAAAAGGTCTGATGTTTCACTTTAAGCGTTAAATAATTAAGTAGGGTTTTATTGTGGAACTGAGGACCAGAATTAAGGAGTCTGTAGGATCCTGCATACAGCTTTACTGAAAATCTCACGGAAGCTGCTTTATACCAATACAGCCAGAGTTGGAGGGGCTGCTAAACTGGGCCAAATATGACCCCTAGTTTACCTATGATCTTTGGTGTGTTTTGTTATGCTTTTCAATGTTTTTAATTAAGTGAGGTATTTTCGTGAATTTTGAATAAAATATTTTCTGTTCATTTTGGTGGTGCTGTTAGTCTCATTAGCCAAATATTATGCTTATACCTTCAGCTGAACATGGCTAGGAAGTTGAGGATGGTGAACTTTTTTTTAGAATGTAATTTTAGACATAGGTCTAAAATAGGTGAACGTAATGAGGATGGTGAACTTAATTTTAGACATAGGGCAGGGAAGAATGGAAGTAATAGGGGAATCAGAGGCCTAGAGCTGCTGGAAAGGAGCTGCACATAAATTCATAAACTACAGTTAAGTTGCAGTGGTAACAAAAATGTCAAGCTGCTGATAAAATGGTCAAGCTGGTGCCAGGCTAAAGGAGTAACAAACAGTTCAAGCTGCTAGGAAGCAGAATGGGCAGTAAAGTCCTGAAACAGACAGGAAACAGCTAGGACAGATAGCAGATGGGATATAGCAAGGGCTATGAACTATATTCTCAATCTGCTTAGGAGTTGGGAAGCAATACTCAAGCGAAATAAAACTAAAACAGGAAAGTGTCATGGATAGTTTGATAGGAAAATGCTTAATTTAGGCCAAGTTCATCAAGATAATATAGTGACTTGTAAAACCCTCAATTACAGAAATTTCCCATAACTCTGAGAGGTTGTTTTTATCTGAACAAATTCATGTCAGTGAGCAATGGCCCAGAACTAACTAAATATGTGTTGTAGACAGCTCCCTTTAGACCTGCTTCTCTAAGCAGAAAGCACCATATGTTCGTCTATATCTTCCCCCCACTTAGGTTGGCATTTGATAACATGCTCAAATGCAGAAAATGCCTCTGTGCAAATGTATAAACACTTTAAGTGAAGACGGAATTGCTGCCGCTGTTAAAAGGCTTTTCTTGCAGTACTTAGCCAGAATGAAATTTTACTCACTTATTGCTTCCAGCTATGAACACATCTTAAAAATGTAAAAGTAGCCTAGCATATGAATGTATAAAAGTGACTAGCACCCCTAAAAATAAATGCAACAACCATGACTGTAATATGTATGAAATACATAAAAAGAGGGCTAAATATAATGAAACCACACTCGCAGCCTGGCACAATTGGAAAAGAAAGGTAGCGGCCATTTTGGAGTTTCCTCTCTCAGCATCTCAGTCATGCTGCTGCCTGGATTCAACTGACATAACTAACAATGCACAGTAACAGGAAGCTCAGCAGGACTTCCTGTGGCCTGCAAATGTATGAGCCACCATTTTGTTTCTAAAATGAACTTCAGCAGGAGTTAGAAAGATGTAAATTAACTTTTACGTGCAATTTTCTAAATTGCCTGGGAGGGTTGCATATGAGCACTGCTTGTTGTGTTGGTCTGGTTTAAGTCGTTTTTGACTGTTGGTCTGCTTTAAACTGCACATAGAGATTGGTCAGATCAGTTGTACTTTTGATGTAGTTATTTTGCTACAGTTGGAGCTTTACACTTCAACAGTTCAATAATTCTTCTGATGGCAATATGATGGAAAGCCCTGTTCAAACACTACACTGTGATATTCATTTGACAAGACATGTCCTCTTGTATTCAGTCAGTAGAGGAGGTCTCCAGGACCTAACAATATGACTTACAACCTTGGTCTAAATTCTCTGGTATTCACGGACTACATGGCAGTTAAAGTGGAACAAAACCCAGGGAATCTAAATGCCAGCTGGTGCCATGTGCAGTCCCCAAAACACAACCTTAGATGAGGAGAAAGTGATAGAACCCCTAGCTGAAACACCGGTGGAAACACCACCCACCATAACCACATTCCCCTGCTAGGAGTGTGATAACACCTCCAGAAGAGACCAATCCAGAAATTGGGAATTTTATGTCAATACATTATTTTATAGACTTCAGGCTGTTGTTTTAAACAGCTAACCACAAATTGATTTTTATTCTAGATAGGAAAATATTGCATTGAAATGTGTCCTGGTCCCAAAATGTATTTTTTAAAGAACTGCGTGGCAATGCTTTTTCCTAGAATTAACCGTTTAGAAAAGAGAAAGATCACGCTTTCATGGATTTCTCTGGAGAATACCTTTTACAATAGAAAATAAGTAAAATGTCATCTTTTTCCCCAAAGGTAGGTTTTTCTACCTAAACGTTTGAAGTTTACAGAGCCACAAGGCAAGACTCGGCAGTCTGTTCTTCCTGCCTTTCTGGCACCCAAGATGAAGGCACTGGCCTAGAAACAGTCCCGAGTATCATCCCCGTCTTCTCATGGTTGATGCAAACTCTAGTGCCCAGCCAGTCATATAGGCTAGGTGAAAAAGCCTGGGATGCCGGATGCTTCCTGATCCCAATGCCAGAATCTGTAGACAAACACGGAACACTGTGTGGATGAGAGTAAACCTATGTCCAGTAGGATCGCTGATGAGGTAAGTATACTGGTGATCCCATTGGACAGCGATTCAATTGACTTTTACACAGCAGTCTTATATCCGACTCCTATAAATTGAAAACTACTGATAACAATCAATCCGAGTGCCACAGTGTTATATTTTATAATCTAGGTAATGTTATTAACTTTTGTATTGAAGAACATTGGAATATAAATTCTTGTGTTGCTGGAATACACCTCTGTGTTCTGTTGCAGTTTACCTGAATTTATTTTTGGAATATTCTGTTATAGTTTGTAGGAATACATTTTTTTACTCTCTGATCCATTTAGCCATTTCTGATCTGATACAGGCAAAAGCCTCCAACCTGCATTGGAAAACCACCAAACAACACTGAAACAGGAATATTGTGCTAATGAAAAATTAGAGCCAAGCAATGTAAACCTTTACACAGGCTTTCAAAATCATTTGGATAACTCTCTGATTATTCATATTAATTTCAAGATCATTCATTGTATGACAGACTGCCCACACTCATTCAGTATTTTTTTCTTTTGTATTGGCACGCACCAGACTACTGATTAAAAAAAAAAAACTCATGCCTCTTGGTAAGGATCTTCGGCAGGTGCACTGGACACTTACAAGGGGAGCTGCACACAGGAGTTGGTAATTGCAAGCAAGGCTGGCCTTAGGAAAGTTAATGATTTGCCACACAGACAAAAAACAATTTATATAAATATAAATCATTACCGTATTTTTTGCCCTATAAGATGCACTTATTTTCCTCCAAAAGTGGGGGGGGGAAATGTCAGTGCGTCCTATCGGGCGAATGTGGACAGAAAAATGAAAAAGTTATCTCACCTCTCTATAGCTCGCACTGTCCCGGAAGCAGCGGAGGCAGCTGTATCTGCGGCACCAGCACACACAGATGCTGGCCTGTTATAGGTGTGGGCGTGACCGACGCTCGAGCATCGGCCACGCCCACCACTATACCAAGGCCGGGTGTTCACTCTGTGCGCTGGCGCCGCAGAGAGTGAGGAAGTGGCGAAGGCAGCTGCATCTGCTGCCTTCTCCGCGGCGCCTGTACATGCAGGCGCTGCGTAGAAGGCGGCAGATACAGCTACCTCCATCGCTTCCTCTCTGCGGCGCCGGCATACAGAGTGAACACACGGCCTTATACAGCGTGGCCGTGACCGACGCTCGACCATTGGCCACGCCCACCGCTGTATAGTCCGGGTGTCTCTGTCTGCTGGGAAGGGGGGGATGCCACACTGCCTATATGGGAATGGGAGGGGGGATGCCACACTGCCTATATGGGAATGGGAGGGGGGATGCCACACTGCCTATATGGGAATTGGAGGGGGGTATGTCACACTGCCTATATGGGAATGGGGAGGGATGCCACACTGCCTATATGGGAATGGGAGGGGGGATGCCACACTGACTATATGGGGAATTGGATGGGGAATGCCACACTGCCTATATGGGAATGGGAGGGGGGATGCCACACTGCCTATATGGGAATGGGAGGGGGGATGCCACACTGACTATATGGGGAATTGGATGGGGAATGCCACACTGCCTGTCAGGAACTCACTCACTGCGTCCTCGCTCCCGCACCGTCCCCGGGCTACTGGCCGCGCAGCCTCCGACTCGCATCTCTCCCGAGCAACGGCTCGGGCGGCGTCGGCTCGGGCGGCGCGCAGCTTGGCCACGCCCCCCGCTATCAGCTCCGGCCCCGGGCTCCTGTAGACGCGCGAGCACGTGTCTCTTATGCCCTCCGGCGGCGCTACTCTCTGTGCGCCCACCAGAGGAGAAGTTAAAGAGCCTGCGGGCTCAGCTTGGGGAGGGACTCCTCCCTCTCCTCTCTTAGTGGGTCAATGAGCCCTAGTGTTGTATTTTGGGCCAATGAGCCCCGGCAGACTGATGCTGCCTTTACGCCCCCTCCGGTTCATCCAATCCATATGAAGTTTTACCTTGCACCAATCATGTCCCTGTCTCCTTTGTCCAATCATGCCCTGTCCCTATAAAGTCTTTCCCCGCCATTCACCCAGTGCCTGTTATAGCGCCTTGAACCTAGTCAGCTGCTAGTCTCTTGTGATTGATCTGAACTCCCGTTGCCAACCACCGCCTGTTTTTGACCATCCTATATCTGAACTCCCGTTGCTGACCACCGCCTGTTTTTTGACCATCCTTGATCTGAACTCCCGTTGCCGACCACCGCCTGTTTTTGACCATACTTGATCTGAACTCCCGTTGCCGACCACCGCCTGTTTTTGACCATCCTAGATCTGAACTCCCGTTGCCCACCTCTGCTTTGTACCTAGACCACGATTTGCCCACTCCTTTGTACTGCTGCTATCTCGGATTCCTCGTTGCCGACCTCCTAGCCTGTTTCTGGACTTCCGTTAAACGCTCAGCTATTGGGCTACTCAATACCGCTTCCAGACACGGGTTCTCCAGACCTCCGTATAGTAAGCCTACAACCTTTGAGCCATTGAAGTCCTGGGGGCAACCGATCCCGGGCAGGCGTGTTCTGCATCCCGGCAAGCGGGGGCTCCTACAGGTGAAGCTGGCTGCGGAGATTGGGGGTTGAGGGCTTACCTAGAGGGCTGGAGTTACTTAAGCGAATCATTGTAGTACCCAGAGCGTAACATTATAACAGGCCTCTACAAAGAAAAAATTGAAGACCTGGTGCAGCAGGTGCAGGCCATGGCCACTGCTATCAACCAGCTCGCCCAGAAAGTGGCCAATCAGGAAACGTGACAGATACCTGCATCCGCTGTATCACCTCACATTCCAGAACCAAAGATCCCGTTGCCTGAGAAATTCTTTGGAGACCGAGCCGGTTTTTCCAATTTCAAGAACTCTTGTGAACTCTATTTTAAGTTGCGGCCCTTATGCTCGGGCACAGAGACCCAACGGGTGGGTTTAATTATTTCTCTTTTACAAGGAGACCCCCAGTCATGAGCCTTTAGCTTGCCTCCAGAGGATCCTGCCTTGCACTCCGTTTCATCTTTTGGCTATGGGGGTGCTTTATGCCGATCCAAACCGTCAGTCCACGGCCGAAAACAGGCTTCGGGCCCTAAAGCAGGGTCGGAATTCCGCGGAGGACTACAGTGCTGAGTTCCGGCGGTGGGCAGTGGAATCTAGATGGAATGACCCAGCCGTGTAGCCAGTTCCGTATGGGGCTTTCAGAAAATATCAAGGATG